>CM076969.1:5728586-5848586 GCA_039105355.1 Benthosema pterotum
TGTTGATGTCACGTGACACACCAACATCAAACAATCATGGGCAAGTACTGTAGTAAGTACACAGGAGAACAGGACTTGGCTTGTGTTACACCAGGACACGGCAGAACACATCAGTGGATGCTGCTCTGTCTGTCTACAGTGGATGTGTTGTAGAGACTGTGTATTGAAGGGCAGGGCTAACCGAACTCTTTCAACTACAGGTACAGTCATTTACCTGGCATTTTTTCTGAGCTCAGGACCGCTAGTTCTCATAATGAGCGATGTCTGAGGGGGTTCTAGCTCCAGCCGTTCCCCTGCTAAATGATTGAAAGCTAACCAGAACCTAGCCTCGACACCCAGGCTTTCATTTTCGTTCGCCTTGCGCGAAAACGGAAAGCCTGGACTAACCTGTTACATACAGTGGCCTTGAGGGGGGAGTCAACCTTCCGGGGTGGGCGTCGCTCTAAATGATGTGACGTAGAACAGCAGTGGACGGGCGCGGGAGGGGCCGGGGATGACGACACGTTAGTGAGATCAAATCAGATCAGCTCGATCTGCCGTGTGGATCCCACGGCACCCCGCCCCCCCAAGGCCAAAATCATTGAGGGTTAGGCCAGGCTAACCAGAACCAAATGTATACCAAATACATTTCACATACTGTAAATGTGAAACCAAATGGAGCCATAAGAGTCCACTCATACACACTGTCTCTGAGCTATGAGGCGAATAGGTGGAACCTTACGAGTACAAAGTAAACTAGATATCCTTGAAATTATAATAAAGGTTGAGAGCCTCTTGTCTATTGTGAAGATGACCCAGCTGCGCCGAGGGCTTTCAGAGTGCTCTTGACACTCGGGGCCCAGGGGACATCATTGTTGAGTCCACACAGACATATTTCCACGGTGTTATTCACAGTCGTCAGCGTTTCTTTATGGCTGTACGTCGTCGGGTGAGTTTTCCAGCAGG
This sequence comes from Benthosema pterotum, assembly GCA_039105355.1. Classification (NCBI taxonomy): domain Eukaryota; kingdom Metazoa; phylum Chordata; class Actinopteri; order Myctophiformes; family Myctophidae; genus Benthosema; species Benthosema pterotum. The sequence goes on from CM076969.1 coordinate 5,729,532, forward strand.
AGTCAGCAACCGCACGGCAGCTGAGTTCACAAAGAGTCAAGTTCACTTCCACTTTCACCATAATATGGGAGTTCAGCCACAATCCCAAAATAGAGACCGTCTGCATGCCGTACATCTAGGAAAGTTCAAAGTCTGTCAGCGTTGGTAGGAAACATTGTGTTTTTCAGCCAGAAGCTTTGAGTTGATCCGTCCTCCATTCTGGAGAAGGAACTCATCGCAGGATTATAAACAAGGGAAATTGTAATTGATGACACAAAGAAATGAGCAGACAGAAGTGGAACTGGAACAGTCATTTATTTTAAATTGTTACTTTGTTGGATGAAATTGGGGTAACCCACCTGAAAATTGATATCTTCTTGTTTATTAAGGAGCTGGAGAGCGGGGATATGGGATACTGTTACTGAACAGTCTACATAGCAATGATTATTATCACAATATACAGTAGATGGAGCTTTACTATTATTATTATTATTATTATTTTTTTTTAAGATTTTATGCCTTTATTGATAGTTTCAGTGAATGTGGACAGGAATTTCCTTTCTTCATAGCTGGCTGTATGTATGTAGGACCAGACTTAGTGTTGAAGTGTCCTTGAGCAAGACTCTGAACCCTCAATTGTACCTGTTGTCCAAGTCGGTACACTGCATGGTTTCATCCGCCGTCTGTGTGTTTACGAATGTGTGTGTGAATGCAATGCACAGTCTATGTAAGGTTCACTATATCAGGTTTTTCAACCAGTGTTCTGGAGACCAACATTGGTCCTTGAGGGACCACTGGGCTAAATTGGTTAACCAGATGAAAAGTTGGTTAACCCGATGTAAATCTTTGAGAACATAAAAACGAAACCACATGTTTACACTCTCAAAAGTTAAAATATTCATCATGTGAATTATCCCAAGTCTACACAGCTAGAAGATGGCCATTTTGATCTGTATGTTTGACTGTTTTGTTTCCCAAATCCAGCCTTGAAATAAATCCTTAGTTTTGAGGACCTGAGCGGTAAGATGTCCTCGATTATAGTGGGTCCTGGGATCAAAAATGTTGAAAACCACTATATAAATGCACCATTTACCATGTATTTAGCTTTAACCCATTCTCTCTCTGTCTCTTGTCTTCCAGGCATAGCAGAGCAGCCCCCTCCCGTCCAGGGCAACACCAACAGGAGGTCTGTCAGCACACTGAGGCCCAGCGCCAAGGACGCCTACATGCTCTTCCAGGTGTGGCCACCAGGGGGAGATGGCTCTCCATGACACTTACATGACATGATGTAACATTTTAGACATTTCTGCAGACACCTAGACTCCCTCTAATAGCGGAGCGGCTAAGTGATATAATACTGCATTTTAGGTTACAAGCATGAAAATTGGTATGAGTGGTCTCCAGGGGTCACTTGACAAGAAAATTGACAGAGGCAATTGAAATTTCAAAATGGCGGCCATTTTTCCAAAATGGCTGTCACCTTAATGGAACAGTCAGTGATATAATGGTTTATTTGTTGATGGAACCATGAAAATGGGCATCATCACTCTCCATGTGTCACTTGCCAATAAGCCACCCCCAGCTAGTTGAAATTTCAAGATGGCGTCCATTTTTCAAGATGGCCGACACCATTTAAGTCATATAATTATGGTTTATTTCGTGGTATAAGCATGAAAATTGGCCTGTGCAGTCTCTGTGAGTCACTTGACAATAGGTCACCCATAGTTATGTGAAATGTCAAAGTGGTTGCCAATTTCAAGATGGCTACCTCACCTAAATAGCGATGTAATTGTTTATAGTGACACAAGCATGCAAATTGATATGAGCCGTCTCTAAGGGTTGCTTCACAAGAACTACTCCCAGCCACTTGAAATTCCTTTGGTGATCATAGATGGATTATAAAAGAGTGAATATCTGCACACTGGTGATATATCACTGCTGTTAAACTCAGAATGGGGTTCAATGTCAGGTTGAAAGGTAGTCTCCCATAATGCTGTCTAATTTACCCCAAAACAGTTAGACAGTCGCATCTGAATTGACAGGTTGTTCCAGCATGAGAGAGTCGAGCAACGAGTCAGATTAACCTGTTTTTGCAGTAACATCAATCACATGTATTTTGGATTTTTAGGATTACCAACCAATGGATGCATAGACCATAGATTACTGTCACATATTGCTGGAGAGACAGCAAAAACAATTTTCCACCGATTCAGATGGCCGTGGCCGATAGTTCAAAATGAGGCTCGACCATTCGCGACTGATGGTTAACGGTTATCAGGGGACTTCCCTCCTCTACCTTTAGAAAAGTTAGAAAACAGTTGTGACCATTGCTATCGGTTGGTCATTTACTATTGGTTTGAGTCATTTGCTATAATATTCTGTCGCCCTTTGCCAGTGTGTAACCAGAGTAAGTGTTCTCATGTGTGTGATCTGTTAGTGAATACATATTTCATATGTATGTATATACATATTTCACTAACTCCTGACACTAATGCCTGTGAGCCACACCATGTCCAAAAGGGTGGGGAAATAAGAGGTGTAGTTGTGTCTTTCTGTGCTTAGACAGAGACACTGAAAAAAAAATACAATCAGGCGATTGCAATCGTCCAATGGGGTCGAGATGTCCTGGTTTAGAACCTGTGGAGAGTTGATGCACACCATATATACACGTACATCAGCATGAGGAACATAGGGCCTAATTTGGGTGAGGGAGCTGAGCTGAGCAGCTGAGCTGAGGGAACATAGAGCTGAGGGAACATAGAGCTGAGGGAACATAGAGCTGAGGGAACATGGGGCTGAGGGAACATAGAGCTGAGGGAACATGGGGCTGAGGGAACATAGAGCTGAGGGAACATAGAGCTGAGGGAACATGGGGCTGAGGGAACATAAAGCTGAGGGAACATAGAGCTGAGGGAACATAGAGCTGTGGGAACATGGGGCTGAGGGAACATGGGGCTGAGGGAACATGGGGCTGAGGGAACATAGAGCTGAGGGAACATGGGGCTGAGGGAACATAGAGCTGAGGGAACATAGAGCTGAGGGAACATAGAGCTGAGGGAACATATCTCTGAGGGAACATAGAGCTGAGGGAACATGGGGCTGAGGGAACATGGGGCAGAGGGAACATGGGGCAGAGGGAACGGGGCAGAGGGAACAGAGCTGAGGGAACATAGAGCTGAGGGAACATGGGGCTGAGGGAACATAGAGCTGAGGGAACATAGCTCTGAGGGAACATAAGGGAACATAGAGCTGAGGGAACATAGCTCTGAGGGAACATAGAGCTGAGGGAACATAGCTCTGAGGGAACATAAGGGAACATAGAGCTGAGGGAACATAAGGGAACATAGAGCTGAGGGAACATAGCTCTGAGGGAACATAAGGGAACATAGCTCTGAGGGAACATAAGGGAACATAGAGCTGAGGGAACATAAGGGAACATAGAGCTGAGGGAACATAAGGGAACATAGAGCTGAGGGAACATAGAGCTAAGGGGACATAGGGCTGAGGGTAACCGGGTTACCGGCTCGATCCCAGGCTCCCCCAGAGTTAATGTCGAAGTGTCCTTGAACAAGACACTGAACCCTGTGTGTGTGTGTGTGTGTGTGTGTGTGTGTGTGTGTGTGTGTGTGTGTGTGTGTGTGTGTGTGTGTGTGTGTGTGTGTGTGTGTGTGTGTGTGTGTGTGTGTGTGTGTGTGTGTGTGTGTGTGTGTGTGCCTTAGATAAAAGGGGCTTGCCTTGTCATGGTAAGGGGGCTTGTGAAGCTATGCCAGTGGGAGACAGGATTTACCAAACTGGACAGGTCATGGGTGAGAAATCAGAGAAAAAATAGTCAAGCAACCTCTCTTGAGCCTTTTGAGGTGTCCAATAGATTTCTTTGACTGTATGTATCAACATATAAACCCTAATATCACTTAACTGCACTAATAAGATGGCGGCCATCTTGAAAAATGGCCATCTTGTAATTTAAAGTAGCTGTGTGTGGCTTACTGTCAAGTGACCCACAGAGGCTGTTCATGCAAATTGTCATGACTCATATCATCAAAAAAGTATCACTTAACTTATGCATGTAGCTGTCGGCCATCTTGAAAAATGGACACCATCTTGACATTTCAACTAGCTGGGGGTGGCTCATTGTCAAGTGACTCATGGAGACTGATTATGCCAATTTTCATGTTTGTATCATCAAATAAACCATTATATCACTATAATTATGCATTTAGGTGGCGGCCATCTTGAAAAATGGACGCCATATTGAAATTTCAACTAGCTGGGGGTGGCTTATTGTCAAGTGACGCATAGAGACTGATTATGCCAATTTTCATGCTTGTATAACCAAATACACCAATATATCACTCCATTGTTCCACTAAGGTGACAGCCATCTTGAAAAATGGCCGCCATTTTGAAATTTCAATTGCCTCTGTCAATTTTCTCGTCAAGTGACCCCTGGAGACCACTCATACCAATTTTCACGCTTGTAACCCAAAATGCAGAATGCTTATGAAAATAAGCACTTAGCCGCTCCACTATACCTGACACTCTGAATTATCCACAACCAGGGGCGGATCTAGGCATGGGCATGGGGCGAGCAATGCCCCCCCAAATGCCCAGTCTGCCCCATCAAACATGATGGCATGCAAAACAACCCAAGATATTTCAAATTAAAGTGCTTATATTTTTTAAAAAAACACTACTGCTACTAACTAACTAGAATTGTGGCTCCACTAAACCAACAGCATTTCATCATTGAAAACAGAAGACTCTCATTTAGACATTCAGCTTTTTGCATGTTATTATGATGTTGTTATTGATGCATATTTGCCTAATAAAAGTCCTGTAACCGAAAATGGTATGGGTGCGGCTTCATCGCCCGTGTCGCTTCGCGCCACGGGCGATGAAGCCGCCCCCATACCACTTTATCCCACAACAGCAGTTCATGGGTCTGGCGTTTTCAAAGCGTCAGTCTTCGGTGGTTGGTTCATACCAACCAATCATATACCAACCATTTAATTTAATTCAGAATATTGGGAAAGCAGACAACAAACACATCCGATGAGCGTTACTAGCATGTGAACAAATGCAGTAAAACAATGTTGTATGATGAAAACCTGGACACTTCTTTTAAGAAACTATTTATCATAGGTGGGTAAGTAAGACTACTCTTAATACAGAGTGGTTTACATTAACCCATTGTAGACTATCCCGATTCTAAAAATGTCTCTGAAATACTAACCTAAGTGTACTGGAAAACTTCAAATTATTGTGTAACATCACCAAATTTTGACATTTTTTGATACTGTACATACTGTACAGAACGCATATTGGTGTTCCCGTCAACTAGGGTAAAACTACCACTAGGGGTTCCCGTCTACTATGGGTTCTACCCATTTAACATTTTTTTCTGAAAAAAAGAAGCGTCTAAAGAAATCCATTAACATGGTGAAAATACATCTGGATGATGTCATCAAGATGTTTCACCATGTTAGTGGTTTTCTTCAGACCTCCATTTCTTGGGAACACAGAATTGGGGAACTTTTTTTATCACGTTTACCCAACACCTCGAAGGTACATCAATGACATAGTAAAATGTTGAAGATGGGTGGAGTTCCCCTTTAAGCGTGTGCGTGTGTGTGTGCCTGCGTGTGTAGGACCTGTGTCAGCTGGTGAACGCTGACGCCCCCTACTGGCTGGTGGGCATGACGGAGATGACCAGGACCTTCGGTCTGGAGCTGCTGGAGTCTGTCCTCAACGACTTCCCTCAGGTCTTCCTACAGGTACACACATCCACGGAAACTAGAGATCTCCGATATTGACTTTTTTTTTTTTTACCGATATCCCGATATTGTCCAACTCTTAACACTCCCAGTGCCAGCCCTTTTTCATATTTTTTGAGGTAGCCAGTGCCTGCGATTTTCATCTAAAAGTCATATTTCATATTTCGGTCCATGTTTCCCGACGGACAAGTTAGTTGGCGGACACACACTTCCGGTTTCCGGGTTGGTCTGTCTCTTATTATGGTCCGTCAATGGAATATGCGGTCGCTGCTAGCTGCTGTTAGCATGGGGATCGTATCAAACCAACGACGGTAAGCAACGTAGAGTGACGTAGATCAACCTAAGAAGCATCGGTCATAACTATATTTCATAATGATAACCGGCGACGTAGATCTATTTCAACGGCACGAAATCTGTTAATTTCCGATACCGATATCAGCCGATATCAACCGATACAGATACTGTATACTGTTTGTAAGGTTTTTGTGGTGGACAAAAAATAATAATGGGAGCATTCAGTGATTTGGATGATTTGGACCCCCCCCCCCCCTCCCAACAGACCAACAGCACGTGCACCAAGGCCTGCCCCCACTTCAATCTAAATTGGAGGAAGGTCCCCTCTATAGAGATGTGCAGTGACGTCACCGCCCTGTTCCGGAAGTCTTTTCCCCATTCATTTTTCTCATAGACTTTTCGAAAATAATTTATATCAAGACGATTACGCCGCGGCCAAAGCCAACTCAGGTCGTGACAAATCATGACAACAAACACAATATCGTCATATAATATATAATTGGGAAGAAGTAGAAAACGGCATGATACAAGACTTTTTGTTTCGTTTTTCATCTTAGAAATTATTTTATTGTCCCAAAAGTTTGTGTGTGTCATCATGATTCGTCACGACTCGAGTTGGCTTTGTCCGCGGCGTAATCGTCTTGATATAAATTATTTTCGAAAAGTCTATGAGAAAAATGAATTGGGAAAATACTTCCGGAACCGGGGCGGTGACGTCACTGCGCATCTCTATATTTTTTCCTAATTGTGTAGCTCTATACATCTCTCTAAATTGTGGTTTACAGATTTAAAAAAAAAAACTAAAATAGTCATATTTTTATCATATTTTTCCCGTTACCAATATTTTCCGTTATTGATTTTTAAAGCCTTTATCTGCCGATAATATCTGTGTGGCCGATATATCTGCCCATCCCCAACGGAAACCTCTCACCTCCATAATAATAAACACACACCTCCAGTTCATTTGCAACAGGACAGGTGTTTTGTGCTGAGGAGAATCTGTGCGATGATAATGCAGCTGCTTAAGTGAGTCGCTTCCTGTGTGAACGCCCTTTGTTTGTTGGAAAAAATAGCAGATCTACCAAGTGCAGCACTATGAGCTTGTAGATCTGCCTTTTTAACTCCTGAAAATGTGGTGCTAATCTTTGAATATACAGTATATTGTTTCACTAGAAACGTTTTTTGCTTCTGGGAGGTACTGGGAACACAATGTTTTGTGATGGAGTTTGGCGGCCGAATAGATGTCACTCTTGGGGTTCTTGAACGCGAAAAAGTTTGCCCACCACTGATATAAGTTATAGGATAGGATTTGGGAAGACATGTAGAATCTGGCCTCAGGTCTTCAGAATAAAAGCTCTCTCATCTGGCTGTCACTCTTAGTGCCATTATGTATTTATTCAGTGGCAACATAAGTGTTAATTGGGAAGAAAGGGGGGGCGGGGTGCAAAATTGCTGATTTTCAATATGTCACACAGTGCTTCTGTCTGCCAAAAAACCCTTGTATCTCCATATTATATCTTTATAAGTCTCTCTCTCCAACTCTATCTCTCTCTCCCTCCAGCACCAGGAGTTCAGCTTCTTGCTGAAGGAGCGTGTGTGTCCTCTGGTCATCAAGCTGTTCTCTCCCAACATAAAGTTCCGTCAGGGCTGTGGAGGGGGCAGCGCCGCCTCGCCGGCCCCCGTGGAGAAGCCCTACTTCCCCATCTGCATGAGGCTGCTGCGCGTGGTCTCCGTGCTCATCAAACACTTCTACAGCCTACTGGTAAAGATTATAGTGATCAAATGACCTAACAGGCTACGTCTCCCCCTGTGGAGTATTTCCACCCATGCCTAACGAATTTCTCATTAGGCATGTGTTTAGGATGTTCCTTCAGGGGGACCCTCTCCCATGCCTTTTTGCCAGGTGCTTGAAAAGCACCCGGACTACATTTGCACCCAGGGGCGGATTGGCCATCTGGAGTACAGGGAGTTTTCCCGGTGGCCTGCACCACCTAGTGGCCTGGACAAGATCCAAAATGCACTAGTGGCACTTCCAAAATGCACTAGAATGTGCTAGATGCTCGCCTGGAACATACAGACCAAAATGACCATCAATCTTCTACATTCTCTAGTTGTGTAGACTAAGTTGGGCTAATTCACATAATGAATATTTTAAATGAAACCAAATATATATTAAATATTTTAATATATATTTTAAATGAACCCCCCCCCCCCCCCAGGGTGGCCGGGCAAAGGCAAAATTGTCCCGATGGGAAAATATGTGCCAATCCGCCCCTGTTTGCACCCAACACTACTGACTGCTTTAGTGGTGACTTCAGGTAGACCTAGACATGATTGGTTGTTTCCTAGCGGCCTTACTAGTGACCAGGTCATGATTGGCTGCCTGCCAACGAAGGTCTGTAAATAAAAGACATAATAAAGACAGAGTAGGATTTATTTTTTCATGAGAAGTAGTTGACAAATAATGTGAAGATAGGCTGTACATGGGTGAAGTCATCCTTTGTGTATATTGTTGCTGTGGGTCAGAAATCTCTTCTTTTCCCTTTTATACCTCCATTATGGTTTGCTTTGGTTACATCTCTTAATGTCTTGAACAAGGTGACCACTATTGTAAACAAGTGTATTCTTAACTTGTGTGTCCAATCGCAGTTTTTCCAGATTTGCTGTAGTTGTACTTGAATAATTGAATAATACTATAATTCTCCAAGCTGTTGTTGTGTTGCAGTGTGTACTTACTCGTACTGTAATTATTATTTGTATTCATTCATTCATTCATTCATTCATTCATTCATTCATTCATTCATTCATTCATTCATTCATTCATTCATTCATTCTTTAGAGATAAATCAGATAGTCTGACATTTTGTCCCTGTCCCCTGTAAATACCGGTCCCAAAGACCTAAAACTAAAGAATTATTTTGGTTTTGTTCACAATTCCAGGCTGGATTTTCCAAACAAAACAGTGTAGACTTCTTAATTAAATAGTGCTAATTCAGATGATGAATATTTTAACTCTTGAGAGTGTGAAAATGAAACCAAATGGACCCGCAAGGGTCCATTTGGTTTCATTTTCACATTCTCAGGAGTTACATCTGGTTAACCAACTTTCCATCATTTAGCCTGGGGACCACCTGGAACCCTCTCAAGGACCTGTTGAAAACCCCTGCTTTAGAATTTGAATCCTGGAAAGTACCAGTATCAGACTTATGAGGTCTCCACCCCAACAGTGAGGATACCGTGTGTGTGTGTGTGTGTGTGTGTGTGTGTGTGTGTGTGTGTGTGTGTGTGTGTGTGTGTGTGTGTGTGTGTGTGTGTGTGTGTGTGTGTGTGTGTGTGTGTGTGTGTGTGTGTGTGTGTGTGTGTGTGTGTGTGTGTGTGTGTGTGTGTGCGTGCGTGCTCATTCTTGCAGGTGACAGAGTGTGAGATCTTCCTGTCTCTGCTGGTGAAGTTCCTGGATGGAGAGAAACCCCAGTGGCTCAGAGCTGTGGCTGTGGAGTCTGTGCACAGGCTGTGTGTGCAGCCACACCTGCTACGGTAAAAATCACATGGGTGTGTGTGTGTTAAAACAACACAAAAGAAAGAAAAAAAGGTTTTAAAAAAAAGAGATGGAGATTTTGTTTTGGGGTTTTTCTGCCATTATTTGATAGTTAACAGTGACCTGACAATAAATTGTGGGAGAGAGATGGGGAGTGACGTCAGGATCGGGTGTGACGAACCCGCGACACACTGTCAGGCTGGTTTAGCAGCCTGTTGGTTTTGAGTGCACTTTTTGAAGTTTTTGATGGTACAGGGGCTTGCTTCTCTGAGAGTACTGGTGTGGTGTCCACCCATCTTCAACATTCTAATATGTCATTAGTATACCCTAAAGGTGTTGTGTGGACATGATAAAAGGTTCCCCCATTCTGTGTTCCCAAGAAATGGAGGTCTGAAGAAAACCACTAACATGGTGAAACATCTTGATGACATCATCAAGATATATTTTCATGTTACGGGTTCATTTGATTGAATTTGTACGCTCTCAGAAAAAATGTTGAAAATGGGTGGAATTCACCTTTAAGGCTTTGCAGCTTTTGTTGCTGTCGGGTACAAACCTCTTATCCCCATATTTTTAAGTATTTGTTTTTTTTTTTCTGAAATGAATGGCCTGTATTGCCCTATTACAGCGTTGCACAAATGGTCAAAAGTAGCATGTCCACAACCTCAAATCAGAGCGTGAAGTGACATGTTTTGCAACATTGCAACATTCTGGATGTGTGCCTCAGACCTGCACTGGACAGATGTCAATTTGTGGATGAATAAAGGGCTTTATGGAGATGCGCAGTGATGTCACCGCCCCTGTTCCGGAAGTCTTTTCCCAATTCATTTTTCTCATAGACTTTTCGAAAATAATTTATATCAAGACGATTACGCCACGGACAAAGCCAACTCGAGTCGTGACGAATCATGATGACACACACAAACTTTTGGGACAATAAAATAATTTATAAGATGAAAAACGAAACAAAAAGTTGGCTTTGGCCGCGGCGTAATCGTCTTGATATAAATTATTTTCGAAAAGTCTATGAGAAAAATGAATGGGGAAAAGACTTCCGGAACCGGGGGGGTGACGTCACTGCGCAGCTCTATACTGTATGTGTCTCTTACTCCCTCCCATGGCACGGCGCAGGTCTTTCTGCCAGTCGTATGACATGAAGCCTCACTCCACCAAGGTGTTCAGAGACATCGTCAACGCTCTGGGATCCTTCATCCAGTCCCTCTTCATCATCCCCAACAATGGAGGCAACCCTGCAGCAGCCAATGCCCCTACTGGTGAGTTCGTACAGAGCAGTGGTTTTCAACATTTTGACTCCAGGGTCCACCATTTATTCAGCATTTGAGCCACAGACCACCATTTGAGGATAATTTAGCCCCACAGACCCCAAATCTAAAGATTTATTTTGCTTTTGTCCACAGATCCAGGCTGGATTTGGGAAACAAAACAAGCAAAACATACATTCTAAATGGTTAATTCAGATGCAATTCATTTTAACTCTTGAGAGTGTAAAAATGAAACCAAATGGACCCGCCAGGGTCAATTTGGTTTCATTTTTACGTTCTCAAGAGTTACATCTGGTTAACCAACTTAGGTGGGGTCCACCTGGAACCCTCTCAGGGACCACTGGTGGTCCCCGGACCACCTGTTGAAAACCCCTGGTACAGAGCATGCGTCAACGCAGGCACGCACAAACACATTTAATTTTTTTTTCTAATTCTCATAAGGATTCCTGTGACCCATGGCCTTTTCTTTGGCAGTGATGCCGTCTAAACCAGTGTTGGGAATATTACTTTACCTTGTTAATGTATTACTTATTAATTATTACCTTCATTTTAAAGCAATATATTATATTACAATATTACTGTCTGAGCAAGTGTAATATATTAATATTACTATTACATATTACTTAAAAAAACTTTTACAAAATATATAATTAAATGTTAAGTATCACTATTAATCAAATATTGTGTATGCCAGTGGCATACAGCAAGCCCACTTGGCTATCTGGCCAAATACATATGAAATCAACTTGAAAAAACGTCACTCCTGAATAAATAATTTGATGACAAATGATAGAAAATAAGTAATCATTTAACTTCTGCAGTTGTCACGATAATTTCACAAGAACATTTTCATTGAGACAGATTGACAGAAAGTAATATTGAAAGTAATGCAGTAATGTAGAAAGAAAAGTATAATATATTAGATGGTTTTAGTTAGGTAATATATTTATATTATAAGTTACTGCATTTTTGTAATATATTATGTAATATATTAAGTTACGTAGTGCACATGTCCCAACACTGCGTCTAAATGACTGATATTCACTTGCCGCATGACAAAAATAGACAATCTAACTTGGAGATTTTCGGTCTGTGACGCCCACACTGTGTACACTGTGTACAATAACATGTTTTAGTTCAGTTTAAAGGGTAAGTGGTTCATTTATATAGCGCCTTTATCCAAGGTGTTTTACATACTGTAGTGCATAACATTCACACACACATTCATACACCGATTGCAGCAGAAGCCATGCAGGCGCAATCAGCACATTGGTAGCAATTTTGGTGTTCATTGCCTTGCCCAAGGACACTTCAACATGTAGACGGGAGTAGCCAGGATTCAAACCGACGACCCACTGATCAGTGGCCTCATAGTTTAGTTTCAATGTAGATTTCATCAGTGAAAGAAGCTACCCGTAGTCAATGGTAGTCTTGGGCAATATACCGGTATTACCGTTTATCGCGATATTGGAAATCAATACCGAGTAATATCGTTGGGTCTATAAAAATATGGAATACCGACATTATACTGTATTCTGTTTGAAATATGAACAATGAGATTGAGATTGTAACTACGGTAACTATACAAACAATTTTCATGTTACACACATGCCTAAAATAGCCCTTATTTGGGCTAGGCTTTTTGGAAACAATGTATTTCCAACTCCAGTTAGTCCCTATTTAGGCTGCTTGAAGAGCAGAGCACTCAGTTTCTGACCCCTCAATGTCGCAATTCTGAGAACTAGGTGACTGGTGAAACATGTCCGACTTCAATACCGGTAATATCGAATATCGAGCTAATTAACACGTTATCAATACCGATATTAAAAAACTCAATACCGGCCAAGACTAGTCGATGGCATTCTTTGTCGTAGTCGATGACATCAACGCTGGTCTGAACCAAGTTGTGACACCGGCTGGAACTAATGGTGTGCTGTGGTTCCTCCACCCTCCTCCCCGTGGTGGTGTGTGTTCCTGTGTTGCAGGCGGGCCAGCGTCGGGCGCCCCGGGGCCAGCCCAGGGTGGTCAGGGCACGGCGGGGACGGGCGGCAGTCTGACCACCCAGGCTGCCTTTGAGTACCGCGGCACCTGGATCCCTCTCATGACTGTCAGCGTCCAGGGCAGCGCCAAGGCCACTTAGTGAGTATTGTTACCATGCACGCACGCACACACACACACACACACACACACACACACACACACACACACACACACGCACACGCTACCTGGTTGCCCAATCGGGCAAGTGTGCAACTTAGTGCACTATAACACAACACAAGATAAATTTGTCTTGAAGGCAGTCATTGCATTCTGCCTCTGTGTCTTTCCCTGCTTTCTAGCTATCCACAATTCCAGGCTGGATTTGGGAAACAAAACAGGCAAATTAACATACACAATAAAAATGACCATTAATCTTCTACAGTGTAGACCTGGGCTAATTAAGATGATGAATTTTAACTCTTGAGAGTGTAAAAATGAAACCAAATGGACCCGCAAGGGTCCATTTGGTTTCATTTTTACGTTCTCAAGAGTTACATCTGGTTAACCAACTTAACTGGGGACCACCTGGAACCTGGGGGGCAAGTGACCATGACCTGAGGGCAAGTAGAACCTGACTTGCACTTGCCTGATGGGCAAGTGCCTCAGAGACCTTAGTGTCAACCCCTGATGGTTTTCTTGTGGTGCATAGGCCTATCCTTCTGATACGGAACATGGAGATTGTACAGAAAGGTCCTTTTTGCCGGGTGTGAGCACTGATGATGCAGGGAATCAAACCCAAGTCCTGTTATCTGTGCGGTGACAGTCTTACTGACTGCACCGCCGTGGCCCCAGACTGTAAATACTTAATTAAATAAACAAACTACCTGTACAAGGTTTCTGCACAACACCAATGATAAACAGTATTGTCATTAAGACTTTGCAGCTTTTGTTGCTGTCGGGTACAAACCTCTTATCCCCATATTTTAAGTATTTTTTTTTTTTTTTTTTTCTAAAATGAATGCCCTGTATTGCCCTATTACTTACAGCGTTGCACAAAATGGTCAAAAGTAGCATATTATCCACAACCTCAAATCAGAGCGTGAAGTGACAACATGTTTTGCAACATGGGATTCTGGATGTGTTATTATTGCTATTTTCGAATTTAAATCCTGAAAAGTGACACGTTTGGGACATACAAGGTTTCCAATCGCCAGAGACAGTTTTATAGGGCCATAAAAGACAGGAAATTGCAGTGATAGCCGTAGGGCCAGAGGGCAGGCTTGCTCAGAGAGTTTTTAGCCCTATGTGTACTGAACGCGTTTTGGTGTTTTAGCTGTTGAAAAATAGCAGATCTACAAGCTCATATCGCGCCACCGAGTGGCGCGATATGAGCTTGTAGTTCTGCTATTTTTGAAAAATTGTGAAAATGTGGTGCAAATCTTTGAATACATTATTTCGGAAGCAAACATTTTTTAACTCAAATCTTTGCTTCTGGGGGATCCCCTAGAACACATGTGTCAAAGTCAAGGCCCGCGGGCCAGATCCGGCCCGCGAGATGATTTAATCCGGCCCCAGGCTTGTAGAGCAAAAATGTCTGAGTCTATCAAAAAAAAAGTAAGTCTCTAGCACGTTCCTATCAAAAGTTATGATCGTTTAAAGAAATGCTTTTTGAGCTCTCTTCTGAACGGCATGGAATGCATGTTGTCCAGCAGGGGGAGTCGTTTTACCAGGCTAGGCTGCTGGCGCTGCAAAGTGAGAACTATACTTCAGCAGTACAAGGGTGTGTAACCGAGAGAACTATACTTCAGCAGTACAAGGGTGTGTAACCGAGAGAACTATACTTCAGCAGTACAAGGGTGTGTAACCGAGAACTATACTTCAGCAGTACAAGGGTGTATAACCGAGAACTATACTTCAGCAGTACAAGGGTGTATAACCGAGAACTATACTTCAGCAGTACAAGGGTGTATAACCGAGAACTATACTTCAGCAGTACAAGGGTGTGTAACCGAGAACTATACTTCAGCAGTACAAGGGTGTATAACCGAGAACTATACTTCAGTAGTACAAGGGTGGATAAGCGAGAACTATACTTAGTTAACTACACATACTTACTTAAATTTAGTATTTGAAATTTAAATGCTATTTTCGTATGGTTTATTGATGCTCTGTAAATAAAAATAGCATCTTTCATAGCAAATGTCTTAATCTAGGCTACAAGTATAAAACCAATAATGAAAGTCATTAATATATATAAATAGCTATTTTTAATAATAAATATGACTTGTGTGATATACTGTAGTGTAGAAGTAACAGCTGTGTACGTATAAACATGCGTGTGCCGTGCATGCTTGCGGTCTGCGACTGGTTGCACCGCGGCGCTCCGGCCCCCATGAAGTCACATGAAGTCCAATGCGGCCCCCACCCCAAATGACTTTGACACCACTGCCCTAGAACAACATGTTTTTAGATGAGGTTCTGCAGCTAAATAATAGATATTTCTGGGGGTCCTTCCTATGAAATATGTCAAGCATCACTGACACAGAAAGAGATTTTCTCCAGAAAAAATAGAAGTTAATGTCATGGACTAGAATATAGTGTTAGGAACTAGAATCTAGTGTCAGAAACTGGAATCTAATTTCAGAAACTACAGTCTACTGAGAGGAACTAGAATCTACTGTGGGGGACTAGAATCTAGAATCTGATCAGGACACAATCTGTTAAAATGAATAAATTGGTCTTCCCCTCCGAAGGTAATGTGATCTGGTTGTAGAAGTATAGGGCTGGATTTTAAATGTTTTACAAGGGAAGTCCTGTAATGCCTATTGAATTAAGGCTGAGAGATGATACTGCGTGTGGTTTAGAAAGCGATCGCCGTGTGTGTGTGTGTGTGTGTGTGTGTGTGTGTGTGTGTGTGTGTGTGGGGGGGGGTTGTATGCGTGACTACGTGTGTACGCATGTGTGTGCGTGGGTGCATGTTGCATGGAGACTGAGAGTTTTTACTCGACTAGGCTTGGCTGTAAACAAAAGCAGATGGGAAGGCAGATGTACTGTTTGTGCAGAGGAGTTGAAGTTGAATCACACTTTTGAAACATGCACACCAGTGGCGCCACGCACACACAAACGCACACACACACACACACACACACACACACACACACACACACACACACACACACACACACACACACACACACACACACACATCGGGAATCATGGATGATTTCTGAACTATTTCATATAGTTTACCAAAAAAATCTGCCTAAAAAGACTTCAGCGGCATTGGAGAACACATTTAAAGTTTGCAGATGTTCATTTCTTTTTTTTTAACAAACTCATCCATGACCAGATGTACACTTATAGGGGAATTCCACCCATTTTCAAAAATTTCCTGAGAGGGTACAAATGTGACCCTAGCGGGTCTGAAAGAAAAATCATTAACATGGTGAAATACATCTTGATGATGTCATCAGATTTCACCATGTTAATGATGTTTTCAGACCTCCATTTTTAGGAAATACAGAATTGCGGGAACTTTTTTATCATGTCCACACAACATCTCTAACATCTCTTAATGACATATTAAAATGTTGAAAATGGGTGGAGTTCCCCTTTAAGCCAGTGGTTCTCAAAACCTTTTTGGTTCAGGGCATGGTGCTTTTTTTCATCCACAGCACCACAGAATTTCATTTGTTCCTCTATAGTGCAGTGGTTTTCAACGCACTATTTATTCAGCATTTTTCGCCACACAGACAGATTGTTGTCCACAATTCCAGGCTAGGATTTTGCAAACAAAACAGGCAAACATGGATAAAAAAATGCCCCCCTAAATGCCCAGTCTGCCCCACCAAACACGATGGCATGCAAAATAACAAACAAAGATATTTCAATTTACAGTGCTTATAATTAAAATGATTTGAAACACTACTACTACTAACCAACTACAGTTCACCACTAAACCAACATCATTTCATCATTGAAAACAGAAAACTCTCTGAGTCAGACCTTGAGCTTTATGCATGCTGTGTGTCTGTTGCAACTTCAACAACAACTGATGTTATCATTGATGCTTTACTTGACTAATAAAAGTCCTGTAACCGAAAATGGTATGGTTGCGGCTTCAGCGATGAAGTCACCCCCATACCATTTTCACCTGCCCCCCCCCCCCCCCCCCCCCCAATTGGGAAATGTTACATCCGCCCCTGGATCATTTATGTATCATTAATGAACATGCGCTGACCCATTCAAGTTATAAAAATAAAATCCTAACCTTGGTCCTCCGTGCAGCCTGGAGATGCTGGACAAGGTGGAGCCTCCGTCCATCCCCTGAGGGCTATGCCATGTCGGTGGCTTTCTCAGCCCTGCTGGACCTGGTGCGAGGCATCACCGCCATGATGGAGAGGGAGCTGGCCAGGGAGGAGGCCGAGGCCCACGACTTCAGGGAGACGCACCCCGACCAGGAGTGGCAGCCCCCGCCCGGTGAGGAGGGGGTCCAGGGGAGCATGGGAGACTGGGAGAGGGCAGGGTCGGATTGACCATTGGGCGTACAGGGAGGTCTCCCGGTGGGCCACGACCCGTAGGGGGCGGTGGTATCACGGTATGATTAAAAGCACTGTTTTTCAACCTTTTTGATCCCAGGGCCCACTATTCATTCAGAATTTTGAGCCACGGAGGACCACCATTTGATGATATTTTAGCCCCAACAGACCTCAAAACTAAAGATCTATTTTGCTTTTTGGTCCACAATCCCAGGCTGGATTTGGGAAACAAACCAGTCAAACATACAGATGAAAATGAGTGTTAATCTTCTACATTTTCTAATTAGACTTTAGGCCAATTTAGATGAATATTTTAACTCTTGAGAGTGTTAACATGAAACCAAATGGACCCGCAAGGGTCCATTTGGTTTCATGTTTACGCTCTGAAAGAGTTACATCTGGTTAACCAACCATACCAGGTAGAATGGATCCATCACATGCTGGCTGTGGTGGGCCGGTCTAGGCCAAATCACGCTAAAAATGTCTGGGCTGATTTTTTTCGCCCAGTCCACCACTGGGAGAGGGATGGGTGACCAGGAGAGGCAGAACCCACCTGGGGGTGTCTCCAGATGATTTGCTCATTATCAATTTAACCCATTTTGTCAAGACACTAGGTCAGGGGTAGGGAACCTATGGCTCGGGAGCCAGATGTGGCTCTTTTGATGGCTGCATCTGGCTTTTGATTTGATGGCTGCATCTGGCTCAGACACATTTATGATTATATAAGAAGCGTCATTTATAGGCTACTGGTTTGTGCATGTGCGAAACGAAAGAAAGCAAGCCGGCTCACAGTATTTTCGGTGGGAAAGTATCAAAAGCTTTGGCAGCGTAGATGAGGCAGACTCAGACACTGACATATTTTGCTCTGCTGTCAAAAATAGCGGCCGATGTGAACATGTGCAAGAAGTTCCGTACAGCAACTAATTGCGCTAAAAGACAAAAAAGGACGAGGAGTATTGTATTTTCAGCAGGAATTGACAGAGGAATTTGCTTTGGTGGAGAGAGCAGGTTCTGCAGTTATTAAAATAACTCAGACTTATTGTACTTTAATAGAAATTGAAATTACAAAAAAATTACATAAAATGCACAAATTTACTTTGTTATATTTATATTACGTTTAAAAAAAATGTATGGCTCTCACAGAATGTCATTTAAAATATTTGGTGTTCATGGCACTCTCAGCCCAAAAGGTTCCTGACCCCTGCACTAGGTTCACACTAGACTACAGTTTCTGACACATTATAGTTTTTCTGAAAAATCTATGTTCGTGTACTCAGCATATTCAATGCCAAGGACCCCCAGAATTATTTATGTTTGGCTGCAGACCCCCAGCCATCTGAAAGCATGTTGTTCTAGGGATCCGCCAGAAGCAAATATGAGTGAAAAACGTCTCCTTTGAAAGACATACATTCAAAGATTTGGGCATAATTTTCATGATTTTTCAAAAATGTGAGGCACCGCGTGGCACGCTAGTGGCACGCTAGTGGCACGCTATGAGCTTGTAGATATGTTAGTTAGTCAGTAGGATGTATATGACCTCCCTTTGTTTCCGATCATTGGTTCTTTGTTTTGGCTGCTCTCTCATATCTGAGATGAAGCCTGGTGACGTCATGTGTGCTCTGAACTTTGCTCACAAAGTAGTGTGCATGTGTCACGCTGCAAGCTTGTGCATCAGCTAATTTCAGGCTTAATACAGCACTCACTCACAATTGTTGTAATGGTGTGATTCTTGTGACATCTTCAAAAGCCAAATGTTTACATTAATTCCAGCAGTTTTCAGTAGGACATTTCACATTCAGGGCACAGTTTGACTGAACCCTTGGGCAAAAAATGTTAATTTAATATCCTTGACAGTGCATGCAAAATCATATTTTTGGCTTAGAGCCCCCCTGAGCTCTTACTGACAAGAGGAAATACAGTAGAAATAGACTATTATGAGAGTTTGGAGCAAATCTTTAGCAGCTCAAACGCCATGCCACGCTGGAAAGAAGCACTCTTCTGACCCCTGGTGGCCACTATTACCACCAGGTTCAGACAGAACCAATATCTGCTGTACTAAAGGGCTGTAAAGGACTGTACTATTAAAGGACTAGACCAGGGGTTTTCAACCTTTTTCATCCCAGGGACCACCATTTATTTACCATTTGAGGATATTTTAAGCCCCACAGACCCCAAATCTAAAGATTTATTTTGCTTTTGTCCACAATTCCAGGCTGGATTTTTGGGGAAACAAAACAAGCAAAACATACATTCCAAAATGGCTAATACAGATGATGAATATTTTAACTCTTGAGAGTGTAAAAATTAAACCAAATGGACCCTTGCAGGTCCATTTGGTTTCATTTTTACCTTCTCAAGAGTTACATCTGATTAACCATCACTGGTTAACCAACTGGTGGTCTCCGGACCACCTGTTGAAAACCCCTGGACTAGACCACTTTGGTAGAGCTTTTGTTGTTGCCTTGCCATGAGGTAAATATAAAGCTGGACAAAACATTGAAGTTGGCATCTAATAATTGACAACTCATTGCCTTACATTGTGAAGTGAAGAGGCACAGCTCTTTTAGCCCCATGAACATAAGCAGTGTTGATACTGACTGTGTGTGTGTGTGTGTGTGTGTGTGTGTGTGTGTGTGTGTGTGTGTGTGTGTGTGTGTGTGTTGTGTGTGTGTGTTTCTTTCAGGGTGTCATGTGGTCTGGGAGGAGATGGTCAGTGCGTGTTGGTGTGGTCTGCTTGCTGCACTGTCTCTACTGCTGGATGCCAGGTTGGTACATATAAGATTGTGTTATACTTAATATGCTGAGAGGTGGATCACATAAACATGTCCTCTATGTAGAATAGAATCGGGGTAGAATCCCAAACTAAATCTTGTACAGGACACACACTTCCATAGGAAGGAGGAATACTTAACTCACTGACTCCTGAAAGCGCGGTCGTCGTGCGCGTCGTGCTCTGTCCCGTTTGCCGGTAACGGCGAAGACGCAGAAAACGACGAAATGTAGATTTCATTCTGTAATCCAACTATTAGCGCATCGTCTGATAATGATCCCCTAGCTGACTTTCATTTGGAACAGAATTGCCGCGACAACTTTTTTTTGTTTGTTTCCCATTCGCACCCATTCCATCCAATGCATTCAAAAGCCTCTCCTCGGAATTCCGGGGCTGAATGTCGTTTGCGCACGGGTAAATCAACTAGGGCTAGACGTCACTTCCTGCCTTTTGACCCGGAACTTTTTGCTCAGATCGCCAGAGGACAGGTTAGTCAAGACACCAAAAATAAGCATGACGCCACCCCCCTCCTGTTTAGGCGATCTGGCGCTTCAAAATAAGGGTTTTTTACCGATTTCACTGGCTTGAGCCGTGGCAATCAATACTATAATCAGGGAAATGTCTGTCCGTCTGAATGAATGAATGAATGAATGAATGTCTGAAACAAGCGTAACTAATCACTGGCTGCACCAATTATGACTGGCCATTGCAGTGTCTGTGCAAAAGTGTGCATTAAAGCAATCCTTCATCAAAATACTTGCATCTTTGGTGATATCACATTACCCACACAGTACATCATTTGGTGTTCATATATTCACAACGGGTAAGGCCCTAGTGGGGAGAAAACGACGAAGATGCGCCCGCAATGGATGTGTTAATAAGGTAGGGGGTGGGATGGAGGTGAGGCATTTATCAAAACACTGTGCAGATCAGTTGCATTCCCATCAGTGTGAGAGTGCCCTCGGTCCTTTTGGACTTGTTGTTCAATAGAACTGCCTACCCTGGGACAGAGTTACTTTTCTCTTCTCCAAAGGAAATCAGACTAGCTTTAAACTTGCTGTGTGAGTGTCTGTCTCTAAGCCCACAAGGCTGTTGGGATTTGAGTTTCGTTTCTCTGCTGCTAGACAATAAAAACGTTGTCCCAGATCTTTCGGTACCTACTGTACCTACGGCATGCCTTCCTGTTCCTGTTTAGCCTCATAACCACAATTAAATTGTTAAATTTCACGACAATTAAGTCTCCTGTCCTCGTCTCGCATAAAACTGCGCCACAATAGAGTCTGGGACTACTCCCAAAATCCAAGCAAGGAAGCTGCCGTTTCGGTTCGCAAAAATACATTTAAAACATCTTTACACTTTACATTTAACATTTCCGCTAATCTTTGTAGAATGTGTATAATGTGCTTAGATGATTTTTATTTATATTGAGATAACTGTGCGCAGCTGTAAACACAAAGCGAATGTAGAGAGGCTGAATGTAGAGACTTTGCTTCGCTGTTATCGCTTGCTCACCATCAGAGCATCCGTTGCTCCAGACAATATGATGGATTTGAACATTTCGAAAGGCAAGGCAAGACTAATGACCGCACCTCCTCTTCCACGGTGTCCTGCTCCTCAGCACGGACGAGACGGCCACGGAGAACATCCTGAAGGCGGAGCTGAGCGTGGCGTCGCTGTGCGGCCGCTTGGGCCTGGTGACGCCGCGGGACGCCTTCATCACGGCCATCTGCAAGGCCTCTCTGCCCCCGCACTACACACTGACCGTACTCAGCAGCAACTCAGCCAACCTTAACAACAAAGGTACTGTTACTACTGACCACTACGCACTTGACCCAACCTCAACAACAAAGGTACCGTACTACTAACCCCCCCACTACCCACTACACACCTGACCCAACCTCAACAACACAGGTACTGGCCCCCACTACCCACTACACACTACACTACCCTACCCACTACACACGACATAATATCGATTAGACTATTCACTTTAGACGATTATGATTTTTTTCAATATTGCGTGTACTAGGTACAAGCATTGAATAGGCCTTTAATGGTTAATATTGAATATTGACTTCAACGTGTGAAGTGAGGGGTTATCACACATCATCCAGCTGACCTTATACACATCCAATTGGCCTCATACCGACCTTGAAACATACAACAATCATTGTGGACAGATAATGTACTCTCGGCACACATTGATGCAAATTTTAACTTTTAATTAATCAGGTAGAATCTATGCAAAAATCCAAATAAATAAATAATGGTTATGAGGTCTCTGGAAGAGCGGTTTGGATTCCACACCACTTGGAGATAGGGACACTAGGGGGTGCTAACAAGGCATGCAGACTCTTAATCTAGTGGTTTTAAACACTTTTAATATCCAGGGCCATCATTTATTCAGCATTTGAGCATTGCAGACTGAAAACTAAAGGACATGTCCACATTTCTATTCTGGATTTGGAGGAAATGCAACGGGCAAACATTGATCCAAACAACAAAGTCTACTACATTCTCAAATTGTGGATACAACTGGTAAATTAACTGTCACTGTCCTATTCCCAGGCATTGCTCTAGCGCAATGGTTTTCAACAGGTGGTCCGGGGACCACCAATGGTCCTTGAGTGGGTTCCAGGTGGTCCCCAGCTAAGTTGGTTAACCAGCTGTAACTCTTTCATTTTTACACTCTCAAGAGTTAAAATAAGCTATTCATCATCTTAATTAGCCCAAGTCTACACAACTAGAGAATGTCGAAGATTAATGGTCATTTTGATCTGTTCCTGTATGTTTTGCCTATATTTTGTTTCCCAAATCCAGCCTGTGGAATTGTGGACAAAAGCAAAATAAATCTTTAGTTTTGGGGTATGTGGTGCTAAAATGTCCTCAAATGGTGGTCCGTGGCTCAAATGCTGAATAAATGGTGGGCCCTGGTATCAAAAAGGTTGAAAACCCCTGCTCTAGCGCATTCTAGTGCATTTTGGAAGTGCCACTAGTGCATTTTGGATTTTGGCAGTTGGCAACACTGATTTTTTGTAACACTGTGGTATACAACACGGTAGGAAGAGCAGGAGCTTCACTGCACGCACGCACATCCACACATTTCAACGGATATAGTGGACTATGCCAGGTATACTCTGCTGACCCAGTAGGACACTGATTTCCCCCCAATAAATAACATACAAAGTTGAAATAGATATATGAGGCAGCCAGAATAATCTGATCTATGGTGAGAGAGCGCTGCTCTCTGCGTGAACCTGATGCTCTGCTCTTAGGCACTAAATCCTCGCTGTTTAACTGTGCCTTCTAATTAGGAGCATGGGGCAGCGTTTTGGCTGGGGAATGCTTGCATATGCTCACATAAATCCACTGATATGCAAACATTTCGTGCTTCCCTTGCGCACGCACACACACACACACACACACACACACACACACACACACACACACACACACACACACACACACACACACACACACACACACACACACACACACACACACACACACACACAAATAGCTGATTTACAAGTCTGTGCTGCTACACACAAAGGCTTTGTGGATTGGCAATGTTTTGGACGCAACATCTACCTCTCGTGTTCTATTATGATTGTGAGGACTTTAAGGTCATCCCAAGTGCAGTAATGCACAAGCAGACTGACATACACAGCTGCCACCAAGCGAAACACACAGGCAGGCGTTGCTTAATTTGCATACTGGCGGCTGGGAGAGAAACGGTCTGTAAATTGGTTTCAGCTTGCAAACGATGCTTCTCAGAGTTAATTAAGCTGCCTTCCACAAAACACTTGGTCGCCAGGTCTCCAAAATTGCTGTCACCTATTGCCCTACACTATCGTATACTTTATGGACCTGGAGAGCTTTGGTGGATGCAACCTATTAGGGCTGAAAAATAATTCTATTCTATTCTATCTTCGAACTAATTATTGAACCCAAAAAATAAAATAATAGCCTAAAAATTCTGTTGGAGTTGTGCGAGAGGCAGAAGTCTAGCTTTACCACACGACGGTGCCTGGGTGAAACGAGAGTAGAGTTAAGTTATAATGCGTTGTTCATGCAGCTTGTGGTGAGCTTGTAGATTAGTTGTATTTACCGCACAACGCTGTCATACTATTGCCTTGCTCACACTGCCTCTCTCAGTGCAGGAATATACAGCCCACATCGACGTGCACACATGGATGTAAAACAGGCTACAGTCCCCGCCCTTTTACTGCCTAAAACAGGGGTTTTCAACAGGTGGTCCGGGGACCACCAGTGGTCCCTGAGAGGGTTCCAGGTGGTCCCCAGCTAAGTTGGTTAACCAGATGTAACTCTTGAGAACGTAAAAATGAAACCAAATGGACCCTTGCGGGTCCATTTGGTTTCATTTTTACACTCTCAAGAGTTAAAATATTCATCATCTGAATTAGTCATTTTGGAATGTATGTTTTGCTTGTTTTGTTTCTCAAATCCAGCCTGGAATTGTGGACAAAAACACAATAAATCTTTAGATTTGGGTCTGTGGGGCTAAAATGTCCTCAAACGGTGGTCCGTGGCTCAAATCCTGAATAAATGGTGGTCCCTGGGATGAAAAAGGTTGAAAACCCCTGGTCTAAAACACAGTGCCCTCTAACGGGAGGTTGCCCCTGTCCCCTTCCTGTAGCTGCCTACCTTGATTTTAACAAATGCAAAACAAATACATTGATTTGATTATTTCCTGTTTCGTAACTACTGTATAACTATGCGCTGAACAGCTGTATTGGTATTGGAGCGAAGCGTTTTCTCATAAGTCCCTGCAGGCTTGTATGCTATTAAGATAATTATGAATCATTAATTTGATCTCGCAAGAGAGGACAGTCGACACCAACTGTGGCAAGTAGGCAACAGGACCAACACATATAAAGAAAGGGAACGTATTTCGAACCGTTAGATATTCGTTCAAGTCCACGAGGCTATTAAAAGTAATGTTCAACTGTCATTTTTTGGCCAATATTTGCAGCCCTACGACGTATATTTCACCTATTTTATATAAATTCATTGTAACTCAGCAAAAACTGTAGCACGTCTTGGTTAACAAGACGTGCTACAGTTTTGCTGAGTTGTTCAGCATTGATTCAAGTTTACATATGTGTGCATGCGTGTATGTTTTCTCCACTATCTGTACCAAGCAGATCTCTGACAAATAAATAGAACTACTACCTACCAAATGTGTACAGTCTAAAACCGTTGTACATTATTTTAAAAATGCTGCTAATTGTCCCAAGTGTGACTGTCCTGAAAGATTCCTGCTATTTGTTTAAAAAAGCTGTACCAACCCTTGCTAACATGACTTTCTAACAGCAAATAACTGGTTTTGGAAGACAGTATATAATAATCTGTAGCGTGACACAGCTCTGTTTGTGCAACTCTACATGCTTTCTTAAATTGCGCTTACCGTATGTTTTTTTGACACTATTCAGCAATGTAAACAAATGAAATGTTTTCTCCATGGCTCCACAGCCTTCTCCATCCAGGGCCAGAGTGTAAACTAATGAATGTTTTCTCCATGGCTCCACAGCCTTCTCCATCCAGGGCCAGAGTGTGCAGATGATCAGTCCCTCCAGTGAGTCTCATCAGCAGGTAGTGGCAGTGGGACAGCCCCTCTCTGCCCAGCCCCAGGGCACTGTGGTGGTGGGTACACACACACACACACACGCACGCACGCACGCACGCACACACACACACACACACACACACACACACACACACACACACACACACACACACACGAGTGCTCGCACACAGGGGGCCGGTGGCTCAGGGGTAGAGTCATCGAATCGTAACCACAAGGTTGCCAGTTTCAACCCAAGTGCCACCCAGAGTTAGCGTTAGTCGATGTGTCCCTGAGCAAGACGCTTAAAGGGGAACTCCACCCATTTTCAACATTCTAATATGTCATTAGTATACCCTAGAGGTGTTGGGTGGACATGATAAAAAAGTTCCCCCATTCTGTGTTCCCAAGAAATGGAGGTCTGAAGAAAACCACTAAACATGGTGAAACATCTTGATGACATCATCAAGATGTATTTTCACCATGCTAATGGATTTCTTTAGACGCTGCTTTTTTCTGAGAGCGTACACATAACAGGTTCATTTGGTTGCATTTGTACGCTCTCAGAAAAATGAAAAAAAAATGAAATTGAAAATGTGTGGAATTCCACTTTAACCCCTAATTGCTCCCGATGTGCTGGTCGGTGCGTTGCATGGTTTCAGCCGACCTTGGGGTGTGAATGGGTTCTAGTCTGTGTAAAACTGCCTTGGATAAAGGCACTATATCAATGCGTCAACTTTTACCATTTATGCACACAACCATGCAGCACAAATGCACTTACTTTAAACCACTCTACCTTTGTGGCTGCCTCACTGTCTGTCTGTCTGTCTGTCTGTCTGTCTGTCTGTCTGTCTGTCTGTCTGTCTGTCTGTCTGTCTGTCTGTCTGTCTGTCTGTCTGTCTGTCTGTCTGTCTGTCTGTCTGTCTGTCTGTCTGTCTGTCTGCCTGCCTGCCTGCCTGCCTGCCTGTCTGTCTGTCTGTCTGTCTGTCTGTCTGTCTGTCTGTCTGTCTGTCTGTCTGTCTGTCTGTCTGTCTGTCTGTCTGTCTGTCTGTCTGTCTGTCTGTCTGCCTGCCTGTCTGCCTGCCTGCCTGCCTGTCTGTCTGTCTGTCTGTCTGTCTGTCTGTCTGTCTGTCTGTCTGTCTGTCTGTCTGTCTGTCTGTCTGTCTGTCTGTCCGTCCAGCTCACTGCTAAGAACATCCAGTGTATGAGAACCCTGTTGAACTTGGCCCACTGCCACGGAGCTGTGCTGGGAACCTCCTGGCAACTGGTACTGGCCACACTACAGGTACTGCTCACACACACACACACACACACACACACACACACACACACACACACACACACACACACACACACACACACACACACACACACACACACACCATACAAAGTGTATTAGAAGATTGTGTGATCATTTTGAAGGGTTCGGGACGCTTTAACTCTTCCCTTTCAGAGATCTTGAGACTTGTAAAAATGGCCGGGAAGATTATGGGAATGTCAACACCTCCCAAAACGCCACAGACCATTTTTGAGCAAGCCACCCTAGGGCAGGCAAAGAAAACTGTGTCTGATCCCTCTCATATACTGTACCCTGAGTTTAGGTTACTGCCGTCAGGTAGGAGGTACGAGGCTCCAAAATGGAGATGTAATAGATTTAAATACTCCTTTGTACCTATGTCCATTTCACTCCTCAACGACTCTCTTGCGGAAGGGGCAAGGAGAGGGAGGAGAGAAGACTATGAATGTCGTTATGATGCTGCTAGAACTGCACTAGTTTTTGGTACCGTTGTATTTATTCTATTTATATTCTTCTTATGACTACTTAACTAAGCACTACTTTTGGGAGGTGGTATGTAAGCCTGATGAGGTGTACGAGTCACTACTACTGTATTGTACTGTATTGTTCTGTATTGTTGCTGCAAGTCTGTATGTCCAAGACAAATTTCTCTAACGAGACTAAATAAAGTAACCTTGTTGTTGTTTTCAGCACCTAGTGTGGATTCTGGGACTGAAGCCAGGGTCTGGTGGAGCTCTGAAGCCTGGTAGAGCAGTGGAAGGTCCAAGTACGGTGAGAAAATAGTCTTTCCTAGCCAGGACACCATCTCACGATCTGGAACTACAGATCCCAAGAGCCGAGGAACGGGACTGTAGTCACATGGAGGCATGCGAGCGAGAGAATTCATGTTCTTTAACACAGAAAAGTATCATGGAATTTATGCTGGCAAAACTAGGGGAAAGTCTCGCCAAATGAGAGGATACGCCACATCCACTTTATAAGCGCTTAGTCATGGAAAAAAGCTTCCATTCTCCAGACTGTATGATGGAACGGAACCATTTGAGGCAACAGTCCGGCCATGCAAGACTACTGGCACGAAACCTTTTCAGACTGCAGCAGAGACATTAGGGCAGGGGCGGGCAATTTTTTTTCCTAAGGGGCCAAATGAGATGCATAAAATATTGTGGAGGGCCAAGACTAAAGGCTGAACTAAAGTCTGTGTAATATTAATTTAATTTCAAGATAAAAGTAAGAGTAAGACCAACCGTTTGACACCAGGTCCCTCTATATATTCAGTATTTGAGCCACGGACCATCATTTGATGACATTTTATCCCCACAGACCCACAACTAAAGATTTATTTTGCTTTTGTCCACAATACCAGGCTGGATTTCAGAAACAAAACAGGCAAACATAGATCAAAAATGATCATTCTTTTACATTCTCTGATTGTGTAGACTTTGGGCTAATTCAGATGATAAATATTTTAACTCTTGAGAGTGTAAACATGAAACCAAATGGACCCGCAAGGGTCCATTTGGTTTCATTTTTACGCTCTTAAAGAGTTACATCTGGTTAACCAACTTTCCATATTTAACTGGACCTCTCAAGGACCACTGGTGGTCCCTGGACCACTGGTTGAAAACCACAGTACCCTTGCACGAGCCGGTCAGAGTCAGCCAAAGGGCCGCATTTGGCCCCCGGGCCGCATAATGCCCAGGTATGCATTAGGGGTACTGGACTTGTAAACGCTGGTCCCAGGCCACCAGTGGTCCTTGAGGGGGTTCCAGGTGGTCTCTAAAATGGAGAGTTGGTAATGAAATTGTCCTTCATACATGGATAAATGCCGTCCGTGGCTCAAATGCTGAATAAACAAATGGGCCTTGATTTGGAAAAGGTTGAAAAACCACTGCTATAGAAAACAGCAGCTCTATTACCAACAAAAGCGTACTTGAGCAAGACATTGAACTCCTCTCCACTGTCGCTGTGTGAATGTGTTGCGTGAATTGTTATCCAAAAACATATTGTGAAGTGCACTTAACCGTTTGTCTAAACTTGTGCGCTATTTTGGAGCACTCATAGACACCGTACTGAGCCGAAACACAGTCTGTGTTTGTACTGTGTGTTTACGGAGTACTGACTGGCATGTATTTATTTTTGTGTGGTGTACATGCAGGTGTTGACCACGGCAGTGATGACCGACCTGCCCGTCATCTCCAACATCCTGTCCAGACTGTTTGAGAGCTCACAGTAAATATACTGCATAATCACACTCAATAGTAATACAGCAAATAAGTCTATGTTCCTCTACTGTTAAATATCTGCAGCTGCACACATGACCATGCATATTCAAATCCGTGTGTTTGTGTAGATATCTGGACGACGTCTCCTTGCATCACCTCATCAACGCTCTGTGCTCCCTCTCTCTGGAGGCGATGGAGATGGCTTACGGAAACAACAAGGTCAGTCACATCAAGTATACATAATACATTTATATTATACTGCGCAGTGTCTGTAACTCAGTCCGTTTGGACTACATGGACGTTGGACAACTACAGTGAAAATGCGCTCGCCCAGGGGGGGACTGCAATTAACACAATAACTGCCTCGCGTGATCGTGGGTTTCCTCGGTAGGTGCCACGGCTCAATCAAGTAAATTCGGTAAAAAACCCTTATTTTGAAGCTCAGATCTCCTAAACAGGATGTGCTGTTTCTGTCATGCTGTTTCTGTTGTCTTGGCTAACCGGTCTTCTGGCGATCTGAGCAAAAACATCCGGGTCACAAGTCAGGAAGAGCCGTCTAGCGTTGGTTGATTTACCAATGCGCTCACGACATTCAGGGGGCAAACCGGAGGAGAGGCGTTTGAATGCATTGGATTGAATGGGTGTGAATGAGAGAAAAAAAAAAGTTGTCGCCGCAATTCTGTTCCAAATGAAAGTGAGCAACGGGATCATCATCAGACGATGCGCTCGGACTAATAGTTGGATTAAAGAATGGAATCTACATTTTGTCGTGATACGAGCCGTCGTCGTGACCGGCGGGAGTAATCTAACGGGAAATCCACGAGCACCACGAGAACGGCGTAAAAACTGTTAAGTTCTTGTGATTCAGCTGAAACTAAATTAATAATATTAATAAAAACAATAATAATAATAATAATAACAAATCAGGCGTGTCAGGCTGCTGCGTTGCCGGTCCAAATGTTTCATACCTTTGTTTTTTTTTGTAAAGAATTTAGGTGAATCTTATTGACCTCCATGTTGTTTGGTGGCTCTAGGAGCCCTCTCTGTTCGCAGTGGCCAAGCTGCTGGAGACGGGCCTGGTCAACATGGACCGCATCGAGATCCTCTGGAGACCTCTGACCGGTCACTTACTGGAGGTAACACCTATCACCTCTTTTATTCTTACTACTGGTTTCATGTTGTTTTATTACAATAGACCTTTAGGTAAGCCCCGCCCTCTTGTCCACCCTCGGACACTTTCCAGCCGGGTTCATTCATTCCAATGTAAATATCATGGACTTTACACAATAAATACTGGTTCGTTTTCGGAACCAGACATTCAAAATCTCTTCCAAATCCATCAACAAGGCATGCCCTATGCAGTGGAAAAATGTGTGTGACATTTATTTTTTAAAACAATGTTTTATCATATAGGAAAGCTATTGGTGGAGAGGTTTGTCTATCACTTGTTATGCTTAGCTGTGATTGGACCATAGCAATTTGGGGAGGGGCTTAGCTAAAGGTCTATTACAATTCACTATTTTTTTTAAGTTGTTTAAGTTTTCAGCAGAAGTTGCCCTTAGGGACGTCAAAGTGTGAAATCAGTCAGTCATCCATCCAATGGAGTCAGTGGTGAAGTACTGACTTACTGTATGTCTTTTGTTATATTTTTCCAAGTTCAAATAAGAATGCTAAACAAATACTATACTGAATACTAAACAAATAAAACAATGTATTGGCGTTTGTCTGATCAAGATGTCACTGTTGAGGGATTGCATCTTACTCACCCAGTGCCAGCCCTTTTTCATATTTTTTGAGGTAGCCAGTGCCAGCGATTTTTATCTAAAAGTCATATTTCATATTTCGGTCCATGTTTCCCGACGGACAAGTTAGTTGGCGGACACACACTTCCGGTTCCGGGTTGGTCCGTCCCTTATTATGGTCCGTCAATGGAATATGCGGTCGCTGCACGCTGCTGTTATCATGGGGATCGTATCAAACCAACGACGGTAAGCGACGTAGAGAGACGTAGCTCAACCTAAGAGGCATCGGTCATAACTATATTTCATAATGATAACGGGAGACGTAGATCTATTTCAATGGCAAATCAGGAGTTAAAAGGCTTAAGAACAAGAGGAGAAAATCCACAGAAAATCCACTGAATGTTAAAAGTTGTGTGTGTGTGTGTGTGTGTGTGTGTGTGTGTGCGTGTGCGCGTGTGTGTGTGCGCGTGCGTGTGCGCGCGTGAAACTGTGCGTTCACATGGGGCATACAGTAAGCAAAGACAAATGGGAGTATCATTTTGCATGGTCATGTTGCTGGTGAATGATAGACTGTGTCTCTGCGTCTGCCCGTTTGAACGCACCGCCAGTGTGTCGGATGGTTGATGGATGGATCATGTCTTGAAGTGGAGAGGAGGACGGTCCCTCCCGGGGCCTTGAATGGCTCTGTAGGTTGAATGAGGACAGTGGAGTGAAGTGAAATGAAAGGCCCTTGTTGTGTGCTGCCTGGCAGGGGCGGATTGGCCATCTGGAGTACAGGGAGTTTTCCCGGTGGCCTGCGCCACCTAGTGGCCTGGACAAGATCCAAAATGCACTAGTGGCACTTCCAAAATGCACTAGAATGTGCTAGATGCTTTGCCTGGAACATACAGATCAAAATGACCATTAATCTTCTACATTCTCTAGTTGTGTAGACTAAGTTGGGCTAATTCACATGATGAATATTTTAACTCTTGAGGGTGTAAAAATGAAACCAAATGGACCCGCAAGGGTCCATTTGGTTTCATTTTTACGCTCTCAAAGAGTTACATCTGGTTAACCAGCTGCCCCCACCAGGGTGGCCTGGCAAAGGCAAAATTGTCCCGGTGGGAAAATATGTGCCAATCCGCCCCTGCTGCCTGGGCTCAGCCATGGAAAGGAGCTAGTAACAGTGTCCATGGCTCTAAGAGAAAATCCCCAAACGAACCTGAGGGTCGTTGGCTGCACAATGGAAGTACAGGGTGTGTGTAACTTAAGACAGAGTGTGTAATTGAAGACTATATTGGTGTACTCCTTATGTCCAAATCGTAGCAGCTCTACAGGCTTTTGATACAAGCTTCCGGATCTCTTACTTGTTGATGCCTTTGTGTGACGCTGTCATGATCAAGTAGGGCGTTATTTCTGAAAGGTTAAATATGAAGATAACGGTAAGAGGTTTCTCCCCCCCCCCCCCCCCCCCCCGGCCGGCAGCAACAATGGCATTCACATTTAGAAAGTGGAAAGATGAGGAAAGATTAGGGACAATATATTACACTGGTGTGTGTGTGTGTGTGTGTGGGGGGGGGGGTTCTCTGGGGTTATTCAAGGCTCATGGCAAGGAACATCAGAGACTGCAGCTCCCATGGATTAAAGGGGAACTCCACCCATTTTCAACATTTTAATATGTCATTAATATACCTTAGAGATGTTGTGTGAACATGATAAAAAAGTTCCCCCAATTCTGTATTTCCTAAAAATGGAGGTCTGAAAAAAATCATTAACAGTTTTCGTGCCGTTGAAATAGGTCTACGTCAGCGGTTATCATTATGAAATATAGTAATGACCGATGCCTCTTAGGTAGAGCTACGTCACTCTTACGTCGCTTACCGTCGTTGGTTTGATACGATCCCCATGATAACAGCAGCGTGCAGCGACCGCATATTACATTGACGGACCATAATAAGGGACGGACCAACCCGGAACCAAAAGTGTGTCCGTCAACTAACTTGTCCGTCGGGAAACATGGACCGAAATATGAAATATGACTTTTTGATGAAAATCGCTGGCACTGGCTACCTCAAAAAATATGAAAAAGGGCTGGCACTGGGAGTGTTAACATGGTGAAATACAGCTGATGACATCATCAAGATGTATTTCACCATGATAATGATTTTTCTTTCAGACCCCTTTTTCCTGAGAGGGTACAAAATGGAACCAAATGGACCCGCTAGGTTCACATTTGTATCCTCTCAGGATTTTTTTGTAAATAGGTGGAATTCCCCTTTAAAGATTTTAGGTCAAGTAGTAACTAGAAAATAGCAAAAACAACAACAACAACAACAACAACAAAAACAACGTTTTACTGAATCTGCCCGGGGTGCTATAACAGGCCAATGTTTTACATACCCGACATTTAGGGTCGGATCGGGCCTAAAAATGCTAACCAGTAGGTTAGCATTCTTTAAGCAGTAGGTTAAAAATGCTAACCAGTAATATTGAATTATTTTATTATAGTAAAAAAATAGTTATTTTCTGTATTTACCTTTTATGAAGATGGTGCTGAATCAGCACCATCTTCTATAATAAAAAAAACTGCACCGATGTTACCGATGTTTGGGACCGATGTATAATAATGAATTCAAATAATTAAAAATACATTTGAAAAACTTCTAAACGTCAAATTTATTCTCTCTTTCAAGTAAACAATAGAATACGACATTGACATCATTTACTTTTGTGAAATAATTCCATTTGCTGTGTTTCTTTTTCTGTTCCAGGCAAATATCGGCCGATATATCGGCCGATGTTACCGATATATGGGCAGATTTTACCGATATAATGGCCGATGTATCGACCAATATATCGGTACGAATATCACCGATACCGATATATCGGTATCGGCCGATATATCGGTACGACAGATATATCGGTCGGGCTCTAGTGCTGATTGCCATTTCATTTTTAATCTGTGGAGAATTTTCTCAAATTTTGCCCAAATCCGACAGTTTAGGGCCGGGTAGGGCCTAAAATCTATTCCGGTTAGTCGGGCCGGGTCTAGGGCCTGAACTGTTAGGGCTCAGTTAGGGCCGGGCATTAATTTTCAGGCCTGTTGAGACCCTTTAGCGTGGAGGACTCCCTTTCATGCCAATTCACAGATTGGAACGGTGTGATTTGATCCCCAAGCTCCATGCAGTCTCTGGATGTAGGTGTAGGCTGCCTTGAATTCAGCTTCCTCACATGCTGATTTGCAGTTGGCAGATGTTACACATACTGGAGCAAACAGGAATATTGATTTAAATAACACATTCTAGCTAAATATAGATACAAACAGAAGACGACAGTGTTCTTTATCCACACTTTTGGGAGATCTGCAATAGTGCAATAGTACAAGCATTTAATGTTGCTTGCTTACAATGTTTTTTTTTTTTTTTTCAGATTAGGAGATTAGGAGACCTTATATTTAATCAGGAGACCTTATATTTAATTGTTGAGGGACCATATTTTTTTTTTGGTAAACTAAAAACCTGTAAATGTGTCACACAAAACATACAAAATGTTTGAATCAAGTTAACAGGACAGAAGCGTTTTCTACCTGACAGAGATGTAATACGTCTTGCTGTCTAGACTACTAGTATAAGGTTTTAAATAAGGCAAAAGGTGTAAGTGCCAAAAAACAGTATTTATTGTCTTTTCTTTTCTTTTAAATGTTTTAACGTGGCAAACAGTTCACAATAATAAGTAAATAGTTTGGCCAAGATAAAGCAGAACCTACACATCCGTAACAGATGATAATATTCCATAACATAACATAACATAAAAATATGTATAAATAATCACATTTCTATTATTATTTCTGTTAATCATGCTCTCGACAGCCCTGGGCCATGTACTGTATTACATGTTACTAACCGTTGGTGCATGTGGTTTCTATGTACCGTAGTCTATTGTGTGATCGTTGGAGTTAGAGTAAAGCATGTCTTTACTCAATAAGCAAACCAATAGTGTCTTAGTGTCTTTTATCTTAAAATATAATATTTCGCTGAAAATAGCTAATCTACAAGCGCCTCAATGTGATGCATTGAGCGTGTGCAGATCTGCTATTTCCGGCTAATTTTCCACCTGATATGGATTGTGTGTGTGTGTGGGTGGGTGGGTGCATGCG
The DNA here is from genome assembly GCA_039105355.1 of Benthosema pterotum. NCBI lineage: Eukaryota > Metazoa > Chordata > Actinopteri > Myctophiformes > Myctophidae > Benthosema > Benthosema pterotum. The sequence goes on from CM076969.1 coordinate 5,764,670, forward strand.
TACATTTGGACAATGCATGTATCTCTTCAAAATTTGTCTTCTTTCTCTATCTCCCCTCTCTTGCACTCCTGTCTGTTTTTGCAGAAGGTAAGCTAACATTCTCTTTTCATTCATTTCTCTCCTTCTCTTTCTCTCCCCCCATTCCTGGAGCCGAGGGATTGAAACGTCCTTTGTCTGCATTGCCATCACTCTGCTAGTACATTCAATCTCCTACACTACGTGTCTAAAAATCGCTCTTGATTCAGCCCAGAAACAAGGCCCCCAGGCTACTAGCTACCCAGCTGTAAGCTGCTGCTCATGTTTGTCTGCAGTCTTGCACAGACAGAATTGTCATGTGGTGGTAGAAATCTACCCTAATGTCATCTATCATTTAAAGATATAAGCCATTATATGTATTTTTATTTTCTAGCAGAGCTGAATGATGGTATCATAGGCACATGGGCACGGTAGGATACATAATGTTAGCTAAGACACATGCTGTGATGAGGTGTCTAATGAAGTACCACTTGCACCTCATGAATGCATGAAAAACTGGGGAAAAATCACGGCACTTATTTTGTAACTTATGACTTGTTCACTCATTTTGTATCTTCATTTAAAACAATGCAATCCACAATGTCAGGGTTGGGGCACCCTAGATTGTGAAGTGCTTTGTTTTATCCCTGTGTCTCACCATTTGTATCATGAGCATTAAGTGGGGACCAATCACAAAGTCCTTTTAGTCTTATTTTTGCACTTTCGACATTTGTTTTAAATGGGAAAAAGGACAACTGTTTCCCCAACTTACAATCCTACCGTGCTACTCAACTGTGTCCCAATACCATGCCCTGTGATTATGCTGTCTGTCTGTATGTGTGTCTGAAGAATAGCCTTTGCCACACTGTGGGGAGGGGGTGGGGGGAGCTTAAATCATTGTCCCTCCCCTCCAGTGGGGACTACCACGCACGGGGAGACACCCCACCTCAGCAGCTTCTTGCTTCCTCTGATGTCTTTTTTACCAACACACACATGAACAAAGTCACTACAGTCTGTCTGATGTCTTTCTCCATGCCCCCCTTCATGTGTGTGTGTGTGTGTGTGTGTGTCGTGTGTGTGTTGCAGGTCTGCCAGCATCCCAACTCCAGAATGAGGGAGTGGGGGGCCGAGGCTGTCACGGCACTGATCAAAGCTGGCCTGGCCTACAAGCATGATCCCCCACTGGCCCAGAACCAGGTACTAGTAGTCTATCTACTACTGCAGGGGTTTTCAACCAGTGGTCCGGGGACCACCAGTGGTCCTTGAGAGGGTTCCAGGTGTCCTCAGCTAAATTGGTTAACCAGATGTAACTCTTGAGAACGTAAAAATGGTTTCATTTTTACACTCTCAAAATAAAATATTCATCATCAGAATTTTGAGATGAAAAAGGTTGAAAACCCCTGTACTACTGTGTTACTACAGTAGATAGTAGGGATTGTTGTACACCCTGAAAATAGCTACAAGCTTGTTGCTTGTTGATCACTTTGTAGATTTACTATTTTTTAATTGCGAAAATGTGGCATGCATCTTTGAATACCACTGCTGTATATGTGTCCCAGCACCACCCAGGTTGAGTCTTTGAGGGAATTCACTTTTTTTTTTTATCATGTCATGTGAAAGCAGAGAATCATAGCTACAATTTGACATATTGGTTGTGCAGTTTGACCAACCAGTTTTTGAGATATGGTTTATAGAGTAATGTCTTGCAGAGGAACAGGAATTTGAGAATTTGGCTTTCAAAGGTACCATTCTTGGTCTGAGGCATTGAGGGGGGCGCTGTTTCCTCTTCTGTGCTGAACAGTTTGGGCATGAGAATACCTCCCCCATACTGTGTGGGGCAGTATTGAGTCAGGGTAACACCCTGACTCAATACTACCCCACACAGTATGGGGGAGGTATTCTCATGCCCAAACTGTTAAGGAAAAAAAAGCCTTAAAGGATAGCAACTTTAATTATTAGACCAGTGGGATTTGTGATAAAAGTGATTGTTAGAGGCATTTGGGGGTAAAAGTGGGTAACCAGTCCATTTTACACAATTCAAGGGTGCTGAATCCGAAAAAAATGGTTACCAAGCAAAATTTTGAGTCCTTACCCCCCAAATCCAAGATTTTGGGGGGTAACCAAAGGTTTTTCAGACATAACTTGAAATGCATTGATTTTACGCCCCATAAGTGTATTGAACGTTAATATAAAGTTGGGCATTATGGACGATTTGGTACCAAGTACATGTCTGTACCTCCTACGGTTCTTGAGATACAGCATATAGGTACTTTCACAGATTGAGGAGAGCAGGACATCTGTAACACCGATTCTTAAGTCCACCAAATGGTGATACAGGCGTGAAAATTAGTACACACACTCCTCAAACCCAACTATTTCCAAAAGTACTGCGTGTCCTGCAAAATTCCAAGATGGCAGCCACCAAAATCCAAGATGTCTGTCCAAAAATGTGGTTTTTCATTAATAACTCGAAATGTGAAGATTTTAAGCCCCATACATGTATTGAACGTTAATATAAAGTTGGGCATTACGGACATTTTGATACCAAGTACATGTCTGTATGTACTACGGTTCTTGAGTTACAGCATATAGGTAGTGATGAGGAACCATAAGGGTAACATTTTGGCACGTTTGACTCTTTTACTCAAAGATCCCTTTATCATCATGTCAACCATTTTCAGGAAACGGACCTACATGTGTCCGCTATCATAAACCACTTCAAGTTTTTTGATTGATGAAACGGGTCGGGAGTTATTAAACCGAACGTGAATGCTGTTTAAGTGTTAAATTTGCTGCGTATATTTTGCAAAGATAAGCCACCCAGAAATGTCTGTCTGTGCATCATCACACTGAGTCTGTCCTTCACAATAAGAGTAAATGTGAACCGGACACACCAAGTGTAGCATGTGTCATACAGTAATGGTATAATATGCTAATAAGTGTAATAGTGTAATAGGCTAATACGTGCAATAGCATAATATATGTACAATATGGTAATAGTGTAATATGCAATAGTGTCATAGGATAATATGTGTAATAGTGTAATATATGTGCAATAGGCTAATAGTGTATTATATACAATAATGTCATAGTGTAATAAGTACAGTAGGCTAATATGTGTAATAGTGTAGTACATGGAATAATGTCATAGGCTAATATGTGTAATAGTGAAATACATGTGCATTAGGGTGATAGTGTAATATATGCAATAGTGTAATAGGGCTAATAGTGTAATATATGTGCAATAGGCTAATAGTGTATTATATACAATAATGTCATAGTGTAATAAGTACAGTAGGCTAATATGTGTAATAGTGTAGTACATGGAATAATGTCATAGGCTAATATGTGTAATAGTGAAATACATGTGCATTAGGGTGATAGTGTAATATATGCAATAGTGTAATAGGGCTAATAGTGTAATATATGTGCAATAGGCTAATAGTGTATTATATACAATAATGTCATAGTGTAATAAGTACAGTAGGCTAATATGTGTAATAGTGTAGTACATGGAATAATGCCATAGGCTAATATGTGTAATAGTGAAATACATGTGCATTAGGGTGATAGTGTAATATATGCAATAGTGTAATAGGGATAATAGTGTCATAGTGTAACATATGTGCAATAGGGTAATGTTGTAATATATGTAATTGTGTTCTAGAGCAATGTGTGTAATAGTGTAATTAAACTATACCACTATTGCATATATTACAACATTACCCTAATGCACAAATATTGCACTATTACACATATTACCCTATGATTAGCCTACTGTACTTATTACAATATGACATTGTAGATAATACACTATTAGCCTATTGCACATATATTACACTATTACACTATTGCATATATTACACTATCACCCTAATGCACATGCATTGCACTATTACACATATTAGCCTATGACACTATTCCATGTATTACACTATTACACATATTAGCCTACTGTACTTATTACACTATGACATTATTGTATATGAATACACTATTAGCCTATTGCACATATATTACACTATTACACTATTAGTCCTATTACACTATTGCATATATTGCACTTTCACCCCAATGCACATGTATTGCACTATTACACATATTAGCCTATGACACTATTCCATGTATTACACTATTACACATATTAGCCTGCTGTACTTATTACACTATGGCGTTATTGTATATAATACACTGTTAGCCTATTGCACATATATTACACTATTGCACTATTACACTATTGGCCTATTGTACATATATTATGCTATTACACATATTAGCCTATTACACTATTACACAGCATACTTACTTACAGCATACCATTACTATATGGCACATGCGACACTTGGTGCGTCCGGTTCACATGTACTCTTATTGTGAAGGACAGACTCAGTGTGATGCACAGACAGACATTTCTGGGTGGCTTATCTTTGCAAAATATACGCAGCAAATTTAACACTAAAACAGCATTCACGTTCGGTTTAATAACTCCCGACCCGTTTCATCAATTAAAAAACTTGAAGTGGTTTATGATAGCGGACAGATGTAGGTCCGTTTCCTGAAAATGGTTGACATGATGATAAAGGGATCTTTGAGTAAAAGAGTCAAACGTGCCAAAATGTTACCATTATGGTTCCTCATCACTACCGATATGTTGTAACTCAAGAACCGTAGTACGTACAGACATGTACTTGGTATCAAAATGTCAGTAATGCCCAACTTTATATTAACGTTCAATACATGTATGGGGCTTAAAATCTTCATATTTCGAGTTATTAATAAAAAAACACATTTTTGGACGGACATCTTGGATTTTGGTGGCTGCCATCTTGGAATTTTGCAGAACACGCAGTACTTTTGGAAATAGTTGGGTTTGAGGAGTGTGTGTACCAATTTTCACGCCTGTATCACCATTTGGTGGACTTAAAAATCAGTGTTACAGATGTCCTGCTCTCCTCAATCTGTGAAAGTACCTAAATGCTGTATCTCAAGAACCGTAGGAGGTACAGACATGTACTTGGTACCAAATCGTCCATAATGCCCAACTTTATATTAACGTTCAATACACTTATGGGGCGTAAAATCAATGCATTTCAAGTTATGTCCGAAAAACCTTTGGTTATCCCCCAAAATCTTGGATTTGGGGGTAAGGACTCAAAATTTTGCTTGGTAACCATTTTTTTCGGATTCAGCACCCTTGAATTGTGTAAAATGGACTGGTTACCCACTTTTACCCCCAAATGCCCCTAACCTCTTATAGGAGGCCTTTTTTCTGAAATCCCAACTGCCTATATTGCTTTATGGTTTTTCCCTAGATAAATGATTGACAGTTGGTGACCAAATGGACCCTTATAGATCTGTAACTCTTGAAACCACGTAAGGTCCATTTGGTTATTATACACTCAAGAGTTAAATTATGAACAAATGAAATAATTTCTAACACAATTAGAAAATGTAGAATTATTGTTATTTTGACTTTTTTTTTTTCTCTCCAAAATATTGATACGTTTAAAATCCTTAGTTTTGGGTCCCAGAGACTAAACATCAAATAGTGGTCTGTGGCCCTGGTATGAAAAAGGCTGAAAACTGTTAGTTACATATACACTGTCATTTTGTGTAATTATATAATGGTTAGTTTTAGTTGCCAATGTTCTAAACAATTGTAATTGCTATTCCAATCGATTTGTTGTCCCCATTCTCAGAAGTCTACTATAAGGGCAAGAAATACAGTATATCTCATCACAATTAAGTTAAGACTGACGGTGACTGAATGAATACTTTATTGAGATGCAAGCATTCAGTAATTCAAAATATGTACATGCTCATAAGCATTCAGTAATTCAATATATTATGTACAGGTTAGTGGTGAAAAAAATATATACAGGTTTGGAAGTAGAATAAAATCACAGCAAACCACAGCAAACAATGAAACTTCCAATAGATAGACAGAGTTACGACCACTCCGTCCACTTCATGGGGACAGTCCAATGGCGGCGCTTCTGCCTAGACTTGAATAGACAATGGGTACAACTAATAGGGACAAGTCCTGTGCCTGAACTAGGCAGAAATGCATTCGACTCAGGCAACAGCCCAGCGTCAACGAGCTTTGTTTTTGATTGCTTTTAAATAGTAGGCTACAACGGTAATTACATAAACATCATTGTATATTAACATTGTCACTGTATGCCTACAATGCCGTTGACATGTTGAAAACATGCATACAATAGATCTTATGTGCGCCGCCCTCGTTGAAAACAATGCATTTCCAACTCCATTTTGTCTCTATTCTGGCTGCATGAACAGCAGCTCGAGCGCTCAGTGTCTAACCCCCTCAATGTCGCAACTCTTCTACCAGATGGCTCTGAAAACTAGCCCCATTCGGTAGCTAGCTAGCACCCCTCTATGTCGCAACTCTTTCCTGTAGAATGTTACGCTGTTGCCAAGTTTGTGAGAAGTAAGCCAACAACGCCAAAAGGTCCAATAATGGCGTATAGTTGGTGTATTTATTATTATACCTATAATTACTACCAGGACTATGCATGCATATCATTATTAGTGTGTTATGCAGAAATGCCTACTCGAGTTTGATTGTGAGTACATAGAATACATTGGCCAATTTGCAGGTAGATTAGCATCCCCAAAGTCCATTGTTTGTATGCATGAATGCAACAGAAGCAGTAAGTGTGATGGATTTATCTTATTATACAGCATTGTTATTATTATTATTATTACCCTTATTATTGTTATTATTATTACCCTTATTATTGTTATTACCCTTATTATTCAATCAGACAGTTGTCACCAGAATAAGGATGAGTATATTATCAAATGCACCAGCTCAGTGGCCTTGTGGTTAGAGTGTCCGCCCTGAGACTGGGAGGTCGGGGTTCGATTCCCGGCCGGGTCATACCAAAGACTCTAAAAATGGGACCCAATGCCTCCCTGCTTGGCACTCAGCATCAAGGGTTGGATTGGGGGTAAGTCCCTGTGATATACTAGCGTCATGTCCAGGGGGTGTACTTGTACATCAAGCTGCCTCACGCTACAGAAACAGGAGATAGGCTCCTGACCTATATGGGCCTCAATGGCTCAGCCGGGCCTCCTGACATCATGGCCTGGCAAGGCTACTTACTTACTTATAATATCAAATACATGAGAACTAATCGTATCCCTAAACAAACATGGCAACCCTCTCTCTGTATGAGGAAGTAAGAAGTTGCATACTTCCGCTGTATTCCCCCAGAGAGACGTAGAAGAAGAATTGACTCTGAATTTACACCACCGAAGAAGAGTATGTTTTACTGTTTTACACACCGATTTAATAACATAACGTGGCTACTAGTAGTTCATGTGGAATACGACGGGGCTGTTATTTAAAGTCACATTGACGTGACTGCCGCGTTCTGTTCATGACGACGGGGATCGCGTATTTACCATTCTAGAGGCACTTCATCAGATTACAACCGTTAGCATTTTAAGCTAATTAAGCTAACGGTCTGGAAGACTCAGGTAATAATGGTCAGAATTGTCATTACAGTTCAAATTAATTCAATTATAACATGTTTACACAGCGTTTTAAGGTCTAACATTCATCTCATGTATGCTTTAGCATGAAACAACTAATAAACTTGCTTCAGGTCATTTTTCACAGATAACAAAAATTCAGAGAAAAAAAGTTTCATAGCCCTATACTGGAAAGTTCATTTCCCCGAGATGACTCAACGTGGGTGGAGTTTAGTCACATATATTCTAAATTAAAAGCAAGTGTTTTAACTCAAATCTTTAATTCTCTGGAATTTATGTCGACATATTTAGTTGGTCACTGGTCAATCTAACATATTTCTATCTATCAATCTAACATACTTTGTGTGGATCCTTGATGTGGAAATAATAATAACAGCTGATGTAGAAACGATTTTTTTTCCATAAAACTGTATTTAGAAGCAGACTCGACCTCAGGTCTTCTGTCAATACAAACTGTGGTTCCCTCTGTGCAGCGCCTGCAGCTGCTGCTGCTCAACCCTCTGAAGGAGCTGTCCAACGTGCTGCACGCAGACATCCGACACAAGCAGCTGGAGAGCGTGCTGCAGATCCTGCAGAGCCAGGGAGACAGCCTGGGGCCCGGCTGGCCCCTGGTGCTGGGCGTCATAGGGGCCATCCGCAACGACCAGGGGTGAGAGAGAGAGAGAGTGGTGTTGGGAGGTTGTTCCCAAAGTGGCATCTTTGAGGGAGTACCTGGGTGTCCCCAGCTATATGATGAGTTTCTGTTTGAGTTTGAGTTTGGAGCCAAATGGACCCTAACGGTTTCATTTGACAGAGAGGTCATTTCGCAACAGATTTAGAAAAAGGGTAAATCTAAATTGGTTGTGAGTGACTGTTTTTACAAAGGTCAGGGTTGCAACCGTTAAAGGTCACGACCGGGATAGCATCGGTCACAGCGGTTTTAGAAAATGGTCGAGATCTTTTTAAAAACGTCCTGTCCATTAGCACACTCCCAGAGTTTGACATTTACTGTACATTAACAATTAACATTGATTTTATTATAAATATAAAATTGGTTCACAGAAATAGAAATGCATTAACTGGGGGATCGTAGATCGAAAAGTTTGACACTCCGGGGGTCCATGAAATTAAATGTGTTGAGAAAAACTTAGCTTTCCAAATGGGTGTTTGTGGGCTAATTAGAGTCATTTTGGGGGTCCTTGGCATTTAAAAAGTTTGGGTAGCACTAGCACAGGTGTTTGGTGGTTTGAGCTTGAGAGACATTTTCTAAACATTCAGGAAGACAAATCTTGTAGGACGTTTTTGGGGAAATGTATAAGAGCAAATGTTGGACCTGAGACGAAATGTTTTCAGATATTTGCTGGCTCTACAATGGCATACAGCAGGGGTTTTCAACAGGTGGTCCGGGGACCACCAGTGGTCCTTGAGAAGGTTCCAGGTGGTCCCGAGGCTAAATAATGGAAAGTTGGTTAACCAGATGTAACGGGTCCATTTGGTTTCATTTTTACACTCTCAAGAGTTAAAATATTCAAATATATCATCTGAAATAGCACCACTTAATTAAGAAGTCTGACACTGTTTGGTTTGCGAAATCCAGCCTGGAATTGTGAACGAAACCAAAAGAATTTAGGTTTTAGGTCTTTTAGGGGCTGAAATGTCTTCAAATGGTGGTCCGTGGCTCAAATCCTGAATAAATGGTGGTCCCTGAGATGAAAAAGGTTGAAAACCCCTGGCATACAGCTTCTGTATCTGCTATTTTGGATAGTTACTTGCTCTGCTCACGCAATTAACTATCCAAAAAAGCAGATAGCTAGCTAATTGGCTCGAAGTGCATCGCAAAATGTTTGTCCATCTGCTATTCCTGAAATTCCTGAAAAGTACCAGTTTTGCACATAATGAAGTTCCCACCAGACAGTGACGACATCAATTTGGGATGTCCTTTGGAACCAAAGGTTTTCTCCTTTAAGTTTTATTTTTCGGAAGACCCGTCCGCATGGTACAGAGAAGGGCAGAGTGTTCTAATCGGGACCATAAAGAACAATCTTCTTAATTGAGCAGACATCATTTAATAGGCTTATTTTCTTCAGGTCGTTTATGAATTAATGACCATTACAAATGTCCCCTAAGGACACACAGCACATTATGCTTTTATTATACCTATGAGGGCTCTCTAGGGAGGGCGGACTCTGTCTGTGCATTTCAACGGATTTTTGTTGTTGTTGACCAACAGCGAACATACTGTAGATGATTGCAAAGCTGAGCTTTAAAATCTGCTTTCTTAACTATTTCGAACAAATGTTGAACATTTATGAATATTGTAATGGAATGTATTAACACATGGCTAACTAATTAGCCTGACCTCAGTCTGAATTATCATTTCGTTTCACTTCATTATTCAGACTGAAGTCCCTCTCTACCACAGCAGTTTCTAGGATGGCTGATATCAAAGCGGCTTTCTCTCACCAACGGTGATTGGTTCATATGAACCCATCAGAATATTGGGAAAGCAGACGACGTTGTGGTTGAAGTGAGTGACAGGGCTGTTGGCCAATCAGGTGCTGGGATTGGCTTTCCAAACCGCACAAACGGCCCTAAAGGCAGGGAAGCCAGTCCTTGAATCACAGGGGAAAAGATAACATAGTATTTTTTGACCCTTAGTGTCCTGAACGCGTTTTGGTGTTTTATCTGTTGGAAAAATAGCAGATCAACAAGCTCATATCGCGCCACCGAGTGGCGCGACATGAGCTTGTTGTTCTGCTATTTTTGAAAAATTGTGAAAATGTGCTGCAAATCTCTGAATATGTTATTTTGGAAGCAAACATTTTAACTCAAATTTTTGCATCTGGGGAATCCCTAGAACAACATGTTTTCAGATGGGGGTCTGCAGCCAAATATGGATAATTCTGGTGGTCCTTGGCTTGGCCTTGGACACAGGAACACAGATTTTTCAGAAAAACTAGAATCTAGTGTCAGAGACTATAGAATCTAGCGTCAAAAACTCGATTCTAGCGTCAGAAACGAAATTCTAGTGTCAAAAGTAGATCCTATCATCAGAAACTATAATTTAGTGTCAATAACTAGAATCTAGTGTCGGGAACTACTGTAGAATCTAGTGTCAAAAGCTAGAATCTTGCTGCAGCTATAATCTGGTGTCAGGAACTACTGTATAATCTGGTGTCAGGAACTCAAATCGAGGGTCAGGACACAATGGGTTAAGGTGCAGATTCAGGGCTGAGCCAGGCTACTAACTAATAACTGTTCCCGGTCTTCAGTTGACTATCAGAACCCCCAGTAAGGATGTGTGTCCCGTCCGCTCTGTGTGTGTCCTACAGCGAGTCTCTGATCCGCACAGCCTTCCAGTGCCTGCAGCTGGTGGTGACAGACTTCCTACCCACAATGCCTTGCACGTGCCTGCAGATCGTGGTGGAGGTGGCGGGAAGCTTCGGTCTGCAGAACCAGGAGCTGAACATCAGCCTCACCTCCATCGGCCTGCTGGTGAGAGAGAGTCTTATCGTAAATGTAAAATATAAATGGTGCATTTATATAGCGCCTTCATCCAAGGCGCTTTACATAGCTTGTGCATCACATTCACCCATTCACACACACATTCATACACTGATGGCAGTGGAAAACCATGCAAGGTACCTACTAGCGCATCAGGAGCAATTAGGGGTTCAGTGTCTTGCTCAAGGACACTTCGACAGTAACTCTGCGGGAGCCCGGGATCAAACCGGCAACCTTGCAGTTACCATCCGTTGACTCTAGCCCTGATGTAACATTTCCCAATTGGGGGGCAGACGAAAATGGTATGGGTGCGGCTTCATCGCCATTTCCGGTTACAGTACCTATATTAGGCAATTAAGCATCAATAATAACATCAGTTGTTGAAATTGCAACAGACACGCAGCATGCATAAAGCTAAAGGTCTGACTCAGAGAGACTGTACAGTGAAGCTATGGCTTCTTGTGGATGGATCTAAATGTAAGAGCTAACGTTATTGATCTGTGGTTTTGCGGGGTTCTTGTTCTGGCAGCGCGGCCGACCGGCAGCCCCTGTGAGACCACTTTATTTATCATAGGAATATGATAGCTATACTGCCTGAGGCAATCCTTCCAATTAACCTGACCACCCTCCCAATCTCCCCCTGTGATGCCATGCCCACCCGTAGTGGAAGAAGTACACATTCTTTACATAGACATATAAAAAACATGTTTTTATTGATTGCTTGAGTGAATATTTTGTTTTCTAAATTTTGTTCCATTCAGCACTCAGACAACCAGACAAAAAAAACACAATAAAAATCTGAAAGTCTAAATAACCTGCTCAAGTAAAGTAAAAAATCTGGCCTATCCAATACAGTATAATGAATTGATATTATGGCCGATAAACAATATAATCAATGCTATATTATTATCACAACATAAAGTTATATCATGATTTCGACCTAAATGACATTATATCTCAAGAATGATGGAATGATAAAAACTCTGATTACACTGTAATCCACTTGCTTTTAGTTCAGATACCACCCGTCCCCGTTCACATGGATTTGTGAAAGTTACTGTATATATTTTTTTGCCTGCCTGTAGTCGGACTCTTGATATGGAGCTCTGAGGCGCGCAAAACAACCTACGATATTTCAAATTATATTTAGAATGATTGGAAACACTACTACTGCTACTGACTACAGTTGTGTCACCACTAAACCATCATCGTTTCATAATCAGACCTTCAGCTTTATGCATGCTGTGTCTGTTGCAACTTCAACAACAACAACTGATGTTATTATTGGTGCTTTACTTGCCTAATAAAAGTCCTGTAACCAAAAATGGTATGGGTGTGACTTCGATGAAGCTGCCCCCATACCATTTTCTCCTGCCACCCCCAATTGTGAAATGTTACATCCGCCCCTGTAAGGTTGCGTTCCACCAACTGATCTGCTCTCTCTCCCTCTCTCCCCCCCTCCTCAGTGGAACATCTCAGACTACTTCTTCCAGAGGGGTGAGCCCATCACGGCGGAGCTGGAGCGCGAGGAGGCGCTCCTCCAGAAGCAGGCTGCGGAGCGCGGGGAGACCCTGGACAGGCCCTTCCACCCGGCACCGCCCTTCGACTGCCTGTGGCTGTGCCTGTACGCCAAGCTGGGCGAGCTGTGCGTGGACCCCCGGCCCGCCGTGCGCAAGAGCGCCAGCCAGACCATGTTCTCCACCATCGCGGCCCACGGCACCTTGCTGCAGCAGCCCACCTGGCACATCGTGGTCTGGAAGGTAAACCATACATACCACTGGAAGAGCCTGGGTTGGAATCCCTTAGGACAGATTTTTTTGCAGTGTCTGTCAAAGTCCAGCACAGCACACAGCTGTATTTTAATTGACGTCAGTGCATAGTGTTGTAGTCGAGACCACTTAAATCGAGACCAAGAGGAGACCAAGACAACCACAGACTTGATCGAGACGAGACTAGCACCTAGAGGGGTCAAGACCAAGACGAGACCAAGACAACCATGTACTTGATCGAGACGAGATCGAGACGAGACTAGCACCTAGAGGGTCGAGATCAAGACAAGACCAAGACCTAAAAACGTTCTTGAGAATGTCTCGAGACCAGTTAATGCCTCGAGAACTACAACACTATCAGTGCATCATGAGACAGCAGCAGATTGTTTTGTCTCGTCATACTGCTAAGGATGTTGAAAGAGAAAGCACTGCCAATGTGTGGATATAAATGCAATTGAACATATAATTCAAGACGTCCTTGTGGCACAAAAAAGTATGAGGGTGGGTAAAGTGCCAGGGTGGGGCAAAAAAGTATTTGGTCAACCACCAATTGTGCAAGTTCTACCCACTTGAAAAGGTGAGAGCGACCTGTCATTGCCAAAAAAGTGTTCATAACAAAATATTGAAATGAGCTTTTGTTATTGACAAAATACTTATTTTTTACCATAATTTGCAAATAAATTCTTTAAAAATCAGACAATGTGATTTTATGGATTTTTTTTCCACATTTTGTTTCTCATAGTTGAGGGATACCTATGAAGAAAATGACAGGTCTCTCATCTTTTTAAGTGGGAGAACTTGCACAATTGTAACTTGTAAATTGGCATAGCATTGCAATTATAGAACAGTTAGCCTTAAAACTAACATTATCGCTGAAAAATAATATATTTTTAATGGCGGATGTAGCAACTATGACTACAAATGTCCCAAAAAAACAGCTATCCTAGCCGCATAGCCTGCTGTGCTGTGGGAGAAAATCGGGGGGGTTGAATTCTCTGTTCTAATATGGCGGATAAAGCACAGCTAGAAAGCTGTTTCAACTCAACCAATCACCAACTGCTTCCTCAGAACGGCCTGTTGTAGTATAATGCAGCAAATTGAGACTGCGTTGAACCGGGTATGTGTCTGTGTGACGGCCAGGTGCTGTTCCACCTGCTGGACTGCGTGCGGCGGTCCTCCTCCACCGCCGACAAGGAGAAGATCGAGTCGGGAGGAGGCAACATCCTCATCCACCACTCACGAGACACCGCCGAGAAGCAGTGGGCCGAGACCTGGGTGCTGACGCTGGCCGGCGTGGCCCGCATCTTCAACACCAGGAGATACCTGCTGCAGCAGCTAGGTCAGTGGATTTTATATAGCTTTACATTAGTGGTTTTCAACCTTTATCCATACCAGGGCCCACTATTTATTCAGAATTTCAGCCACAGACCACATTTGATGACATTTTAGCCCCACAGACCCCAAAACTAAAGATTTCTTTTGCTTTTGTCCACAATAGCAGGCTGGATTTCGGAGAAAACAAAACAGTCATACACATAGATCAAAATGTCCATTAATCTTCTACTGTAGATTCTGTAGTTGTGCAGACTTGGGCTTTACACTTTCAAAGAGTTGCATCTAGTTTTTCGATCATTTAGCCTGGGGACCACCTGGAATCCTCTCAGGGACCACTGGTGTTTCTCGGACCACCTGTTGAAAACCCTTGCTTTACATAGATTGTGCATTAAATTCACCCACCTTTCCATAGGCTGTTCATTACGTTCACCCATTCAAACACAAATTCATGCACCAATAGAGATGCGCAGTGACATCACCGCCCCTGTTCCAGAAGTCTTTTCCCCATTCATTTTTCTCATAGACTTTTCGAAAATAATTTATATCAAGACGATTACGCCGCGGACAAAGCCAACTCGAGTCGTGACGAATCATGATGACACACACAAACTTTTGGGACAATAAAATAATTTCTAAGATGAAAAACGAAACAAAAAGTCTTGTATCATGCCGTTTTCTACTTCTTCCTAATTATATATTATATATGACGATATTGTGTTTGTTGTCATGATTTGTCACGACCCGAGTTGGCTTTGGCCGCGGCGCAATCGTGTTTTTATTAACCATTTTCGAAAAGTTTAAGAGGAAAATGAATGAGGAATCCACTAGTGGAACAGGGGCGGTGAAGTCACTGCGCATCTCTATGGCGTAGGAAACCATGTAAATCGGGAGCGATTAAGGGGAGTCTTGCGTAAGTAAAGTACACTTTGACACTTTGGTGTTGTACACATGTTGCACTTTTCCGGGATGGAGTTGTCTACCCCTGAGCCACTGCCACGCAACAAACCCCGGCAATGCAATAACCCAGCTGGCATTGGCGGCCAGGCAAGCTGACAACATGTTGCACTGACACTCTGCTTTGTAATTATTTCTACTGCAGTCTCATCGCTTCGGGGCAATGGGCAGGATTTAGATTTAGGACAGCACAGCCCCCTATTTTGTTTTCTGCATTTATCTTGGTTGTGCATGTATTTGGACTTGTAAAGGCTGGTTCCGCCCCGGGGCAACATCTGAGACCTCATTTCACAGCTTGTCTCTTCGATTTCCTCCACCACTGCTTTGATTTGTTGTTTTTGAGAGAGGTAATTATTGATTTGAGAGAACCATGAGGGGCCTTTTTTTTAACCCATTGTGTCCTGACCAGTGTTGGGCAGTAACTAATGTTAGATTACATATTACTGTAATATTATTACTTTTGCTCCAAAAAGTAAAGTAACGAGATTACTCTGCAAAAATGGGTAACGCATTACTTTGCAAGTAACGCCAAGTTACTTTTTTTAAATGAGCTTGTTGTTGCATGCAAAAATAGAACAGATGTACAAGCTATTGACAGGTACTGTAACAACAGAGATGTGCAGTAGATTGTAGATCCAGTCCACACGCAGCATCCTGCACAGTTATGTACACTACAAATCGCTTGCTGCTTTATTTTGTAATAAACGGATTATGTTGTACTTCTCTATTTTTTCAAAAGTGGTGTTGAGAACTTGGGAAAGTAATAACGTAATATGTAATATATTACTTTGTCTAAGGGGTAACGAGTAAAGTAAAGAAGTTACTTTCCTAAGTAATATAGACCAACACTGGTCCTGACCCTCGATTGGAGTTTCTGACACCAGATTATACAGTAGTTCCTGACACCAGATTATAGCTGCAGCAACATTCTAGCTTTTGACGCTAGATTCTACAGTAGTTTCCGACACTAGATTCTAGTTATTGACACTAAATGATAGTTTCTGATGCTAGGATCTCCTTTTTGACACTAGAATCTACTTTCTGATGCTAGAATCGAGTTTTTCCACCTACTGACTTTTAGTTTTTCTGAAAAATCTGTGCTCCTGTGTCAGTGATGCTAACATATTTCTAGCCAAGGACCACCAGAGGCTGCAGACCGCCATTGAAAACATGTTGATTTGAAAATAACGTATTCAGAGATTTGCAGCACATTTTCACAATTTTTCAAAAATAGCAGAACAACAAGCTCATGTCGCGCCACTCGGTGGCGCGACATGAGCTTGTTGATCTGCTATTTTTCAACAGATAAAACACCAAAACGCGTTCAGGACACTAAGGGTTAAAAAAAACAAAAACAAAACAAAAACAATAGCATGCCAAAACAATCGACAATGATATTGACCCCCACGTCCCACCCCCCCTCCCCCCTACCCTGATTAGTATGCATGGTTGCAGTTGTTACCAGCTCTGTGGCATTGTGTCTAGAGGTTAAACCCTGAGATTGAGCGTTCAAATCGATTCCCAGGCAGAGTCATACCAAATTCCAAGTAAAAAAATGCCAAATTCCTCCCTGCTTGCATTGGGTCATGTCCAGGGTCTGTGCTTATAGATTAAAGCACTACAGCAGTGATGTAAAGTAAACAAATACATCTACTCTGGACTAACAGATGAACAGATGCACTCCTTCCTCTATTTTTGTCTACATTTTCTTGAGTAATTTATATTCTACTTTCACTTTGTACCACAATGGAAGGTCTGATGATAAGCATTTGATAAAGCGGAAGTGAAGCCTCCTTCCCACTTCCGTTTTGTCTTTACAGGCAAATTTATCCGGATGTAAATCAAAATCATGAAAGCATTTATAGCTTATAAACGTTAATAGCAGCTAGCTTGCTCGGATCTCAGAAAGATGTAGTTCCAGACTCTATATCACATATGTCTAACTCAAGGCCCGGGGGGGGGGGGGCAAATCAGGCCCGCAGTGGTTGGTGAGAACAGGAAATTCTGAGCTTTAATAACGCAATCAGATTTGAATGCATGCAGTTTTTAAATCTGTGCCCTGTGTGTTGAAAGTTAAACACAGCCAGGTGGGTCCAGCCCTCACCTTATACCAATTATTCTATTTTGCCCCCCGTGCATTTGAGTTTGACATCCCTGCTCTATATACTACTGTATATAGATAGCATTTGGGGATTGTGGAACAGTTGTCTGCCTATGTGAGACTTAAGGCTCATTCAGAGTTTGGAATTTCGGTGGCCACCGCGAGCACCGCTCAGAGCACCGTGACCACCGCTATTTCATAGACCACTAGTAGCACCTCGCCCTCCCTCCCCTGTTCTCTTCGCGTCCATTGTTGTTTATTTTCCCCTCTGCTTTTCTCTCTACTTCCTACCTCCCTCAATTATAATAAATTCTGCTGCTTTTATGTTTATTTCGTATTCTATTTATGTCATTGTGTCTATCATTGAATCCCTTCGTTCTCCTCCTGGCCGTCGTGCTGTGGTGTGTTTTCTTTTCTTTCTTTTTTTTTACCAGCCGTTAAAAACAAGCAACCGGTGCTCCTAGAGTACTGGAACCACCGCGCGGTGCGGTGGTTAGTAAAATCCGAGAGGAGGGCTGGGAGGTGCGGTGGTTAGTAAAATCCGAGAGGAGGGCTGGGAGGTGCGGTGGTTGTGGTGGGCACCGAAAATCCATCTCTGAATAGGCCTTTACCCCCCTGGTGCGACCCTGCTGTCTCCGTCTCACCCAGGTGACTTCTTCAAGGCGTGGGAGGTCCTCCTGGACCACATCCAGTCGGCGGCGCTCAGCAAGAACAACGAGGTGTCGCTGGCCGCCCTCAAGAGCTTCCAGGAGATCCTGCAGATCGTCAGCCCCGTCAAGGACTTGGACAAGACCTCCTCCTCCACCTCGGAGCTGCTGGCCATGGACGCCGCCGGAGTCCCCCCCGCCGTCAGTGTCCTCATCGACCCACTCAGGTACCACCTTCGACGTTCGTATTGTCCTTGTGCAGGGGTTTTCAACCTTTTTGACACCAGCGACCACCATTTATTCAGCATTTGAGCCACGGACCACCATTTGATTACATTTTCACCCCAAAGACCAAAAACTAAAGAATTATTTTGGTTTTGTCCACAATTCCAGGCTGAATTTTGCAGACAAAACAGTGTAGACTTTTTAATTAAGTGGTGGTAATTCAGATGATGAATATTTTAACTCATTGACCGCGATCGGATCTTCTTTGTTTCCTCTCCATTGCCGCGGCTCAAACCAGTTCGATCGGTAAAAAAGCCCTTATTTTGAAGCTCAGATCTCCTAAACAGGATGTGCTGTTTCTGTTATGCTGTGTCTGTTGTCTTGCCTAATCGATCATCTGGCGATGTACCCAAAAACATCCGGTTCACAAGTCAGGAAGAGCTGTGTAGCCCTGGCTGCTTAACCCATGCGCCAGCGACATTGAGGGGGCAAACCGGAGGAGAGCCGTTTGAATGCATTGGGTTGAATGCATGTCAATGGGACGGAAAAAAAAAAGTTGTCCCCAATTCTGTCCCAAATGAAAGTCAGCAACGGGATGATCATCAGACGATGCGCACGGACTAATAGTTGGATTAAAGAATGAAATCTACATCTCGTCGTGATACGAGCCGTCGTCGTGACCGGCGGGGGTATTCTAACGGGATGTCCACGAGCAGCGCGTGGACGGCAGAAAAACTATTAACTCTTGAGAGTGTAAAAATGAAACCAAATGGACTCGCAAGGGTCCATTTGGTTTCATTTTTACACTCTCAAGAGTAACCAACTCTCCATCATCTGGTTAACCAACTCTCCATCATTTAGCCTGGGGACCACCCGGAACCATCTCAGGGACCACTGGTGGTCCCAGGACCACCTGTTGAAAACCCCTGTCCTTGTGGAAAAAAGAAAATCCCCTCGGTTGTACGGCTGTACAGCCCCCTGTAATTTGTATTGTATTGTTTGGACAAAATTTTACGAGGGGAAGCCACTTTTTGACTCACTGCAATCAACACCATGTCTGGTCAAGGTCTGATCCAGATTGGCGCAGCAACACAAACCTTAAAAAAAGCTCAATACATTCCGGTTATAGTCAACAATATCACAGGACTGCACCCATGTAAACATGCTTGCTTTGATGACCCTCAACTTCTCTTTGTGTTAAAACCAAAACAATAACACAGGCCCCTCATTGAAAATAAAGTATTATGGCTGTCGATGTCTGTCTGAAAGGACCTTGACCCATTTAGACCTGAGGGCGTTTCTAAAAACAGTGCTTCTAAAATGGTTTTCTGAAAAACGATGTCAGTGATGCTCAACTTTTTTTCATGTCAAAGACCCCCAGAATTATCTTTGTCTGCCGGAACAGAAAATAATGTTCCAGGGATCTCTCAAAAAGCAAAGATTTGAGTTAAAAACGTTCGCTCTGAAAGAATATGTATTCAAGAATCTGCACAGCAGTTTCATGATTTTTTCAAAAATAGCAGATGTGCTATTTTTTAAAGGGGAATTCCACCCATTTTCCTTCTGGAACCAAATGAACCCGTTAGGGTTCATTTGGTTCCATTTGTACGCTCTCAGAAAAAAAGAAGTGTCTAACATGGTGAAAATACATCTTGATGATGTCATCAAGATGTTTCACCATGTTAGTGGTTTTCTTCAGACCTCCATTTCTTGGGAATGAATGGAATGGAGGAACTTTTTCTTCATGTCCACCCAGCACCTCTAAGGTATACTACAGTAATGACATATCAGAATGTTGAAAATGGGTGGAGTTCCCCTTTAAAAGGGGAATTCCGTCCAGAATGGGTCCAAACTGTGACGTAACAACACCTGTATCATGTTGTGTTGTGGCTGTGATCCCCATGCAGCGCCTCAGGCCCTGGCAGACCGGCGCTGGTCCGCTCTGACTCCATGCTGGAGCGTCTGACGCGCTACGCCGACGTGCACGAGGCCCCGCCCCCGCCCGGGGAGGGGGAGGAGTCTGCGCTGATGGACGACTCGGCGCTGTGGTGGTCGGCGTGGAACACGTGGTGCCGGACGGGCACGGAGGCCACCAAGCCCCCGTCCACGCCCTCCGCCGGAGGTACGATCACAGTTCAAGTTCAAGTTTATTAACAGTCTGCGTGCCCTTGAAGTAGAGCTACGTTGCGCGTTATCATTATGAAAAATAGTTATGACCAATGCCTCTTAGGTTGATCTACGTCTCTCTACGTCGCTTACCGTCGCTGGTTTGATACGATCCCAATGATAACAGCAGCGAGCAGCGACCGCATATAAAAAAAAGAAAATAACAGAAAATAATCTATTACGTTACTTTTTATAGAATGTAATTTGTAACTTAACAAGATTAGTTTGGGGCAGTAGTACAAAA
Source organism: Benthosema pterotum (assembly GCA_039105355.1). NCBI lineage: Eukaryota > Metazoa > Chordata > Actinopteri > Myctophiformes > Myctophidae > Benthosema > Benthosema pterotum. Next base: position 5,785,130 of record CM076969.1, read on the forward strand.
ATCTAACAAATGTTGGTTTAGAAAGTAACGTTACCCATCACTGGCGATGACAACCCCCTAGGCGGTCCAGAGAAGCCGTCGTTCATCCCCAGCCAGCCGTTCCTGACGGCGCTGGTCCAGATCTTTCCGGCTCTCTACCAGCACATCAAGGCAGGCTTCAGCATGGACGACCTGCGTCAGCTGGGCCTGATCCTGCACGGAGCGGTCAGCACGCCCATCAGCAGCGACGCCTCGCCCTTCATCCTGCCCTCCTACACCGAGGCAGTGCTCACCGGCCTGCAGGAGGCCGTGCTCACAGCCCTGGACGTCCTGCAGAAGGTAAGGAGACCATCTCCATCCTGTCCTCCTAGTCCTACTACACCTGGACGTCCTGCAGAAGGTAAGGAGACCACCTCCATCCTGTCCTCCTAGTCCTACTACACCTGGACGTCCTCCAGAAGGTAAGGAGACCATCTCCATCCTGCCCTCCTAGTCCTACACCTGGACGTCCTCCAGAAGGTAAGGAGACCACCTCCATCCTGTCCTCCTAGTCCTACTACACCTGGACGTCCTCCAGAAGGTAAGGAGACCACCTCCATCCTGTCCTCCTAGTCCTACACCTGGACGTCCTCCAGAAGGTAAGGAGACCACCTCCATCCTGTCCTCCTAGTCCTACTACACCTGGACGTCCTCCAGAAGGTAAGGAGACCACCTCCATCCTGTCCTCCTAGTCCTACTACACCTGGACGTCCTGCAGAAGGTAAGGAGACCACCTCCATCCTGTCCTCCTAGTCCTACTACACCTGGACGTCCTCCAGAAGGTAAGGAGACCACCTCCATCCTGCCCTCCTAGTCCTACTACACCTGGACGTCCTCCAGAAGGTAAGGAGACCACCTCCATCCTGTCCCCCTAGTCCTACACCTGGACGTCCTCCAGAAGGTAAGGAGACCACCTCCATCCTGCCCTCCTAGTCCTACTACACCTGGACGTCCTCCAGAAGGTAAGGAGACCACCTCCATCCTGTCCTCCTAGTCCTACTACACCTGGACGTCCTCCAGAAGGTAAGGAGACCACCTCCATCCTGTCCTCCTAGTCCTACTACACCTGGACGTCCTGCAGAAGGTAAGGAGACCACCTCCATCCTGTCCTCCTAGTCCTACTACACCTGGACGTCCTCCAGAAGGTAAGGAGACCACCTCCATCCTGCCCTCCTAGTCCTACTACACCTGGACGTCCTCCAGAAGGTAAGGAGACCACCTCCATCCTGTCCCCCTAGTCCTACTACACCTGGACGTCCTCCAGAAGGTAAGGAGACCACCTCCATCCTGCCCTCCTAGTCCTACTACACCTGGACGTCCTCCAGAAGGTAAGGAGACCACCTCCATCCTGTCCTCCTAGTCCTACTACACCTGGACGTCCTCCAGAAGGTAAGGAGACCACCTCCATCCTGTCCTCCTAGTCCTACTACACCTGGACGTCCTCCAGAAGGTAAGGAGACCATCTCCATCCTGTCCTCCTAGTCCTACTACACCTGGACGTCCTCCAGAAGGTAAGGAGACCACCTCCATCCTGTCCTCCTAGTCCTACTACACCTGGACGTCCTCCAGAAGGTAAGGAGACCATCTCCATCCTGCCCTCCTAGTCCTACTACACCTGGACGTCCTCCAGAAGGTAAGGAGACCATCTCCATCCTGTCCTCCTAGTCCTACTACACCTGGACGTCCTCCAGAAGGTAAGGAGACCACCTCCATCCTGTCCTCCTAGTCCTACTACACCTGGACGTCCTCCAGAAGGTAAGGAGACCACCTCCATCCTGCCCTCCTAGTGCAGGGTTGCCCACACTTGTTTGACTTGAGAGCTACTTTCAAAATGACCGGCTCAACAAGATCTACACGTCAAAAATGTGATTGTTCCATTACTGAAAATCCATTTCAAGGCCCCCTAGAAAGTTTGAGCTTGAAATAGAGGTGAATGGTGTTACTTACTGTTATAGTGTTTAAGAATAATGCACTTATAATGAAAAATAGAGGAGAATTGGAAGGTTTTCTTGTACAGTATATGCTACTACTGACGTTTAAAAACAGTATTTGGGGTTTGAGTTGACAGTTTGTGATGCTGAGTTTAGTCTCTTGCACCCAAAACTTAGAACTTGCACCCAAAACTAAGAACTTTTGTCCACAATTGGGAAAGAGAACTTGCAAAACATTGGTCAAAATAACAATTTCCTAATTGCGTGGACTCTTGAGAGTGTAACTCTTCAGTGTGTAAAATGAAACCAAATACGGGTCCATTTGGTTTCGTTTTAACACTCAAGAGTTACAGATCTATGGGGGACTGTGGTGATCTACCTGCACGGTCTGTGTGATCTACTGGTGGTAGATCACGATCTACCTTTTGGGCAGCCCTGTCCTAGTGCGTTCACATGCAAAGATAACGGCACAATGTCTTGCACACAGCAACTCAAACAGTCGTTTGAGTTGCTGTGTGTTATTGCTGTGTGTTATTGCAGCTTTGCATCTGGGAGTTGAACCCAGCTGAGCTTCAATTTGAGCTTCAATTTGTAGCCTCCATTACATGTTGGATACGTCTGTGCAACCTCATGTCGCTGGCTTCCATTGAAAACGAAAGGCAGACTGCATCTGTGTGACCCTGCCCATGTGAACGCAGCCTAAAAGCTCGAAATTGTGAGCACAGTCGGCCAGCGACAAGACAACCTAGCGCAATGTGATGGCCTCCTGGCCCTGACCGCATGGTGTCAGCATGGTAGTGAGAGTTTGTTCTGTGTGTCCCTCCCTCCCTCCCCCCTGCTGTAGGCCATCTGTGTGGGTCCAGAGAACCTGCAGGTCATGTACCCGGCCATCTTCCAGCAGCTGCTGCTCTTCGTGGAGTTCTCCTGCAAACCTCCGCAGTACGGCAAGATGGAAACCAAACACGTGGCCAACGCCAAATATAACCAGGTAGGGGAGAGGAGGAGAGGAGAGGAGACTAGAGGAGAGGAGAGGAGAGGAGACACGTTTCCGTACCTTTTTCTCTCACCCCCCTTCCTAGTCCGAGTCTGATACCTGACCTGGAGTTTGCATATCATACCAGTGTGTCACAAATCAAAATACCTGTTCAAGGTTGTACTTCATTGTTACAGTACAGTACAGATACAAGAGATTAAAATATGTATTTATTTGGCTTCCTTCAAACAATGCCGCAGCATAGATAACATCACACAACAACAATGGCAAAAAGATTGGATAAAGACAAAAAATAAAAAAATAATTAATTAAATTAATACAAAGATGAAACAAAGAATAAAAAGAGTATAGTTGCATGTATGTAGACGTGCATATATATACGTTAGTAGTAACACAATAATAGTAACAAAACAGTAGTGCCATGTCAACTGAATTTATGTTCTGACTGGGATCCACGACGCATGGTTAAAGGAACGCACACCAGCCATCATTTAGACTAGCGCAGCTGCAGTTTTTTCAGCCAAATCGTTGGCTGAAAAAAAAATGTCTGTTAGGCTGTTAGGCAGAAACCTCTTATTTCCATATTTAAAGGCATAGTTGGAATTTAAGTTGTATGAAATACAATTAAATAAATAATTGCCAGAGTCCTGTGATGAGGGTTCTTCTCTAATAATAATTTGTTTGATTTATTTCTAAAATATTACCGGTAGTTAGTACCTCTTTTGTTCATTTTTGATCAGAACTACAGTTTTTCACCAAACCAGAGCAGAACTCCAACCACAGGACATCAATTAATACAGTTGACACCACTATATTAAAGGCAAGTACTGTATTTCATACAGCTTAACTTCAAAAAATCCAAACTATCCCTTGACAGATACCTGTATATATTTTTTTTGTAAATGAATGCCCTATACCTGGGGTTTTCAACCTGTTTGACACCAGGGACCACCATTTATTCAACATTTCAGCCACGGACCACCATTTGATTACATTTTCACCCTAAAGACCTAAGATTAAGAATTATTTTGGTTTTGTCCACAATTCCAGGCTGGATCTGGGAAACAAAACAGTGTATACTTCTTAATTAAGTGGTGCTAATTCAGATGAAGAATATTTTAACTCTTGAGAGTGTGAAAATGAAACCAAATGGACCCGCAAGGGTCCATTTGGTTTCATTTTTACATTCTCAAGAGTTACATCTGGTTAACCAACTTTCCACCATTTAGCCTGGGGACCACCTGGAAACCTCTCAGGGACCACTGGTGGTCCCCGACTCCCCGGACCACCTGTTGAAAACCCCTGCCCCCTTGAAAACACAATACAGCTTGTTGCTGTTTTTCACTGAATTGAATCCTGGAAAAAAGCAACGGTTCAGACATACAAGGTTTCTTTCTACCTGACAAACATGAATGAAACACTCTCCAGCTAGATTTGCCTCGTTGCTCAACCAAATGGAATTGTTTCTCCATGATCTCACCTCTTTACTCAATCAGAGGACCCTTTTTCATTTTTCTTTTACCCTGCTTGTTATTGCTGTCCTTAGGAATCTATCAAGCAGGGGCGGATGTAACATTTTCCAATTGGGGGGGCAGGAGAAAATGGTATGGGGGCGGCTTCATCGCCCGTGTCGCTTCACGCCGCGGGCGATGAAGCCGCCCCATACCAATTTTGGTTACAGGACTTTTATTAGTCAAGTAAAGCATCAATAATAACATCAGTTGTTGTTGAAGTTGCAACAGACACGCAGCATGCATAAAGCTAAAGGTCTGACTCAGAGAGTTTTCTGTTTTCAATGATGAAATGCTGTTGGTATAGTGGTGGGACAACTATAGTTAGTTAGCAGCAGTAGTAGTGTTTCAAATCATTTTAAATATAAGCACTTTCATTTCTTGGGTATCTTGGGTTGTTTTGCACGCCATCATGTTTGGTGGGGAAGTCAGGGCATTTAGGGGGGCATTGCCCCCCCATGCCCATGCCTAGATCCGCCCCTGCTATCAAGGGACCTTGATGAATAGATTTTGATGAAGCAATAATGATCCAACAGCTGTGCCTATCTATCATGGGGATAAGTGCAATGCTGCTTGGATCCAGAGCAGCATTGATTGGTCCGTCTGGCTGAAGCAGGGGTTTTCAACCATTTTCATATCAAGGTCCATTATTTATTCTGCATTTGAGCCAAGGATCACCATGTGATCAGTTCAAGCCTCCCAGACCTAATAGTTAGAATATTTTGTTTTTTTTTTTTTTTTCGTTTCCTCAATTCCATGCTATGTTGATGTGCGGTACCATTGAGAGAGTGTAGCATCGGCTGATACCAACAATAAGCCATTCCCAACCTACTTCTTCTTTAAAGGGGAATTCCACCCATTTTATTATGTCATTGATGTACCTTCGAGGTGTTGGGTGAACATGATAAAAAGTTCCCCCATTCAGTGTTCCCAAGAAATGGAGGTCTCGGAAAAAATCAACATGATGAAACATCTTGATGACATCATCAAGATGTATTTCACCATGCTAATGATTTTTGTTTCAGACCTTTTCCTGAGAGGGTCCAAATGGACCCACTAAGGTCCATTTGGTTCACATTTGTATCCTCTCAGGAAAATTTTGAAAATGGGTGGAATTCCCCTTTAAGCTCTCAAGATCTATAAGGGTCCATTTGGTTACCAACTCTACCATCATGTAGCTGTGTAGTGTGTAGGCCTGGATCCACCTCAAGTACCTCTGGTGGTTGAAAACCACTGCTCTGATGAATGTTAGTGCTACTCACTGCCTCTGTCCCTCAAAGCCTGTCTACCAACCAGGAAATAGTCTAGCTTGGGCTCAGGGGTGGAAATTAATCCAGTCAGTTATTTTTGAGGGGTGCCAGCCCCTCCTATATCCAGCCTTTGTGTGTGTCTGTCCACAACCTTTGCCCTACACAGACAGTAAATTCCCATTGACAATGAAAGGAGAATTGTACGTCATAATGTCTGAGCAAATAGACGGTGTTTATTTGAATTAATGATGATGTACGATGATAAGAGCGCTTAACCCTGGTGGACATTTCACAGCTTGATCTGAAATTCTGAAATCCCATGAAAATCCCATGAAAAATTCTTTCATGGGATTTTTAAAAACCCCAACATCCGTATTTTAAGGGAAAGCTTTGGAGGAACGTAGAATATCTACAGTATAAGGTATATTTTATGAAAGATATTAGTGTAGAGCAAAAACAAGATAAGACACTAGTAAAGAGCCCTGAGGGTCTCAGGTGAACCAAGTAAAGGTTTACGTAAATACATACAAATAAATAAGCAAGGTGGTCAACAAGAATGCAGCCAGATGGCTGTATTTTGCAGTGTCATCATTTTGGTGATAATAAGCTATAATAAGAATTAAAAAAAATACTTGTGATCTAGCAAAAAATGTCGATTTACAAGCTGTTTTTTGCACAACACAATGGTGTAAAGATATAAAAATAAATACTGCTGAAGTGGTCAGTTGGTGTAAATAATATAAATGTGCTTTTTGATTAGTAATCAATAGAATTGCTAAGAAACAAATTCATAGTTGTTGCCTTAAAGGGGAACTCCACCCATTTTCAACATTTTACCATGTTATTGATGTACCTTTGAGGTGGTGGGTGGACATGATAAAAAAAAGTTCCCCCAATCTGTGTTTCCAAGAAATGGAGGTCTGAATAAAAGCACTAAGCTGGTGAAACATCTTGTTGACATCATCAAGATCTATTTTCACCATGTTAATGGATTTCTTTAGACGCTTCTTTTTTCTGAGAGCGTACAAATGGAAATGGAGTGTACAAATGCAACCAAATGAACCCTAACGGGTTCATTTGGTTGCATTTGTACACTCAGAAAAAAAGTTGAAAATGGGTGGAATTCCCCTTTAAGGTCCTTTCAGGCGGCGAGTCACTGTTGAAGTCTGTTCATGAAGGGCATGGGATGGGGAAAAAGATGTAATTTACAGTAATCTTCAGCTCGGACCCTAATATCTTCCCCCAGGCATCATTCTCATCTAGCCCATCAAGCCATTTACAGAATCCAGTTTAAAAACCCACTTAATGTCGATCTTTCTCTCGTTGTGTTTTCTTGTACGGTGTGACAACTCACTGGATGTAGATTCAACTGTTTGCACCGGTGAGTTCTACCATCTCCTACCAAGCACACCCTCCCCTCAAACCACCCCCACATCCCCCACTCTGTATATAATTATACTACCAAAGCCTCGTTTATATTCTGACGGTGCCGTTCCATGGTCAAAAACAAAATAGCCCTTGCACAAGCTCTGTAACCTGAGTCCGCCAGATGGAGCGGTATTGATTCACACAAGTCAACAAACACAGCCTCCATCTGGGAGCGCTCAGGGATTGGTTGGTGCTGAACGGGACAAACCAATCAGTAGTGGCGGCTACGGGCGAGTCTGAAAGGTGTCGGTGTCAACACCATCGAGAAGCGCCTGTTTGAAAATTGGAAAATCATCTCCTATTGTTGAAACCAAGCGAATACGTCTACGCAGTACGCACCTGACACCTCCATAGTGGAGGTGTTTAAAAAAGGTGTTGAAGATAATGCTGCCAGGCGTTGGTTGACACTATTGTCATTTGCAGGGGTTGTTTGCTTTCCTGCTGGCACAGGCACCATACATCTTGTAGACACTAGACAGGTCCATATGTTTGATAGACAGTCGGCCCTGTCCAATTACCTGCCAAGCAGCTGGAAAATTAAGGGCGTCTTTCTTCAACCATGGGGCTACCGAGATCCCAAATGGAAGTTGCTGTGCGAGGTGAAACGAATCAAGTCATTTCCATCTGGCGGAGTCAGGTCACGAGCTCTGTGGAGCGGATGGTTTCTTTTTGGGCACGGGACGCCATCGTAACAAGGGAGCATATTATGAATTAAGCATGAAGCTGTGCTGAATGGTGGTGACGTACCTTGATTGTTTGTGTTTTGTTAGATGAGGCATTGTGTTACCGCATGTACAATTTGCAAATCTGGGCATCGATTGAGCAGACACTCCTGTCTCTAGACAGAGCCACTTGAAATACGCAATAAGAAGCATGTACTGTACTGTAGGATCTCATGTCTCATCTACATCGCTCACTCACTGTCGCACTCCATTGCTGCTACGCTCCCAAGCCCCCCCTCCCAACACTAACTGGTGTTGTTTTATTTTATGTTCTTTTCTTTTCATTTCTGTTCTTTCTCCATGCGTGCACACAGCGGCATCCTAAGCTGTGCCTGTGAAATCCATGTTAATTATTTATTTTTTGCCTTTTCGTGCTGTCCTGTTTTCAAGGTGGTGTTCACAACTTCACATTGTGCACATTTGTTTTGCTCTCTTAAAGGCACATTTTGTTGGACGTTCACCTTTAAAAGAACCTCAAGAGATCATCTCACTGGCATTGGAATGCATTGATTTGTGCTGCTATTTGTCCTGTGAATGTACAGAGTGTGTCTTTATCAACTTGAATGCTAGCATTCCTAGTCTGGGGAGATAATTCGCCAAAAAAATATATGATCTACAGTACCAGCTCACAACTCATCCTCACGCAATGCGCTTTGAGCTTATAGGTCTTATAGGTCAATTTTCTTACGAGCTTATAATGTCTGGTTTACTCAGTATAGAGGGTGTAATGCCGCCTTGATTTTCGTATCACCAAGGGTAGCAGGTGGTGTATGGATACAGAATCCCATCTCCACCAAGAGTTCCAAGTTGAACCTCTGTCTCTGTCTCTCTCTCTCTCTCTCCCTCTCTCTCTTTCGCTGCTTCTCCTCTCCGGATGGGACGGACCACCAACCAGGCAGAGTGGGTTGCCTTAAACTACGTCCCGTTTGCGGAGCGCTCCCTGGAGGTGGTGGTGGACCTCTACCAGAAGACCTCCTGCCACAAAGCTGTCATCAACCAGAAGGTCCTGCAGAACATCATCAAGGTGGGTCCATCCAACCCGAATGCACCCGAGCCATCTGCACATTAGAGATCGACCGATCAGGCTTTTGGCCGATGTTTCCGATCACCGATTAGTGGAACATCAAAAAGGCCGATAGCCGATATCAGCCGATATGATTATTTACTTTTTTAATAAAAGAAAAGTGCAAGAAGCAGCAAAAGTGTTTCAGTTTCCCCTCCATCAAATGCATCTTTTTTAATTCAAGGGCAACAATGTATTGTAGCAGCATTGGAAGCATTTTGCTGTGAGGTACAGGCACAGAGCATCAGACATAAAATAGAGAGAAAATACATTTTGGTAATTTGGATAAATATACAGTATATATATACAGTATGAGGTGAGAGAGTCAGAGACACCTTACCACCACAAACTACTGGATTTTCAATGAAAGTGGTTGATGTACCATTTTTGAACATTCATAATAAATATAAATAATCGGCTGCTCTTTTTTTCGATTATTTGTTTTTTTGCACCGATACCGATTATTAATAAAATCATGAATATCGAATTCGATAATCGGTTGAGTCCGATAATTGGTCTATCACTACTGCACATATTACAATGAAATCTTCCCATTAACCGCCCTATAGTTTTAGTGCAGGGGTTTTCAACCTTTTTCATCCCAGGGACCACCATTTATTCAGGATTTGAGCCACGGACCACCATTTGAGGACATTTTTTTTTTAGCCCCACAGACCCCAAATCTAAAGATTTATTTTGCTTTTGTCCACAATTCCATTCTGGATTTGGGAAACAAAACAAGCAAAACATACAGTACATTCCAAAATGGCTAATTCAGATGATGAATATTTTAACTCTTGAGAGTGTAAAAATGAAACCAAATGGACCCTTGCGGGTCCATTTGGTTTCATTTTTACACTCTCAAGAGTTACATCTGGTTAACCAACTTAGCTGGGGACCACCTGGAACCCTCTCAGGGACCACTGGTGGTCCCCGGACCACCTGTTGAAAACCCCTGTTTTAGAGCATGGCGGCGGCCCACTGACTGTCGTGGTCAAAAAAAAGGGGAAAAAAGTGTAATATGTATGCCGTAATTAACGCTCTACTTGATCATACTGCAGTGTCACAAAAAAGATTATTTTTTTTATCTTACTTTTGGTAATGACTAAATTGTGGAGGGAATTGGGGTGCAAAGATCAGATGAAATGTTTTGAAGTTGGAGTGTGTGTGTTACAGAGCATTTACGGATCATATTGCTTTCACATTTGGATTTGAGATTCATTTTAAAAAAAAAGCTTAACTCTTCAATGTGAAATATGAGCTCCAAACACCTGCGTGGAACTGTTCTCGTTCCCACCATCTATACATGTATAACAATCTCATGACGACTTTAAAGAATGTCCACATCGCATCCCAACACACCCTTCAGCGTCTCTGTGCAGTGGACACACTGCTTGTAAAACATCCACCTCGGGGACCCCAGCTGTTCAGTGGTGGTCCAGCGATCACCAGGGGTCCCAATGTGGATCCGTACAGCCGTGGTTGTCAACCTGTGGGTCGGGACTGCAGGGGGGGGGTCTCCACGTGGCAGTGAAGTGACTTTTTAAGACCTTTTTACCGAAAAGGTCCTTGTTACTATACATTCATGAGCTGGACAAAACAAGCTAGTTCTAAAAAACATGTTCTTGCCAGTAAATAAGGATGGTAATAAGCATATGTGTGTTGGATACCGCCACATTTGAATGACTCAGCTGACTATTTATTTATTGGATAACCGTAATGCATACAGTATTTAGTTTCAAGGATACCCTTAATGTAAATTGACAGATCTGAAAATATTTTGTTCCAGGCATTGTCAAGGTGAAAAACTTTTATTTTATTTTTTATTTTTTATTTATTTATTTTTTTGTTCACTTCACACATTTTCACAATTTATCAAAAAAGGCAGCAAAAAAAAGCTGACATAAATTGTAGGTCAACGTTTTTTCATCTGCTGAAGTTTAAAGTAATGGAGTGTAACACTCTACGGTGCACACAGATGCGTTCTGTAGGGTCTCCAAACCAGTGGTGACTCGACAGTAATTGTGTAAATTGTGCCGGGTGACGCTCTCTCTCTCTCTCTCCCTCCCTCCCCAGACTCTTCGGATACCACTGGGTCTGAAGTACGCCTGTCCATCAGAAAGCACCTGGAAGCTGGCTGTGTCCTCGCTGCTCAAGGTGCTGTCCATCGGCCTGCTGGTGGCGCGCCAACACGCCTCCTCCGGGAAGTTTGACACCATGTGGCCTGAGCTGGCCAACGCCTTCGAAGACTTCCTCTTCACCAAAAGGTCTGATGTTCTCCAGTTAGTCTTCTAGGACAGGGGTTTTTCAACCTTTTTGACAGCCAGGGACCACCATTGATTCGGCATTTGAGCCACGGACCACGATTTGATGACATTTTAGCCCCAAAGAGCTAAAACTAAAGAATTCTTTTGGTTTTGTTCACAATTCCAGGCTGGATTTTGCAAACAAAACAGTGTAGAATGCAGGGTTCGACAATATAATTGGCCCGCTGGCCCCCCGATGGTTTCAAAACCCCTTCGGACCACCAAATGGCGTCACTCACTGGCCCGGTGGGCCAGTAGAGAAATACCTCTTAAAAATAAATTAATAATAAATACAATTTTAATTCACAATATATAGGGAGTCAGTGTTTCCCCCAGCGCTTTCTTATCAAGGCGCCCGCCTTGACCAAATCTCTCCCCCGCCTTTGCTACGTTTGATGAACCTGTAGATCAGTTATATTTCGCATGCGACGCTGCCTCGGCTCGCTAACACTGTTCCGCGCTGCCAGTCTACTCTACACTCTACAGGTACGTGCACACACACAGATTAAAAAGGGGCCCGCAGCCCCAGCTCTTTCGCATGTCTAAAACACAGAAGTGCCCTCATACGGGAGGTTGCCCCTGCCCCCTCATGTAACACGCTGTCTACACGGACCACAAGCGACCGGCTGCCACATTCGCCCGGCCCATCTCTCTCTCTCTAACCCGAAAGTAACTTCTCCACCCACCGCGACACGCTCGATCTTCCCCTAAGTGTTGCGACGTTCGCCACCAACATGGAATATAACGATATAATCCACCATGATTATAACAGCGCTGACTCTCGCATAGACACGAGTGAGACATAAACGAATCGCCAATCCCTCATGCAGCCTCGCATTTCCTCAGTGGTAACTGCAGCGCAGCTACTCACGGAAAAAAACAAAAACAAAACAAAAACATAGCGTCGATTATCTGCTGTGCTTGCAATGTATGTGTCATTTACATACTGTGCATTTCGTGCCTCGCTAAAAGCTCCCAGACTGACCGACTGACTGTCCAGCTCATTATAGGATACTAATGAGATGGGCTTGCTTTGTAAATGCGCACCACTCGCAGCCAACGCATAGTGGTAACTTGTGTCTTTTCTGTTAGTGCTGCGGACAGGCTAACTAGCCAGAGACTACCGACAAACCGCGCTTGAGTGTGTGTGTGTGTGTGTGTGTGTGTGTGTGTGTGTGTGTGTGTGTGTGTGTGTGTGTGTGTGTGTGTGTGTGTGTGTGTGTGTGTGTGTGTGTGTGTGTGTGTGTGTGTGTGTCGGGTGTTGTTAGAAGGGTGACCAGATCTGGGACAGTCCCAGGGTGACCAGGTGTCCCTCTTTGCATGGGACAGTCATTTCAAAAACTTTTCAGTCATCCCACAAATTGAGACCCTGTCCCACATTGTGACTGAGAGATTGAATCGAAAGTGGTCTCTTTTTTTTTTTTTTTGCAAACTATGGGGATCGATTACCTGGGCCAGTGGTTACAGTTGTGGGGCCAGTGATTCTTAAAAGCCACTGGCCCGAAGGGCCAGTGGCAAATTTCCCTTATTGTCTATCCATGGTAGAGTCAGACTTCAGATGAATATTTTAACTCTTGAGAGTGTGAAAATGAAACCGAATGGACCCGCAAGGGTCCATTTGGTTTCATTTTTACATTCTCAAGAGTTACATCTGGTTAACCAACTTTCCATCATTTAGTCTGGGGACCACCTGGAACTCTCTCAAGGACCACTGGTGGTCCCCGGACCACGATTGAAAACCCCTGTTCTAGGAGATGTACTTTGTATAGTGCAATACAACCAATGGAGCACTTGCCTAAACGCTTTCTCTGCCAGATCTGGATGTTTTTCTATTTTGTATTCTCAAACATTACACAGTAATTGTGTGATTTGTTTCGAATGGGTCTTAACTTATATCATCATATCGTATTTACAATTTTACACCAATATTTTTTTCATAAATGAACAACCTTGTTTACTACTATATCTTCTCACAAAAGCATCTAGAGTAGCAGATATTGCAAAGCACCTTGAGCTGCATGTTATGTCATGAAAGGTGCTGTACAAATAAATATTATTATTATTATCCACAAGCTCTTGAAGATCTGCTGATAACGTGTTGCAATAAATCGAAATGTGAGGTTGTAGCTCTGTTATCTAACAGGGTATTTCTGTCACGTACAACTTCATAAAATGGTATCCTTGAAAACCAAAAAAAGGTCCCGCACCCTGTTAGACACTCTCCAAAGAATGTTGTTCTTTATCTGCCCAGATCTTTATCTGCACAGCCGATTGTCTGTCCTGATGAAGGTCTAAGCGACCGAAACTTTGAACAAAGAGCACATTTTTTTGGCAAATGTCTTACATTTTGCGGAGCCTTTCTTTGTTTTTCAAGGATATACCTTTTTATTACATGTTCTACTGCCCTTTTGATTTTCGCCAGCCTTTTGATGTGTGCATTGGCCTTTTGCTGTAAAATATTATGCAAAAGCTTAAAGTTTTAGGACCACACTAAGGTATTCCTCCTTGGTTGATTATGGCAGTTAAATATTGGCCCTGAGTAGTCTTGGGCAATATACCGGTATTACCGTTTATCGCGATATTGGAAATCAATACCGAGTAATATCGTTGGGTCTGTGAAAAGTATCGAATACCGAATATTGTCAAATACCGACATTATACTGTATTCTATTAAAATATGAGCAATGACACTTAATTGTAACTATACAAACAATTTTCATGTTACACACATGCCTAAACTAGCCCTTATTTGGGCTAGGCTTTTTGGAAACAATGTATTTCCAACTCCAGTTTTTCCCTATTTAGGCTGCTTTAACAGCAGAGCGCTCAGTTTCTGACCCCTCAAAGTCGCAAATTCTGAGAACTAGGTGACTGGTGGAGCGTTCCAACTCTGATTGCCGTCAATACCGGTAATATCGAATATCGAGCTAATTAAGACATTATCAATACCAATATTAAAAAATCAATACCGCCCAAGACTAGCCTCGAGTGTTGAATGTGGGTTTTGTTTGTTGTTTTGATTTGTTTGTCTTGATTTCACAGCACTCCTCCGGACAACTTGTCCATCCAGGAATTCCAGAAGAATGAGGCCATCGATGTAGAGGTACACACAGCCTGCTCATCACTCCTTAACAACATTAAATAAATAAATGATCTAATTACCATTATTTGTCTCACAGAGAAAAATAAATGCATCCATTTTAAAACAAATAAATCAAATTATTTAAATGAATAAAAAATGAATAATAATTGTGAAAGTGGCCTTAACTCCGCATTACACATTTGTAGATCTGCTATTTATTTTGGGTCCCAGAGGGAAACGTCATATGGTCTTTTTGGGAACCAGTGGGCTGCAGCACCCGTCCCTCAACATTCTTCGTCTGTTATTACTGATGATGGGCGTTCTGACCACTCTTATTCCAGGTGGTCCAGCTGATCAGCACAGAGATCTTGCCGTACGCCAACTTCATCCCCAAAGACTTCGTCGGTCAGATCATGACAATGCTCAACAAAGGCTCCATACACTCCCAGTCGTCGTCCTTCACAGGTAAACATGGCAGGCCTTTTGCAGTGAATGGATGGCGTTATGGTGCAGGTGTAGCCGCCTAGAATTGGCTCTGTCTTGTATATTTGTCTCCACACAGCCATCATTTGTTTGTATAACTGAATCTACAGTGGACTACTGAATCATTTACTTTTTTACTCTCAAGTCATGAACAGCTCTTTTTTTTTTCAACATTAAAGGGGAATTCCATGCATTTTCAACATTTTCCTGAGGTCCTAAAAGAAAAATCATTAACATGGGGAAATACAATTTCATAATGTCATCAAGACGTATTTCACCATGTTAATGATTTTTTTCAGACCTCCATTTCTAGGAAACACAAAATGGGGGAACTTTTCATCACATCCACACTGTAAGGTATATTAATGAAAAATGTTGAAAATGGGTGAAATTCTCCTTTAAGTATCATGGACATAGTGGTGCTGACTGATGACATATCAGCAACAACGTAGATAAATACCTGTTGGCATTATTAAATTTGAGTCTAGCAGCCTCTGTTCAGACTAGTAGCGACTGACAATTCAGAATCGGCTTTGCAGCGATTCAGTCTCAAATCCAGAGTTTTGTGAAAATTCAGCTTAATGTAAGCCTAATAAGCCCTTAAAGGGTAATTCCAACCATTTTCCTTTTTTTTCCTGAGAGCGTACAAATGCGAACCAAATGGACCCTGGCGGGTCCATTTGGTTCCATTTGTACACACTCAGAAAAAAAAGGTCATAAAAGAGAGATCATTAACATGGTGAAACACAACTTGATGATGCATTAAATTGTGTTTCACCATATTGATGATTTTTTTTCAGACCTCCATTTCTAGGAAACAGAATGGAACTTTTTAATCATGTCCACACAACATCTCTAATATAGTAAACTGTTAAAAAAATGGGTGGTTCAGATTAAAGCTCGATCTCTGATACGTGCTGGGATTGTGTGGCATGGCCAACAAGCGCTACATTAACTGGTGATGTAACTGTCAGACAGCACGGTGCTGTCAGTGACTGAAATGTTTATATTATGTGTGTATGTAATAATGCTACATCCAGGGAGCCACTAGGGCTGTGTTCTGGAGCCGCAGGTTGCTGACCCCTGCCATAGACCTTTAGGTAAGCCCCTCCCCAAACTGCTATGGTCCAATCACAGCTTAGCATAACAAGTGATAGACAAACCTCTCCACCAATGGCTTTCCTATAAGTATAAAACATTGTTTTAAAAAATAAATGTCACACACATTTTTCCACTACATAGGGCATGCCTTGTTGATGGCGGAGATGGTGCAGAGATTTTGAAGGTCTGGTTCCAAAAATGAACCAGTATGTATTGTGTAAAGTCCATGATATTTGCATGATATTTACTGGGGTGGCCAAAATGGCGAGGCTTACTTAAAGGTCTATTGACTAGCCTTGACGAGCTTACATATGCTATAATTGTACATTTTCAAACATCATTTTGCCTTCATCTTCCAGCACTGCTTAACCCTGTGTTCCTTCCCTCAATAGAGGCGGAGATTGACGTGCGGATGCGTGAGGAGTTCTCCAAGGTGTGTTTCGAGACCCTGCTTCAATTCTCCTTCAGCAACAAGGTGAGCACCCCTCAGGAGGGCTACATCTCCCGCATGGCGCTGTCCGTCCTGCTCAAACGCTCCCAGGACGTCCTCCGACGGTACGTGGACGACGAGAGGCTCAGTGGACGCTGCCCCCTGCCCAGGTAAGATCCCCTAGCACAGGGGTGCCCAACCTTTTTGACACCAGGGACCACCGTTTATTAAAGGTAGGGGAAGTGATTTCACTTTTGTCAGATATCACCCAAAAAAATATATTTTTTCTGTTAAAATGCTCTATTATAAGGTGTGGAAACCACATATGGAGTTTCCCCCTCCCCCACGTTAGCAGAGGAGCTAATAAAAGTTCCCCAGGTCACCACCAATTCTCCTCCAATCAGGAGCGAGCAGCAGGTTCACATAGTGTAGCTACTGTTGGGGGCCCCTAGTGCACCAGGCTGGTACTACACCATGAATTTCAAATCACTTCCCCTACCTTTAAGCATTTGAGCCACAGACCACCATTTGATTACATTTTCACCCCAAAGACCTTGGGGTGAAAGAAGATTTTTGCAAACAAAACAGTGTAGACTTCTTAATTAAGTGGTGTTAAATCAGATGATGAATATTTTGACTCTTGAGAGTGTAAAAATGAAACCAAATGGACCCGCAAGGGTCCATTTGGTTTCATTTTTACACTCCTGGTTTCATTTGGTTTCATTTTTACACTCCTGGTTTCATTTTTTTTTTCATTTTTACACTCCTGGTTTCATTTTTACACTCCTGACATTTTGCTCCTCAAAATTGTCAACCGCGTGTTTGGTTTAAATAACGTAGCCAGAAAACGGCGGCGTAAACGTATCAATCATCAAGTAACTGATTTCTCGGTTATGCACCGAGAGAACAGAAAACTCTCTGAGTCAGACCTTTAGCTTTATGCATACTGCGTGTCTGTTGCAACTTCAACAACAACTGATGTTATTATTGATGCTTTACTTGCCTAATAAAAGTCCTGTAACTGAAAATGGTATGGGTGCGGCTTCATCACCCGTGGCGCGAAGCGACACGGGTGATGAAGCCGCCCCCATACCATTTTCTCCTGCCCCTCCAATTGGGAAATGTTACATCCACCCTGGGTATTACGTTTTATATAAATGGACTTAAAAAGGTATTAAAAAAGACTTAAATTTTACTTTAAGAAACCTGTAGGAACCCTGCTAGCTGTGTCTGTACTTTCAAGTACAAATGGAAGCTGAAAAAAATTGCCTCTCTTTTATTCTAGGCAACAGGTGACAGAGATCATCTTCGTCTTGAAAGCAATCAGCACTTTGATGGACTCCCTCAAAAAGACCCAGCCGGAAAACGGTGAGCTTTTAGAAATGTGCCATAACAAAAAGAAAAAAAGATATTTAGATCTTTCAAAGAAACTGATACTCAAACAAGAATGCAATTCAACCTACATTAGCATATGTGTCATCTATTAATTTCACATAAATGTGGTCCTGTACCCTGGGGACTGCCTTCCAAAACGATTATTTTTGTGTTCCTGGTCTCGGGGAGATGTATTTATATGATGGACCCAACAAGGTTAATTAGGCCATTAGACGGTCTGTGAAATGCAAACAGATTAAACCGAATCAGAGCAGTAATTATGTCTTTGAAGTGCCCTTGAAGTAAGTGTTTGCATTCTGTGTTGCCATGTCTTCTTACTATAAGTGATAATTTTCTGTAAAGTTGCTTGTAATTATACTTGCGTTTTTTGGGGGGGCATATCAGGGCTTGACACTAACACTTGCCCACTTGCCCGGGGCAAGTAAAAAAAATGGTGGGGCAAGTGAAGACTGCTACCTGGTTGCCCGATCGGGCAAGTGTGCAAATTAGTGCGCAATAACACAACACAAGATAAATTTGTCTTGAAGGTGGTCATTGCGACCTGGGCTAATTAAGATGATGAATTTTAACTCTTGAGAGTGTAAAAATGAAACCAAATGGACCCGCAAGGGTCCATTTGGTTTCATTTTTACACTCTCAAGAGTTACATCTGGTTAACCAACTTAGCTGGGGACCACCTGGAACCCTCTCAGGGTCCACCTGTTGAAAACCCCTGGTTTAAAGCACCCAAGTAGGAAGTAAACTTAAATGCAAAATTTACAATATATTTTTGGGGGCAAATGACCATGACCTGAGGGCAAGTAGAACCTGACTTGCACTTGCCCGATGGGCAAGTGCCTCGGAGACCTTAGTGTCAACCCCTGCATATGTGTGCGTACTGTATATTTAGCCGATGCACGTCACCGCAGGGAGATAACCCAGAGAAATGCGAGGGCTGCTGCAATAGTGATCCGTAGCCAGGGATACGGGTGGAAAGTTTGATTCATGCTTTTTCTCAAAACAAAACGCCATCGCGATGCTATTCTTGCTCTCTCTCATTTCTTGTTTTTAACTATATCACCGTTATGCTGTTTTTTATTTCTTTTAACCTGTACATCATTGTACGCGCTTTGAGATTCTCTCGAATGTAAAGCGCTCTATAAATAAAATGTATTATTATTATTCAAAATCGGAAATCAGATCCGAAGCTCAGATCTCTGATAGATCAGCACAACGGACAAGCAGCATAGTTTCCGAGAAAAGAAGCAAGAAGATCCTAATTATAAACATGCGCCGATATGTCAATCACAGACAACCAAATGGTTGTTAAAGGTAGGGGAAGTGATTTCACTTTTGTCAGATATCATCCAAAAAATATTTTTTTTCTGTTAAAATGCTCTATTATAAGGTGTGCAGACCATATATGGAGTTTCCCCCTCCCCCACGTTAGCAGAGGAGCTAATAAAAGTTCCCCAGGTGGAGGGTGAATTCTCCTCCAATTAGGATTGAGCAGCAGGTTCACATAGTGTAGCTACTCTTGGGCGCCCCTAGTGCACCAGGCTGGTACTACACCATGAATTTCAAATCACTTACCCTACCTTTAAAATAGGAATATCATCTACCAGTACAATGTGTTAACAACCTTCTCCCTCTCTCTCTCCCCCTGCTGGTGGGCCAGTGGACAGCAACACGTGGGCGCAGGTCATCGCCCTCTACCCCACCCTGGTGGAGTGCATCGCCTGCTCCTCCCCCGAGGTCAGCTCCGCCCTCAAGGAGGCGCTGATGCCCTTCAAAGACTTTATGCACCCCCCTGTCACGTGCACAGTGCACAACGGAGAGTCCTGACCACACACACACACACGCCTGTCTGCACAGTGCACAATGGAGAATCCTGACCACACATGCACCAAAAACAACCCGTTTTTCCTTCTTTTTTTACACAATGAAGAAATGATGAATGTGTCTTGACTCCAAAACACACGCCACACACACACACACACACACACACACACACACCAAAACCAAACCACAAACAAAAACAAAACATTCATTTGTTTTTTCTCTCTTTTTTTTACATAATGAAGAAATTACGAATGTGTCTTGAATCCATAACACACACACACACACACACACACACACACACACACACACACAACATGCTTCATTAGGGCAGAGCAATGTATAGATAGTAGAGAGTTTAAGATAGCTCCGAGGTGAATGACTGTGTTCGTTAGATAAGCCTTGTGGCGGTCGGAGCCTGTTCTCCGACAGTAAGACGCAGATTATGGTGTACGCTGCAGGGGAGTGTCACCGTGGAATTGAGAGATGCCAGTGGAAGGGGTGGACCCTGTCGGCATTGTCTGTTTTCTAAACATTTCGGGGCTTCTATGGCGACTGCGTCGAAGCACGCCTACTGTCTCGTCGTGTCAAAGTCACAAGGAGGGTGATCTTAAACTTGATACTATATTGTGTCTGTCTGGTTGAAACCTCATACCGGTATATCATACTTTTCAGGATTGAAATAGAACATTTTTGTTGTTTTTCAAACACAAATAGCAGATCTGTGAGATCTTTGCGCTTGTAGATCTGCTGTTTTTCTGGTTACTTTTTGGTGAATAGATGGAAAAACATGAAAAGTTGAAATGGAGATATGAGGTCTCTGCTTGACAGCAGCGATGTGGTAATATGGTGATATGGAGGAGTTTAGACTCTTCCTGGTTTTAATCACATAAGGCCTTTTTTATAATCGTCTGACCTTTAATTTTGTGTGTGTGTGCGTGTGTGTGTGTGTGTGTGTCTGTGTGTCTGTGTGTGTATGAGAAATAAAACATCACAATGGATATTGATATATTTGATTACTTATCGCCCAACCCTAAGACAGACACCCCCCCCCCCCCCCCCCCCCCCCCCCCCCCCCCCACACACACACACACACACACACACACACACACACACACACACACACAAATGTGCTCCTTCTAATGCCAGCCCCCTTGCCCCTGCCTCCAACGGCTGGAGGCGTGTGTTCTTAATACGGTGGTCCTCGCGGGGGTCTGGGGAGCCGTGGGGACCCCCAAGTGTCCTTGAGGACCTTCCCTTGTCTCACAGGAATGTACCGCTAGTGTCCATTTGATTACAAATGTTGTACACTCAGAGTTACATTATGCGTTCCCTTTCAGAAACGTGACTCTTAGCAGCGCAGAAATAATTGGAACCAAGTGGACACTTAACGGGTCTAAAACGGAACCAAATGGACTCGTAAGTAGCAGAGATTTAAAAATATATATATATATATATATCAAATGGGGGTTTGAGGTGTCCTTGGAAATGAAGAAAATAATCACCAAACTTAAGCTCTAGTCAGTGGAACCTCCAAACTACACTGTAAAATCAAGTCAGTGTTATGTTTAAATCCTTTGTGTACTGAACGCGTTTTGGTGTTTTTAAGCTGTTGAAAAATAGCAGATCTACAAGCTCATATCGCGCCACCGAGTGGCGCGATATGAACTTGTAGTTCTGCTATTTTTGAAAAAAATGTGAAAAGCATTAGAAACTAGAGTCTGATCAGGACACAATGTGGTTAAATCCTTACAGGTCCATTTGGTATAACTCAGCATTACAGACCAAACCCCTCGGGTTCGTTTGTGGGTCCCTGAACCGTGGCGTTGAGAAGCGGTGTTGTAATAAATGATGATTGCAGTGTTTTCTCTCTGGGTTTGTAGCTCCGTTCTATTTTCCTGACGACGACGAGAGTCGGTGTACAGCGTGTGGTGTTCATGATGTAATTAAAATTAAAATAATAACAATGATGATAAATACTTGGCTTTATTGATCTTAAAAAACACAACGATAACATAAAGAACGAAGCAGACAAAAGGACCTTTGTGACATTTTCAAAACGGCGAGGATTTTATGCAAGCAAGAAAATCTGAGCTGTTAACATTCCATTATGTCATCATTTTAAGACGGCCACCTGCAGAAGGGATGTACTGTACTTGTCTGTACAAAAATAAAACGGGACAGTTACCTTGTACAAACCAAACCCACTGTGTTCAACGTCTTTTATTCTTCACTTACTCTCCTTACACTAATAGAGATCATCGTTTTTACTGTACATAGTACATCGTTGGCATCAGGCGGAAAATCTGCTACCGTTTGCAATCTTCTGGCACTTCAAGTAAGCTCTGCTGTTCACACCAAGCTGGCGGTGAGGGTCTCGGGATCGAACCCAGAACCGTGTGATTCAGCGGTGAGGGTCACCAGGCTTTCCACCGGCGCACAGAATGCTGCTGTGTTCAGGACAATCATCTGAGATGAGGTACCTGCATGTATTTTCATTTTATTTTGTGCATTTTACTTTGTGCTCACAAAGCCACTGTAAAGGTTTAAAAGATGTAATTGAGTGTACTTTGCACACTTCTATAACTGCATGGTTCGTTGAAAATCATTTTTTCTGAAAATAAGAGTGAACAAGTCAAGACGCTAGTGAGGACTGAACAGGGTTGTTTCTTTCACAGGGGACTGTAAGTACAGTATCGTCCGCAACTACCTTTAGCAACTTCTGCAACTACCTTTAGCAACTTCTGCAACTACCTTTAGCAACTTCCGCAACTACCGTTGATAGTCTCAAAGCGGACCTGGCGCTCAGGGTGATTTTGGGCGCTTGATCCAGTCGGGAGCAGATGACAACATCATTTTGTAGTCCGCATCAGGCCTAAGCTGTAGAGTCTGGCGTAAGTATCACCAAATCCGGGGGAGTGGGGACCCTGTGATAAAAAATTTCAGGGGACCCAAAATTTGCTGTGACGTCCCTGCGTGTTCCGATGGACACTTCCACTGATGGTAACTAACGTTATGTTATAGTCTGATTCGTCTTCAAGTACTTCTTGGAATAGTAAATTTGATAGGCCTATATGTACCTTTTATACCAACTCGTAGCAATTGGTGAGACTAAAAATGAACAGAAGGTACCCATTAAAAATCATTTTCTTTTCTTTTTTCTTTTTTTTTAATCATCCACAGAGCGATTTAGGAGCAGGCTTTCCTCCCAGGTGTAAAGTCTGGTGAAGTGAGGTTACCAGCACACACAGCATACTGTTTGTTCAGTACATGCATGGAGTGACAGCAAGGATTCTTGCAGGTGAGAACGTCTGAGCTGCAGCATTCCATTATGTCATCATTTAAATACAGCCACCAGCTGCAGAAGGGATGTACTTGTCTGTACACAAAATAAAACAGACGGTTGTACAAATGTGCATGTGTTTGCACCTCTGCACTCTCCAGGACTAATAATAGGGCTCATGGGACCATAATTATGCACTTTTCATTTCTTTCATGGGGTGATTACCGTGACAAAAATAATTGCAATGAAAAATAGCCAATTTTGCAATAATCATAACTATACTTTTTGGAACCAAATGAACCCTAACGGGTTAATTTGGTGTACGCTCTCAGAAAAAAAGAAGCGTCTAAAGAAATCCATTGTTAACATGGTGAAAATACATCTTGATGATGTCATCAAGATGTTTCACCATGTTAGTGGTTTTCTTCAGACCTCCATTTCTTGGGAACACAGAATGGGGGGGCTTTTTTATCATGTCCACCCAGCACCTCTAGGTTATACTAATGACACATTAGAAAATGTTGAAAATGGGTGGAGTTCCCCTTTAACACTGCTCTGAGGAGGAGACAGCAGACAGGGGCGGTCCGCCGGGGCGGGGTCTAGTATACACACCATACCTCTCTTCTTGCCTATTTACATTCCAATCTGCTCCCAGCCGGCGAGGACAGACACGCGACGGCGGACGCATGAAGGAGGACGCGGGGACACCCCACCGGCGGCGGGCTGGCTGGCTGGCTGGGACAGTCTAGTCTGTCTGGGAATGTATCTTCTGGATCTTTTGTACCGTACCGTGCCGTGCCGTGCAGGGACGCTATGCTCTGACCAGGTCTTACTGGCTGAGGTAGTAGTTTGTGCTGTTGGTCGGGCTGTGACAGAACCCGCTATGGAGATGACTGCGCAAGCTACTGCCTTGCCAGTGCTGGTTCCTCCTTCTACTACATCCAGCCGACTGATGATCATCGCTTTCTTATTTATTCATTTATTTATTTTTTCATTCAGGTAAATGGAGAAAGAAAGAGATTTCTATTTGGTTTTTTTACAATCTCTCTGCTGCATGATTGTCTAGTTGCATCTGCTTGCTATATAGCCATAATCTTACGTACGATTTACCAACAATTGATGATATAATCGAGCACTGGTTAATTCTAGTCTGTATTCTGATCCTGTTTCTGTCAACCAATAATAAATAGCAAACTGAGGGAATCGCACTTTCTTGTGTGCACTTTTGTTTTGCCTCGTGTGTCTGCAACGAAGCTTAAACGGACGGACATTAGCCTATCATATGTTGAGTTTTTTTGTTGCCTGATTTGTGATTTACATGCTTACAGTATTTTTTAATATTAATCCATAGCATTGTTCGTATGGCAATTAATCGTACGGCAATAAGCCGAACAGTATGGTGCCACCTGGTTTTGCGCATTTGGAGTGCCCCGTGGAGCGATCGATGATCGCTGGGTGAATGTGACCTATAACAAAACTAAAGCCATACGGCCCCATAATAAATCCTATATTACGGCTATAGCTTGAGTTTGAGTAAGCTATAGAAAATTATACGATGAAACCATGCAGGACTGTTGCTATGAAGAAAAGAGTGACGTGGCTTCCACATTGTAGTGTCCACTGGGCTACTATAATCTATCTATCTCTGGCCTCGTTCATCATGCATGCGAGTTCAGTCTACACCCGCGTCGTGCGGTAACGTCGTCAGTCGCGTGTCGTCCCAATTCGGCCAGCGCAGGGTCGGATTGACCATAGGACGTACAGGGAGGTCTCCCGGTGGTCCACGACCCGTAGGGGGGCGGTGGTATCACATCATGATTAAAACACTGGTTTTCAACCTTTTTGATCCCAGAGCCTATTATTCAAAGTTTCAGAATTTTGAGCCACGGAGGTCCACGATTTGATAAAATTTTAGCCCCCACAGACCCTAAAACTAAAGACCAACATACAGACCAAAATGAGCATTCATTCATCTTCTACATTTTCTAACTAGACCTGGTCCCAATTTAGATGAATATTTTAACTCTTGAGAGTGTTAACCAAATGGACCAACAAGGGTCCATTTGGTTTCATGTGTGGGTTCATGTGTAGTGTAACCAGGCAGGCACCATGCAGAGTGAGTTGTGTAGGCCTAGCCTACTGTGTAGGTTACAGTGAAGACTAGGCTACCTCATCTCATGTTTCCCCAGACATTATTTATTTCTGCTTGTTCAGCTGTATGGGAAAACTTATACTGTATGCTACAATGAACTGGCAGCAGGCAGTCTATTACACACTAGGCTCAAATGTTTTTTCATGTCTTGTCATCCAAATGATACATTAAAGGACCCCCATTGGACCCCAATTTCTATTGTAAAATCAGTGTAAATTTGGAGTTGGTGTTGGCTGTTTACCAGCCTGCAGTAACTATAGACTTACCCTAACTAGGGTCTGTTTGGTTAGCCTCTCTCTGAGTTAAAGACACATAGATATAGCCAGGCCTACAGTTTAATGGTCTGTTTGTTTCCTAACTAGCTGGGGACCCCCTGGAACTCTCATCCTGGGTCCCACTTTGAAAACCACATGGTCTAGCACAGTGGTTCTATAGCTGTGGGTGGGGATCGATCCCCCTTCCCCACATCATTTGCAAGAGACCACTGTAACACAGTGGTTCCCAAAGTGTGGTCCTGGCACCCCTGAGGGTCCTTGAGAGAATTTCATGGGGACCCTAGATTATAGACCCTTATGGTTCTGTAACTCACTAGGGTCAGTTACTCAGTTTGGTAGCATTTGTACACTCTCACAGTTAAATTATCCTATATTTTACAATATAAGTTGAGGGTCCAAGAGATAGAAATGCCATTAAATTAAATTTGAAAATACGGCATAGGCCCTGCTGTTTTGGTGGTGGGAAAAAGTACATATTTGCTTTACTTAAGTAAGACTCAAAAGTATTGGCATGAAAATGTACTTCATTTTCATATTTGCATATTTGCCTCTGAAATGTACAGAAAGTACAGAAAAGTACAAATACCTCAAAATTGTACTTACAGTAAATACAATACTAAGTTAAATGTGCTTATAGTACGGCTGTTGTAGCCTATAGCAGTGCTTCCAATTTTTAAGCTTTGTTTTTGGCTTTTGTGCCTTTATTGACAGTACCAGGTGAAGAATGAAGAAGGGAAAAGACATGCAGCAAAGGCCATGAGCAGGACTCAAACATGCAATCAGTGTTGCCAACTGCCAAAATCCAAAATGCACTAATGGCACTTCCAAAATGCCCTAGAATGCGCTAGAGCAGTGGTTTTCAACCATTTCATACCAGGGCCCACTATTTATTCTGCATTTTAGCCACGGTGGACCACCATTTGATGTTGAGTTTAGTCTCTCGGACTAATTTAGGAGAAATAACTGGCAAAATGTTGGTCAAAATAGCTATTCTTCTACCATTTTCTAAATATGTAGATTAAAATGAAACCATTTGGTTTCATTTTACGCTCTCAAGAGTTACAGACTATCCTAGGAGGAAAAATGGTGAAAAATGAGGGTTTTCTCTCTGGCGCCTGTCGACCAATTTTGCTCCAACTCACCAGCAAAAAAACACTAGATTTTCACTAATTTTGGTGCTAGGGAGGTCTGGAATAGCGACAAATGCGCAAAGTTGGCAACAGTGCACGCAATGCACAGTCAGTCACACTTGGCCAGCAGCCACCCAGCTAGCAGCTTTTTATACTGTAGTTCCCACATGGATGAACCCAATGAACCATGCATGGCATTCATGCGGTGTGACTGACAGCCTCACCATGACTCAATGACTCATAGTTTACCAACAACCATTAGACAAGAAATAAAGAGGACTGTGAGGGGAGGAGTGGACTTGAGTTACAACAGTTTGAGTTAATGTTTTACCCCCTTCAAAGAAAGAAACAAAGAAATATAAGCATTAAATCTGTATAGGACTAGTAGCTATTGCCATTGAGAATGCATTGGGCGTTTATGCTATATTAGAAGCTACAAAACATTTCAAAATAAAAAGTTCCAGCATGTGTTGCGCACAGTCCACACAGTAAGAATCAAATTGGAGCTTCTAGGTTTTTTTGTTTGTTTGTTTTTTTGACATGCCAAAATCTGCCATTGACTCCCATTATCAACAACTGAAAATAAAAGAGATAGCCTACTATAGTTCAGGGTTTCGGACATGTCCCTGGTTTCGGGACGTGTTGTTTTTCATCACTTTTGAGGTTTGATCCTTTTTTTAAAGTGCAAATAACTTACCTTTCTAAAATAGTTACTTAATATGATATTTTGTATATCCCTCAGGCTATAATGGTTTGAACCAGTCCTTGTCATTTCTTTCTGGACAGTTAACTGCAGTACCGCAATGTCCTGAAGTGGTGGGGACGCTGGTATGCAGATTATTTAAAGTTTGAGTCATTATAGGGTAATACTGATGCTAGATAAAACCAGGCTTGTTTCCATTCCATGCCAGCTTGTTGAATGTTGTAAACAAAGTGGAAATGCAAATTTGGAACTGAAGGCCGAACAAGAGGAGTAGCCTATAGTTATACAAAGTAGGGTGCTGTTCCTGAGAGTAATTTCCATTAAAACTCGATGAATATATAAATATATGAAGGATATCAAAGCCTGATACTTCAAACTTGGTTGTTTGTGGGGATAGAAATCATATGGGGGAGCATCAAAAACACAAAAAATAAAAAAGTTGAATTTCATGTTCCCCTTTAAAATAAAAATCACAAAGAACAACATACATAAAATATACTATATGAATAAAAGACATTTTATAGTTCATGGTTCGGGCGATCACATCAAAATTGTCTTTGTTGGGTCAAAACCTCAAAGGCTAAGATTGAAGATTGTACTGTAGTATTTTTTGAGCTGATTGTGAGCGAGGGACCGCTATACCCTGACTTCAACCTGGGGACCACTGGGTGGGGATTTGTGTAAGATAATTTAAGTTAAACTGCACAAAGGAACTTGCATTAGGAGGATGTGACTTCGTCATAATCCATGTGACGAAGTCACATCCTCCTAATGCAAGTTCCCTTGCTTGTTTACTTAATTATCCTGGGTTGCCTGCGTAACCTAAAGATTTGTGTAGTTGCTATACACATGTGTCCCACTGTTTCTCAATCAAAGGCCCATACAGTATGACTACTAATATGACTCAACTGGACAATAACGCAGTTGGAAACCTCTGTACTAGGGTACTAGGGGACGTACAGCTGCCTTAGGCTACACTACAGAAACAGGAGATATGCTCATGTAACTAATAAGGGGTTAACCTCAAATTGCAACCATTCCATGCCCATGTTGACAATAACCAACAGCATTTCATCATTGAAAACAGAAAACTCTCTGAGTCAGAGCTTTATGCATGCTGCGTGTCTGTTGCAACTTCAACAACAACTGATGTTGTTATTGATGCTTAATTGCATAATAAGAGTCCTGCAACAGAAAATGGTATGGGGGCGGCTTCAAGAGAACATGTTGTAGGCTCCAACATGTTCTCTTGCCCCCCCCCCAAATGGGACACATTTTTATTTACATCCGCTCCTGGTCAGGTCACCAAGTCACTTATTTTATCAACAAATCCAAATGGGCTGTTTGAGAAGGCCTCCTTCAGGGTGTACTGTAGTTTAGCGTATGTGGTTAGGGATACATTCCCATTACGACAGAACGGGGAGCTACAGTATACACGCCACGCCACACTCAGATAAATCACCCTGAGCCTGAGAGCCTGCTGAATCCCACAGCCTACACATTTTTTTTCTCTACTAAATGATTCCTACAGCTGCACTGCGTGTGGAGGTGGATGATACGCACGTGCGCACACACACATTCACATTCTCTGTGTATGTGTAGATTATGATACACCGCATTCTCCACATGCCTCTCTCTCAGACACAGCGCCCAGCAACGGTAACGTAAGACATCCAGGCACTTTCTTGCATGGTATAGAAGAGTGGAGGCAGGTTTTATGGCTGTGTTACGCACCGTTTCCCAAACAGTCACCCTTTAATCACTTTGCTAAAATCACAAGTTCTCCACGGGGTGCAGACGTGTAGCTGTGATATTTTAGATTGTCTTTTTTTCCACCAAGATGCGAAAAAAGGAGTAAATTGTTCAGTAATGGGGCAACTACGGGAGATAATACTCTCAACAATACTTATAGAGATTGTCACCATTAGGTCATCAACTAAACCAGCCAATCAGAGTACTTTGAGGGACGACCAACTCTCAACGGCAAACCGATCGCTGTACTTGCACTCACTCGTTCTGCTCGCACAAGTAATAATGGGCCTTGACAATCTGCTCAGTGGCCCATGAGTGTGTCCATCCCATCCTGAGTCTGGGAGGTCAGTGACCTCAATGTATCTCTTCTTGCTAATCAGCATCAAGGGTTGGATTTACCATCCCTGTGACATACTAGGGCAGTGGTTTTCAACCTTTTTGATGCCAGGGACCACCATTTATTCAGAATTTGAGCCACGGACCACCACTTGAGGACATTTTAGCCCCACAGACCCTAAAACTAAAGATTTATTTTGCTTTTGTCCATCTTCTAGTTGTGTAGACTTGAGCTAATTCAGATGATGAATATTTTAACTCTTGAGTTATAAAAGAGTTACATCTGGTTAACCAACTTAGTTGGGGACCAACTAGAACCCTCTCGGGTGGTCCCCGGACCACCTGTTGAACCCCTGTACTAGGGTACAGGGGACGTACAGCTGCCTTACGATACAGAAACAGGAGATATGCTCCTGTAACTAATAAGGGGTTAACATCAAATTGCAACCATTTCATGCCCATGTTGATATGGTACATGCATTTGTTAAGTTTATCAATTGTATCTTGGTTCTGATACCTTTATTTTTTGCAAACATTACTGTGACTGCTGCAGTTATTGCAAATTATTAGTTTTCTATAATTGAAGTTTATTTATTGCCCACATATGCTTTATTGATAAATGACAGAGTTAAACCGGAAGTGCCATTGTTATAGGCTTATGCGGAACCCTTTATAGGGGACACTGGTGTCAGGTAGACGACAGACAAGGTTGCACACCTGTCATCTGACAGATGATGCTGGAGAAGTTGCATCGCTGTGTCCATGGCCAGGGCACAGTACTCTCATTCCCTTAGCTTAGAGCAGCCAGTAAGGTACGTTGAGTAATGTTTTTGTATGTTTGCATTGCATTTTCTTTTTGTTTACCATATGTACTTTATGTTTATGATGTGTTGTATTGAGCATTTGTGTATGTTTTGTCTTGTTTTTCCTAGTTCGACGTTGGTTTGAGTTGGTCTCAATAAATCCATCAGTATAGAACTCGTTTTTGGAAGAGCTATGGGAGTGATAATTACTATAAAAAGGGTTGTGGTTTATGTGTATTTATACAGCACTTTTTCAGAGTCTTTCTCGATTGTCCTACAAGGGCCCTATTTTGAGTTTCTGAAGTATCAGGTCTTATGCCTTATGTCAAATCTGTTCTGTTGGCTGCTCTGAGTGGCCAAACAGCAGCCTCTGGGGTTATTAATGTGAAGTAATGCCATCGGTTCCTTGAAGGATTGTGATTGGCTGGTTTAGGTTGAGTATCATCTCCTTGAGGTGTCATGAGGGGTACTTGCCCTCTGCTCGCTCGCTCTGCTCATGCACAAGTAGGCCATGGCCCACTTATGAGCAAGTTGACACTCTACTGCACTAAGAGCAGTTGTAGTTGGTGGTTCACTGGGTTTAAATATGTGGGTTTAATTGCTCAGCCCTTCGCCTGCACTGTGTCCACACACAAGCTGGGAATGCTGTTGGCCTTAGGAGGAGGAAAAAAAAGAAAAATACCGCCACAGGAACGACTGTCGTGATCACCGTCATCCAATCTGGAGGATGACACACACACACACACACACACACACACACACACACACACACACACGCACACACAGTGTGGGAGTGCGGTGCCAGGGAACAGACAGTGCTGGCCTGGACGATGCATGGTGCTGCAGAGCACTCAGTGGGGACCAGATGGCTCTCCCCCGCTAGCCTCATCCCACCAGGTATGGACCTGCAAGTGACAGACTCCTACCACGTGTGTGTGTGTGTGTGTGTGTGTGTGTGTGTGTGTGTGTGTGTGTGTGTGTGTGTGTGTGTGTGTGTGTGTGTGTGTGTGTGTGTGTGTGTGTGTGTGTGTGTGTGTGTGTGTGTGTGTGTGTGTGTGTGTGTGTGTGTGTGTGTGTGTGTGTGTGTGTGAGAGAGAGAGAGAGAGAGAGAGAGAGAGAGAGAGAGACGTGAACCTAAAGGACCTCAGGGCTGTAGATGTTCAGATATCTCTGCGTGCTGTTAGAAGCAAACCACCCAACATTTTAGAAAATGAATAACATACTGTTCTTCAGTTAAGAAAAAATAATGCAATACTGCCTCATCAACGTAGGTGTTGTGACCAGTGTCGGGACACTGGTCACAACTACGCCTTTACCAGTAAAGCCTTTATAAAGGATTACTTTTTGTAGCAGGTAATTATTTATACAGTAACACCATTACAGTTACTGTGTTTTTCAATGGGTAGGTTAGTGGTTACCCACATTATGTAATGTAATTAAAAATAGTCTCAACCTGCCTGTGTCACGTAAACTGGCATGGTGCACTCCCAGAGTGAAATACCTTCCACCTGGGAAGTGTCTTCCACAGGGCATAACGTATGACCGTACGTATAAGTATAACATAATGATGGTGATTCAACATAGGGTAACACAGGTCTGTAACAGAGGTCTCTAGGTCTGCGCATGGTCAGGGCATCAGTATTATATCCATAGCATTAGACCGGATATTGTTCCCTCTGTATTGGTAAATAGTGCTTAAAATAATTGAACCACTGTCATTAGGAAAATGTTTGTTTTCCTTAAAACAATTTAATGTATCTGAATTATTTTTATTTATTTACTTATATTAAATAATGTGAAGTAAAGTAGATACTTTCATAATTTAGTAACAAGTAAAGTAATGTGTTACTTTTTCAGAGAAGTAAAAGTACTCGACACTAGTTGTTAATATTATTAGTATTACTGTGGGCCTATAGAGCTGCGCAGTGACGTCACCGCCCCTGTTCCGGAAGTCTTTTCCCCATTCATTTTTCTCATAGACTTTTCGAAAATAATTTATATCAAGACGATTACGCCGCGGCCAAAGCCAACTCAGGTCGTGACAAATCATGACAACAAACACAATATCGTCATATAATATATAATTGGGAAGAAGTAGAAAACGCCATGATACAAGACTTTTTGTTTCGTTTTTCATCTTAGAAATTATTTTATTGTCCCAAAAGTTTGTGTGTGTCATCATGATTCGTCACGACTCGAGTTGGCTTTGTCCGCGGCGTAATCGTCTTGATATAAATTATTTTCGAAAAGTCTATGAGAAAAATGAATTGGGAAAAGACTTCCGGAACAAGGGCGGTGACGTCACTGCGCAGCTCTATAGTAGAGAAGACTTGAATCCAGTCCACATTTGACAGTTTGTTCTTTAATAACTTCTTGATCTGCAACAAGGAAAACAACAAGAAACAATGCCCTCCAATCACTCAGTGATCTTCCATGACAACGGCTCACCATAACCAGATGACACTTTAACACTTAATTTCTTCAATAGTGGAAAAAAAAGATCTACAAGCTCACAAGAGCATTGCAGTGGCATTCTATTTACCAGCTTTGGTTCCATGGAGTGGGGCGGTAAACAAAATGGTGGCAATGTTGTGCTATTCTGCCATGCCCAGAATAGGGATGCTATGATAAGGCTCAAGGTTATTAAAATTAATTCATATTAGTCATGTATTTTATCTTGAGATTTCAAGATTATTTTTGTTATCTTCCTTCTTAAATGAATGCACTTTGTCATATAACAGTGAAGCCATTCTCTCACAGCAAGGTGCGGCGTCATGCTGTAGATATGGGCGTTTTGAACTTAGTAGATCTGCTAGTTTTGTTACTGTATTTGAGGAGGATGTTTTAAAATCAAAGTGGTTATAGTGTTTCCAGTGGTTAAGTCGTCTTTAATAAATAAATTATAATAAACTAATGAAAAGTATTAGAGCATGTGACTCACAAGAGCTTCAGAGTGACAATCATTGGAACATTTTTCCAAAGTCACAGTTTCCACCATAGTGATGACAAACCGTGTCACTTCAATTATGTATCATATACACTACAGGCTCACACGTTGTGCCATTTTCATATAAAAAAACAAACATCATAATGGAGGCAAATGTTTGAAATCATGACACATTGATATCACATGAGAGTGTGATGCGTTCTCACGATTACTGGCCGCCAGTGGTTTGGTCATAAACAACATGTACAGTTCTGCAAGCATCACTGAAGTGACGATAATCATGGCCACCTTCGAGTGAAATACCATCAAGTGAAATATTACAATTATACAACAGCAACGTAAATAAAAAATAAAACATAAAAATGTATTCATATTGTGGGGCATTTTGCTATAACCGTTCTGCAAGTGTTATCTGACAGAGGCAGAGTCCCTGTTTACTCAGCCAGTCAGCTTGACAACCTTTTCCCAAACCGAACAAACACACAGAGAAACAATATTTAACTGTCAGGACAATATCACTGTAATTTATAGGTTTCATTGAGAAAAAAAAAAGTTAAAATAAAGAATGGCAAATTCAGTCACTACATCTAGAAACTTTCCACGCAAACGTCTAGCCAAGCCACTTCATAGCTGGCGGTGTGCTGTTATGCTCATTTTAGCACGGGTAGAGCTCCAATTAGCTTGGTCCAAACTACCTGTTGTATAATAGAGGTAATATGGCCAAGCACTCTCACACATGACGGTATAGTAAACATTACAGGTCAGAAAACGTTTCAAGTTGAGAAACATACGTATTAGCCTATGACATTTGCCTGATTTGGCAGATCAACAAGCTCAGTGTTTCAATTTGTGACATCCGTGTGGTACTACAAACTGTACTTTTAACCACCCTGAGGCCAATTTTACAAATGCCTTCTAAATCTAAGCGGTTTTCTGTTAAATGTAAAACATAAAATAAATAAAAAAGTATGTTGTGTTGCTTGTACCTTATCATGTCAAAATGATATGCACCTGATATGTGCTAGACTCTCATCTGAAAGTATTTTGTTTCAGATAAAATGTTCACTTATATATTTATTCAAACATTTCCATACATTTCCATGGTTACGAAAAAAAAATCAAACCTGTCTGAAGTGAGTGATGCTGTACTGTACTGCACAAGACCTCCTTCCTGCTCTGTGTGTGTGTCTGTGTGCTAGCCTGTGCAACAGTGACACTTGGTGGTGAACAAACGCTATAACAATATTTTTGTGCTTAGGCACAGGGACACAGCCAAGGACATACCGTAGGGACACAGCCACACACATAGCTGTATATTGAGTCCAGGACTTGTTTTAGAGTCAACATAAAAAATCTAAAATGACACTTTCCCGGTTTTAATGGATTAAGTTTTCTATTCTTTACATAACTGCATGGAAATGCCTAACACAGATTCCTGAGTTTCTTTTTCGTTTGGGTGGTGGCGCAGTGCATTACTAAATAATAAAGATATTAGTAGCATGGAGTTCTTCATTCAGAGGATAGTCAATGACGAGCAGGATTAGACCTAAATAATTAAAATAGCCAATTAATGGCAATTGAATGCACCAAATACAATCGTCACCATCTAACTGTAATGTTTTGGTGGCCAGCATGGTTGCAACCAAACCGGACAGAAGAGAGGAAGAAATAGTTGAAAATGAAAAGGAATAAAAAGTCAAGAGGTAGATAAACAATGAATAATAATAATAATAATAGGATCAGGGCTATCAAAGATATTTTTTTCATTTAGGAAATTAATATACAATGTATGCAATGAACTCATGAACACCTGTATAGTGTATAATCAGTGCCCATACATCACACAATTCCCTCCACAATCTACATATTATATAGGCAGCTGCTCACATCATTATAGGGCTGAGAACAAGAGAGACAGAGTCATTTATCTTTCCATTCCCACAACAATACACCGAGAAAATGGGCATATTTGGGGCACAATTATGAATGGTGATTAGTTACAATGAATGAATAATTAATGTTATTGACGTTTTGATGATTCTTTGACAGCCCTAGGTAATTAGAATGTATCTAATATGTGAAATATGTGGAACATTCCAAGTACGTGTTGAAAGGTTTGTTGGGGACGCACATCATATTATTCATATAATACACATTTTGTGTACATTTTCTTTACTTTCATTTACCAAAAGATAATTCATATACATATTAAAAGAAAATAAGTATTTCCTTCATCTTTCCAATAAGCATTGGATCCAGCTTATTTAATGCAGTATTTTCACTAAGAAAATAGTTAGCGCCTTCTTCACCTCATTTTACTCATCTTTATTTCATTTTAGTTCGATTTGAGAGTTTTAGTTGACTAAATATAATTAGATTTTTGTGGACTAAATTTACATTTGATTTTCTGTTGAAAATAACATGATGTACTATATTAAGGTCCATGCAGAAACAAAATGTACAGTATATGTACTGTATATTATGGGCCATTCTACCGAAATGGTTCAAATTCAGAATTTAAAAAGGAGTAATTTTTCTGACCATATGCATGTTGCACCAGATGTGAACAAGTTTGGTTAAAAAAAAAAAAAAAAAAAAAAAAAAAAAAAAAACTGGCATCAAGGCTTGGGCAAACACTGGTCTAGAACTAAATTGCATGATTTTAATTTAATTTCTTTTCTTCTGCAAATTAATAATCAATGCCAAGGATTGCTGATCCTCCTAGGATAAAAAAACAACAACAACAAAACAACAAAAAACATTAAAAGCAAAAGAGAGGAGACATGAGTCGTGACTGTGCATACAGTCTACACAGTATTGTACACATCCCTATCTGGGTTCTGTACACTGTACAGATCGACCCAACAAACGTTTTACATTTTCACATTGAGTCAATATCGTACAGCAAGACATAACGTTGGGGATAACTGGGACATTCCCAACATCTCAGTGTGAGTTCCATGATCTCTCTCTCTCCAACATCGGTCGGTCCCACAACCACAACACTCCAGGTTGGCTCCTGAGCCTGTACCGACTACCGAGGAAGAAGAAAATGTCTGTTTGGGGTAAAGGGAAACGTTTAGCTGGCTTCCCACCCTCTAGTTAGTGTTGGATCATGTGTCCTCGAGCAAGACACTGTCTGAGCCTCTTAACTCCTTGTGATGATGAGCACTAGGGTCGCTCTCCTCCGCCGTCTGTGTGAGAACCTGTGTCTGTGAACGTACTGTAGTGCATTGGTTTCAGGCACTAAATTATAAATGCACACTTGCCAGGGATTCGTTTTCATAATAAAAGTCGCTATAGCTCCAAGCAGATGAGGCAGATTTTACTCTGAAAAGCACAGCCTTCCATTACCCCCCAAATCAGGGGAGGCATAAACGTCTGTTAATACCTGGCGCTGTCACATCTGAAGTCTCTCTCGAGGAGCTTTTATATTCCAAACGAGATGCTAGGTTAAGTAAGAAATTAAGACAAAACATTGGCGTTTCAAAACCATGGATAGTGCATGGAGATTGATAGTAAAGAGACACTTTAGTTGGATGTTAAATAAGGAAGTGAACGTCAGAAAGAAGGAAAGGACAAAAAAAATAGATAATTACAGCAATCTCGTTTGGTATCGTTAAAGCTAAAAGGACCTAAAGACACGTATACACCTCAACGGTTTAGTTAGAAAAAGCGTGTATACGTGTCAAGAGCATGAGTAGTGTTAAGAGTCTTTAAAAAGGATTTTATTCTGCCATTCAGCTCTTATAGCAGGTTTCAGGGATCCAGCTAGCTTTTTAACTTATTGAATAATTAATTATTATTATTATTTAATAGAATCAGGAGCGGCCAGTCAGGACAAGATCTCGTGGGACAAAGGCAGGAGAGTTGACTCTTGTAGTGAAGAGTCTTCAGTCTTGTGGCTTTAAGGAGCACATGGGATGACTTGGGTTACGTACAGAGATGGATCAGGCTCATCCAGTGACTTAACTCTATTTTTTTTTTTTTACATTACTCCACTAACAACCAGGCTTAAGATGCGATTAGGCCATGGACGGACCCTCCCCTTCCATTTGAAGCAATGTTCTCAACTCCGGCGGTGCCCCCTGAGTCTTATACTGTATAATCCCTCAAAGTTCATTTAACTCATAGAGTGTACAAATGGAACCAAATGGACCCCCGTGGACCACCACAGATCCATTTGGTTCCATTTGTACACTCTCTAAGTTACAGACCCGTTAAGGGTCCAACCTTTTTCCCAAGTGCAGAGCTGACGCGCTGTAGAGAGACAGTAGTGGTCCTCAGTTTAGTTGTTTTGGAGGGTGGGGCGGGGTGGGGCGAGGGGGGGAGGGGTGATGACAGCGGATGGCGGATGGTCAGTCTAGGTCTGCGTGTTTCCGTACATCAGGGGGATGATGTAGACAGAGATGTCATCGCCAGAGCCCAGTCTGTCGTTGGATATCCTCCAGCCTCGGTCCTTCAGCACGCCTCGTGCTCTCATCACCAGGTCCTGGGCTGCCATCGTGTACCTGATACGGTCACAAAACAATAGTACCAGCATGTTGTATTTTTAAAAAAGTGACATGATTATTCATCATCAGGTACTACAATAATAGTACGCCCTAGCAGCCAGAGTTTTAACTAAAACTAAGATGAGAGAACATATTACTCCTGTCCTAGCCTCACTACATTGGCTACCGGTTGTGTTTAGAATTGATTTTAAAATTCTTTTACTTGTCTATAAAGCGCTTAATGGTCTTGCACCTTCCTACCTACATGACTGCCTGCCTAAGTATGTCCCAGGCCGTCCCCTCAGGTCTTCCACTGCTGGCCTGCTTGCGGTGCCCAAAATGGCAACTAAAAAACATGGTGAAGCAGCCTTTTGCTGCGGCGTGGAACAAACTCCCATTATACATTCGACAGGCAGCCTCTGTAGACATTTTTAAAGCACAACTCAAGACGTACTTCTATGCACTAGCTTTTAACTGATTCTCTGTGATTTTATATATTTTTATCCCTTATTTCAGGTCCTCACTGTACTGCTTCTTTGATGTATTTTAATGATCTCTTTAATTCATTCCCACTATTTTTTGTCTTCTTCTCTATTGCAATGTAAAGCACTTTGAGCTGCATTTTATGTCATGAAAGGTGCTATACAAATAAAGATTATTATTATTATTAGTCCAGGACGTGCCATGGCCGGACCGCCACCCTCATGTTGTCCCTACCTGTGTGTTTTTCCACAGCTACTCTGAGGAGAACAGCTGTGAACATTGACTCTGATGAACTGTTGATTGAGTGTGGTAATATTAGTGACAGGTTTGTTTGACTCTGTGTTGGATTATAGTTTATTTCCTTGCCATCTCTGTGTTGCTGTTCCTGGGTGTATGTTTTTATGTTGCGTTTCTGCCCTGTGTGGCAATACCTGTGTTATCGTTTCCACGTAAAGTTTAGATTGAAGATACTTGGGCGTTCGTTCTCCTGCATATTGGTTCCACACACTCCGGGTCGGCAGCGTGACAGAGGAACATTTTAACTAATTTCACTCATTGTATTAAAATGACGCTGGAACAGTTGTATTAAAGTCACAGATCCCCTAGCACAGCAATAAATGCTTATAATCCATCCAGCATCACTAGAATGCTGGATGTATTTCTAAGACAGATATTGCTGTAGCTGTTATGATGGCCACATCACAACAGGGGGGGTGGCCGATTGAAATCTTGAAAGCATCCACAGTATTTGAATAAAAGCAGTCTACATACTCATTAGAGTTTGGTGATACGAATTAAGCCCTTATCGTAAGCCGCTATCGTTCCTGCACGACATTGACATCAGACATACATGTAAGAAACTTTTTTTTATTATTATCATAATTGCCGCAAGATAACAGCATTTATATTCTCCACAATGTGAGACAGGGTGAGTAAAAGTTCAACTCTCGTGTGATTTCTGTTATTTTTATTAGCAGAGACGAGGATACTGTTTTGCATAGATAAAGCCATCTGGTAGGCTACAGAGAACTTCTGCAGCTACACACACCAGTCCTTTTGAATCCTATCTCTCCTCCGTATAATTATATATTGCCTCTGTTGGCTGGAAAGTAAACCTCATATGACCTAAACTGTGGTGTTTCAGGATTAAAGTACAAAGACAGACCAAAAATTGTTTTAGCAGATTTTTTTCACACATGCCGCGGTCTGTCCAACATACCGGTGCTGGTCGTCGGGGTCACAGTTGCCCAGGAAACACGTGACGGCTTCTGCCACTTCCTGGTTGGACAGGACGTCCCACAGGCCGTCGGTCCCCAGCACCATGACGTCGTCGGCCCCGTGCTCACACTGAGACAGCGAGTACACTTTGACCTGGAGGACAGGATGACAGGATGGGACAACCATTACTAAAACACTTTGACCTGGAGGACAGGATGACAGGATGGGACAACCATTACTAAAACACTTTGACCTGGAGGACAGGAGGACAGGATGGGACAACCATTACTAAAACACTTTGACCTGGAGGACAGGATGGGACAACCATTACTAAAACACTTTGACCTGGAGGACAGGATGGGACAACCATTACTAAAACACTTTGACCTGGAGGACAGGATGGGACAACCATTACTAAAACACTTTAACCTTATTTTTCTTTTTTCTTTTTTTTTCTATTTTTCTATTTCGATTAAAAGTTATTTAAAGTTAAGAGTTACCTACAAAATAAAGTTTTGCTTATTCCTAATCAAATTCCAATGGTCCCCTTTTAAAATTAAGATTTATTTTCCTTTTTTTAATTTTCCTTAATATGCATGATTTTGTACCCCATTTAACCACCAGGAGAGCAACAGACTTGAACTCATGCTTCCTATCTTGCATGAGTGTCCAAGTCGCTTCTTTACACCTGACAGAGAGAGTTTCCCTGGTCGGATGTAGCGTTTGGTTGGACTGTCACTGTTTGACTGGCTTTCGACCAGGAAATTACATGATTGCTAAAAAAAACAGCTCCCATCCACCATCGTTTATTTCCATGTTTATCTCCACTTTTTATTGTTCCTAGTCTGGTATATCATTGGAGCCTAACAAAGGAAGTTGTCAGGGGTTTGGCATGCATTTAGTTAATAATGAATGCCCTACTTGACAGATCACAGCCTCATACAGCATCATCTAGCAGATCTTTGAACTTGTAGCTCTGATGCGTTTGAATTTGAATCTTGAAAAGCAACCGTTTTGGACATATGCCGTTTCCACCAGACAGAGATGATTTATGAATTTGGCAATATGAAGGTTAGTTTTAAAAAATGTAAATTATA
This sequence comes from Benthosema pterotum, assembly GCA_039105355.1. Lineage (NCBI taxonomy): Eukaryota > Metazoa > Chordata > Actinopteri > Myctophiformes > Myctophidae > Benthosema > Benthosema pterotum. The sequence goes on from CM076969.1 coordinate 5,825,334, forward strand.
GCTTGTGGTGTTTTTTTACAGCATCGTGAAGGGGGTAAAAGTTTAGAGAAACCTCAAAGTAAGTAAACTGTGAGTGAACTCGGACGCAGACGAATTATAGATCAAGGGAATCATGCATACTGTAAGTGCTGGTATCACATGGGATCTGTGTGAGGAAAGAGCTGCGTTGTAGGGGATGCTTCTGAGTGCAGAATGTTAATGTACTGTCGGAGTGCTTCCCAGGGGCGGATCTAGGCATGGGCATGGGGGGGGCAATGTCCCCCTAAATGCCCAGACTGCCCCACCAAACATGGCATGCAAAACAACCCAAGATATTTCAGTCATATTTAAAGGTATTCGAAACACTACTACTGCTACTAACTAACAGCTACAATCGATCAGAAAACTGAGTCAGACCTTTAGCGTTATGGATGCTGCGTGTCTGTTGCAACTTCAACAACAACTGATGTTATTATTGAGTCCTGTAACTGAAAATGGTATGGGTGCGGCTTCATCGCCCGTGGCGCGAAGCGACACGGGCAATGAAGCCGCCCCCATACCATTTTATCTTGCCCCCCCCCCCCCCCCCCCCAATTGGGAAATGTTACATCCGCCCCTGGTGCTTCCCAGCAACAACTCTGAGTTGAGGTTGAGGTCCAGCCACGATATATTCAACGCACGGAATGTTAACGGTGCTCCACCGCCGACAGTTGCTTTTGGAGCTCCGGTGTTGCATTTGATTTTGAATTTTATTTATTTTTTCTTTCAAATGGTTAAAATAGCCGTCCTACATCGGCATGTTGTGAGCTTGTTGATAATCCTAGTAAAAGGACAAAACATATTGAATTAAAAAAACATGAAAAATGGCCCATTTCATTGTGAAAATGAACGTTGTGTTGAAGTTGTCAGACGGATGGGCTGCGATGCAGAAAAGCCCATCACACACACACACACACACACACACACACACACACACACACACACACACACACACACACACACACACACACACACACACAGACAGTGCATGTAGGTACCTCAGGACAGCAGGAGAGGAAAGGCTTGATGTAGATGTTGGAATCATGCACTCTGAGCTCCTGGTCTCCCAATCCTCTGGTGACTCCAATGGTGGCCAGTACACGAGCCTGTCACACATAACACACAGCACCACGGGTGAAACACTCCATAACTAACCTGTTACACAGCAGCACAGGTGAAACACTCCATAACTAACCTGTTACACAGCAGCACAGGTGAAACACTCCATAACTAACCTGTTACACAGCAGCACGGGTGAAACACTCCATAACTAACCTGTTACACAGCAGCACGGGTGAAACACTCCATAACTAACCTGTTACACAGCAGCACGGGTGAAACACTCCATAACTAACCTGTAATACAGCAGCATAGGTGAAACACTCCATAAGACCATAAGTAGCCTGTTACACAGGATAGGGTTATTGCTCATCCTTTCAAGTCTACTATTGACTCTTCGTTTGTTAGACATTGTTTATATATAAATATCTCGATCTATCTCTATATTTATATATACACTTGTAACCCTAGGTTTTGTTCAGCTAATAATAATATAAATATTATTATTATTGTAACTATTCAATCTATCTATAACCTTCATCATATATAACATCACTAGGGGTGCTAGGGGTTTTGTTTTGCCTTGTTGTATGTTTTCTTAGTTACGTTAGTTGGGGTTTAGTTATTGTTACTTTATTTTGTTAGTGGTTGGGGGGGGGGGTATCTTTTTGTTTAAGCATATAACATTTTCGAATGTGACTAGCATCCTGCTCATCCTTGATGTCCGACTGAATATTAAGAACCATTTTGAGCTACAATAAACTAAAGGTTCTTTTTAAAAGCTGTCTCCTTCCATTTCTTGTTCAGGCCCTGCCCTAGAAGGGGGACGTAACGGAGTATTTTGTGGAAAGACGTGAGACAACAAGTGATGCTACTGATGCTTGTAAATGCTACTTTTGTTATTTTCTTTTTATTTCTTTAAATCTTGAATGCAATTTTGTGAATTGACCATCATTTTATAAGGTTCTGACTCGACAGTGACGACTTATTAAATGTACCATTTTTGGAAGACGTAACCATAATACCCAAATGAGCATTATTTAGGACGAGATAGGCCTTAAAAAACTCTCTCTGGTTTGACAATTATTCCCTGTAGAGCCAGGATATGGCTCTGTGCACAGGAAAGTGTATCTGGATGGATAAACAGCATCTCAGGCAAATAAAACATGAGCTCAATGGGGCCATTATTTAACGGAAGAGAAAGATATTGCTCACGACACTGTGAAACCAAGTCGTTACACACATCTTCCAACACTTCCAACAACTTGCACAGTTTGCAAGTCCCTAGCAATCATCTTATTTCCCCCTCCCCAGGGTCTAAACGCCCAGACACCGTCTGGTTCATTTGCACGCCGAATGAGTTTGCTGCTGATTCTTTCAGCAGGGCACGTCACCGCATTGCACAGACTTACTATGAATCTGTGAAATGCCAGTGGTTCTTTTACTAAAACAGGGGTTTTCAACCTTTTCCATCCCAGGGCCCACCATTTATTCAGCATTTGAGCCACGTACCACCATTTGAGGACATTTTAGCCCCACAGACCCCAAAACTAAAGATTTCTTTTGCTTTCTTTTGCCAAGCAGGATTTGGGTTTGGGAAACAATACAGGCAAAACATACAGACCAAAATGACCATTAATCTTCTACATTCTCTAGTTGTCTAGACTTGGGCTACCGGTATTTAAGATGATGAATATTTTAACTCTTAAGAGTGTAAAAATGAAACCAAATGGACCCGCAAGGGTCCATTTGGTTTCATTTTTATGTTCTCAAGAGTTACATCAGTTTTTTTTAGCGACTATTCCATTGATTACTTACATTTTTATTTATATCAACAAATCGATGACCCACTTAAGTGTCATTATTTGATACTATCAAAAATAGTTCAAATATCAGAGAGAGAGAGAGAGAGAGAGAGAGAGAGAGAGAGAGAGAGAGAGAGAGAGAGAGAGAGAGAGAAAGAGGGAGAGGGAGAGGGAGAGAGAGAAAGAGGGAGAGGGAGAGAGAGAGGGATAGAGTGAAGGAGACAGAGAGAGAGAGAGAGAGGGTTATTGGTAGATGGACAAAGAGAGGGACTATAAGTGTGAGAGAGAAAACAGATGGAGAGAGTACAAGACAGAGGTAAGATGTAGTCGTGGTTAACATCCTGGGATTAACAGCAGACAGTCAGGATGGAGGGCTTGCAGAGCCATGTGTGCTGCGGCTTTGAAGTACTCTGGCCTTCCTCTCTCTGCCTCTCTCTCTCTCTGCTGTTCAAACCAATGCTATCTCGTCCCACATCAAAGAGAGCAGAGCTCCAATGCGGGCAAACAAGATCCACTGTGTCAGGGGGGTAGAGCCCCATACAGGATCCACTGTGCCAGGGGGGTAGAGCACCACAGGATCCACTGTGTCAGGGGGGTAGAGCCCCACAGGATCCACTGTGCCAGGGGGGTAGAGCCCTATAGGATCCACTGTGCCAGGGGGTAGAGCCCCACACAGGATCCACTGTGCCAGGGGGGTAGAGCCCCACAGGATCCACTGTGCCAGGGGGTAGAGCCCCACAGGATCCACTGTGCCAGGGGGGTAGAGCCCCACACAGGATCCACTGTGTCAGGGGGGTAGAGCCCCACAGGATCCACTGTGTCAGGGGGGTAGAGCCCTACAGGATCCACTGTGTCAGGGGGTAGAGCCCCACACAGGATCCACTGTGTCAGGGGGGTAGAGCCCCATAGGATCCACTGTGTCAGGGGGGTAGAGCCCTACAGGATCCACTGTGCCAGGGGGGTAGAGCCCTACAGGATCCACTGTGTCAGGGGGGTAGAGCCCCACACAGGATCCACTGTGTCAGGGGGGTAGAGCCCTACAGGATCCACTGTGTCAGGGGGGTAGAGCCCTACAGGATCCACTGTGTCAGGGGGGTAGAGCCCCACAGGATCCACTGTGTCAGGGGGGTAGAGCCCCACACAGGATCCACTGTGTCAGGGGGTAGAGCCCCATAGGATCCACTGTGTCAGGGGGGTAGAGCCCTACAGGATCCACTGTGTCAGGGGGTAGAGCCCCACAGGATCCACTGTGTCAGGGGGTAGAGCCCCACAGGATCCACTGTGTCAAGGGGGTAGAGCCCCATAGGATCCACTGTGTCAGGGGGTAGAGCCCCACAGGATCCACTGTGTCAAGGGGGTAGAGCCCCATAGGATCCACTGTGTCAAGGGGGTAGAGCCCCATAGGATCCACTGTGCCAGGGGGTAGAGCCCCATAGGATCCACTGTGTCAGGGGGTAGAGCCCTACAGGATCCACTGTGTCAGGGGGGTAGAGCCCCATAGGATCCACTGTGTCAGGGGGGTAGAGCCCCATAGGATCCACTGTGTCAGGGGGGTAGAGCACCACAGGATCCACTGTGTCAGGGGGTAGAGCCCCACAAACCAGTGCCATACAGCATGTGTGCCATATAGGCAGATGTGGACACACCGTGGGTCGGCATCGTTGCTGTCAAGCAGAAACCTCTTAACTCCATATTTTAACTTAAAATAAATAAATAAATAAATTAATTAACAACCTCTATATCTGAATATAGATTACCTTTATACAGTGTTGAATAAGATGGCATCAAATGTATAGATCCACAAGCTCTGAAAAGTGAAGTTCTCATATTTATTACACTCGTTTGATTTTATTCAACACGTTGCTGGGCCAACCCACAAACATGGCCACACCCTGGACCTGGTGATCAGCAAAGGTCTAAACATCACTGTCGACAGCGTGACCGAACGGCCTGAGCTGTCGGACCATTTTTTATTGTGTTTTAGTGCAGCTGTCCCTGATTTAAAGCCAAACACAACAGAATACACTGTTAAAAAACGCTTTTTCACCCCCTCTGCAGCTAATGATGTCGCACTTTTACTCGCAGACGCCCCCCCTCTGCTCATAACTCCCTCAGTAAATGAAATGCTGCATCAGTTCAACCACAATTTAGAAATTGCCCTTGATACTGTGGCCCCGGTAAAAAGCAAAATTAAGCAGAAAACAAAAGTAATCCCCTGGCTCAATGAGCACACTCGGGCTCTCAAGAAAATCTGTCGCAGGGATGAGCGAGTCTGGAGGAAAAACAAATTAGTTGTTAACCTAGAAATTCTTAAAAAATCGACTGCTGACTATAACAAGGCCCTGCGTTTGGCAAGGCAGACTTATTTCTCTGGCCTTATCAACGAGAACAAAAATAATGCCAGAGTACTATTTTCTACCATTGAAGGCATTTTAAAACCTCCCCAGTCTTACACGCAGGCACTTCCGGCCTCCGAAGCGAAGTGCAATGAGTTTGCAATCTACTTTAACACTAAAATCTCTAACATTCGAACTAGTATTACAAATGCTGCCCACAGCACCAACTCTACAATTGTAAATACTGTCTGCAGGATGGAAAACAATGCCAGGTCTACCCTAAGTGCCTTCGATACCATTAACGAAGAGAAACTCCGTAAAATTATAGGACAGATGACTTCATCCTCCTGTTCCCTTGACACTGTCCCCACCCCATTTCTCAAAGAAATCCTAGACAGTATTATCGGAGATTTTTTAAAAATTGCCAACAGCTCAATTGAGTCAGGAATTTTTCCGGACTCCCTGAAAACGGCCGTAGTCAAACCTCTTCTTAAAAAGCACAATCTGGACCCATCTGTTCTTGGTAACTACAGACCCATTTCCAATTTACCCTTTCTAGGTAAAGTTCTCGAAAAGATTATTTATGAGCAACTGGATGATTTCTTAAAAATAAATAGAGTGCATAATACCTTTCAGTCTGGTTTCCGTACAGGCCATAGTACGGAAACGGCTCTTGTTAAAGTAATCAATGACCTCAGATTATCCGCAGATAACAAAAATCTGTCCGTCCTCCTATTACTCGACCTGACGGCGGCTTTCGACACGATTGACCATACAATCTTAATAGAGCGCCTAGAACGCTGGGTGGGCCTGTCAGGCACGGCTCTGTCCTGGCTGTCCTCATATCTGACAGACAGAAGTTACTTTGTCAATTTAGGTCAATTTAAATCAGCCAACCACAAGATCTGCTCAGGAATTGCACAGGGCTCAATACTGGGGCCCCTGCTATTTTCCTTATACATACTCCCGCTCGGGGAAATCATAAATGCTCATGGAGTTAAATACCATTTTTATGCTGACGACACTCAGCTACATCTGTCAGTAGCTCCAGATGACCCCCATGCCCTTGACCCACTACTGAACTGTTTGTCCAGCCTAAAACGATGGATGAGTGAAAACTTCCTCAAACTGAACGAGGACAAAACTGAGGTCCTTATAATTGGCTCGAGTTCTAGTGAACAGAAAAAAATGATTTTAAATCAACTCGGTAGCTTAGGTATAGGGTATAGTTCAAATACAGTAAAAAACCTGGGAGTCATCATTGACTCTGACCTTAACTTCGATGCCCACATTAAACAGGCCACCAAGACTGCCTTCTTTCATCTAAGAAATATTGCGCGAATCAGAGGCTTCCTATCATTAGATGATGCTAAAACGTTAATTCACGCGTTCGTCTTTTCCAGATTGGATTATTGTAACGCCCTTTTATCTGGCTTACCAAAGACAGTGACGACATGTACCATTTTTGGAAGATGTAACCGTAATACCCAAATAAGCATTATTTAGGACGAGATAGGCCTTAAAAAACTCTCTCTGGTTTGACAATTATTCCCTGTAGAGCCAGGATATGGCTCAGAGCACAGGAAAGTGTATCTGGATGGATAAACAGCATCTCAGGCAAATAAAACATGAGCTCAATGGGGCCATTATTTAACGGAAGAGAAAGATATTGCTCACGACACTGTGAAACCAAGTCGTTACACACATCTTCCAACACTTCCAACAACTTGCACAGTTTGCAAGTCCCTAGCAATCATCTTATTTCCCCCTCCCCAGGGTCTAAACGCCCAGACACCGTCTGGTTCATTTGCACGCCGAATGAGTTTGCTGCTGATTCTTTCAGCAGGGCACGTCACCGCATTGCACAGACTTACTATGAATCTGTGAAATGCCAGTGGTTCTTTTACTAAAACAGGGGTTTTCAACCTTTTCCATCCCAGGGCCCACCATTTATTCAGCATTTGAGCCACGTACCACCATTTGAGGACATTTTAGCCCCACAGACCCCAAAACTAAAGATTTCTTTTGCTTTCTTTTGCCAAGCAGGATTTGGGTTTGGGAAACAATACAGGCAAAACATACAGACCAAAATGACCATTAATCTTCTACATTCTCTAGTTGTCTAGACTTGGGCTACCGGTATTTAAGATGATGAATATTTTAACTCTTAAGAGTGTAAAAATGAAACCAAATGGACCCGCAAGGGTCCATTTGGTTTCATTTTTATGTTCTCAAGAGTTACATCAGTTTTTTTTAGCGACTATTCCATTGATTACTTACATTTTTATTTATATCAACAAATCGATGACCCACTTAAGTGTCATTATTTGATACTATCAAAAATAGTTCAAATATCAGAGAGAGAGAGAGAGAGAGAGAGAGAGAGAGAGAGAGAGAGAGAGAGAGAGAGAGAGAGAGAGAGAGAGAGAGAGAGAGAGAGAGAGAGAGAGAGAGAGAGAGAGAGAGAGAGAGGGAGAGAGAGAGAGAGAAAGAGGGAGAGGGAGAGAGAGAGGGATAGAGTGAAGGAGACAGAGAGAGAGAGAGAGAGGGTTATTGGTAGATGGACAAAGAGAGGGACTATAAGTGTGAGAGAGAAAACAGATGGAGAGAGTACAAGACAGAGGTAAAATGTAGTTGTGGTTAACATCCTGGGATTAACAGCAGACAGTCAGGATGGAGGGCTTGCAGAGCCATGTGTGCTGCGGCTTTGAAGTACTCTGGCCTTCCTCTCTCTGCCTCTCTCTCTCTCTGCTGTTCAAACCAATGCTATCTCGTCCCACATCAAAGAGAGCAGAGCTCCAATGCGGGCAAACAAGATCCACTGTGTCAGGGGGGTAGAGCCCCATACAGGATCCACTGTGCCAGGGGGGTAGAGCACCACAGGATCCACTGTGCCAGGGGGTAGAGCCCCACAGGATCCACTGTGCCAGGGGGGTAGAGCCCTATAGGATCCACTGTGCCAGGGGGTAGAGCCCCACACAGGATCCACTGTGCCAGGGGGGTAGAGCCCCACAGGATCCACTGTGCCAGGGGGTAGAGCCCCACAGGATCCACTGTGTCAGGGGGGTAGAGCCCCACACAGGATCCACTGTGCCAGGGGGGTAGAGCCCCACAGGATCCACTGTGCCAGGGGGGTAGAGCCCTACAGGATCCACTGTGTCAGGGGGTAGAGCCCCACACAGGATCCACTGTGTCAGGGGGGTAGAGCCCCACAGGATCCACTGTGTCAGGGGGGTAGAGCCCTACAGGATCCACTGTGCCAGGGGGGTAGAGCCCTACAGGATCCACTGTGTCAGGGGGTAGAGCCCCACAGGATCCACTGTGTCAGGGGGGTAGAGCCCTACAGGATCCACTGTGTCAGGGGGGTAGAGCCCTACAGGATCCACTGTGTCAGGGGGGTAGAGCCCCACAGGATCCACTGTGTCAGGGGGGTAGAGCCCCACACAGGATCCACTGTGTCAGGGGGTAGAGCCCCATAGGATCCACTGTGTCAGGGGGGTAGAGCCCCACAGGATCCACTGTGTCAGGGGGGTAGAGCCCCACAGGATCCACTGTGTCAGGGGGTAGAGCCCCACAGGATCCACTGTGTCAGGGGGGTAGAGCCCCACAGGATCCACTGTGTCAGGGGGTAGAGCCCCACAGGATCCACTGTGTCAAGGGGGTAGAGCCCCATAGGATCCACTGTGTCAAGGGGGTAGAGCCCCATAGGATCCACTGTGCCAGGGGGGTAGAGCCCCATAGGATCCACTGTGTCAGGGGGTAGAGCCCTACAGGATCCACTGTGTCAGGGGGGTAGAGCCCCATAGGATCCACTGTGTCAGGGGGGTAGAGCCCCATAGGATCCACTGTGTCAGGGGGGTAGAGCACCACAGGATCCACTGTGTCAGGGGGTAGAGCCCCACAAACCAGTGCCATACAGCATGTGTGCCATAGGCAGATGTGGACACACCGTGGGTCGGCATCGTTGCTGTCAAGCAGAAACCTCTTAACTCCATATTTTAACTTAAAATAAATAAATAAATAAATGAATTAACAACCTCTATATCTGAATATAGATTACCTTTATACAGTGTTGAATAAGATGGCATCAAATGTATAGATCCAGACGCTACAGCCAAGGAGTTCTCATATTTATTACACTCGTTTGATTTTATTCAACACGTTGCTGGGCCAACCCACAAACATGGCCACACCCTGGACCTGGTGATCAGCAAAGGTCTAAACATCACTGTCGACAGCGTGACCGAACGGCCTGAGCTGTCGGACCATTTTTTATTGTGTTTTAGTGCAGCTGTCCCTGATTTAAAGCCAAACACAACAGAATACACTGTTAAAAAACGCTTTTTCACCCCCTCTGCAGCTAATGATGTCGCACTTTTACTCGCAGACGCCCCCCCTCTGCTCATAACTCCCTCAGTAAATGAAATGCTGCATCAGTTCAACCACAATTTAGAAATTGCCCTTGATACTGTGGCCCCGGTAAAAAGCAAAATTAAGCAGAAAACAAAAGTAATCCCCTGGCTCAATGAGCACACTCGGGCTCTCAAGAAAATCTGTCGCAGGGATGAGCGAGTCTGGAGGAAAAACAAATTAGTTGTTAACCTAGAAATTCTTAAAAAATCGACTGCTGACTATAACAAGGCCCTGCGTTTGGCAAGGCAGACTTATTTCTCTGGCCTTATCAACGAGAACAAAAATAATGCCAGAGTACTATTTTCTACCATTGAAGGCATTTTAAAACCTCCCCAGTCTTACACGCAGGCACTTCCGGCCTCCGAAGCGAAGTGCAATGAGTTTGCAATCTACTTTAACACTAAAATCTCTAACATTCGAACTAGTATTACAAATGCTGCCCACAGCACCAACTCTACAATTGTAAATACTGTCTGCAGGATGGAAAACAATGCCAGGTCTACCCTAAGTGCCTTCGATACCATTAACGAAGAGAAACTCCGTAAAATTATAGGACAGATGACTTCATCCTCCTGTTCCCTTGACACTGTCCCCACCCCATTTCTCAAAGAAATCCTAGACAGTATTATCGGAGATTTTTTAAAAATTGCCAACAGCTCAATTGAGTCAGGAATTTTTCCGGACTCCCTGAAAACGGCCGTAGTCAAACCTCTTCTTAAAAAGCACAATCTGGACCCATCTGTTCTTGGTAACTACAGACCCATTTCCAATTTACCCTTTCTAGGTAAAGTTCTCGAAAAGATTATTTATGAGCAACTGGATGATTTCTTAAAAATAAATAGAGTGCATAATACCTTTCAGTCTGGTTTCCGTACAGGCCATAGTACGGAAACGGCTCTTGTTAAAGTAATCAATGACCTCAGATTATCCGCAGATAACAAAAATCTGTCCGTCCTCCTATTACTCGACCTGACGGCGGCTTTCGACACGATTGACCATACAATCTTAATAGAGCGCCTAGAACGCTGGGTGGGCCTGTCAGGCACGGCTCTGTCCTGGCTGTCCTCATATCTGACAGACAGAAGTTACTTTGTCAATTTAGGTCAATTTAAATCAGCCAACCACAAGATCTGCTCAGGAATTGCACAGGGCTCAATACTGGGGCCCCTGCTATTTTCCTTATACATACTCCCGCTCGGGGAAATCATAAATGCTCATGGAGTTAAATACCATTTTTATGCTGACGACACTCAGCTACATCTGTCAGTAGCTCCAGATGACCCCCATGCCCTTGACCCACTACTGAACTGTTTGTCCAGCCTAAAACGATGGATGAGTGAAAACTTCCTCAAACTGAACGAGGACAAAACTGAGGTCCTTATAATTGGCTCGAGTTCTAGTGAACAGAAAAAAATGATTTTAAATCAACTCGGTAGCTTAGGTATAGGGTATAGTTCAAATACAGTAAAAAACCTGGGAGTCATCATTGACTCTGACCTTAACTTCGATACCCACATTAAACAGGCCACCAAGACTGCCTTCTTTCATCTAAGAAATATTGCGCGAATCAGAGGCTTCCTATCATTAGATGATGCTAAAACGTTAATTCACGCGTTCGTCTTTTCCAGATTGGATTATTGTAACGCCCTTTTATCTGGCTTACCAAAGAAGTCAATTGACAATCTACAACTTGTCCAAAACGCTGCAGCCAGAGTTTTGACCAAAACAAAGATGCGTGAGCATATCACACCTGTTTTGGCGTCGTTGCACTGGCTCCCGGTAGCCTTTAGAATTGATTTTAAAATTCTTATTCTAGTTTATAAATCATTAAATGGCCTCGCACCCACTTACCTCCAGGACTGCCTACCTAGGTATGTCCCTAACCGCCCCCTTAGGTCCGCCACTGCCGGCCTACTCGAGAAGCCCAAAGTAGTGTCCAAGAAATATGGTGAGGCTGCATTCTCTTTTCAGGGACCGACCGCCTGGAATAAACTCCCCCTACACCTCAGGTTTGCACCCTCCCTAGATATTTTTAAATCACAGCTCAAGACCCATCTTTTTAATCTAGCATTTGGCTGAATGTATTCTTCATTTTATCGCATGGACTCACTGTATTATTGTATTATCTTGCTGTTTGTTATTTTTCACTATTGTTTTTACCTTTAGGAACTGTTTTCCTCTTGTAATATTCCTTTATGTTATGCATTTCCTCATCCAACGTCTAACCTCTGTTAAATCTTTGTATCAGATGCCTCTCTCCTATTGTCTAGAGAGAGTTGGGGGGCGGGGAGGTGGGTGGGGTGGGGCAAGCAAGCAACTGTATTTGTAGCTATCCTTATCTGTCTGTTGTGTGCTGTCTGTATTGTCTACTGTGTACTGTCAAACTGTCTATTTGTACTCCTTGTACTGTTCCCCCTTTTGGGACCCCCTCTAAAACGAGATGCTGCATCTCAAGGGGCTATCCTTCAATAAACTCTAAACTCTATGTTATGACATTTTTTACTTTACCTTGTATTTTATTCTTATTGTAATTTTCTTGTAAAGCACTTTGCGCTGCACGTGTTGTCATGAAAGGTGCTATATAAATAAAGTTTATTATTATTATTATTATTATTATTATGTTTACACACGACGGACAAAGTCAGTGTTGTCGGCCAGGGAACCTGGCGACTCCACAAGGTTGAAAACCCCTGCTCTACTCTACCCCCCACAGTAACCTCCTTACCGCCACCTGATTTCCTGAAAAGTATCCGTTTTTGGACAAGTTATTCTTCTCCAGTCTCTCCAGTCTAGACAGGGCAGTAATACACCTCTGTGACCTTTTCCTCAGGATGAGATGCTAAATGTCACCAGATCCATACCCTCCTCCTCCTCCTCCTCCTCCTCTTCCGCTGCCTTGAGCCCCGTGACCTTTGCTTTTACATGTGGCTGATTAATAAGTTCTCTGTCGTCTCTGTCGGGTGGAAACCTCGTATGTCCAAAACGGGTTCCGTTCAGGATATTTAAAAAATGTGCTTTACCTTCTTCCCTTCGCCGTAGATCAGAGGGAACTTCAGGTCATCGTCGGTGATGATTTTGTACGCCCTAGAAAGACAGAGAGAGAATGACAATTCCAATGACAATGTTGTCTATTTAACCATTTAAAGTATAATTCAGAACTCTAGTAGTCCAATTCACTAGAAAATGTACTGATTATTTTGTTAGTTAGCTAATTTGAATGACTACTTTTACATGATGCAGGAGTCATTATTTTTTAAAATTAGTACCTAACTAGTAGCCTACACATCCCATTAAATCATTAAATGTCATTCTATGTCTATGTCATTTTAAGTCCAACAAATGGCTCTTTGTTTCAAATCTACAATATCATCCACAAGCTCATAATGCTTCATGCTGCTGGTAAAATCAGTCATTACTGTCACGGTACGCGACAGGCCTGCATTGTGTTTTTTAACCTGTTCTGGCTATTTTCTATTGTTAGAGTTTTACCCACTGTTTCCCTGTGTTTATGTATTTTTTGTGCCTTTCCAGTTGGTGGTGTTCTTGCTTTGTGTACTTTATTTTGTAGTAGTATTTGTGCCTTCCTGTCTGGCCCTGTAGTTCTGTACCTGCCTTGTCTTACTAGTCCTGTGATTGCCTGTGTTTCCACCTGTGTCCTCTTAGTTTCCCAGCCAATCCCTGTGTTGATTTAGTCTTTTGTCCACCTGTGCCTAGTTAGTCTGTGTCTATTTGTACTCCCCTGTATGTTCAGTTCTTTGCTAGTTCCTCACTGATGTCATGAGTGTTCTGCTCCTATTGTTCTACATGTGATGTTCGCGTTGGTTTCTGGAATAAACCTTTAGATTTAAGTCCTGCCTAACTGTCCTGCACTTGGGTCCTAAAACTCCTGCCCTCGCACTGTGAGATCAGTGACGAACTATAGCCAGAACAGGTTACAAAACACAATGCAGGCCTGTCACGTACCGTGACAATTACAATGGCATCAATGGCAGCCAAAACACAACTAAAATTGTCTTCTAAATCAACCGTAGATTTTGTTGACAACTGACTATAGACTACGGCTATAGAACTATAATTGAAATCAACAGTGGCACTGTGTTTAGCTCTACTAAAATACCTGTATGCTTAACTGAGAACAATAGCAAGGAGTCTGACTGTGCCTCAAGCCAGGATAGACCTAGTATTGCAAATTGTATGCTGTTGTTGTGTATATTCACAATAAGAATTGTTTTACTGTACAAAGGCAAGAACATACTGCTATATAAAATAGTATACAGTATATACCTTCCTTACTCTTTGTAACTCTTAACCCCTGTGCTACAGTTTGTGCAAATGCAATTCCTGTCTGTCTGCCTGCCTGTCTGTCTGTCTGTCTGTCTGTCTGTCAGAGCAAGAGACAAGACAAGACACACATACATGGTTTTCTGATGCATCTTCGTTATGAAATGTCAGTTATGCATTGGCATTGAAACGTTAACTTTCACCCTAAAATAAAACACTCCAGGCTGCTCCAGTACTTTCATGCTTTTCCCAGCTTATTAAACTGAGGTCTGGTGTTTAGTACACAGTGTCATGAACTGGCATAAACTAAAGCCGATTAACAGGGACCGGAATGGTTCTGGTCCCACTCAGAGAGACCATATGCTTTCACCTTGGGCCGAAGGCACAGTACTGCCGCGATCAGCACTTTTTTAATGGCGTGCAGAGTGAAGACTATCACTGTTGCAGTGCGCTGCAGACAGCGTTGCCATATCCACTCATTCTAAGCAACCTTGGGCTTGTTTACTGTGTGTGTGTGTGTGTGTGTGTGTGTGTGTGTGTGTGTGTGTGTGTGTGTGTGTGTGTGTGTGTGTGTGTGTGTGTGTGTGTGCGTGCGTGCGTGCGTGCGTGCGTGCGTGCGTGCGTGCGTGCGTGCGTGCGTGCGTGGATGGATGGATGGACACATTACATGTACCCCACAAGCCCACAATGTGTTGCATACTGCATCACAACAGGATCAAACTTCAAATATCAAATGTATATAGTTTTAAATACTTGTTGTACTGGTTTTAAAGTGCCATGTGTGACCCATAGTTGCATTTTTTTAGGGTTAGGGTTAAATTGAAACTCCTGGTAGATATATATAATTTATTAAACCAGAAGGAAATGTGTCAATTGCAATACATGCATAGGCCTACAGATTACAGATTATCAATAAAAAGATTGACTGTAAAAAACCAACAAAGAAAAAATGCATCTGTGGAAAATAGAATGCAGTTAAAAAAAACTATAGATTAATTTAAACCAGGCCTATGCTAAACAAACAAAAAACAATGCAGCCGGTTGCTTGTATTGTCCTCCAAATCTGGCAACGCTGGTGCAGGCACAGCACTAGCTGCCTCACAGTGTGTGGAAACTGGAACTGAGGGATTGATGCTACAGGAATAGCGTTTGCTTGCAAGGCGGTTTCTGTCCAGTATCGTTGTTTTGTTTCCGTAAATTAATGGCCCCCACTTGATCATACAGTGGCACATGCATGTGCGAGTGAGTTTACATCATGCTTCTGGTACTATTGGGCACTAGGCTTTTCTACCTGTACTATGGCATACCAGCCACCTGTCTTAAAGATGAAGTGCCATGAATATTTTCTACCCTAAAACATGATCATCAGGTATTAATGTTATATGAAGAGTTTTTTTTTTTCCCAAAAAGTGTACAGTGTTAAACTGTCATTTTTATGATTCCACCCTACCAGTTCATTAAGTATGCCTGGTTTGCCTGGTGGGTGGTGATGGGTGGAGATCCACCTGAACTGAAGCCACACCCACAGCTTTAGTTGCATGATAAAGGGGGAGGAGTTAGGGGAGGGGCTGAGCATGTGATGTCACTATATTGAAGTTTTTTTCATTGGCACGTTTGACTGGAAAGGTTCAGCCCCCAGGAAGAAACCCTAAATACAAAGGGAAGACATCATTGCACATAAAAACACACCAAGGGATTTACATACTGCCACCTCTTAAACATGCACACAATTGGAAAAAATGCAAAAATCACGGCATGTGATGTTACATTTAGTAACATGTTTAGTGAGTGTTTTATTTGCGTATTCCTCCTGCCTACATGCCCACGTGTCCTTGGGCCCCAAATGCACCAATGTAATGCACCAGTGTGAAGTGTCTTGGCTTTATCCAAGGCACTTTACAGCATTGCATTTATATAGCATAGTCAACCAACCAGGGGCGCTGCTAGCAATTCTGGGCCCCCTGCACAGCTTTTTGACATGGGCCCCCCTTCCTGGAGGGGGGGGGGGGGGGGGGGGGGGGGGGCGCGGCGACACGTTATATACAATGTGTGGATCAAGTTTTTGGATCGTAGCTGCGCGCCGGAACCGTTGCCGCGTTTGTTTGTACAACAAATATGTGGGCGCACCTCAGAAACTGAGCGCTCGAGCGCTGTTCCTGCAACCCCACTTATTAATCCAAGCTTTTAGTGGGCCCCCCTGGCTTCGGGCCCCCCTACAACTGTCCCCCTCGTCCCCCCGTGTCGGCGCCCGTGCAACCAACTACTGAGTTAAAACTGATTTGCATGGCCGGTTGAAACTGATATGAGGTTAGGGGACTTACTGTATGTGGTCAGTTAAAACTGATATGACTGAATATTAGCATTGGTGTGTCTGACATTAAAACAGCTATGTCTAAAGGATTGGGCCGCGAATTTAGGGACAGTAATGTATATAAAACAACACGTGTTACCGCTGTCAAAGCGTGTGTCTGTGATCAACCCATAAAAGCACTCTACTTCACTTCTCAAAAAATGCCAGAATATAATATAGTATATGCTGGCAGTCGAATCCTCTACATAAAATGTAAATACATGACTGAACCCACCATCATGACATACAGTGTACATGGTGTGTAAAATGTTATCAATGATTGAACTGACCATCCCGACATGGTGAAGTCTCTGTAGAGCATCCTCTTGCCCACCTCCTTCCGCTGCACCCTCCTGGGGAACTCCAGATGGGTGAACTCGTTGCCCAGCAGGTGTGGCTGCATGTAGGCCTTCATCCACGTCAAGAGAAACACACATGGTGCATCTATCATTTTATCCCAGGCACTTTACATAGATCAGATTCTTGTGCATTAAAAGGATCCCTGTCTAATAAGACAAACATCACTTAAAACATTATACTTCACCGATATAACTAAAATAACAAATAAAAAAACACAATTGGCATCTTATTTCTTTCATAAATACAGAATATTTCACTCAACAGGAACTGCTCCTGTCGCAGGATGATGATGTCACATGTCCTTGTGTGGTCTAGCTCTATGGAATATACAGAATGCACATGCTCATGTGACATCATCATCCTGTGACAGGAGCACCTCCTGTTGAGTGAAAGATTCTCTATTTATGAAAGAAATAAAGTATTGAAGGTGTTTTTATCTACATGTTTTAGTTATAGAAGGCAAGTATAGTGTTTTAAGGCATATTTGTCTCATTAGCCAGGGATCCTTTTAAATTCAGACACACATAGCGGAAGAAACCATGCAAGGCACAAATCTGCCCATCGACCGAATGTCTTCAGTGTCTACTGGTAGTCTAGTGATTCTCAGGCACTACGATTGTTGAAAACCGGAGACCGCGGCCATGGCCAACCAGCCCCGTTTCAACAAACATGGCTGCCCCACTGTTGTTATAACTTGCGACCGTTATCGGTCTGGCCCTATGATGAATAGTCTATAATAGAATTCCTAAAAATAGCAATCGATTATTATCATTGGTAACGTTTTGTACATTACAGAATACAAATTATCATTCATAAAAGATGAAATTGATCACGTCGATTAAAATGTTGCGGTTGCAGGCATACAGTAGTTTTCATGCTGTATTTAAAGATGGCCTACCAGGAACTGCAGCCGCTGCCTCTCTGACTCCGGTGTGAACTCTGTTGACATGGGGATGACTTCCCCTGCCCGGATGATGATAGCTCTGAGGGCCATGCAGAGAGACAGAGAGACAGTGGGCTGGTACTGTAGGCTCGGTGCCAAAGTGCAACTGAAACTGCTTGCTTCAATATCAGCCTAATGCAGTATTGTATGTTGTGGTGTGTGAATGTTTTACAGCAGGGGTGACCAAAAGGTAGATGGTGATCTACCAGTAGATCACACAGGCCCTGCAGGTAGATCACATGACAGTTCTCCCAGCACTTGGAGCATTATAGATCTGTAACTCTTGCAGGCGTTGAAATGAAACCAAATGGACCCTTACGGGTCCATTTGGTTTCATTTTACCGCTCTCAAGAGTTAAATTATATTTAAACATCTGATTTACATAGTTTTCAAGAGTTCATGCAATTAGAAAATGGAGAATAACTGTTATTGTGGACAAAAAACGTGACAGTTCAGTTTTGGGTGCAAGAAACTAAACTCAACATCATGAAATGTCAACTCAAACCCCCCAATACTGTTTTCAAACGTCATTAAACAGAAAAACCTTCCAATTCTCCCCCTCTATTTTTCATTATAAGTGCATTATTCTTAAACACTATAACATTAAGTAACACCATCACCACTATTTCAAAGCCCAAACTTTCTAGGGGGCCTTGAAATGGATTTTCAGTAATGGAACAATCACATTTTTGATGTGTAGATCTTGTTGAGCCAGTCATAGTGTGGGCAGCCCTGTTTAACAGTATATATGTGCCCAGATTAGAGGGGGTATACTGCCACTTTATATCGAGACAGGTCGTTATACAGGGTTAGATGAAGAAGATAGAATCTGCCAAATGTGCGATCTTAACGAAGTAGAGAACGAGTACCATTTTGTGTTGTATTGCCCTTTCTATGGGCCACAAGGTGGCATGACACTTAAATACCGTAATTTCCGGACTATAAGCCGCTACTTTTTTCAAATGCTTTTGACCCTGCGGCTTATACAACGGTGCGGCCAATCTATGGATTTTTACAGGTTCCAGGTGGGCTACGCAGACTAAATGATAGAAAGTTGGTTAACCAGATGTAACTCTTTGAGAGCGTAAACATGGAACCAAATGGACCCTAGCGGGTCCATTTGGTTTCATGTTTACGCTCTCAAGAGTTATGATATTCACAATCTAAATTAGCACTGGTCACTTAATTAAGGCATACGTCAACGTAATTAAGTCATAAGTCATGTTCATTTTGGTATAATTTTCATGTTTTTGCCTCTTTTGGAACGAAACCAAAAGAAATATTTAGTTTTGGAGTCTGTGGGGTGAAGATGTTGTTAAACTGTGAAAAAGTTGAAAACCACTGCTCTAACATGAAGCTTGTTGTCTGGTGCGGCTTATAGTCAGGTACAGCTTATACAAGGAAAAATCAGTATTTTGCCTCAAATTTAGCTGGTGCGGCTTATATTCAGGTGCGGCTTATAGTTCAGAAATTACGGTAAACCAATTCATTCATCCATCCATTCATCCATTCATTCATACATTCATTCATTCATTCATTCATTCATTCATTCATTCATTCATTCATTCATTCATTCATTCATTCATTCATACATTCATTCATTCATACAGTATACCTGCTGTCTCCAGCGTTGCCCACATAGAGCTTCCCTAGTAGGTGTAGAACCACCAGAGCTGTGCAACCCCCCGAGATGTTGTACATGGACTTCTCTTTCTCTAGCTGGACATCCTGTATGTGTACGCACACACACACACACACACACACACACGCACGCACGCACGCACGCACACACGCACGCACACACGCACACACGCACACACGCACACACGCACACACACACACACACACGCACACACACACACACACACACACACAGTGTAGTAGCACCATGAGTCAAAGACCAATTAAACAATATAGAGAACAAAGTTTGGGTTGGAGGATGGATGGATGGATGATGGTGGCTAATTATTACACTAGTTAATTAGCCCAGATTGAATTTAGACTAATTAAACAAAAAAAGGGAGACAAAAAAACCCTATCCATTCATCAATCAGATGAATAATTAATCTGTCATCGGATTAATCAAAATTGCTAACATGAATTTGAAACCGGATGCTGCTCATACTGCCTGTACTGTAACTCCCCCAGAGCTTGAAGATTGGCTACTTGCGAGAAGAAATAAAGGGAAGCAAGGGGCACGGTGGCACAGTGGTTAGTGCTGTCGCCTCACAGCTAGAAGGTCCTGGGTTCGATTCCCGCTAGGGGCGCTGCTGTGGGTGCTGGCGGCGTGTCTGCTCCTCCGCGTCATCAGTGCCCATACCCGAGGCGGGGTTGGCGAAAGGGCCTTTCTGTGTGGAGTTTGCATGTTCTCCCCGTGTCCCCTAGGGTAGATACCCTCACAAAAACATGCTGTAATCCTGGGCTCTAAACTGCCTCCCCCTGGTCAGCCGGGGCGCCTGATGGAGGGGACTGGAACTGGTTGGAATAACGTGTTCCTTCCACACGCTACGTCCAACCAGGGAAACTCCCCCTGTCAGGTGAAAAGAAGGCAGCTTGGACTCCTCATGCATTGAAGGAAGCATGAGGCCAGTCCGCTGCCTCCCCAGGTTGGCGGAGGGTGTGTAGAGCCCAGGATCACATTAGGAATTGGCACTGGGTGAAAAAATGGGTTACAAAATCGTGGGATAAAAATTATTAGATAAAAAAAATAAAGGGTGTTCAATGACTACTTTTACTTTGTAATTCTAACAGCGGCCTGTAAAAGTAACATTTCGAATAAAGGACTTTCAATCTCTGACTGTAACAGAGAATTTGTACAGTACATTGTGGTAGTACAGTACTGTTGTTGTTTCTACTCCCGTAGTAAAATCAGAGCAGCTCTTCCAGCACTGCTTGTGCTCAAACAATGAGTCCCCTGAGAGGGGGTTGTACTAGGACATCACGGGCAGCGCTCCAGTAGCAGTGGACGGACGGACGCTGTACAGGGGCGGATTTAGGCATGGGCATGGGGGGGCAATGCCCCCCTAAATGTCCAGTCTGCCCCACCAAACACGATGGATGCAAAACAACCCAAGATATTTCAAATTAAGGTGCCTATATTTAAAATGATTTGAAACACTACTACTGCTACTAACTAACTACAGCTGTGTCGCCTCTAAACCAACAGCATTTCATCATTGAAAACAGAAAACTCTCTGAGTCAGACCTTTAGCTTTATGCATGCTGCGTGTCTGTTGCAACTTCAACAACAACTGATGTTATTATTGATGCTTTACTTGACTAATAAAAGTCCTGTAACCGAAAATGCTATGGGTGCAGCTTCATCGCCAGCGCCACGGGCATGTTCTCCAAACATGTTCTCCAAACATGTTCTCCAAACATTTGGGCACCCAAACATGTTCTCTTGCCCCCCAAATGGGACATGTTACATCCGCCCCTGACGCTGTAGGGAAACCCTGGAACTTCAACTGCTGCTGTGTATACACTGTGTGAATGAAGGGAGGAACAGTGTAGTGCAGGAGTTTTCAACCTTTTTGACACCAGGTGTCACGATACGTGACAGGCCTGCATTGTGTTTTGTAACCGGTTCTGGCTATTTTGTATTGTTAGAGTTTTACCCACTGTTTCCTTGTGTTTCTGTAGTTTTTTTGTGCATTTCCAGTTGGTGGTGTTCTTGCTTTGTGTACTTTATTTTGTAGTAGTATTTGTGCCTTCCTGTCTGCCCCTGTAGTTCTGTACCTGCCTTGTCTTACTAGTCCTGTGATAATAACATCAGTTGTTGTTAAAGTTGCAACAGGCGCGCAGCATGCATAAAGCTAAAGGTCTGACTCAGAGAGTTTTCTGTTTTCAGTGATCTTCTTAAAATAAATGTTTTCTTGTACCGAGCAGTAACAGTGTGCGGGCGTACTATTTTACCTTTTGCCATTGTTTTCTGGCCTACGCACCTGTGAAGACGCCCTCATCTAGGTGTGCGGAAGCAAGTTTATACTGTTTTCAATGATGAAATGCTGTTGGTTTAGTGGTGATACGATGGTAGTCAGTTAGTAGCAGTATAGTAGTGTTTCAAATATAAGCACTGAAATATCTTGGGTTGTTTTGCATGTCATCATGTTTGGTGGGGCAGTCTGGGCATTTAGGGGGGCATTGCCCCCCCATGCCCATGCCTAGATCCATCCCTGACCGCAAGCACGGAGCTTGTGGTTTTCTTCAGTGAAAAAAAGGAAGTAAACAACCATTGTTTTAGCTAACAAAATCAACACTGCAGTCAGTCAAAGTTTAACCAGGGACTTTGCAATGATGTGTTTAATGATATGATCTGGTCCCCGGCCCTATTAGTAAACTCTGACACTTGGTAGCCGATGGAAGCATTGTTCAAACTGAACCTTGCAAACATTTATAGTATCGCAAAGTTGAAAGTACAGTATGCACGTATGCATGCGCGCGCGCGCGCACACACACACACACACACACACACACACACACACACACACACACACACACACACACACACACACACACACACACACACACACACACACACACACAATTAAACTCGTACTAACATAAACTGGTACTACACCCTTTTGTGTGTATTTCCACATTTCCCCAATAATCTACCATTATGTGTGTGCGCCCACGCACACGTTTCTGTATGTGTGTGCGCAGGGGCGGATTTAGGCATGGGCCATATGGGCAGCCGCCCAGGGCGGCATCGTGAGGGGGGCGGCATAGCGAAGCAAAAAAAAAGAGAGAAAAGAAATCCGCTATTCCGTCTTATTGTCATTGCATGGATCTACAAGTATTGCGCCCACTTCCGCACATCAACGCACAAAAAATGATAACATCGTGCAATTCAGCGTGTGTGTATGTGTCCTGGCCTGGGGGGTTCAGTTGTGGTGTTACCTGGACCGATTGACTTCAATGTTAAATGCGCTCTCCAATGCGCTCTCCATATGATACTTTTGAGATTTGAAAAAGCCACAGTAAACTGGCGAATGGTGGCAACAGTATTTATGATACAGTAAATAAAATCTTACCTCACATGGTTTCTTGGGAAGTCCTTATTTTTTTTTTTTTTAAGGTTGAGAAAAGTCAACAGGGCCTTTTCAAATCTCAGAAATTTAATATGGAACTCTATGGAAATATGGAGCGCATTCTTTCTGTCAGTGTCTTCGTGCAGCAGGTGCACTAATTAGTGGGGAATTTCCACAGTGGTTAAAGGAGAATTCCACACCAAAACATATTAGGAGCAATCTACCTTGATTCCTGTGACATGTGTAATAATGCTCTTGATTATTGTCATAGATGCCCCCTTTTCCAAATTTCACCCTGAGGTCCCCCTTCCTCCAATGCAGTTTGCATTATAGCTACTTATTCATTGAATTAACTGAAACTATAGTAGACTATAAAGCATAAACTCAAATGCAATCAAGACTAATAATAATAAGGGTAATAATAATAATAAGGGTAATAATAATAATAATAATAATAATAATAATAATATATAATAATTATTATTATGAACAAATAAAATAAAGGGAAAAAGAAATCACACCTGTGTGAAGAAGGTGGTGTCAAGGTGACATGCTCACTAGATGGTGATATCTACTCAGAAGGTTTATGTATTTTATGTATTTTATGTATTATGTGTTGTTTAGTCTTGAGTGGTGGAGTAGAGGTGGTCGTTCC
>CM076969.1:5856086-6081086 GCA_039105355.1 Benthosema pterotum
CTATTCTATTCTATTCTATTCTATCCAAGCTCTCCGCCTGTTTTCTGTTTGGATTATTATCTTGCTCCTGCCTGCCTTGTTTGGACTTTTGATATACCTGTGGTAATGGTATTGACTTTGTTTGTTGGTTCTGCATTTTTTTTTTGTAAACTCTTTAAACTGCATCTCGCCTCCTGTCTGCTGCTCTCTGCATTTGAGTCCTTCTGAATATCCTGACAACTACAACATATGCAAATCTGACGTTTTGCCTAGTTTTGAAAAAGGAAAAATAAGTTTGACACTCGGCTTGTGCTGTTTTTGCTATTCCTAAAGTGACGACTATATGGAAGAGATCAGTATTCAGTGAGTTTAACCCCACAGATCGTAATGCTCTGAATCATGTCTGTTTAATGCGTCTGCCTGTTTTTGCATAGTACTGTGAGTGTGTATTTGCAAATATGCGTGGGCATGTACTGTACTCTACTGTAATCTCTATTTTGAGGGCACTTGAAGGATGATGTGTGTGTGCGTGTGCGTGTGTGTGTGCGTGTGCGTGCGCTTGTGTGCGTGTGCGTGTCTAGCGTGGCTGATGCATTGTGCGGTGAGAAGGACATGGATTTGTGCTGAGGAGACAGAATGGGGCAGGCTCACACTGCAGCCTCACTCTCGGGACATTCAAGGAGTTTTTCTTTTAGTTGTTCTTTGGTTTATCATAAACAAATGTCCTATACTTTGTTGTATGGCAAGGCTGTCAAAAAAGGGGGGAAAAAGCCGATCTACAAGTTCACTATAATATAGGGGACTTGTAGATTAGCTATTTTTGTCTTTTTTTAATAAGTTAAAGTGCATCGCATATGTGATACATTTCAACGTATAGATCTGTGTGGGGGTGTCTGACATAATGTCACCGGTTCGAGTCCCGGTCCTGCAGACCATTGCTGAGTATCTTTCCAAGTTTATTTCCCCTCCCCTGTTTTCAGTCTTGTCCTATCAATAAAGGAAAAATATTTCTTCCGTCTCACAGAGCATGCGTTAAAGAGTTGCAGTTGCAGTTCTGGGATTAGTCACCCGATAGCCTCGACACCCAGGCTTTCATTTTCGTCCGCCTTGCGCGAAAACGGAAAGCCTGGACTAACGCGCGTTGGAAAGTGGCCTTGAGGGGCGTGTCAACCTTCCGGGGTGGGCGTCGCTCTAAATAATGTGACGTAGAACAGCAGTGGACGGGCGTGGGAGGGGCCGGAGATGACGACACGTTAGTGAGATCAAATCAGAGAGCAGCACTTCCGCCGTGTGGATCCCACGACACCCCCGCCCCCCAAGGCCAAAATCATTGAGGGCTAGACCAGGCTAGTCACCCGACGATGGCTTGTAATCGCTTAAAATGTAAGCTTTATTAAGCTGTAACATCGCCCTATATCGACCTGAGCCCCTAGAGATGCTTTAGATTGTGTGTGCATACACGGGTCGATTTGGGATATTCACTGACAGTTAATCATTTTCAGTTTGGATCAAATGACATTAAAGAAATCTGAGATTTGGCGGCTTTGGCACACGAGGGTACAAAACATTGCAGGTTCTGCATAGATTGAGTTGGGGAAAAAAAGAACATGTACCTGTACATCAGTTGGTTGCCTATTTTTTTTTCCAGAATTGTGTTTCTGTGGGATACTACAGCACCACTGAATCGGCTTGACTAAAATACAGTTTAATTATTAGTTGGAACAAGTGCATTTTTATTGACATATGTTTTAAAGGTCAATTACATTAGTTGTGATCACAACATTAAAATATCATTGTGCAACGACGTAATTATATAGAATATAATTGCGTATATATAAATAACTCCATATAGAATAGAGTTTTTCCTCAGATGGGTGGCTGGCACCCCCCTTAGAGATGGGGTGAGAATGTCAGTCAGGCATGAGAGAGACAAAGGAGCCAGTTTTGGTGGGTATTTAATAAGGATGCCTCCCTGGGTCTGGGTCACCTTCCCCACTGGAATTAAACGCCTTATCCCTTAACTTCTTTGCCTTTTTAAACTATTAATAAAAAACTGTGGCCAGTCTGTAAGCTCACAACGTGTTAATAGATTGGCACGTTGAACTATTCCAAAAGGTTTTTCAAAATGGTATAAAAGGAATAAGGGGTTTGGGATACAGGGTTTAGCATGTAAAACGAAAATGGAGCCCACATGTATCTCCAAAATGACCTTGGATGGTTACTCTATAGCATACCTGGGCATTATGCCGCCCGGGGGCCAAATGCGGCCCTTTGGCTGACTCTGACCGGCCTGTGGAAGGGGTCCGGGGACCACCAGTGGTCCTTGAGAGAGTTCCAGTTAAATATGGAAAGTTGGTTAACCAGATGTAACTCTTTGAGAGCGTAAAAATGAAACCAAATGGACCCTTGCGGGTCCATTTGGTTTCACTTTTACGCTCTCAAGAGTTAAAATATTCATCATGTGAATTAGCCCAAGTCTACACAGCTAGAGAATGTAGAAGATTAATGGTGATTTTGATATGTATGTTTGACTGACCAAATCCAGCCTGGTCTGTGGGGGCTAAAATGTCATCAAATGGTGGTCCATGGCTCAAATGCTGAATAAATAGAGGGCCCTGCTGGTGTCAAAATGGTTGGTCTTATGATTACTTTTATCTTGAAATTTTCGTCTTGGCCCTCCACAATATCTTCTGTATCTCATTTGGCCCCTTGGGGAAAATAATTGCCCACCCCTGCTCTATAGTGATCTGGTGGAACTGTTGAGTTCATTAACATAGAAGCCAGACTCACCAGGCCGTCCCTGAGCCCCAGACCCTCACCGTTGGGCAGAGAGGACCTCCTGCGGGACCCTGCCAGGGTCCGGCTGGGTGTGGACCCTCCACCGGGTCTCCTGTGGACCATCAGGACTTCACAGCACGCCTGGTCCTCGTTTAAAGTGCTTTTCCCAGCGTTGATCACCCTGAGGGGAGGAAACACAAAACATCTTAGATTGTAGGGGTCTTCAACAAGAAGAATTAACACCAAAATAAATAAAAGGAACACAACGAATAAGTCGTAAATCTGTCAACAATTTCGGCATCAAATAAAAAGCAAAAATGTTAGTTTCAGACTAGTGGGAAAGAGATGGAGTAGAACTAAAAGACAAGTCATTTTATGCTTGGTTATGCATGCTGAAAACAACAGATTACTACAACAACAACTAATTGCAAATGTATTCGAAAGACTGACAAAGATTGCAAAAGCAGCACTTCAACAAGGGTTTTTTTTTTTTTTTCACATTAACCAAACCAAATGGACCTGCTAGGGTTCATTTGGTTCACATGTGCACACTCTCCGAAAAAAAAATGAAAATGGGTGGAATTCCCCTTTAAGAGGCGTCTAAAAGTCCCACTCCAACACTGACAGTAATTACTGCATAGTTTGTGTAGTCTCAACACTAGGTAATGTCCAAGCAAACGGTCACTTGGTCATGGAAAACAGCCAGTCACTGATCTGCCTTGGCCCTTGGCTGGCCTTATGGATGCAAGCATTTTAGGGCTGAAACCTCTCATCTCCATATCTAAACTTTTTTTTTTGCTGTTTTGTTTGTTTCGCACTACAGTGTCCAAAATAGCAGATTTGCCACCACCTTTTGAACGTGTAGATTTGCTTTTAATTTAATTTATGTATTTTTTAATCCTGAAAAGTAACGGTTTTGGACATAATTACGGTAGGTTTCCACCCGACACAGATAATGTCATATTTGAACCCATCCTTTTTGTAATTTGTGAAGTTCAAGTCACATTTTCACAAAGTATGCAATCATGGGATCGGAAATACAGTATGATCTTTTGAACGCAAGAATGTAGTAATAGAAAAAACATGATTTTAAAATAATGTGATAATGGATGGGGAAAATCACAAATAGATAGTATGGGTCTTTTAGCTACGTTGTCTTCTTTTGGAGCCTGTAAATACAAATGAACACGTTCATATGAAGCAGGGGTTTTCAACCTTTTTGACTCCAGGGCCCACTATTTATTCAGCATTTGAGCCACAGACCACCATTTGATGATATTTTAGCCCCACAGACCCCAAAACTAAAGATATTATTTTGATTTTATCCACAATTCCAGGCTGGATTTGGGGAACAAAACAGTCAAACATACAGATGAAAATGACCATTAATCTTCTACACTCTCTAGTTGTGTAGACTTGGGCTAATAAGATGATGGATAACTCTTGAGAGCGTAAAAATGAAACCAAGGACCACTAGTGGTCCCAGACCACTGTTATTACCTTTCATTGGGTGGGCAGGAAGCCCATTTGGGTGGGCCCTGCCCACCCCTGCCCCCCTCTAGATCCGGCCCTGCTTGAAGTT
This sequence comes from Benthosema pterotum, assembly GCA_039105355.1. NCBI lineage: Eukaryota > Metazoa > Chordata > Actinopteri > Myctophiformes > Myctophidae > Benthosema > Benthosema pterotum. The sequence continues at coordinate 5,860,426 of CM076969.1, forward strand.
CACACTGTAGGATTTCCTCCAACTGGCACATGGGACAATTTCCCTGTTCCCCATTCTACAGTATTACACCAATTATAGCACATGCCCTGTTTGTAGTAGAACCCACAGGAGACTTCAGGCTATATGCACACATACACCATCTTGGAAAGAACTTGGGCCACTTCCCTACTTCCTTCCAGTGTTGCCAGTAACGCGTTACTTAGTAACGTGTTACTGTAGTCGGACTACTTTTTTCAGTAACGAGTAGTCTAACGCAACTACTATTTCAAAACCAGTAGTCAGACTACAGTTACTTATTTAATATTAGATGCGTTACTTTTTCGCATTTCACTCTGTAGAATCCACGAGTTCGAGGCGGCGTTCGATTGGAACATGCAGGCCCTTTTTTTAGGTGACATTCCCTAACCTAAAGAATCTTGGTGCTAGTCCTATATGCCGCAAGTAACTAAAAGTAATCTAACTTAGTTACTTTCCAAATCAAGTAGTCAGTAACGTAACTAAGTTACTTTTCCAAGCAGTAGTCAGTAGTCAGTAGTCGGATTACTGTTTCAAAGTAACTGTGGCAACACTGCTTCCTTCACAGGTGTTAGTGGTGATAACTAATGAAGGCTCTGCAATGGTGGACTGGGCAAAAAAAAATCGGCCTGGACATTTTTTTTTTTTTTTTTTGCGTGATTTGGCCTAGACCGGCCCACCACAACCAGCATGTGATGGACCTATTCTACCTGGTATAGTTGGTTAACAAAGATGTAACTCTTTGATGTAACTCTCTCAAGAGTTAAAATATTAATGCACATTTTGATCTGTACGTTTGACTGTTTTGTTTGTTTTGGGGTCTGTGGGGGCTAAAAATGTCATCAAATGGTGGACCTCCGTGGCTGAAAATCCTAAATGAATAGTGGGCCCTGGGATCAAAAAGGTTGAAACCCGACCAGTGCTCTTAATCATAGCGTGATACCACCGGCGCCCTACGGGACGTGGACCACCGGGAGACCTCCCTGTGTGCCCAATCGTCAATCCAACCCTGAGGCTCTGTTATTTATTTTTATTTTTATTTTTTAACAAATTTATTTCTTGATTTTAGCAACAAAATCAGACAGTCAAAATGAACAGATCTTTTTTTTTTCGCTGAGGCTCAGTTAAATCCTGGTCAAACAGAGTCAGGCTGCTGCTGTTGTGCATGCTGGCGCTCTGAAAACAACCAGTGGGTTTGATTTACACATGGCAGCCAAATCTAGCCTGAATGTAGCCTGAATCAGATCTGTGTCACTTCAAGATAGAAATCTGATTAGCTTCAATAGGTCTAGATGCAGAGAGGTCACATGAATCCGGTTTTCTTTTTTCAAATACATGACATGATGAGTCACACTGGCCTGATTTACACTGTGACCACTTTAAGTCAGATTCGATTCAAATCCGATTATTTTTTTTCCTCTAATATGATCCTTTTGACCCATCATTTTGTATGTATTTGAATGCCTTAATGAAATGATCAGATTTGATGAAGTTGTACTTGAATTGTACTGTAATTCTCCAAGCTGTTATCAGTTTTGTTGCAGTGTGTACTTGACTTGTACTGTAACTCTCATCTCTGTCAATTATAATTTCATTCATTCATTCATTCATTCATTCATTCATTCATTCATCCATTCAGACTACCGTTTTTCAAGTGTCCAGATCCGGTCTGTGCGAACTTGAGACTGCTTTTAACAACTCGACCCAAAGCTGGCCTTGTTTCCATATATTTCGAGAAGTTTATTTGTACAGAGAGTGAGAAAGAAAGAAAGAAAGAAAGAAAGAAAGAAAGAAAGAACTAAAACAGAATAGAAAGCAGACAAGCCATCTGAGAGGAGAACATCTCCAGAGAGAGAGAGAGAGAGAGAGAGAGAGAGAGAGAGAGAGAGGGAGAGAGAGAGAGAGAGAGACAGAGAGAGAGAGAGAGTGTTGGGCTGTCATATTTCACTAAACTCATCTTCTCCCAGACTCAGTTCACCTTGGGGGCCTGGATATGGATAATATGACCTTAATTACCCTGTCTGCACCGTGGCTGGGAGTGCTCAAGAGTTTTATTGTACTTGCACTGTAAAGTAGCGATACAGCAGTGCAATGCAGCAGGGGATCGCACCCAAAGGATGGTGTGTGAACACTCTATAGAGCAGTGGTTTTCAACCAGTGGTCCGGGGACCACCAGCGGTCCTTGAGAGGGTTCCAGGCGGTCCCCAGCTGAGCTGTTTAACCAGCTGTAACTCTTGAGAACGTAAAAATGAAAACCAAATGGACCCTTGCGGGTCCATTTGGTTTCATTTGTACGCTCTCAAGAGTTAAAATATTCATCGTCTGTGTGGGGCTGAAATGTCCTCAAATGGTGGTCCGTGGCTCAAATGCTGAATAAATGGTGGGCCCTGGGATGAAAAAGGTTGGAAAAGGAATCAAAAACCACTGCTATAGAGGGTGCATGACATGAAAAGGGCCAAATCTGTTAAAACACTGATGTAAAGAAGGATAGAGCAGCTGTGCATCGGAGTAGAATTGGAACTCCTGATGTGTAACCTACTGTACCTGAAAATGTATTTTCTATTATTGACAAAACACTCCGTCAAAACATGTACACTGTGTGTGTGTGTGTGTGTGTGTGTGTGTGTGTGTGTGTGTGTGTGTGTGTGTGTGTGTGTGTGTGTGTGTGTGTGTGTGTGTGTGTGTGTGTGTGTGTGTGTGTGTGTGTGATTTACCCTATACCTTACAAGTACCCTATTGGCCTGAATATAAGACTATGTTTTTTTCCCAATGGAAATATCCTAAAAATGCAGTCGTCTTATATTCAGGGGCTATACCACTTGACATCCAATGTTCTTTTTTTCTGTGGGTCTTGAAAAATGAAGGTCGTCTTATAAACGAGTCGTCTTATATTCGGGACAATACGGTTACATTTACCGTATTGTCCCGAATATAAGGCGACTCGTTTATAAGACGACCTTGTCTAATCGTGGGAAGTAGATACTTCCCACCATTAGACATGGGCTGTCATCTCCACTTACCCCATTTTCACATTGTATAAACCTATAACAACGTTGCGGCCGTCGCAGAGAGGCCTCTGGTTATGACCTTAATTACAGCGTCTTCACACTACACTGTGGTGGAGTGCGTGGCCTATTTTGGTCTTGGCCAACTTCTCCTCAGTGGCACTACTGTAGTTGAAATTAATAATGTTGCTGAACTGGCATAAAGCACAACGATCAGAAGCTCTGGGGAGAAGAAGCGACTGGTTTCTGGAGCAACTGTAACGAATAACTAGGCCAACCCGTGTATCACTCACTCACTGTTAGGGGCGGATCTAGGCATGGGCATGGGGGGGGGCAATGCCCCCCTAAATGCCTAGTCTGCCCCAACAAACATGATGGCATACAAAACAACCCAAGATATTTCTAATTAAAGTGCTTATATTTAAAATAATTTGAAACACTACTACTGCTACTGACTAACTACAGTTGTGTCGCCACTAAACCAACAGCATTTCATCATTGAAAACAGAAAACTCTCTGAGTCAGACCTTTAGCTTTATGCATGCTCTGTGACTGTTGCAACTTCAACAACAACTGATGTTATTATTGATGCTTTACTTGCCTAATAAAAGTCCTGTAACCGAAAATGGTATGGGTGCGGCTTCATCGCCCGTGTCGCTTCGCGTCACGGGCAGTTAAACCGCACCCATACCATTTTCTCTTGCCCTTCCAACATGTTCTCTGTCAACAGACCCAGTCCCAGGAAGTAGCCCCCTAGAGGCTATAAAAGAACCAGGAAGTGGGGCGCCGGCTGGTTCCATGTGGCTGGGAAGGACTCAATGTTTGGTGGTCTTTAGGGTGGCAAACAAAGTCTGTATAAGGTATTCAAAGTGAATTCAAACATAATGAACAAAGAGCCTATAGCGTCTGAGATGTGGTAACCCTTTGGTCATACTAGGTTTTGAAACTTTGATCAGGAGATTTGTTTGATAATAAGTGATCAAAAACAAACAAACAAAGTTAAACCAGAAGAACCAGAAGACACACAAATTAAAGGTTGGGTGAGGAGAATATTTTTGTTTTTCTCAGTTTTTGTGCAATGCATTGCCTTTTTGTTTGATAACCTAACCGATTTTGGGCATATATACTTGGATTACACGAACACGCTACGTTTGTTAATTTACCTTCTACTATGGGACTCAGTTAGGGGGACATTGTGGGGGACAAATTGTCGCATTACATTGTGAGATTTAAGTTTGATTTTTGTGGAAATGGTTATGTTTCGTTATGCCCTAAACTACAGCTCATTTGCAGCAGTAAGCGTTGCTGCCGCAGGTATTGTGTAGGACATTTCTTTTTTCTTTTTGTTCTTTAATGCAACACAGAATTACAAGTTTAAGGTTCTGATTGTTATAGTTTTCAGGTCATATATGAAAGCAGGAAATCTTAGCTTCAGATTGACATACTGGTTGTACAATTAGCCCTTCACTAAGTCCCTTCCAAATGCAGCCTTGTCCAATACCACGCTAGAAGAGGAAAGCTTGACCAGGAATTGGCATTGGCCAGTGAACAAACTCCACCCCTAAGGGCGGGGTTTTGAGAAGGGCTCATTTCACCAACTAGTTTTGGAAATATGGCTTATAGCCCAGACTAGTCACTAGAGCAGGGGTCAGCAACCTGCGGCTCAGGAGCCGCATGCGGCACCAGAACACAGCCCTAGTGGCTCAGTGGCTGTAGCATTATTACATACACACACTGGGGTGATTCACACCAAAATAATATAAACATTTCAGTCACCCAAAACGCATTGCTGTCTGACAGTTGCCACTAAAAGGTAGCCTGACTTCAGTCTAAATACTGAATTGAAATGAAGTGCTCGTTTCACTTCAGTATTTAGACTGAAGTTGCTCTCTACCACAGCAGTTTCTGGGATGGGCGGGATCAAAGCAGCAGTCTTCACGGTGATTGGTTCATACCAACCCATATCAATATTGGGAAAGCAGACGACGTTGATGTCATTATTATGCTAATGCGTTAGCATTAGCATAATAATGACGTCGCTAACTAAACAAACACAGCCGACGAGCGTTACTAGCAGTAAAATATGTCGGATGATGATGTTTATAAAACCTAAAGCCTGACTCTTCTTTAAAGAATAATGAAGTGAAACGAAGTGAGTGACAGGGCTGTTGGCCAATCAGGTGCTGAGCATGGATTTCCAACCGACAAACGGCCCCAAAGGCGTCGAGGCCAGTCCTTGAATCACAAAGAAAAAATAAGGTAGTATTTTTAAGGTGCTGATTCAGGGCTGAGCCAGGCTAAGTTAAAGTAGCACTTGGCCATGTCAAAAAAGACCTGCAGTTATCAGAGGTGGAGCTTTCAATCTGAACCACCCATTTTCAACGGTTTACTCAGTGTACTATGTCATTAATATACCTTAGAGATGTTGTGTGGACTAGAAATGGAGTTCTGTAAAACTCCTTTATTTTTTTTTAGAAACTCACCGTTAATGATTTTTCTTTGAGGACCTTTTTTCTGAGAGTGTGCAAATGGAACTCTCAGGAAAAAAATAAAATAAAATGCGGCTCCAGACAGATTTCGAATTTAATTTTGGGTCGAAAATGGCTCTTTCAACATCTTGGGTTGCCGACCCCTGCACTAGAGTGAGGTCTTGCACAGATGAGTGAACAGCTCTCATTTAAAGTCCAAGGTCTTTGTTCCCTGAGCTTTTCAAACAAATATCCCTAATTAGGTGGGGGTCTGAGGTGAGCCACGGTATCTAGAGGGCATTGGTATCTCAAGTGGGGGATGCTAGGCCTACTTACAGTCAGGGTTGTCTAAATAAACCACCTTCCGTAAATAACAATATTGATGTTGTGGCACTGGTGTCATAGATGGAACAGGCTGGTTTATAAATATACTGTCCATGTCGTCCTCTCTGACGGATATTAATCGAGACTTTTAGATCCAACAGCAAGTAACCACAAAACTGTAGTCATGGCGGAAAGACTATCAGCAGGTAAACCAATGAAGAAGGTGCTGAAAATACCCGGTACCAATTACCCACTGAGCATAGTGTTCATAGTGGTGAATGAGTTCTGCGAACGCTTCTCCTACTATGGCATGAAGGCGGTGTTGATGCTCTACTTTGTGAGCTACCTGAAATGGAGCAGGAACCTCTCTACGGCCGTCTACCACGCCTTCTCCAGCCTCTGCTACTTTACAACTATACTGGGGGCCATCATCTCAGACTCCTGGATCGGCAAGTTCAAGACCATCATTTACCTATCCATTGTCTATGTCCTTGGCCATATGTTTAAGTCTGTCGGGGCCATTCCGACAGTGGGAGGCCGGACGACGCATGTCGCACTGTCCATCTTGGGCCTGATCCTCATCGCTTTCGGCACGGGAGGGATCAAACCATGCGTGGTGGCTTTCGGAGGAGACCAGTTTGACGAGGAGCATGTGATCGAGAGGGCCAGGTTCTTCTCCATTTTCTATATGTCAATCAATGCCGGCAGTCTCTTATCGACTGTCATCACGCCATCGCTGAGAGGAGATGTGACCTGCTTCGGAGCAGACTGCTACGCTCTGGCATTTGGAGTTCCCGCAGCCCTGATGATGGTGGCTTTGGTCGTGTTCGTTGCTGGCAGTGGGATGTATAGGAAGGATCCTCCTCAGGGGAATGTCTTGCTGAATGTCTGCAAGTGCATCCGCTCTGCCATAAGCAACCGCCGGAAGAGCTCAAAGGATGACCCGCCAAGGGAACACTGGCTGGACTGGGCCGAGGAAACGTTCTCCAGCCGTCTGATAACCGAGATCAAGATGGTTCTGAGAGTTCTCGTCCTCTTCATCCCTCTCCCCATGTTCTGGGCTCTCTTTGATCAGCAAGGCTCACGTTGGACACTCCAAGCCACCAGGATGAACATGGCTTTTGGAGACCACTTCAACCTGAAACCCGACCAAATGCAAATGATCAACCCCCTGCTCATCCTTCTGATGGTGCCCATGTTTGACTACATCATATACCCCTTCATTGGCTTCTGCAAAGTCAATGTCACACCTCTAAGGAAGATGTCCATGGGAATGGTGTTTGCAGCATTGGCCTTTGGAGCAGCCATGTTGGTGGAGATGAGTGTTGTGAAAACAATGGTGGAGCCTGCTCCGCCTGGGGAATGTCTCCTGCAGGTATACAACCTGGCAGGGGATAATGTCACCCTAAAGATGCCTGGCAGTGACCTGTTTAAGCTGCCAATCGGACACCTTCAGGACCCTGCTGAATATGTAAGACTTCCGTTAGGGGAAGCCGAGAAGGAACTGGATATGGAGGTCACTTTAAACGGCCTAGAGGGAACGTTCAACTGCATTCAGACCTTCACGCCGCAGCACGCCCACACGCTCATCTTGTATCGCGGGGCCACTGGAGTCTCATGCAAACTCGTGGAGGACAGTACGGAGAAAAGTGCGAGCGGGGACCCCCTTTTGAGATTCATCAACACCCAGCCTGAGGCAGTGACACTGACCATTAGAAAGGAGGAGATCACCGTGCCTGCCAACTACGACCCATCGCCTTACAAGACCGTGACCAGGAAAAACTATCCGGACGTTGAATGCAACATGGGTACAAAGAGTTGTTCCCCTCTTGACCTGGGCCAGCTGCGCCACGGAGCCACTTACACCGTGCTCCTGTTGGAGGAATCGGGTAAGCTTGAGGCGCACAAGATGGAGGATGTGAAGGCCAGCAACGTTCACATTGCGTGGCAGGTCCCCATGTATGTCCTGATAACAGCCGGGGAGGTGATGCTCTCAATCACAGGGCTGGAGTTCTCCTACTCGCAGGCTCCGGCCAGCATGAAGTCGGTCCTGCAGGCTGGTTACCTGCTCACCATCGCCTTCGGGAACATCATAGTGCTGATAGTGGCAGAAGGGGCAGGCCTGGAACAGTGGCTGGAGTTCCTGTTGTTTGCCATACTCTCGCTGGTGGTGTGCGCGATCTTCTCCGCCATGGCCCACTTCTACACCTACGTTGATTCCGACGAGGCCCTCAAGGAGGCTCTCAAGGCCAGCCAGGAGGTAACAGAGGAGGAGGACGCCGTCCCCAAGAAGGACCACATGAAGGCAGCAGATGTGAACAGAATGGAGCAGGGCAGCAATGAAGTGTAACCATATCCATATAGACAGTGGTTTGGCCTTTCCTCGTTGGTTTTGCAAACGCTGTAGTTTAACATCCACTAGTTTTGCTCAGCCAGTGGAGCTTTTGCCTTGGACCTCAAGGGTTCAATCCCAGACCCCGTCAATTCAGCATTGAGGCAGGCAGTACTGTAGCTGGTGATAGTGCTAGTGCACTAGTTACTACTACCGGATTCCTTCTGGAAATTAGTATTTGGAAATAAATGAGAGTAGTAGCACAACCAGGGCATGTAGACAAATAGTTGTGTTGACCTAGATAAAGACTCAAGGCAGCCTTATAGAAAACATTTTACTTTTAATATATTAAATATTTAAAAGTAATCAAATAATATACCATTGGAGGAGAAAGTTGGCATGTTGGTTATTATTGCATGTTTTACCCCCCAATGTCCTATCAATGTCAAGTAGTGAGTAAAATAGGCAAAATTCTAAAAACTCCAGAGGGATATTGGAAGTGGCCAGCAGACCCCATGGTTTATTGTCCCTTTAACTATATATTTTATTTATTACTTGTGTGAGTGGAGCAGACACAAGCGTTAAGCGATCGATGCGCGGTGGTGCACGGTTCGTGGTCATCGTTCCTTGGGGCACCCCGATTGGCTGGTTGGGGGAGTGACTATATTGGCTCAGGCCGCTCATGCACGAGTAGGCCATGGCCTATCTAGTTTTTTAGTTATTTTTATTTATTTATTATGCTACATGGTTTCTTGTTTCTCCTACAAAAGCTGTATTTTCAAATAAATAAATAAATAAATAAAATGATGAGAAAAGGAGAGACATCTCTGTATCGAGGTTGCTCATTCTGTTTTGTTTTAAATCTGTTCTTATGATTGTTGTGTTAGGATATGCTTGTCTTCATAGATGCTTCAGATGTTTCAAATGTGAAAACCGTCCACATTAAATCATAACAGAGCAGCAATAAACTCACAAAACTTGGCATGTTCAAAGTAATATGGTTGGACAATAATATAAAATGTTAGAAAAGGATGAGAATCTCTGTAATTTAAGTTGCTTTTTGTTCGTTCTGATGTTGCTATGCTTGGTCATATTTGTCCTGTAAAAGCTGCAAAACTGGTTTAAGTACCAAATGTGAAAACTAGTCACATTAAACCATGCCAGAGCAGCATCAAAAAAGAGGACAAAACACACAATGTACTATTAAAAATACATTATAACAAGTAAAATAAAAGGACAATTTCACCTTTTTTTTTTAAACTGTCACGGCTAGTCCCTTATCTGTTCTACGAGGTGGACCAGTTGCAGATGACTGGTTATGTTGATTAGCAACCAGAATGCTACCAATAAATGTTTCCCCCTGCCATCAAAGACTGTCGAGACTTATTATATTGTAATCTATGTAGTGTTTGATCACTGATCTCTCATCTCCCAGGAAGGAGTCAAAATGGAAGCTGATATGACCGGGATGGCAAGCCCCAACTACTTATGATGTAGAAGACAGGAGGACACCAATGGTGAAGCTGCTTTTTTACATCCAGAGACTCATGCCCAGGTATGCTACAGACACATGGGGCTCCATTTTCGTTACCATCTCTAAACCCTTTATCCTAAGCCCCTTATCTATTTTTTTTTTTTACTATTTTGAAAAAAACTCTTTGGAATAGGTCAATGTGCCAATCTATTGACACATTGTGAGCTTGTAGACTGGCCATTTAAACTATTGAAAAAAGATCTTTTTTTAATAGTTTAAAAAGGCAAAGAAGTTAAGGGATAAGGGGTTTATCGGTGACGAAAATGGAGCCCTTAGACTTAGATCTTAACCCCCTAAAAAGAAAGCTTATCATAACTCAGGGTGAAACAGGCGCTCTGTTTTGCATCCCTTTTTTTCCCCTATTCTTTTTTTTTTGTTCTTTTGTTTTTCTGTGACAACTTGGTGGCCATTGTCACAGCAGAAAGCACCAAGACGGTTGCCTAAAAGCACTCCAACATCCAGGCGTCTTGCTTGCGTTTATACGTGCAGTCGTGCACAGAAAGTAAAAGCCCATTGCCAAGTTGCTGGAGTTTTGGTGTGGTGGACATCTTGGTGGTGGACAGAGACCACCAGAGAAGTGAAGGATAGAGAAGTGAAGGATAACCAGTAACCACACACTTGTATCTCAAATTAACATAGATTGGCCACATCACAATCACCCATACTGTACGTTCTCTTGATCTCTCTTGATTGTGATCTCACATTATTAAATCATGTAAATTCTTCATCCGTGGTCAAAGAACTTCAGAGGGATATTGGATGTGGCCCACACGCCCCTTGATTTATGGGAGCACAGTTATTGTTATTTTATTTATTTTATTCGTTTTAATTTCTTATTTTTATTTAATTTTTTGTTCTGGGCTTGTCCTGGTTGCTTCTCCTGCAAAAGCTACTAACACATTTTTCACCTTGACACGGTGGTGACGCAGCATCCAGGGTACACATTATGAATTCCATAATGTGAATCATGTTCAAATTAATATATCAATGGAAAATAATCTAAGATGTTAAAAAAGGACAAAATTGCAGCAAAAGCTGCAAACCCTGGTTTCAGACGCAAATGTAAAAACATTTGAAAATTATTATTATTTTTTCTTTTGTTTGCTTTTGCCTTTTTACATCTTACAGCAGACTTAGTTTAGATCTTATAATCCCGTTTGATCTGGTACTGGCCAACCCTAACCCGTTGTGAGAAGAAAGCATATCATTAAGTTGTCAGGTGAAACAAGCGCTCTCTGTCACCCCCCCTTTCCCTTTTCTTTCTTGTTCTTATTTTTAACCAGGGGTGTAGTGGAGGGGGAATGCGGGGGGACGGCGTCCCCCCACTTCTCACATCGAAAATATTTTTAGGCCTACCATATGTTTAGAGATGTTGGGTGGACATGCTAAAAAAGTTCCCCCATTCTGTTTCCTAGAAATAGAGGTCTGAAAAAAATCATTAGCATGGTGAAATACATCTTGATGACATCATCAAGATGTGTTTCACCATGTTAATGAGTTTCCTTTTTTTCTGAGAGTGTACAAATGGAACCAAATGGTTCACATTTGCACACTCTCAGAAAAAAATTGAAAATGGGTGGAATTCCCCTTTAAGAGGAAACCCCTTCCCCCTCTTGTTAAAGTCCCACTACAACACTGTTTTTAACGCGTGTTTCTCTGTGGCAACCTCGCGGCCATTGTTTGCATTTGTCTCCAATGTACTTCTGTTGGTTCAACCCCACAGAAGAGTAAGAGTGTATGGAATTTGTTGGTGTAACTGATCTGTTGTGTGAATCCTCATGGAGGCTAATTGAGATGAGATGCACTTAATTAATCCCCAAGCGTGAAATTAAGGTGCTAAATATATCGCATGTCACAGTCAAGTGGGTAAGGTTGCTTGTAAATATTGGTGGTTCAGGGTTGCGTTCTTTTATTTATTTATTTTTTAGGGGTGCTTGTTCCTTAAATTGAGTTGCTTATTTTGGTGTTCCTAATGCTCAGCTTGACCAGACGGCTACACAAAGAAATATGAGAGAAAATGTGTCTAGACTCGGATCGATGCACACACATGCTACTATGTCACTAGGACATAATGTAATAAGATCACCCCTCACTTCACACAGGTGTGATTTTAAAAAAAAAAAAAAAATCTATGAAACTTCAAACAGTCCCAAAGGGTCCATTTGGTTTCATTTTTATGCTCTCAAAGAGTTACATCTGGATAACCAACTTTCCATATTTAACTAGAACTCTCTCAAGAACCACTGGTGGTCCCCGGACCAATGGTTGAAAACCACGGTACCCTTTCACGAGGCAGCCAAAGGGCCGCATTTGGCCCCCGGGCCGCATAATGCCCAGGTATGGTCTCTCGTTAGGACCAGAGCCATCTAGTAGATGCGCTGCGACAGTGAGGAGTCAAACATTGGCTTCTGCTTCTACAACAGTTTTTTTATGTTAATATAAACATATATATCCCTCAAATGGACCCTTGCGGGTCCATTTGGTTTCATGTTTACACTCTCAAGAGTTAAAATATTCATCTGAATTAGCCAGAGAATGTAAAAGAATGGTCATTTTTGTTTGTTTTACAAACAAAACAGCTATGTTTAGCTGTTTTGTTGGTGTCAAAATGGTTGGTCTTCTTACTTTTATCTTGAAATTAAATTAATATTACGCAGACTTTAGTTCAGCCTTTAGTCTTGGCCCTCCACAATATTTTATATCTCATTTGGCCCCTTGGGAAAAATAATTGCCCTCCCCTGATCTGCGCTGTGCGTTTTTAGATTAATGGGGCCAGCCGCTGCTACCATAGAGCCTGTATCTGCTGCTCTTGAGTCTGGATCTGCTATTCTTGAGTCTCCCTCCTCCCACCGACTTGCTTATGAAACTGTTGGACTACCAATAACACTGGCTTTGGTTCTTGCGTTGCGTCAGAATCTGTGACCTTATGAATCCGGTTTTTGATGGAAGCAACAGCTATACCGATTTGAAATACAGTAGTCTCGCACAGGGCCCTACAGGCTGTGGGCCCTGGGCCCTTTAAAGGGGAAGTCAACCCATTTTCAACATTCTAAATATGTCATTAGTATACCCTAGAGGTGCTGGATGGACATGATTCTGTGTTCCCAAGAAATGGAGGTCTGAAGAAAACCACTAACATGGTGAAACATCTTGATGACATCATCAAGGTGTATTTTCACCATGTTAAGGGATTTCTCTAGGGATTTCTTTTTTCTGAGAGCTGCCAACTGCAACCAAATGAACCCTAACGGGTTCATTTGGTTCCATTTGTACGCTTTCAGAAAAAATGTTGAAAATGGGTGGAATTCCCCTTTAAGCTCCAGTAAGTTCCATTGTTAATCCAGACCTGGCATTGTGGGTCAAGGCATTGTGTGTAAAGGTTTTGGGAACTACTGACAATGATGATTTCCATCCCTTTTTCTCCAACTCCTAGTTCTCTGCTCAAGCATCCAGATTCTGAAGAGTATAACATTAGACAGTCCACTCCCTCAATGGACAGTACAGTATATAGTCTGAGTCTGAGACTCCCATGTTCAGCAGAGCACTTAAGAATACCATTTACAATGTTGTATAGGCATTAGGCAGAAGCTCTTTTACAGAATGACTTACAAGTGCAAGACCAGAGTGAATGTGATAAACCATAGTCCTCTAGTGCAGGGGTTTTCAACCGGTGGTCCGGGGCCCACCAGTGGTCCTTGAGAGGGTTCCAGGTGGTCCCAGGCTAAGTTGTTTAAACAGATGTAACTCTTTCATTTTTACACTCTCAAGAGTTAAAATAATCATCATGTGAATTAGCCCAAGTCTACACAACTTAAAAGATTAATGGTCATGGAGAGAAGCAAAATAAATCTTTCTATGGTGGCATGTCGAAAGTTCCCAGAGGGCAATTGCAGGGTAAAAAATTTGTGTGTGTGTGTGTGTGTGTGTGTGTGTGTGTGTGTGTGTGTGTGTGTGTGTGTGTGTGTGTGTGTGTGTGTGTGTGTGTGTGTGTGTGTGTGTGTGTGTGTGTGTGTGTGTGTGTGTGTGTGCGTGTGTGCGTGTGTGCGTGTGTGCGTGCGTGCGTGTTAGAGTGAACTAGGAGGATGAAAGGGTGTGGAGGAGTGAATGAGCTATACTCTCCTGCCCCACAGCTACAAAGGATCTGACAGAGAGAGAGAGAGAGGGGGGAGACGATGAGAAGGGAGGGCAGCAGGGGCGGATCTAGGCATAGGCATGGGGGGGCAATGCCCCCCTATATGGCCAGTCTGCCCCACCAAACATGATGGCATGCAAAACAACTCAAGATATTCAGTGATTATAATCACTGAATATGTGTGTGTGTGTGCGTGTGCGTGTGGGGCGGCTTCCCAATTGGGGGGGCATCCCAATTGGGGGGGCATCGCCCGTGGCTCCGCGCCACGGGCGATGCCCCCCCAATTGGGAAATCTTTCATCCGCCCCTGGATGGCAGGAGAGAGCTGGAGAGAGGAAGAGAGAGTTTTATTAGACAGCTGCTTTTGCATGTACTACATTTCCCATACCAATAAACCCTCTTGAATTGAATTGGACGGATGGACAGACAGACAGGCAGAAGGATGTGGGGCAGCTTTATGATCATTTATCAAGGCAACCAACATTCATGATATAAGAAAGGGAGAGAGAGTCAGCGCATTGTGACGTTATCTGGCATATACAGTAGAAAGAGAAGCTATTGTCAACATTAGGCCATGGAGCACAGCCCCATTTGATATAATTATACATCTACACTGTAAAACCCTGAGTCTTAAAATGAATAAAATGCTATCTTGTTTCATCCGAACTGTACGTCGTGGTAAAGTGGGATGTATATTTTGTGTCAGAGGCTCTTAAAGCAAAAATGATTATGTAACAGCAGATAACAGAGTTTCATGCAAACCGTACGTCGTGCAAGTACATTAACGGTGCCCAAAGCAGACCAGACCCTCCTGACTCCAACCCAATAGGATGGCTGCCTTGATTAGTGGTCGGCTTGCCCTCCGTCAGGCCAGGAGTCTTTTTATTTTACTTTTTTCACTCCCCCTTTCAGGGGCGGATGTAACATTCCCCAATTGGGGGGGGGGGGGGGGGCAGGAGAAAATGGCATGGGGGTGACTTCATCGCCCATGTTGCTTCGCACCACGGGCGGTGAAGCCGCAAGAAAAGCATCAATAACAACATCAGTTGTTGTTGAAGTGGCAACAGACACGCGATGTGATGGTTTCAATGATGAAATGCTGTTGGTTTAGTGGTGCAGCAATTGTAGTTAGTTACTAGCATAGTGTTTCAAATCAGTTTTAATTATAAGCACTTTATCCGCCCCTGTCCCCTTTACTCCACAAAGAAAGGCCCTTTGAGGACAGAACACCCCCCACACGACACGTCCCCACAGCAGGTGCAGCTCTATCTCCCAGAGCGGTACAGACCAGACCCGTTAAGTGGTGGTCCCTCTGAGGCCACATTGAGAACCAGTGAGCCGGATGTTCTGTGGGCAACCACCCAGCCAACACATTCAAATGCTGACTCACTTGGCATCTGAGCTCATTTTGCCATGGTAAGTGGATGTTGTGCACAAACAAGCACATCTCAGTATAAGGGTCTCTCTCTCTCTCTCTCTCTCTCTCTCCCCCCTTCTGGAAGTGTGATTTCACAACAGCAATGCCTGCTGGTCCACCAGCTGTTGACACATCCCCCAGGCAAGGACCAGCCCCCCCCCCCCCCCCCCCCCCCCCCCCCCCAGCTGATAATGCCAAACAGACCATTTATAACACAATTTACAGTATGTAAAAAAGGGAAAAAAAGAACACCACAGCCAGCCACTCTCATTCACTCACTCGCTTCCCGGAGGCTTGTGTTCTAGAGTACATACATGGGTGTATTTCATTAGCATAATTTTATTTAAATCCTTCTTGGCAGCTTAGTGAGCCAGAGCCCACGTGTTTTTTTTTCCTCCCATGTTTGTTTTTACTGTTGTGTACAACCACCCACCCACGCCAACACAAACCAAGCAAATAACATGTCCTGTCAAGTCGGATATGTTTCAGGATTCAAATTCTGCTCAAGTATAGCCGCCTTTATCAGGTCAACAGGACATGCTTGCTCGTCTTGTCTGTGTTTGATGTGTGCGTCTGTAGTAAGGACAGTTTATCACTATGATGTCGTCTGTTAAGGTTCCTGTTGCACTTTCATGACATCATAGTGTAAAAAGTATAAAAGAGAAAACTAAGACAAAATTAATCTAGATTAAATAAGATCATAACCCGATCAAGAACAAATCCAAGTCATGCCCACACAGGATTCGCAGTCACTTTCATATTCAACCAAACTGACTACCCATCACCTATTTAGGCAGAATACTGTAGGTGCACTTCAAGAAGGAACAACCGCACACTACCCAATTCTTTGAAAAAAGATTGAGTTAGATTCAGACAGGTCAGAGAGGTCTAAGTCGACTGTTTGAATGTGGTAATGTTCAGCAACTACAAGACTAAAGACAATTTAGATTTTTGTCACAGTAAGAATTAGCGTCGGTGCGGGAACATGATCTCAATTCTCATGGAGGAAAATGGAGATTTCACAATTTGAGCAAGAACCGGCGTGCAGCACTACCGCGAGTGCTGTTCTCAAAATCTACATTTACGGAGAACCACTAAAAGCTGGACACTGTTGACACAACACAACACCCTGTATATCGGTACAGGCCTGGACTTCAGACGAGAGGATGTTTGCACTGAAGTTGTAACATTAGATGCTGGGAAAAGGATTGGACACACACACACACACACACACACAGCCAGGGGCGGATCTAGGCATGGGCATGGGGGGGAATGCCCCCCTAAATGACCTGACTGCCCCACCAAACATGATGGCATGCAAATGACCCAAATTTCAAATGTATTTCAAATGAAAGTGCTTATAATTAAAATGGTTCGAAACGCTACTACTGCTACTAACTACAATTTTGGCACCACTAAACCAACAGCATTTCACCATTGAAAACAGAAAACTCTCTGAGTCAGACCTTTAGCTTTATGCATGCTGCGTGTCTGTTGCAGCTTCAACAACAACTGATGTTATTATTGATGCTTCACTTGACTGATAAAAGTCCTGTCACCTAAAATGGTATGGGTGCGACTTCATTCGCGCCACGGGCGACGAAGCCGCACCCATACCATTTTCTCTTGCCCCTCCAACATGTTCTCTTACCCCCCCCCCCAAATGTGACATGTTACATCCGCCCCTGCACACAGCACTTAAGGTCTCTCACTTTATCTATGATAAGAAGAGTGTATGAGAGCTCAGGGACAGCTGGGTAAATAAAAAGCATCGATTAAACAACGAAAGGCTGGAGGAAATAATCCATGGTGACCTACAATATCAGATGACAGCCTCCCAACAGTCAGGGGAGGAGACAAAGTCACGTGAAAGTGAATATTATACAGTGTAGTGTTTATGAACAGGACATAATATTTCAATATTAATTTTCCATATTTTATGAAATTATGAAAATATTAATATCGAAACATACTGAAATTATATGCTCACGTCACTGTTAATGTAACATGAGTTCTTGGACAGACTAGCAATAAATACCCCATCTGTACAATTTGTAAACCATGAGATAGAAAACACAACAACTTCTTAATAAAAATAATCAATTTATTACATGTAAAATAAATTGGTATAAAACATCCTAAAATGGACGGCAGGATTAAAATGTCGATCATAGCAAGGTCGTGTGTATTGTCAGGTAATGGTGCAGACAAAGAAAAGAGACACTTGAAAATAAAAGCAATAAAAGGTTTGAGAAACAGCAGATCTACAACTTCTCTACTCTGCCTGCTAACCTGGGGGTTGCCATTTTTCACATGTAATGCGATATGCTTGCCTGTGTGTAGGAGGAGACAGTCATGTGGTAGTGGCAGCCATTAGCAGCCCTGTGGTGATAGCCAGGAGTAGTCTTTGTAGTAGCTGGCGGCAGCCATCTTGGGAAGGAGAGTGGACAGTTGGAGGTGCAGGCCTCCAGGCAGTTTATACCCGGTCAGTGTCAGCTCTGCGTCCTTGGTGACGCCGACTTGGATTGGAGTTGGCTCCTTGAAGGAGGTAGTCGTGTAGGAGATGGGTGTCTTGTCTTCGCTGTGGCGTTGAGAGGAGCACCGTTCTGAGTCTCTGAGTGTCGGCTGGTTGTGGCGTTGAGGTCTGCTCAGAAGTTCTTTGGTGTGGGGACATGCAGTCAAACCCGGACTGATGAGCGATGAGGAGACTCAGTGTCTTATCCTCAAACAAAGTCAGTAGTGCTCTATGTGGGGGACATTCGTCTGACCCCACAGTCCGACCAAACAGAACCGAGGACGAAACGGGGACATCTAGTCAAACCCGATTCAGAAGAGCAGAGGGAGAGGACAGACAGGACGTCTTGCCCGTTCATCCACCAAAACCAAGAGAGGCACATCTGGCCTGTTCACTATCCTCACTCAGTGGGGGAGTTTGACTCCTCCCTTCCAGTTCACTGGCCATTGGCCACGCATGGGTCCATATCTATGTGTGTAGGGGGGTTCAGCAGCCCCTCCTTTTTCCTCCTGCCATATCTCTACTTTTCTCTAACTTCCCTTAGTGACTAATTGCAAAACATCTGATCATGGATTTGCAAACAAATCGATTCTGGGAACGTTTAGATACTAAACACCATACATTAGCCATGCAGAGCTCAGGCAAATATTAGGAGAAGAAATTATTTACATATCAATTCAACATGCTATGTACAGTGTATAGTTAAGGTTCATAAGATAGCATACAAATATATATATACTGTATTTGTGCTCCAGACATGTAAAATGCGCACAGTTTCATCTGTGTGGTATTGTTCATGAAGTAGGGGCACAGAGAGTGAATACTGAAGTGTCCATTTTCTTGAGTTCCTATCCTGCATTCCAAAGGGTCGTAAAACTGATTAGCACCCTCCATCCTTCTCTGGGGGGGAGAGGGCATTGTCTCTCAGTGTCACTGAAAATGGTACAGTTGTACACGACCAATGTAATGTTTCTGTGTTATCCATGTCCGTGTTCAGGCCTCACGCTACATATCCCCCCTTGGCCTCAAGGTCGTGAAGAAACGAAACGTTGAGTCTATGATCCTTGAGGGCACAAAGTAGGAAGTGAGAGCAGGGACATGGCACACACAGCATACACATCACATGTAAAAATGGCAACTCCCTTTCCTTCTAAACTGTTTCTGGGAAATTTCGAACAACCATAAAACATGTTTAAACAAGAAAGAAAAAGGGAATAAACCACAGAGCACAAAAGGAAAGGAACCATTAAAATGCACTTAAACTGCTGCAAGCTGAGTATATTTGCTGTCCTCAATATGATGGAAAAAAAATATATATATATATATATATATATAATAATAATATATGATGACCTAATATATGTACAAACTCAACACACAAGGAAAACAAAAAAGAGGAAAATAACATTTTAGGAAAAGACAGATGCTTTAAAACTGCCAAGATTGTTTTAAAACTCCTATAGTTATCAGCAAATTAGGATGATGGCATATTAGTACAGGGGAAGCAAGAAAAATAATATGCTTATAAATATCTACACACATGTACAATATATACATAATGCTACAAGAGATGTCAAACCCTTTTTTTAACATCTTGAGTGTTTTAAAAGACACCTGGTTAGTTATCAAGATATAATTTGAAGGATTAACACCATTTGTTTGAGTCTAGGTAAAAAAAGAAAATGTTACAGATTTGGGAATAGACTTTAACCATATAATATGTATCATCAGTATCTCCCCTTGTCAACTGAAATGGTGACCGTTTACTGCAACATGTTTGAGTGTAGCTACAACAACATATTTGCCGCAGACATAATTTGGGTAGAACTATCATGCTGTTAATTCACGAAATGGTAATTAAGATGATCAAGGCATGCAGATCATGTTAATTATCCTATAGGGACTACATTTGACGGTTGATACTATTATTTTAGGTTTGGACAAAACAAAACAAACACAACAACAACCAGTGTATAAGGTGTATAAATCCGTACTCCCCCCTTTGGATTTTTCAATTGACCCACCAGCCACCACAGGGAGTTAAATCTGAAAAATCCACACAAGAGGATGCCACTGTGTTGTTGATTCAGTCATGCATCGATGCCCGCCAGTCATTATCACTCGGCCCTGACTTCTGTCTCGCTGCATAGAGCCGTGCTTTTCTTTGCCGGCGTGATTCCCTAACTTCGTGACTGACTTCTGGGCTCTTATGGCTTCCTTGGGAGCTGAACGATAAGAGCGGGTCATCACGGTCTCTAGCAAATGCTTCCCGTGCCAGACTCCGTAGCTCCCGTATGCTTTTAGGGCATGTTGCCATGTTACTACTGAGTCTGACATCGAGAGGGAAACGCTTGGTGACAGATGGCAATAGGTTGTTAACAAACAGCTGTTTGAACATGACATCCTCCTCCATGTTTGGAGTGTTCTTATAGCCGAAAAACGCTTTCATTAGACGTCTATAGAACACGTCAACACCTTCACCATAGAGCTGTTTAACGCCCATGGCCGAGACGAGACCAGGTTGAACACCACAGTCGTCACTGAACTCATCAATAATGACCTGTCGAACCGAACCCCAATCTTTTAGAAATTGTGCCGGTTGTCGTGTGAGACAGGAAAACACCTCACGGTTGGAGGTTAGATGAATAAGTCTGACTTTTGTTTCTGCAGTGACAGGCTCATGAGAGCGTAGACAGTCCTCTATACTATCTAGATAAGCATGAGTGTCTGCACTGCCCGAAACTGGTGGGTTAAAACGGTCAATGTGTTCTGCAATTGCCATTAGATCGTCATCGTCCAGCGTTTTAGCAAGGAACCTTTGGGGTTCATGCGTCATTTTGTGTGAGTCAAACTCAAACTGACTGGGTGCTGAAGGTGGGCTAGAACATGGTGGGACTGGTCGTGTGCACGCAGCTATGTCTGCTCGTGCTACCACTCTATCAATTGGCAGGGTCATAGCCTGATCACTTGGGTGTACATGCAGTTGCTTTGGTTCTAAAGGGTCAGTGGCAGGGATGTAGGTTTTTGGAAAGGAAACATGGTCCAGCAACCCTGATGACCACCCAATTCCATTTCCTCAAACTCGTGCTTGGTTAATTTCCCCTGGAGTGTTGTGATAAGGTTGTCTCTAATAGTTATAGTGTGTTGTAACTGATTGACTTCTACACTCAGTCTGTCAACATGAGAATTCATTGCCGAGATTGCTTTGGCCTGGTCAGCTAGTTCAGCCTGGATTAGGCTGGACCCACAGCAAAGTTCACCAGTGCATGCTGGTGGTTGACCTCTGACCTCTGCTAGAAGGTTCTGAAAGCATTTCAGTAGAGTGTCATCCATGCTGGTAAATTTATGCTTTTCCAGGGATGCAACCCTGTCTTGCAACTGGATTATGGAGCCCTGAAGCTTACAGAATTCAGCCAGATCGCCCCATGGTTGTTTTACTCCAGCCTCCTGCTTCAAAACACCCCCTGTAGCCTGCCAGTGTGGTCTTTAGCTGTCGGCAATGGGACAAACTGTGGGCACACATCCATATCACAACCAACACTCCAAGAACTCTGCAGTTCTGGGTCAAAACGTTCTAGCCAAGCTTTTGCAGCATGTGTTATGGCATAGGCCATATTAAACAGGAATTTCCTGATCCCTGCGACATCGATGAGAACCAAACACGAGGAAACCACGAATAACACCAAAAGCTGATTGAGTAAATCCAGGTAGCTGAGTGCCTTCTCAGACATATTGGCAGTGTTGCTAAAATCTTCTTATTTTAGAAAAGTTCTCTAAAAACAGATCTCTAAAATCTGCAAAGTTGTAAAATGGGCTGCCAAAGTGTTGTCAATTAATCTTGTTCCCAAAATGTAATTTATCTCACAGGGCGGATCAAACACCTATAATGTACCACTTGTTAACAAACTTGTGACTTTTGGCAGTCAGCCCAAGTTTCAAAAATTGACACTAATTCTAAAATAGATTGCCGAACAATTAAAATCTAAATTTTGACCATACTTTAATTTACTTGGATGCATGCATTAGCTGGCAGGGTTAACAAAAGGTACATTTGCCACTGAAGTGAAATTCGAATTTGGAAATGCAAGGTGGGCAGTTCGCTTTACTTTTGCAGCCTACACAGTGAGCCCTAGGCTGGCTGTGTAAGAAGGAAGAACTGGCACACAAGAGCAGCAGGCCAACTAATGCTCAGACCCCCCTTGACATTCACTTAGATGCAGGGTGATGAAAGAGGTGAAGGGGTGGGGGTCGTTCTACAACCCGGAAATGAGAATGGAACTGGCATTAGCCGGCTATTGATAAGCCCTTTGCCTGTTTCCTGGTCTGGAACCAAGATTGCACTACTCAACCTCTTTTGGAATGATAGATGATGACTGACACGGTTGAAAGTTGCCAGTCAACACACACTTCTAACTTGTGTAAAGTGAATGTATTCGTGACAACAGTGTATGGAACGATAACTAGGTGTTACAGTATGGGCAAATGGTTGCTAAAAAGCAATCACAACAAATGTTGATCTGTCTTATGTGTCCGCTGACACACAAGGGGCAGGCCCAAACCCCCCTTTCTGCCCTGATGTGGGTGATAAGGAAGGAGTGGGAGGTCAGGACTGGTGTGGCTCAACTCCTCATGGAGCCAGATTGAGCCAACACTGCTAAGGCCGTGGTTCAAAACCCCCCTTTTCTTAAATGATTGATAAAGGGTGTTGTGTGTATGTTGCATGCAGCAACAAAGACAAAATGGAGACCGTTTGTCTGCGCTCTCTGGCAGAATCTAAAATGGTTCCTGTGTCAATTTCACACACAACTGCCTTTCCTACCCTACCAAGATCAGATCATTAACTTGTTAAAACATTTGGCCAGGCCAAGGTAACTTCCAACCAGCAATGATGTCATACATGTACAGTACTCACAAATAAAATAAAAATAAAATAATACTATGTTACACCATACTGCCACTGGAAAACATAAAGGGCTTACATCTATCTATAAACCAGGGTTTTCACAGTTTTACTTGTATTCACCAACAGATTTGCAGTGATGTCTATTGGTGTAGGTATACTTCATTAGACATAGACCAATAGTTAATATACTCTAGAGGAAGTGGGATAAAAACTCACATTTGTGGGAGAGGGGCACACATGCACTAATGTCAGATCAACTTAATTCAACACAGATATGGATCTAATGTGTCAATTTAAGGATCTTTGACAATTCTAGTCATGATGAAACTCACACCCTTCAGATTATGAGACGGATCCTAGGTAGCTCTCATATCTAGCAGCTAAATAAATTCTCAACAGTTACTACACCATGCCTCTTCGGGAGAATGAGTTTATATTATTGTTATTATTATTATTATAGTGCTTACTTTAAAAACGACCGATTTTATTCCGGTTTTACTGGTATTTTAGATTTCACTCTGCTACCACTAACCAGATATTGATCAACTTAAATCACCGAAAAAAAGTAATAAAATAACAGCCGTATTAGGCCTATATTATTAGCGTCATCATGGTGGTTATTTTTTCTATTATTACCTGTATTATTATTATTACCCTTATTATTATTATATTAAAAAAAAACTTGTATGTATGATTTCAATATCTCATTGTTCACAGTATGTACAGCTGGAATAAGAGTCTGCCCCACGTTGGGCGCCAATTATGTAGTGTTTATGAACAGGACATAATATTTCAATATTAATTTTCCATATTTTATGAAATTATGAAAATATTAATATCGAAACATACTGAAATTATATGCTCACGTCACTGTTAATGTAACATGAGTTCTTGGACAGACTAGCAATAAATACCCCATCTGTACAATTTGTAAACCATGAGATAGAAAACACAACAACTTCTTAATAAAAATAATCAATTTATTACATGTAAAATAAATTGGTATAAAACATCCTAAAATGGACGGCAGGATTAAAATGTCGATCATAGCAAGGTCGTGTGTATTGTCAGGTAATGGTGCAGACAAAGAAAAGAGACACTTGAAAATAAAAGCAATAAAAGGTTTGAGAAACAGCAGATCTACAACTTCTCTACTCTGCCTGCTAACCTGGGGGTTGCCATTTTCACATGTAATGCGATATGCTTGCCTGTGTGTAGGAGGAGA
The DNA here is from genome assembly GCA_039105355.1 of Benthosema pterotum. Classification (NCBI taxonomy): domain Eukaryota; kingdom Metazoa; phylum Chordata; class Actinopteri; order Myctophiformes; family Myctophidae; genus Benthosema; species Benthosema pterotum. The sequence continues at coordinate 5,884,295 of CM076969.1, forward strand.
CAGTCATGTGGTAGTGGCAGCCATTAGCAGCCCTGTGGTGATAGCCAGGAGTAGTCGTAGTAGCTGGCGGCAGCCATCTTGGGAAGGAGAGTGGACAGTTGGAGGTGCAGGCCTCCAGGCAGTTTATACCCGGTCAGTGTCAGCTCTGCGTCCTTGGTGACGCCGACTTGGATTGGAGTTGGCTCCTTGAAGGAGGTAGTCGTGTAGGAGATGGGTGTCTTGTCTTCGCTGTGGCGTTGAGAGGAGCACCGTTCTGAGTCTCTGAGTGTCGGCTGGTTGTGGCGTTGAGGTCTGCTCAGAAGTTCTTTGGTGTGGGGACATGCAGTCAAACCCGGACTGATGAGCGATGAGGAGACTCAGTGTCTTATCCTCAAACAAAGTCAGTAGTGCTCTATGTGGGGGACATTCGTCTGACCCCACAGTCCGACCAAACAGAACCGAGGACGAAACGGGGACATCTAGTCAAACCCGATTCAGAAGAGCAGAGGGAGAGGACAGACAGGACGTCTTGCCCGTTCATCCACCAAAACCAAGAGAGATCACATGTGGCCTGTTCACTATCTTCACTCAGTGGGGGAGTTTAACTCCTCCCTTCCAGTTCACTGGCCATTGGCCACGCATGGGTCCATATCTATGTGTGTAGGGGGGTTCAGCAGCCCCTCCTTTTCCTCCTGCTATATCTCTACTTTTCTCTAACTTCCCTTAGTGACTAATTGCAAAACATCTGATCATGGATTTGCAAACAAATCGATTCTGGGAACGTTTAGATACTAAACACCATACATTAGCCATGCAGAGCTCAGGCAAATATTAGGAGAAGAAATTATTTACATATCAATTCAACATGCTATGTACAGTGTATAGTTAAGGTTCATAAGATAGCATACAAATATATATATACTGTATTTGTGCTCCAGACATGTAAAATGCGCACAGTTTCATCTGTGTGGTATTGTTCATGAAGTAGGGGCACAGAGAGTGAATACTGAAGTGTCCATTTTCTTGAGTTCCTATCCTGCATTCCAAAGGGTCGTAAAACTGATTAGCACCCTCCATCCTTCTCTGGGGGGGAGAGGGCATTGTCTCTCAGTGTCACTGAAAATGGTACAGTTGTACACGACCAATGGATTATGTTTCTGTGTTATCCATGTCCGTGTTCAGGCCTCACGCTACAACAGTATAAACCAACTCATCAAATTGTGATTCTAGAGGATTTTCTCATCCAATTTGGTGATCAGGAACTCCCTGTGAATTCAACCTGTGAACTTTTGGTCAGATTCCCCAGATCATGTCTCTTTGCTCACCTCCAGAACACTAATCGTTCGGGCACCACAAAATATTTGACGAGGGCTGCATATCTTTTCTTTAGAGATGTTTTGGGAGCTGTGTGTTCATAGACTGCTTGCATTATGGAAACAACATGAATAGGTTAGCTTTTCGTGCACCACACTAAGCGTCACTTCACAGAATATGTTTATTTAAAGTGGTATAGATATAGGTATATAATATTATAGCCAGAATATTAAGAGTAATATTTAAAATGAATTGGACAACCAGCTGGTGCTGCACAATTTTTGCACAGATTTAGAAATGCAGTCTTATTTTTGATAAATTGTGCAGCACTACTCTAGTGTTTCAAGCGGTAAACTATAATTTGTATATCTGCCTCAATTCATGCATCGTCCCGGACATGGCTTGGCTTCCATCAATGCACATCTAGAATAGATAGCATGCTATTCAATTAAACAACGGCAGTATAGTGGCCTCACGTTGATACTGCATAATGAAGTAACTTTCCCCGCCTCTGGCAAGTCAAATATTGAATAAGCAAATAAAATCAAGCAGTTCTTTTTTTCTGCTGCTTTAATATACCAGACACTAGAATACTGGTGGTGGGCACCAAATGGACCCTAGCGGGTCCATTTGGTTCCATTTGTGCACTCTCAGAAAAGAAGGAAACTCATTAACATGGTGAAACACATCTTGATGATGTCGTCAAGATGTATTTCACCATGCTAATGACTTTTTTCAGACCTCCATTTCTAGGAAACACAGAATGGGGGAGCTTTTTAATAACATAGTAAAATATTGAGATTAAGTGGAATTCCCCTTTAAGTCACGTGCATGCACACTTGCATTTGCGTGCGCATTTGCGTGCACCTGCGCAACACACACAGACACGCTATTAAAACAAGTATGGCATATTGAGAAAGATTCTTTACAATGACAAGACAAAAAACATATCACTACTTTTGCCCCAAAAATATTTTAGATGTGAGAAGTGGGGGGACGCCGTCCCCCTCCACTACACCCCTGGTGGTGGGCCTCAGAATTGCTCCCCATTCCATGCATGCCAGTGTTGTTTTTGTCGACTAAGACTAAGACTAAAGACTAAGTCGACTAAGGTTTTTGATATTTAGTCGACTAAGACTAGACTAACAAAAATTAATTTCAAAAGACTAATTGGGACTAAAAGATGTGTGTTTTCAAAAGACTAAGACTAAGATGAAGACTAAATCATAACCTAAGACTAATGGAAATAGGAAACATTTTTAACTTCTTTTTTTCGTTCTTTTTAAGTATGTGAACATATCTGCAGTATAGATTGCATACGTTTTCAGGAAAGGGACTTATTACTAATGCAGTAATTTTATACAAAGAAATAAAACAAGACATCTTTCATACTAAAAACTATAAATCTGTATAACATATATAAACCTACAATGCATTTCTATGTACCGGTAAGACTAAACTACTGAGACTAAGACTGAAAGACTAAGACTAAAAAAGACTAAGACTAAATAAAGACTAAGACTGAGACTAAGACTAAATCAATGTTGATATTTCGTCGACTAGACTAAGACTAAAAAAATGAATTTCAGGAGACTAAATGGGACTAAAAGACTAAATGTGTGTTACTCAAAAGACTAAGACTAAGACTAAGTCAAAATATTCTCAAACAGACAACACTGATGCATGCATTTCATTACATAACACACTTGGAAGCTTACAGTATATTAGGATGGCACTGTCTGCCACAGCTGTGAACACAAGCTCACGCTGTGAGAACGACACCAAGAACCATTAGATTAGGTCTCAGCACGTCAGCAAATAACCGCTGCAGTGCTCACACCGCTGTTGATTTTGACAGAAATTGAATTTGTTTTCATTCATAGACTTTGGAATACATTTTCAATTAGTTGTAGCTTTCTTACACTGGGTCAGACACTGGGTCAAAATAACAGATCTACAAGCCCACAATGTGGGCTTGTAGTTCTACTATTTTCAGTGTGCAACACCAAAGCGCAAGCCAACCATAAAATGACTTGCCTTTTGGTTGTACTGCATATCTTCTCCACTAGTACCTACCTAACAAGCTACCTTTTTACCCTGCGGGTGACGTAACAGTCACTGGCGGTGACTATGATTCACCCCTGCAGGCAACTTTTACGTCACCGGCAGTGACTATGTTTCACCCCTGCAGGCAACATTTACGTCACCCTGTGGGTGACGTAACAGGCGTGTGGACAGACGGACGCATGTGCGGTGTTTAAGCTTGTTGTTCTTTTGCAGTCTGGTTCGAAATCAAGCATCACCGATTGCGTTAACCTGTTATTACATTATTAATAATAGCCTATAGTTTGTTTTTGTTATAACATATATTTGGCAAAGTAGCCTGTCTAGTTAGACACTCGACTAGAGTGCTATGAGTCCATGGACCAGCAACCATTTGGTTTCACTCTCAAGACTTTTCTGATGAATGATGTGCCAGAGAGATAAAAAGGGTAGCAAATACCTCTGCATGCATATACTGTACTTGCATGGAACATGTATACTTGATGAGTTATTTTTGATTATAATTTTCTCTATTATATCCTTTTAAGTCTATTAGTAGCGTCATTGTATAATTGCACCAAAGTAACTGTTAAAGTATTATTAATATATTATATCAAGGACCACCAGTGGTCCCTGAGAGGGTTCCAGGTAGTCCCCAGCTACGTTGGTTCACCAGATGTAACTCTTGAGAACGTAAAAATAAAACCAAATGGACCCTTGCGGGTCCATTTGGTTTCATTTTTACGCTCTCAAGAGTTAAAATATTCATCTGGATGAGTCATTTTGGAATGTACAGTATGTTTTGCTTGTTTTGTTTGCCAAATCCAGCCTGGAATTGTGGACAAAAGCAAAATAAATCTTTAGATTTGGGGTCTGTGGGGCTAAAACATACTCTAATGGTGGTCCGTGGCTCAAATCCTATAAATAAATGTGGTCCCTGGGATGAAAAAGGTTGAAAACCCCTGTAAAAACTGGGGGTCCCTCAGGGAGACCAGCTGTCATTTCCAAGACTTTTCAGGCGCCCCACAAATTGAGACCCTGTCACTGTAGCCTCGACACCCAGGCTTTCATTTTCGTTCGCCTTGCGCGAAAACTGAAAGCCTGGACTAACGCGCGTTGGAAAGTGGCCTTGAGGGGAGTGTCAACCTTCCGGGGTGGGCGTCGCTCTAAATGATGTGACGTAGAACAGCAGTGGACGGGCGTGGGAGGGGCCGGAGATGACGACACGTTAGTGAGATCAAATCAGAGCGCAGCACTTCCGCCGTGTGGATCCCACGACACCCCCGCCCCCCAAGGCCAAAATCATTGAGGGCTAGACCAGGCTACTGTCACTGTAACTGGCAAACTCCCTAATAGTTAATCCCCTAATAGTTGGCTTTCTGTACTGATAATAAAGCTCTCAATTTGTGTGAGGTATTTCTTAAGGTATTAAAATACCATGAGAAATATCCCCTAGGCTAGTTCCAAGTCTAGCCATAACATCCATAACCAAAATTAACATTTTAACACACACAAATGTGAGGTGCCAGTGGGTTTAATAACCAAATTATATAGGCAATATTAGGCTGGCTCATGGTGGAATATGGCATGACTAAACCCCACCCGCTCCCACACAAGCAATAGCCTGAGCTATTTACACTTCTTCTGTCCCTCAATGAACAGTTTTGGGATCTGGTCACCATAGGACTAGGTCATTGGTTTTCATCCCCTTTCATATCATATCAAGGACAATCTTTATTTGAAATTTAAGCCCCATGGACCACCATGTGATGACAATTAGCCTCTCAAACTCAGAACTTGCTGTATTGATGTTGGTACTATAGTATAAGAAAGACAACAGGCAAAAAGGGACGATTGTTAAATGTTTAAGAAACCATGCAACTTTGTTTTCACTTTGCTCTCAAGAGTTAAAGTCCATTTGGTTACCAACTCATCATCATTTAGCTGGGGGCCGCCTGGAACCATTCCTCAAGGACCACTGAATTTCAAAAGGTTGATGAGAATAATAAGCAGGTAATAAGCAGATAGCAGAATATGGGCTACAATTCACATGCATGCAAGGCTGGGATTTAAACCTGTTCATCGTACAAATCATCCAGGTACCGTAGCATGTAAAGATGCTGGTGTTACTGATGATGGAGTGGTTCAGACAGACAGAGCTGATGGTGTGTGTGTGTGTGTGTGTGTGTGTGTGTGTGTGTGTGTGTGTGTGTGTGTGTGTGTGTGTGTGTGTGTGTGTGTGTGTGTGTGTGTGTGTGTGTGTGTGTGTGTGTGTGTGTGTGTGTGTGTGTGTGATGTTGTACTGGATGCGTATGAATGATGATGTTGAGGTGACTGATCATAATAAACAACATGGAACAACACCTAACAACAAGACTCACTCAGCGTAGCCGGTGCTCCACGGCAGCCTCCTGGTCTCCTTCAGGATCAGGATGGGTCGCGCGACGTGGTCCGCGGAGCACTCGATCTCGTCCGGCGACAGACCCAGGAAGTCGGGCCGGGTGTAGGGGAACTTGAGCGGCAGGTCCGAGCCGATGTGGTCCCCCCCGGGGCCCCCGGAGCCGCCCCCGCCGGTCATCATGCCGCCCATGAAGCTGGCCACGGCCGATTTCACCCGCGTCAGCATGGTGCTGCTGCTGCTGCTGCTGCTGCTGCTGGGAGGTGGTGGTCCAGGTTCTGGTGCTGCTGCTGCAGCTGGTGGTGGTCCGTCCTGGCTGTCGCAGCGTGAGAGCAACCGTCCACCTCCCTCTCTCCTTCTTCAGCCTCCTCCTCCACCACCACCACCTCCAACTCCTTCTCCTCCACCCGATAGAGGAGAAGGTGCTGATCCTCCGCGAACCGTGATGATGATGATCGTCGTTTTGCGGTGATGAGGAGGAGGAGGAGGAGGAGGAGAAGAGCTGCTCCTTCTTGCGCTTGGCGAAATTAAACAACACTAGCGCCGCTGTCGTAACTCATACAGCTATATAGTTCCTCCTGGCTGGGAATCTATAAACCCCTATGGATGTATTGGACTGGATGGAGAAATGCGGAAACAAATGTCAACACGGAGCTGAGTCATGTGACAACTGAACCGGGTGGTTGGCTGGTGTGTATGTGTGTGTGCGTGTGCGTGTGAGCTTATTTATGGACTATGCCTGCTTCGTCGTGTTGCGTCGAAAAGCCGATCTTCACTGAATGGCGACTATAGTAGAGCATGATGACTGACTGACTGACTGACTGACTGACTGACTGACTGACTGACTGACTGACTGACTGACTGACTGTCGGGTCAAAGTGCGTTGATCCTCCCACAGGGAAAGATGAGTCGACTATACTACACACACTGTTGTTGGGCAAAGTGCGCGGACCGTCCCTATACCATCACAAAAACACTAATTGTTTGCAGAGAGCTTATCGTCTCTACGCTGAAGAGTGTGTGTGTGTGTGTGTGTGTGTGTGTGTGTGTGTGTGTGTGTGTGTGTGTGTGTGTGTGTGTGTGTGTGTGTGTGTGTGTGTGTGTGTGTGTGTGTGTGTGTGTGTGTGTGTGTGCGCGCGTGTGTGCGTGTGTGTGTGTGCGTGCGCGTGTGCGTGAGAGTGAGTGAGGCGCGCGCGCATATTCAGAATCAATAGCAAAAGTTGCAGATAGAGCTTATCCGTGGAGATGCATAGGTCTACATGCATGCTTTTATGTGTGCTGTATTGTAGGCTATGACTGAGTAATAGGGCATTAATTTTACAAAAGGCAAATAACAATAATCATAATCATATAGAGATATAGGATGTTTTGTCCCAACCACAACAATAGCCTAATGTGAACTTGGTAGGCCTATAATCTATATGATTCAATGTCTGTAGGCAACTCCATGTGCATACCTTCCTATAAAAGCAGTAGAGCTATAGGTCACTGAAGGCGAGGTGAGGTCGTATAGGTGACCACCTTTCCGATGGTCACCTCATCACCTAACACTGGACTAGACCTTTAAAGGAGTCAGACATGCTGTGGAAAAGCCTCGCCCTGCTCATCATAAACCACAGTGTCTCCATTTCAAACATGCAGCCCTAGCATTAACACAAAATTCAAACACGGGGCAGATGCCAAATTGGCATACTATGTCCGATCAATATTTAATCAAAGTGCTCCATTGTCCTAATTACAGACCCCCACCCCCCAGAGACCAGCTCAGTGGCCTTGTGGTTAGAGTGTCCGCCCTGAGACTGGGAGGTTGGGGTTCGATTCCCGGCCTGGTCATACCAAAGACTCTAAAAATGGGACCCAATGCCTCCCTGCTTGGCACTTAGCATCAAGGGATGGATTGGGGGTAAGTCCCTGCGATATACTAGCGTCATGTCCAGGGGTGTCCCACGCTATAGAAACAGGAGATAGGCTCCTGACCTATATGGGCCTCAATTGCTCAGCCGGGCCTCCTGACATCATGGCCTGGCAAGGCTACTTACTTACCCCCACCCTAGCCCAAGACATTGGACTCTCGTAGAGAGGTGTTTGCGATTCTGACTTGATCACTCTACGAGAGTCCAAGGTTTCGTATCGCCTGACAACGCGGATTTCGCCGTTTCGGCTTCTAGTAGCTCTTACGGTGCACCAATTCCACATGTAAAATGCTGAACATAAGCTTCCACCCACTAGCTCCTCCCCCCACCCCCTCCTCCCGGGGTGAGGGACGGGGAGGGGAGTGAGAGTGTGTGGGGGCGGAGGAGGGGAGTGGGGGGAGGGGAGTGGGAGGGCCGCTGAGCTGCCATTGGTTATGGCGCACCCCCACCCCCCCCTTTCCCCTCCTTCCAAGATGGCAGCTTCCGGACGGACCGAGTGGAAAAAAACATCAACAGACTGAGTGGAATAAAACATTTTATTTATTAAAAACTAGGACTCTACGGCGTACAATCTTTTGCCGTAGTGGAAGCTAGTGGGTGGAAGCTTATGTTCAGCATTTTACATGTGGAATTGGTGCACCGTAAGAGCTACTAGAAGCCGAAACGGCGAAATCCGCGTTGTCAGGCGATACGAAACCTTGGACTCTCGTAGAGTGATCAAGTCAGAATCGCAAACACCTCTCTACGAGAGTCCAATGTCTTGGGCTACCCCCACCCCCAGACTGGTTCTCGAGCACCGATTTGGGCCTGGGCAGAGGCCTTTTGTGGCGGCACTCCTTGTGGAATGCATGTGTCAGTGGGGCAAACGGTTCTGGAGTCACGTGAATTATAAAACATATATCACTGACTCTGCTGTTCAGTATTGAATCCCTACAAGGCTATTGATTGATGTGTTGAATGCCACAAAATTAGATTCTTTGGTCCATCAACGCAGTAGATCTGGATCTATATTTGTCTGCTTTGGTAGTGCTCTAACAATGATGTCTGATGTTTGCTGTGTGTAATATATAACCATAGGCGGCGCTAGGGGCGCTTTAGCACTCCCAAAAATATCCATATACTGTAGTAGCACCTTAGCTCTGGTCCGGAGCTCCTTGCTATGAGTCTGCCTTGCATTGGAGCTCTGTAACATTAACTGGATGTAACTCTTTGAGAGCGTAAACAAAGAGTTTAAACCAAATGGACCTTTGCGGGTCCATTTGGTTTCATGTTTACACTCTAAAGAGTTAAAATTCTCAAACATTCATCTGAATTATCCAGAAATGTAAAAGAATGGTCTTTTTTATCTATGTTTGCCTGTTTGTGAAATCCATCCTGGAATTGTGGACAAAAGCAAAATAAATCTTTAGTTTTGGGGTCTGTAGGGCTAAAATGTCATCAAATGGTGGTCCTATGTGGCTCAGAGTGCCCTGGGGTCAAAGTGGTTGGTCTTATTCTTACTTTCATCTTTAAATTAAATGAATATTACGGAGACTTTAGTTCAGCCTTTAGTCTTGGACTCCACAGTATTTTATGTAGGCTATCTTATTTGGCCCCTTGGGAGAAATAATTGCCCACCCCTGGTTTAAACGGTATAACACTGCCACCAAGTGGACACATGTGATCCGTACAGAGCAGTGTTACATTCTAGTAGCAACTTGCTACTAGAATGTCAACGTAACACTGTCCTGTACCGATTACATGTGTAAACAACAAGCATGCGTTTGTTGTTTTATTTATGATGTTGAATCTTGCTACTAGCAAGGTTCAACATCATAAATAAAACAAAGCGGTAATGGCTCAGTGGAGACAATTCATATTGGTGAATCTGAATTGAATTACACATGATATACATGAAATGAAAAAATATATGAAAATATCATAGGGGACCTCGATAGGAATATAATCTCGCGTCACTCACGAGACTCCCCACCTGGAGGAAAAACTTTCCCACCGTTGGAACCATAGATATATATAAGAAAGATAGATGGAAAGATAGATGCATAAGAGCTAATTTAGCATACTAACAGTTTTTAGGTATTTTACAGTAACAAATCAAAGTCTCTGGAAAGTTGTTCTACTACTACAAAACGATCTAAAATGAAGGGATTTAAGCTTATTAAATCTTGTCTATTTGTTGTACTCATTTTCTTTAGAAGTCTATGTAGAATTGGACAGACCCCATGAAGTGAACAGAGTTCGCGTAACTCCATGTATCTATAGGCTACTCTAAGTAAGGCCATAATGAAAACTAGTCCAAAGGAGGGAAGGGACGTTTAATCATGCCAATCAAATCAAAGCTTATACCACATCATGACGCAATGTGCTTTAAGCTTGCATAATAAGATTGATGCCAACTACCAGAGCAATGTAGACTATGCTCCATTTGTCTGCTTTCCAAGTTAGGTCCCTCCCTCCCACCCTGGGCCTGCCCTGATCCCGGCCCATATTTCCAAATATTCGGTATTTCGGGGCTCATGGCTAGATTTGAAAATCAAACACTGTTTTGGTTTCCAGTAGCCTACGAGTAAAGCATTATTTAAACCCCAAACTTTACAGTACCTTCCCAGATAGCAAAATGCATTGATTCAACCAAAATTCAACGTTGAATCAATTAATTTTGCTATCTGGGTTACAATCAGTGGACATGGCAACACCGACCACATCGCGAGATTTTCTACATTGGGAGTTGACCGCAGGGGGGCGGGTTGTGGTTGTAACTTGTGGCCAATCATCACATACCATGCCATTTAGGAAGGAGTGACTGGTCGTGGTCCCTTCCAAAGCGGTTCTCAAACTGGGGTTCGGGGACCGCTGCGGGGGATCCGGGAAGCTTCAGGGGTCCCGAGTAAAAACTTTCATTAGATAGCCTATTATTTAACAGTTGATCGACAAGCCATGCACAGGCAACGCCTGTTGTTGTGAGTGAACTGCATTATTATTATTAGGCTACTATTATTGTTTTATATTTTAAACAATACTTAAACAATATTGTAACAACATAAATCTTGTGGGTAGCCTACCATAGGCTATATGATATCATGTGATGTGGGGGTCCCTCACCCAGACACAAAATATTTTCAAATTGAATGGCCAAGACTCAAGAGTGTAACATGCGTTTAGAGGAGGCCTCTTTAACGTGGACACGCCAAGAGCATTTTACAGAGCCTATATACGCCTGATTTGGGGATCCTTTAATTTTAATGGCCCCAATTGATCCCCTCATTCGTGTCAAAGGTTTGAGAACCATGACAGAACCCCTGCCAAGGCTTTATGGACTCACTGACTCAGATAAAGAAGTTACAATAAATCTCTGAATGAGCAGGACAACGGTTTAAAAAAGCGTTTAATGGTCAATCTTTTCAGGCCAATGGTTGTCTATAATAAAAAGTACCATATATACTCAATATAAAAATATACCCTATAGTTCTCAACTTCTTTAACTTTAAGTGCATATATAATTAGGCCAATCTCGCAATTTAAGTGTGCAGTGCCAACCAGTTTTTGTAAACACAAAGAGCAAATTTCAAGGAGTTCAACACACTTGCAGACCTACTGTATAGTAATGTATAGCCAAAACCAACACCTCTGTCTGTCGGATTGGCAAAGATGAAAAAGGCAAAGCGCCGTGCTGACACGGACAATTTAGCCTATCAATTAAAATAGTTACTTTTGGTCCTTATTACTTATAGTTATATTAATTCAATTTGTAATAAATATGCACTCGTATAGATTTTGCATATCATGCCATTTAAATAGCCTATGATGTCGCATTTTCTCACACGATCTGGCCTGCTATATTAAATAAATGCCCAAATTGTAAATTAATTGTAAGCTTCATCAACTGGTAAATAAATAAATAAAAGTGCTTTCAAGCCTTTGAACAGTGGAAGCTTTTAGGAGCTTTGGGCGCAAAATATAGGCCTGTTTCTATTTTCATATCTTTCATATCTTTCATATCTTAAAAAACTCTAAAATAAAATATAAAAATAAAATAAATAAATAATAGTACAAAAAGCTACGATTCGGTCAGACCCATAAAAATAAAATTACAAAAAAAAAAATAAGATGGAAAAAATGCTAGAATGCTAGATGTGCATCATGCCAGGCAGAACTCTTTTTTTTGTCAAGCAGCTTGGACTTTTTTTTTACGCATGAAACAAATTCAAGCATAACGGCAGTTATAAGCAGGAGGAGGATCAATAATCCAAAGATCGATCATCATTTCTCAGTTCTTCTTTGAGTCGATGAGCCGCTCCAAAAAGCTCAAAGCCAAGTCCACTTCCTCCGGTGTTAAGTCCTGTTGTTGGTGACCAGCAGCAGCAGTGCCATCCCCGGGGAGCAGCCTCCTCTCACGGTGGCTCCCAGCAGGCTGCCCCGCCGCCGGGCGCTCTGCTCCGGCGCTGCGGTGTGGCGCTGACGGTGGGACGGCGTGGATGTTCTGGAGTCTCTTGTTGAGCCAGTCCTGGCGCTCATTCACGTGCTTGTGCACGCCGTGGTTGTGCATGAGTTGGACCTCAGTCACTGATCGTTTCCTGCGTGTGAAAAATGGGAATTAAACATGTTAATGTGAATTAGTTTTGAGGGGGGCATGGCATATTATTTGTTTTATCGACGCAAGGATTGAAAAAGAAAACTAATAAAAAAATAAATAAATACAATTAAATTGTAGGCCTATAGGCCCTTATAGTCAAAGCATTTATAATAAATGTATGGGTGAATTTACCTCAGTGGTCGCCCATCAGAGAGCACAGACAAGTGTAGAATGCAGAGAGAAAGCAATACACCGTTCAGACGTCCGATGTACATGATGATGGTGATCTGTGTGAAATGTAACATAAATAAATATACAATAAATAAATATATCGTCATCATAATCATGCTTGGTGAAACATGAACACAATTAAAAACAATATGGTCAATCAAGTCTAAAATGGCTCACAATTATAGCATTCTCATATTTTAATAACTTCAATCTTACCTTTTGAAGTGATGTTGTGACTCAAAAAATAAAAAAATATATTATAATGCCAGTGTGGATTGGTAATGCCAGTGTGGATAGATAGTCCGATTTGATGTGGTTATAAATATATAGGCCTGTTGTCTATAAGGATTCTATCAGCTGTGATCAGTAAGTGGACATGATCCCAGGTTCTCCTCTTTTATATGTTGTGCTCCGCTTCTTGACTATTGATGACGCGCTTTCATTAGCTGCGTGTTGAGGACTGGTCGGTCGGGATAGGATAGGAATGGATAGGACAGGTCAAAGCACCTCCAATCTGATGGAGAGGACACTCCACCTTCCAACTTCATCCAAGTAGGCTAATCTGCGTTCATTGGGAATGTGTTCAGCATTTTATTAAAGATAAACGTTTTTTTTTTGTCATGCAACGATTAGCAGGTCTAATAAATGATGTAGACCCATTTGTTTGTTTTATAGCACAACGCTATAAGTTATAGCCTATACCATTTAGGCCTATTTAGATATAATATCACTTTTATCTGACACAAGCAAGTCTATAGCCTTGTGGCTGCTACTGGCTGCCTCTTAACCATAGCGCCAAAATCTCGACAAATTTACGAGCCCATGCGGGCCATTATCTGGTCCAGGGCCGGATCTAGAGGGGGCAGGGGTGGGCAGAGCCCACCCAATGTGCATCCTAGTGCCCACCCAATGAAAGGTAATATCAGTGGTTTTCAAACCAAAAGTGGTCCTTGAGAGGATTTCAGGTGGTCCCCAGCTAAATGGAATATTTTAACTCTTTGAGAGCGTAAAAATGAAAGCAAATGGACCCTTGCGGGTCCATTTGGTTTCATGTTTACGCTCTCAAGAGTCAAGATCATGTGAATTAGCCCAAAGTCTACACAACTAGAGAATGTACAAGATTAATTGGTCATTTTGATCTGTATGTTGGACTGTTTGGTTTCTCAAATCCAGCCTGGAATTGTGGCGAAACAAGAAATCTTTAGTTTGGGGGTTTGTGGGGCTAACATGTCATCAAATGGCGGTCCGTGGCTCACTTGCTGAATAAATAGTGGGCCCTGGTGTCAAAAAGATTGAAAACCACTGCTTCGTACGAAAAACTTTGGAGTTGCCCACCCTGCCATTCTTCCAGCCCACCCTAGTAGGGCTGGCTAGATCCGGCCCTGATCGGGTCACCATGGTTCCAGACGCGCGCCCTCGGGAATTAGCATTTGTTTCAATTAGTTCCCCTCCCAAAATCTAAACGCGTGACATCATCCATGACGTCAGAGAAAACGCGCTTCTCAATCAAAAGCCTATAAAAACGGAACTGCGCACCAGGGCGATGACGTCATGATGAACTATTGATCATTCATTCCTGGAATGTTTTTTTTTTTTTTATGTTGTCTACATGCGTCAGTCGGTTCAAAGCCAGCACTTATGGGGAAAAAGTGATTGAAGAATGTTCTGGATTTTCCCCCTCAAAATTCAGTAGGCTATATAGGTTAGTATAGGCAAATATAATAGCCTGTATAGGCTGTTATAGGCATATACCATAAGTGCTACTGAATTTATTCATTACTGAAAATCTGTACAGTGTTTACAATATTCAGTGTGGGATACCAATTTCATCAAAGCAGGAGAGTAAACTCACATGCAGGAAACAAGGGTATAATAATAAGCGATGAAACAAAAATAAATGCAGATATAAATTTGGAACTGCCAACACTATACATTTTAAGCTTATGAATGTAGCGACTCCGGATTAAACGGACTTAGTTAAATGTCCTATTTTCGGTTTGAAATAGTATTTATAGTAGAATACTGTCAATGTTTTCATTTCACTGTGGCTAGTTAAAATAATTTAGTATAACACCATCTTCAAATTGATAACGTATAATTCAGAATCAGATACAGACATGACAAGTGTTTGTTTTTTTGTCTTTTAAAATGATTTGCTGTAAAACAAACAAATACTAGGTAATCTGGATGAGTTATACTTGATAATAACTCAATTAGCCTGGTGTAAGATTTTAAAATAAATAAATAAATAAAAAGAATATTCTTTCAATATACAGCAGGGAATTTTCAACAGGTGGTCCGAGGACCACCTGTGGTCCTTGAGAGGGTTCCAGGTGGTCCCCAGCTAACTTGTTTAACCAGATGTAACTCTTGAGAGTGTAAAAATGAAACCAAATGGACCCTTGCGGGTCCATTTGGTTTCATTTTTACACCCTCAAGAGTTAATATATCCATCATCTGAAGCACTATTTAATTAAGAACTCTACACTGTTTTGTTTGCAAAATCCAGCCTGGAATTGTGAACAAAACCAATTGAATTCCTTAGTTTTAGGTCTTTGGGGCCTAAAATGTAATCAAATGGTGGTCCGTGGCTCAAATGCTGAATAAATGGTGGTCCCTGGAGTCAAAAAGGTTGAAAACCCATGATATACAGCAAAGGCAGAGCCACTGTAGCTCATATAGGCGGTTAAGTGTTTCTGCTCCCACCGCCCATGCATGCGCTCACACTCATTTTGGCCTCCATGCAGCTTAGGGTCAAGCTCTCCTCTCACCCCCCAGTCAGTCAGTCAGTGCTGAGCCACAGGTGTCCTCCTGAGTCTCCTGACATCCATCCAGTGCAAGCCCACAGCAGACAGCAGCCACATGCTGGGCAGGGGCGGATCTAGGCATGGGCATGGGGGGGCAATGCCCCCCTAAATACCCAGTCTGCCCAACCCCCAAACACGATGCCATGCAAAACAACCCAAGATATTTCAAATTAAAGTGCTTATATTTAAAATGATTTGAAACACTACTACTACTGCTACTAACTAACTACCGCTGCGTCGCCACTAAACCAACAGCATTTCATCATTGAAAACAGAAAACTCTCTGAGTCAGACCTTTAGCTTTATGCATGCTGCGTGTCTGTTGCAACTTCAACAACAACTGATGTTATTATTGATGCTTTACTTGACTAATAAAAGTCCTGTAACCGAAAATGGTATGGGGGCGACTTCATTGCCGATGAAGCGATGAAGCCGCCCCCATACCATTTTCTCTTGCCCCTCCAACATGTTCTCTTGCCCCCCCAAATGGGACATGTTACAACCGCCCCTGATGCTGGGAAGCATGAAGCAGCGTCCTACTTAGTATGGTCACACACGCCCACTACACACATTTAGGCAACGGTGAGGGCATGCGTTTTCTAAATGTAGCAGAAGCTGGGAATGGCGATGTCATGACACAACGGCTCTGTTTACACTAGGACTTTGTGTCTGTAATAAAAACATAAGATGATTTTTTTTTTCTTCCCCTGGCCCTTGTCGGTGTAGAGAGCGAGGTATATGAAGGCATTTTGCACCACAAGAGTTTTAAAATGTCTTGCAGTGCAGCTCTACCTGCATAGGCATTTGAGATTTAGGTTAAAATAAGTCTAAGTATACAAACAAACAGTAAATGCTGCATTTATATAGCATATCCACCAATTCACACACTTTGATTCACAGAGTGCAGAAGAAACCATGCACAACCATGGATTCAGTGTCTTGCCCAAGGGCACTTTGACATGTAGACAGGAAGAGCCGGGATTCGAACTGCCGACCCACTCATCATTGGACGACCTGCTTTGCTTCCTGAGCCCCCCCCCCCCCCCCCCCCCCCCCCCCCCCCCGCCCCCCAGTGAACGTCTTGCTGTATAGAACGTTAACGTGAGCTGATCCAGGGCATATGACACATAGCCTATACATCCCTGTTCACACCCTCTAGAATCCTCTTCCTTATGTGGATGTGGGTCCCCCTTGTCACTCAGCTGGGGGGTGAGGGGGGGGAGAAACATGACGGCATCGTCAGAGCAGTCCCGGTATGACATACATTGCAAGAAGCTCCGGGATGTTTAAGTAACTCTTGGTCTCATCGGGATCAGGGGCGGATCTAGGCATGGGCATGGAGGGGGCAATGCCCCCCTAAATGCCCTGTCTGCCCCACCAATAACATGATGGCATGCAAAACAACCCAAGATATTTCAAATTAAAGTGCTTCTATTTAAAATGATGTGAAACACTACTACTGCTACTAACTATAACTACAGCTGTGTCACCACTAAACCAACAGCATTTCATCATTGAAAACAGAAAACTCTCTGAGTCAGACCTTTAGCTTTATGCATGCTGCGTGTCTGTTGTAATTTCAATAACTGATGTTATCATTGATGTTTTACTTGACTAATAAAAGTCCTGTATCTGAAAATGGTATGGGTGCGGCTTCATCATGGGGGCGGATTCTTCATGAAGCTGCCCCCATACCATTTTCTCCTGCCCCCCCCCCCCCCCCCATTTGGGAAAGGTTACATCCGCCCCTGATCGGGATGAGTTGAACATCTGTGACAATTTGTACATGAAACCGATGAATAAAAACGCTGAAAAAGAGATGAAGAGAATTCTATCTGCATGGATAATACTAGACCTTAGTATACCCTTAATTTGGAATAATTGCTAAATATTACATTTTATTGTATTACGCTATATTATACAGTATCTATTCATTCTGTGGAGCATGATGTGAGTGAGTGAATTGTTATTTTGTACTTCAAATCAAACAATCAAAATTGTACCAGGACAGCAAAAGAACCTGCTAGTGCTAACCAATATTGATTATCCTCTGAACCGAACCGTATTGCACCTGTTGATAAACAAATGTCACAGGTGGTTAGCAATGAAATCTGTTTACATACCAGCGTTACAAGATTTATGGTTGTCGTGGGGGCCCTGAGTCTTAAACATGGTGACCTCGCCTCGCTTTCCCATGATACTATTACAGACTACGGTGGCCACGGGGCTGTTTAGATGACACCGGCCACACACAATGACCTCTGACCTTAGCTTAGGGATCCTTAACTTTGTCGTTCTCATTACCTCATGCGCGCTCAACGCGAGACATGTCACCAATGGCATGCAGCGGCAACAAGGTGCACAGGAATGCAGCGAGGCAAACGACTAAGAACTCAAGCCAAAAAAAAAAGATAAAAGCCTTAGCCTGACACAATAACACTAAAAGCATCTTGACGGAATTGTGTCTAAAAATCCCGTACGGAGTGCATTAGTTCTTGGTACACGGTCTGATTACGGTGAGAAGGATGAACACCATGTCTCGCCCATCATGGAAATCATGAAAGAATCTGAAAGTCCAATATGGCTTTAGGATTTATCAGTTCTAAAACTGACTGGTTAACCAGTCAGTTGAGAGGGTTCCAGGTGGTCCCCAGCTAAGTTGGTTAACCAGATGTAACTCTTGAGAACGTAAAAATGAAACCAAATGGACCCTTGCGAGTTAAAATATTCATCATTTTAATTAGCCCCAAGTCTAGACAACTAGAGAATGTAGAAGATTAATGGTCATTTTGGTCTGTCTGTTTTGCCTGTTTTGTTTCCCCAAATCCAGCCTGCATGGTATTGTGGACAAAAGCAATAGAAATCTTTAGTCTGTGGTGCTAAAATGTCATCAAATGGTGGTCCGTGGCTCAAATGCTGAATAAATGGTGGGCCCTGGTATATCAAAAAAGTTGAAAACCCCTGGTGTATAGGGACTGACAGCGTTTTGATAGATATTGTATCTCATCTGTCATCTCCATTATTGCTATAAACTCATGACTCATATACCCGTGGGTTATTATGGATGACATGCTAAACATTAGGGTCAACTTGGCATTCAGAACAATTACAAGTCAGGTGCATCAGTAAGTGAACCTGGTCCAGAATAGTACAGAGGGGTAATTAGGGAGCATGGCGGAGCTATTTTTGGTTTTCCTTTGATTTTTATAGAGGGTGACGGCATGTCCCATGGCGAGTGACAGGGAAGATGAATAGCAGCATAGATTCTTGTCATATCAAACCATTAGAAATAGCCTCGGGTAAAAACAAGTGCACATGGCATTACATATGTTTCTTCGGAAAGTTAATGTTTTCATTTAATTCTTTTGCGAATCAAGTTAACTTAAAATATATGTCAGATTTTCTGATCTATGTAATGTATAAGCTGCAAAAAAAGAAAGTGTCAACTATACCTATTTATCTATATAAGTCTATAAGCAAGACATTACAGCCCTTCATCAAAGAAAGAAAGAAAGAAAGAAAGAAAGAAAGAAAGAAAGAAAGAAAGAAAGAAAGAAAGAAAGAAAGAAAGAAAGAAAGAAAGAAAGAAAGAAAGAAAGAAAGAAAGAGATAGAACATGGTGAGATTAATTTACAGATTATACTTCATTGACACATAAGCGTAAAATAGGTGAATGTGGTACCCTGTCAGAAGTAAACTAACTACAAGTCATCTGCATTTACCTACAACCAGGCCTACCCTATTAATTATAAGCAATCTTTATTTATATAAAACCTATAATATCCAAAAGTATTAGAGTTGCGAAGAAGGAGATGAGCCTTGAGCAGCATTTAAGCTTTTTTTTATTATAGATAAAGCTGCTGGCAGCACAGGTGACAACAAATTCATTCCTCTACCACGTTGTATAATACGTTGTACATTATGCAAATTGTATCAGCCATTAAAGGATAAAAAAAAAAAGTCTGTTTGGCTTTGGCTTCATTTCACAGAAGTTATGTGACGAATGGATCTATAAATATATCCACACATAATAAACATTTTAGAGGTATACATGAGCCATACATGATTTATGGTGAAATCAAGAGTCAGAGAGGAGGACCTCAGAAGTGTGTATGAGCTCATGTACAGTAAACCCTTCATGTCTCCCTGACATGCAGCTATAGCATGTTACCCCACACAGTTTGAAGTTAGAACTCAACTCTTCTTTTCCCAGAAATACTCACTGGCTTTTCTTGGTTCCCTAGGGCATGGCATCAAGCTTTGGCAACACCACAGCACATGGCAAACTCCTGATTGTTAGTTTACCTCTTCAAAGGACAAAAATGAACACCCTCTGCTGAGTTTAATTGAGATTTATATAGTTTTAGAAGATCGGGCAGAACCATACCAATGTATAAAGTGCAATGTGGAAAAGGGGACTTTATTTCACTGTCACTGGCAATGCCCAGAGATCAGTTTTGGAAAGAAGTACTTGATATATTATCCCAGATAATCTCAGAGGATATACCAATCTGTCCACAACTGTGTATTCTGGGTATATTTCCTAATAACTTCAAAATTAACAGTGAAAAGAAAAGCATGGTTACCTACTGTCTCCTCCAGGCTAAACATACAATTGCACTCTTGGAAAAACCCAGACAAACCAGAGGTCAAGCAATGGTACAAATAACTGTCAAGCTGTTTGGCATTAGAGAAACTGACATTAGTCATAAAAGGGAAATCTGAAAATCTGAAGACTTTTTAGAGATATGGGGACAATTTATGCAATTCATGAATTATTCATGAATAATTCTATTGCACAATAATGTGGGGCTAAACATTTTTATTTGTGTGTGTGTGTGTGTGTGTGTGTGTGTGTGTGTGTGTGTGTGTGTGTGTGTGTGTGTGTGTGCGCGCGCGCGCGCGTGCGTGCGTGCGTGCGTGCGTGCGTGTATGTTTATTTACCTTGTTTTATTTTGCTTGTCTGTACATGTATGAATGAATGTATGAGTGTATGCATGTGTTTTTTGACATTTTAAAGGACATTGTAAACAGCAAAAATTGAGATGTCATAAATGAAAAATGTCAATAAGAATATTGTTTAAAAAAAAAAGAAGATCGGGCAGAAAAAAATACAGAGATAACCTTTCATGCATACATAGGCAAGATCCATTGCAGAGACAAGCATTTCAAATGACAATTGGGATTAATTCTGTAAATACTGATGCAAAGACACACTCTACCTTTTTCTCATCTCCAAACAACAGATGTCGCTTTCTAGAAATAAATGTCATGAGTCTAAATGCATAAATCATAATGCCATGGCAGGGGTTGACACTAAGGTCTCGGAGCTACTTGCCCATTGGGCAAGTGCAAGTCAGGTTCTACTTGCCCTCAGCTCATGGTCACTTGCCCCCCAAAAATATATTGTAAATTTTGCAGATGTAACTCTTGAGAACGTAAAAATGAAACCAAATGGACCCTTGCGGGTCCATTTGGTTTCATTTTTACACTCTCAAGAGTTAAAATTCATCATCTTAATTAGCCCAGGTCTACACAACTAGAGAATGTAGAAGATTAGTGGTCATTTTGATGTGTATGTTAATTTGCCTGTTTTGTTTCCCAAATCCAGCCTGGAATTGTGGATAGCTAGAAAGCAGGGAAAGACACAGAGGCAGAGTGCAATGACTGCCTTCAAGACAAATTTATCTTGTGTTGTGTTATAGTGCACTAAGTTGCACACTTGCCCGATCGGGCAACCAGGTAGCAGTCTTTACTTGCCCCACCATTTTTTTTTAACTTGCCCCGGGCAAGCGGGCAAGTGTTAGTGTCAAGCCCTGCATGGGCGTTCTGTTTCTGTTCTATACACATGGGTGGTGGGAGGCCTGGTGACGCGGGGCCTAATGCAACCTAATACATTCCATTGGTTATGGATTTATATAAAGTTCATAATAAATCACCTTGTTTGTTAACATGTTGAACACAACAAGGCTTGAACACAACAGGAACAATATCATCGTATTATACTATACTGCATTACTAATGGAACACTAATTGATCTGCAAGGATGTGCTCTTATTCTTGAACACATTCATATGCGTTCAGCGCTTATATTTAAAACTATTTGAAATACTACTACTGCTACTAACTAACGACAATCACCTCATCACAAAACCAACAGCATTTCATCATTGAAAACAGAAAACTCTCTGACTTATGCATGCTGCGTGTCTGCTGCAACTTCAACAACAACTGATGTTATTATTGATGCTTTACTTGCCCAATAAAAGTCCTGTAACCGAAAATGGTATGGGGGCGGCTTCATCGCCCGTGGCACGAAGCGACACGGGCGATGAAGCCGCCCCCATACCATTTTCTCCTGCCCCCCCAATTTGGGAAATGTTACATCCGCTGCTGATAAGCGGTGGCCTAGAAGTGTGAGTGAACCTTTCGGGGTGAGCGTTGCTCCAAATGAAGTGACTTAGCAGTGGAGGGGCCGGGGCTGACAACACGTTGGTGAGCTCAAATCAGATCTACCCGATCTACCGGCCTGACTGCGCCGGACCCCGCCCCTTGAGGCCAAAAACATGCCACCCAACTGCTGAGAATTGGGTTCACAATTGTAAGAAAGTTGAGCTCATATTCTGAATAAATAATCAAAAACTTTTTTTTGTTAGTGAATGTGCCTGCTCAATTGCCTATTCACTGCATGTTAATTAAACTACGTACCGTAATCTCCGGACTATAAGCCGCCGCTACTCTTTTCACATGCTTTTGACCCTGCGGCTTATACAACGGTGCGGCCAATCTGGATTTTCCAGGTTACAGGTTATGCAGACTAAATGATAGAAAGTTTGTTAACCAGATGTAACTCTTTGAGAGTGTAAAAATGAAACCAAATGGACCCTCACGGGTCCATTTGGTCATGTTTACGCTCTCAAGAGTTATGATTCACTACCTAAATTACCACCACTTAATTAATAAGTCATAAGGCATGTTCATTTTGGTCTAATTTTGATGTTTTGCCTCTTTTGTTTGTGAAAATCCATCCTGGAATTGTGAACAAAACCAAAAGAAATCTTTAGTTTTGGGGTCTGTGGGGTGAAGATGTTGTTAAATTGTGAAAAAGTTGAAAACCACTGCTCTAACATGAAGCACCGGTGTGCTTGCGGCTTATAGGCAAGTACGGCTTATACAAGGTAAAATCAGTATTTTGCCCCAAATTTAGCTGGTGCGGCTTATATTCAGGTGCGGCTCATAATCTGGAAATTACGGTATATACCATAGTTATTGAACAAGGTTGGCTTTAAAGTTCAGTCCACTCCTTTTTCGCATACTCACTACATTAAATATCTGCAGAACACAGCTAATATACAAGCTCAGGATGTGTAACAATAATGAGAGCATGTAGATCTCCTTTCTGTGCAAATTTTGGCTGCTGTCTGCTCTGCAGGATTCATGCATGATATGGAAGAGAAAATGTTATTCTTGACAGAGTAGTAGACATGCCTTTGCCTTAAGACTTCGGCACTTCCCTTCCATAAGTCAGACTGAGGGGGTTGAAGTATTGTCCGACAACTTGAGAGGAAACCTCGATTTGGTCATACGAGGTCATCCTCACTGACCCGGAAAGAACTCGCCATCGACCGCGACACTGGGTGGTTTTGAGTGCACATCTGGATATTAGCATTCGTGTGTGTGTGTGTGTGTGTGTGTGTGTGTGTGTGTGTGTGTGTGTGTGTGTGTGTGTGTGTGTGTGTGTGTGTGTGTGTGTGTGTGTGTGTGAGAGTGTGTGTGTGTGTGGTGGAAATGGGTGTTTTGAGACTGAGAGAGTGTACAGTATACTGTCTCGAAGGTGCCATCTTTCAAGACACATTAATTTCATATACACACGTTAAAGGGAGATTGACGATCCCACAATAACATCAGCCTTACTCTTGACTGAACTAGTTTGTTAAAAAAAAAACTATTAAGTTTAATTACTGCTGAGTTTAAGAACTGTCAGATCTCACAGCATCATTTAGAACAACCATCATGATAAATTAAGTTATCCTATCCTATCCTATCCTATCCTATCCTATCCTATCCTATCCTATCCTATCCTATCCTATCCTATCCTATCCTATGTAATCCTGTCGCCAGATGTTGTTTTTACCCCTAAGGCCAGGGGATGTTGAGGGGGAAGACATCCGCTCACTCCGGATGGTTTTCTTTGTTGTTCGATCCCATCATCATGTGTGTGGACTGACATGACACACGACTATAATACATCTGAATGTACACAGCAGCTACAGTATATGTGAATTATCCTAATATAATGATAAAATGTTGCTTTCAAGCTAGTATTTATATTAAGTATAGTGCAACAGAAGTAAGTTTATAGTAAGTATAGTGCAACACAAGTTGCTGTTGTTTATGGTGTCAACTAGTATTATTAGTTATTTCTTTTATGTCAGCTTTCATCAAGGACTTGTATATAATTGAATATATTGCCCAACAGGCTCATAATCAGGCCAGAGTGGCTTTATCTCACCAAATCTATGCACAATATTCACTTAAATCCTGTAAAAAAAGACCAAATGAAGGTTCACTAACCTGATAGCTTTGTCCAAGGGGAATTGGTCCAAAGGGGATTAAATGAGTTCATTATCCTTTTCATAAAGTAGAGTTTGACATCTTTCCTGTAAAGAAGGACAAATAATACATCATGAAAGGCATTAATGGAGGAATAATTCAAGCATTCAACTACAATTGTGTAGGTCAGGGGTGTGGGTCAGGGCTGCCCACACTTTTTTGACTTGAGAGCTACTTTCAAAATGACTGTCTCAGCAAGATCTACACATCAAAAATGTGATTGTTCTATTACTGAAAATCCATTTCAAGGCCCAATAGAAGGTTTTGCTTTGAAATAGTGGTGATGGCTGTTACTTAATGTTAGTGTTTAAAGGTATCGTGACATTATTCGTAACATAATTTTATTACCTTGGCAATGATCCTCGAAATGTGTTTAAAAGGATTTCATAGAAAAAAATGTTCAATTAATGTGTTTTTGGTCCCTTTCTTTTACATTCTAATGATGAAAGGAAAAAAACACATTATTTTGGCCACTAGGGGTCGTGCTTTACTCCTTAGCTGTCAATCACTGCCCTGCTCCACCCCCAGAGTCTTTGGGGGAGGAGTGGGGCAGTGATTGACATCCCGGCTCCTCC
The DNA here is from genome assembly GCA_039105355.1 of Benthosema pterotum. NCBI lineage: Eukaryota > Metazoa > Chordata > Actinopteri > Myctophiformes > Myctophidae > Benthosema > Benthosema pterotum. Next base: position 5,908,741 of record CM076969.1, read on the forward strand.
CCCAGAGATTCTGGGGGAGGAGCGAGCTGGGTGTGTCAATCACTGATTGACAGGCAGTGTTTGACAGGAAGCCCCACCCCAAAACATTCAAGTTGAGAGGAGGGAGATGAGTGAGCACTACACAGAACACTCTTCAACTCAAGACCATGGCTGCCAATGCCCATTTATTTGATCCTGAGTCTGACCCAGAAGTTTTAGTACAAGATAGCCCTCCACGGCGTGCACAGCAGACAGTGGATCAATGGTATGTGCTTATGTTGCCTATTTTATGCACATTATGTTTACACTAATGGAACCAAATGGAACTGTTGGTTGATGAAATGAACATGGTAGACCTTATTGTAAACCAGTAGACATGCTTTATGAAGTCCACTCACAAACAGTCATTGTATTGAGTTGTGCTTGAAATGTACTGTACGGATTTCAGTCGGTCAGTCAATAAATCAACTGTACCAATTGTGATAGTGTGAATGTGTGACAGGCACATTAGTCATTCTATGCCTTGACAGGTGCACATGTGGCAAATGCACAATAATGCCATCAGACATTGAGTGCCAGTGTTGCATGGAAATACCACAGGTAACAACTTTGATTTATTTGCTAACATACCCTACTGTGCTGACATCCAACTTACCAATATACCTAATTTACGCAAGGTTCGGAGAAGAATGCAGGAGCTGGACACACCCATCACCTGTATGAGTGACCACCCTGGTCTCCCAGCAGTGTGTTTCAACGTCTATGTGCTCCAGGCTGCACTGCAGCTGTACAGGGCTGAACATGGACAACTACGTGGTCACAAAGAATTACACAAGCAAGTTGCCCAGTGTCCATCAAACATACATTATTCAAAGTAATTGTATTATAGAATACTGTAAAGCAGACCTGGGCATTATGTCATGTCCAGTCTCAATACAACAATATCATTTGATATTTTACAGCACTGTGTGGATTGACATGCTTTATACTGACACTGATTTTCCTTTTCCAATATTAGACAAACATACACTGATCTTACAGAATTTCTAATTACTTGAGATCGACCTGTATAAACTTTCCCGTTGTGAATTGTGTATGATTGAAAATATTTATGGAGGGGAATGTCATTGAATAAGTGATATTTTCGGTAAGCAACCTCAATATTTCATTGCCCCATAACATAATACCCTTATCGGCTTGTCCAAAGAATGCCATTTACTGCTTTTCATATAAAGATAAAATTGTGTTCTGGCCTTTTGGCCTGGCCCTCCACAATTATTTTCTGTTCTTTTTATTCGGCCCTTTCAGAAAATAGCCAGGCAACAAGCTCATGTAATAATTATTTCACATTCATCATTCCTCATTACTCTGGGATATAGGACACTGTTCAACATGTACTGAATTGAGATGAATAATGACAGAAATTGTTTTGTCAATCAACCTTTTATTTTCCACACTGGAGAAGGAGAATGTCATCGTAGTGAATATCATTTTCACAGGCGTTACAGGTTCCTGGCCTACAGGATGTTCGTCACCTGGTGCTGGGGCAGGTTGGGGAAAAGGATCAGAGTCCCCATTCCCGCTTGTGTGGTGAACCACATTCGGCAGCAGTTCCCAGATGACGACAATGAATATGTCGGCTTCAGACGCCGCGCGTTGAATTGAAGCGCGACACATATTGCGCAATGACCTCTTCTCGGTCGGGTCGTTCATAAGCTGCACATAAATCCCCAGGGACTGGGATCTCCTTCAGTTCAGCCGTGTACGGAGCAGGGTCGTGTAAGACTTTCCGGAAGATCAGATCTATCAGGTCGCCAGCATAGCCTGTGAAAAAGCAAAATATAGTCTTAGTTTGTCTCATATATATGTGTGTGTGTGTGTGTGTGTGTGTGTGTGTGTGTGTTCGCCAGCATAGCCTGTGCAATAGCAGAACATGTTTGGTTTTTCTACTATAGCTCATAGTGCAGTGTAGTGCTGCGCTACGAGCTTGTAGAGCTGCTATTGTTTGGTAAAAAAAATTAGGAAACAACAGCAGCTCTACAAGCTCGTAGCGCAGCACTACACTGCACTATGAGCTATAGTAGAAAAAACAAACATGTTCTGCTATTGCACAGGCTATGCTGGCGACCTGATGGATCTCATCTTTGAAAAGGTCTTAGATGACCCTGCTCCATACACTGCTGAGCTGACAGAGATCCCAGTCCCTGAGGATTTGTGTACAGTTTACGAACCAGAATGACAAAAGGTCATCGCCCGATGTGTCGAAGACCCCCAAAAATGTAGTTGGCTGACTACCCCCTTCTGATTTGAGTTTGTCTATATAAAAAATACTACTGCTGATTTTCTTTTTTTTTTATTGGCACCTTACTTTATTCATAATGTACTATTCCCTTGTTTAGATTTGCCATGATGATGCTCTTTTTGTGTTTTTCAATTTGCTCTTCTATGCTTGAAGCATAATAAAGTACAGTAAAAAGGTAAAATATTATTCTGGTTCCTTCTTACGGACTTACGGAAAGTGGGATCTACGGTCACTGGTACAGCTCGGCATTCACCCTTCCTTGCCTTCGGGAATCGTAGAGCATACAGAGGTTGTCCCTTTTTGTTCCTGGCCTGTGAGCGGCGTGTATTCTCATTGAAATGTAGAACTGCCAGGAGCGTCCTGAAAAATATGAGTCAGAGAATATTGGACTTTTTATTATCCATTTTATTATTATTTAGTACCCCCGCTGAGGATGTCGTGGGTGCTGGCAGAGCGTTGCGGAAACGCTAGGGTGGGTGCCCTCACAAAACCAGCCAGTAATCCTGATCTCTAAACTCCCTCCCCCTGGCCTGATGGGGGGACAGGAACTGGTTGCTAACTGGAAGGAACCGTTTGCGGAGGGTGTGTAGAGACCATGATCACAGTAGATTGACACAGTGAAAAAATGGGTTACAAATTATTATTATTATTATGGGTTTAGAAAAAAAAATGTACCATACCATCACTATTACCATATAGATTAGGATAATTTCTGATTATTTTGTAATAAAATTACCTGCATAGCATTCCTATGTAGGTGTAGGCCACACTTTTAGAAGCAAAGCGGATGATGACGGAGTGAAATGCTTCCAAGGACGATGTCTGATGGTGAGGACTGAGTTTCTCAATGTCCTTCAGGATTCTCTTGTTCTCAAGCACTTTCTCCAGCTTGTGGAACACCGTAGATCCTAGAAAATAGAATACATTTTATGCTAGACAGTGGTTTGTCAAAGTGGATGCTTGGACTGTACAAGCACCAGAACACTAACATATAATACACACCTGCCTTCAACCATTTTGACACTTGAGTGGTCTTACGGATGGGATGGAGGCATTTTTTGAAAAGAGGTGATGTTTTATGAATGTGGATGTCTTGCACGTGATTTAGTATTGCCTTCCATTTTGCTGCCCTCTCTGGCCCAGTGCTGGATGAACTTGCTGTCCAGTATATATGGTTCCTGATTGAACGTATCCATGGCCTCAATTGCTCACAGCCTTTGGTTTTGGCAATTTTCTCCAGTTGTTTTGAAATACCTACAGTTTGGAAAACAAGATTTTCAAGAACACAATATAACACTGAAATTGGTTACTCAAATTGTTCAAAATTGAAAGATGATAATTGAAATGCAATGTCATGTTTTTATGTCCAATTACTTGAATGAATGTAATGACTGGTAATTTACTTTTCTCCAGATGCCACACATCATAATATTGCGTGACATCATGGTCCTTGCAGTATTTCTGTATCTGCGGATGCCGATCTGTCACAAGGCATTGGACTTTCACATTTCTTTCATCCAGGAGTGCCAGACTGTTGACCAAGCCCTGTTTTTCCATCAAGCAGCTCCCACCGACTTGGTTACTCTGACAAAACAGAACAGGTGTCATGTTATGTTTCATGGCATTTGAATATAATATATTTGAATATATTCGCGCGCACACACAAAAATCACAAGCAGTTGTGTGCTTACTTGTATTAGTTGTACATCAATGACCTTGTCTACAGACAGATCCATCATGGAGTATGTTCCGAATTTGGCTGTGTGGCCTTTGTACAGATAAGAAAATGTATATTTTACTTTTTGTACATAAGTACATATTATGCCATCTATATGATCCCAAAGAGGCTATATTGCATTAGAAATATTTCAAGGGATTTACCTGGCGAGTCTGCACGCATGTCACCACCAGCTATAATGCCATCAGGTGAAGCCTGGCACTGCGCAAGCAGGTCATTTTGTGACTCTCTCCATGCGTGAAGTATAGCTGGCTCAACGTAGCTTTTGCTATGCCGGCGGAACGTCCGGTATTTGTGTATCGCCAAGTTCATTTGTTTGAAGACCTGTTTGAGGACATAATGTCATTTAGTGGACACAAATCTAACATTACATATAGACTCCTAGTTAGGGGAATTTAGTAGATATTTATCTGGGAACTAAATCGTTACCAAGAAATTTGTTTCCAATGGTGTCTATACTAAATGTTCAAATTCAACACCCGTGGGGAACCTTATAAAAATATGTCAAAGTCGGAGTACCAGTCACTAATCCATAGAAGGCATTGTGTAGCATGTCATATGTATAACTAGGGGGTGTATGATGACTGGTATCTTTTTAGCCCAAGGAGTTGTTTTTTGAGAAGAACTAATGCTTGGAATGGATTCAGCATCATGACTACATATAATACATTTGACACAAACATAGAAAACTGTATTTACCCGTTCAAATTTAGAAAAGGACTCTCCAGCGATGTATATGGCAGCGGAGAGGTGAATGTTGCCAGCTGGAGTGGAACGGACCATCGGCTGGCTCCTCCAGGTCCTGACCTTCTGGTCGCAGTAGGTGCATGTCTGCTCCACAGTTATCATGGTCCCTCGAGTCCTGGAGGAAACCTGGGAGTGATGGTGGCACAAAGGGCACAGCCTGAACAGCTCCATAAGGCAGCTGTGATACACCAAGTATTTCTTTTCTTTGTGGTGCGGTATGCCTGCATCAACCCTATGGAGACAATAACAATTAGTGAGGTTTTGTGAGCCTTCACACAATGTAATGTAATGCAATACAACTAAATATTAGACATTTTATGAGAGAGGTAGCTTTTTTACTTCATGAAACACAGAACACCAAGACAACAATGCCATAACCACACTTCTCCCCCTTTATGATCCAATTATGCAAATTCTATGATTGTTGTAATTTTTTTATGCCACAGTGAATCATTCCCTCCTATAGACATCCATCATGTTCTCTGGGTCAACTGGTTATAAAAGTAGCTTTGTGGTGCTCACAACGTGTCCATTGCCACAGACCTTTCATCCTCTGATGTTTCAGTTAGAGAATCTGCAGGGTTGTAGATTGGGTCATATGCTGCAGCCTGAGCAGTTTCGGAATCTTCAAGATTCTCCTCATCTTCTTCCAAGTTCAAACGAGCTTTTTTAGCTGGTGGCTGAGTTGGTTGGATTTGAACTGGAATGTCTGTCTGTATACCTGGTGGAAAAAAGATGAATAGTTCTGGATAGAAAGTAAACACGGTCCAACACATTTAGGGGGATGTAACACATTCTTATTGTTTTGCCCTTCTAGACATGGTAGTTGCTTGTGTGTACAGTTCAGAGCAAGTTAGCAACACAGCATAACTGTTAGGATAGACAGATGAATGGATCTCATTATTGAACAACAACTGATGCACTGCAATTACCAATTAGTCAGATTACACCAAAGACATACGTTTGCTCCTGAATTGTGCCTTTAGGGTCCGTGGTCCCAATTGAGTGCCCCTAGTTCCTACTGCTCTGGGGTCAGTCTGGCAGCCAACATCCCTGGTCAAAGTGGGCACGGATGCAGTTGGTACTGCACCATGCACTGATGCAGGCTGAAATGTAAACAGGCCAAGGTCATTCAGATTGATATGCTATTTATAACAGTGGTTTGCTATGTTTTCACGTCAAGGAGCCATAAATTGCAACTAGCCTGTGGACCCCAATTTTAATTACAGGGACCCCTAGCTCGGGTCCATAGCTATAAAGGACCCCCATAAGAGCAGATTTCTATGGCTCTATATTTGATTCACAACCACTTTAATTTCAATGAATCTATACAGATCTATATTGAATGGCATGAGACCTCCATTTATATTGTAGAATCAATGCTAATTTCGCTCCTAGTGTACAGATGATCCCTGGCCCTTTTACTCTCTCAATAATAAGGGTAGGCCTACATTTGTTTTCAAAATATTATTTATAAGAGGACCCCCTAGGACTCTCCAGAGAGGCATTTTGACGATTGTGACAATCAGTCTACGAGGTCTAAGTGCACATACATTGTTTTGCTTGTCGACGATCGATAAGATGAACGTTTCTGCCTCAGTGTAACTCTTGCCTTGTACGCATGCAACATTCAAGTCGCCGAACCTTGAGTTCTACTGGTCTGGTCACTATTCGCCAAGAACAACCGTCGGAGTTTTGATGCGCTTGCCTCGGAATCGCCCCGTTTGCAGTATTAGAGGATGCGCACCAGTCAGTTGCACCATTAGGACGGGGAGATCTAAAGACCAGTGCATCAAAACTCGCCTTTTTATTGAACTGTAGTACTCGACAAATAGCCTATTGACAGGATAAGTAGCACTCGCGACATTTGTGCAAAGAGTTACTTTGAGGCCCGTTCGACTTGCAAAACAACGCACGCGCACTTATTAGCGTCTAGTAAAGCGGTTCGTCATAACCAAACAACAGCACTAAACACATCAAGCAAACAACATCGATGTTCAACACATTGCTGTACTTACATTTGATAATGGGATACGAATAGTTGGTATTGCATCCGAATTCAGACACAGTCTCTTTGCAAATCCACTCTGAAATTGACCAAGGTTCCTAAAACTATCGGCAGTGAAATGGTGTGCACACACGTTGAGACGCTTCTTTGTGATATTGGCTGGAACGTTGCCGTCGTAAATAAAGTCCATCCACAACCTGGAGCGTTCGTCTTCATTTATGTCAGTACCTTGTCTGGGTATGAAAGTGAGTAGAGTTGCATGTTGGTTGACACAGCCAACAACAGAGCACGCTGATTTAGGCAAAGCCATAATTATTAGTCTACTTGTTTTACAAGAGTCGCGACGGGAGGAAGGTCGCCTTTGACCTTTTTGACACACGTGGAGGGGGCGGGGAGGAGAGACGAGGGGAGGAGAGAAAGGAGGAGAGACAAAGGGGGGGGAGAGAGGGAGGAGAGAGGAGGCAGGGAGGGCGGAGAGAGGAGGCAGGGAGCACAGCAAGGGAGGGTGGGTGTTTACCGTGTTGATCTGCAGTTACACGCAACTATCCGGCGTCCAACCGGAGGAGCCGTTTTTTAGACTAATTAACATAACTACAAAATACGGAGGAACCACTGAACGTTCAAAGACCGACTTTTTTTGGTGGTATTGTTGCTAAGGAACCCTCCAAAACACAAAAAATGAACAAAAACGTGTTTTTAATGTCACGATACCTTTAAGAATAATGCATGTATAATGAAAAATAGAGGGGGAGAATTGGAAGGTTTTCCTGTTTATACTATTACTGACGTTTTAAAATGGTATTTGAGGTTTGAGTTGACAGTTTGTGATATTGAGTTTAATTTCTTGCAACCAAAACTAAGAACTTTCACGTTTTTGTCCACAATTCGTCCACGATAACAATTATTCTCCATTTTCTAATTGTGTGGACTCTTGAAAAGTATGTAATTCAGATGTTTAAATATAATTTAACTCTTGAGAGTGTAAAATGAAACCAAATGGACCCGTAAGGGTCCATTTCGTTTCATTTTAACGCTCTCAAGAGTTACAGAGGTAGCAACACATCCTCATGCCTAAAAGGCAAAACTTGCCTTTTATCCAGACCATGGATAAAAGGACCATGTCGCCTTCTGAGACCCTCGTAAAAGGACTTCTATGCCTTTTCTCTAAAAAGGCGTTCCGTGCCTTTTCTGTCAGAAGGCATAATGCAATTAGTGATTTATCGGCAACACCTGGGGTATGAAGGAGCGCTTGTTTTATCTGCCGGCTACTACTAGTAGGGCGGGGCGAAGGAAGTTTTACTGAGGTTATGTTTAGGGTTAGTTACCGCATAAAGCACCGTCTAACTCTCACCCTAACCTAACTCTAACCCTAAACATAACCCCAGTAAACCTAAGCTATGCCTATACCTAATCCTAACCCTAAACTTAACCTCAGTAAACCTATGCCTAAACCTAACCTAACCCTAACCATAACCTCAGTAAAACTTCCTTCGCCCCGCCCTACTAGTAGTAGCCGGCAGATAAAACAAGCGCTCCTTCATACCCCAGGTGTTGGTGATAAATCACTAATTGCATTATGCCTTCTGACAGAAAAGGCACGGAACGCCTTTTTAGAGAAAAGGCATAGAAGTCCTTTTACGAGGGTCTCAGAAGGCGACATGGTCCTTTTATCCATGGTCTGGATAAAAGGCAAGTTTTGCCTTTTAGGCATGAGGATGTGTAGCAACGATCTGTAAGGCTCCAAGTGGTGGGAACTGTCATGTGATCTACCTGCATGTGTGATCTACTGGTAGATCAAAATCTACCTTTTGGATACCCCTGGTGTAGGTGAAGTTCATTTTGCTTAGGACCACGTGGAACACACTCAAGGACCCCCTACTTTCAGAGCCTCTGCACTAGTCTACGGAAGTATGCCTCACAACATAAATAACTAAATCATTGTTTTAATTTGGTCAGACTACGATTGAATACTGCAGCTGTACTCCAACTGTGGTCGGAAATTCAACTACTGCAATTCCAGTGGTAAAAGTCATTCTCTCCAGTCATGCAATTATAAACCAGGACCAGTGTTTTCTTTTTGCGCCTGATGGATCATATTGTGTCTGGACCCGCCAGGGTCCATTTGGTTTCATTTTTACACTCTCAAGAGTTACATCTGGTTAAACAACCTAGCTAGGGACCGCTTGGAACCCTCTCAAGGACCACTGGTGGTCCCCAGACCACCTGTTGAATACCCCTGGCATATGTGACTGAACTATGTTGACCTGGTGCTCACCCTCAGTGCTCACCCCATAGTGACATCATAAGGTGCTACGTTACAGTTACAGGAACAAAGCACATGCATGGGGTATGCCCTGCCTATGACACAAAGAGTCAGGCAAGCCCACATCCTATTTCCACCGAAGAGAGGAGACACCGGTGGGCTCGAGTCGTCGGAGTCGTCTAGCCTCACATCATTTTTGTGCAGTGACCTCATTAAGGCCTTCATTTTCAGACGGTGGATCAGAGAGTCCTTTTTACCCACCATGAAAAGGGGAGTCATGCATGGTGCACAATGGACACTATGAAAACATGCACAGTGGGTGACCACTGACCAAGAACTCACACAGGCCAGGGCCGGATTCAGCCAGCCCTACTTGGGTGGGCTTGAAGAATGGCAGGGTGGGCACCTCCAAACTTTTTTCATATAAAGCCAGGGAAGGATTATCCAACGGGCACGTTGGGCCCAGGCCCAGGGGCCCCTGAGCTGGGGGGGGCTCATGAGCTTGAGTGTCCGCGTGATTGCATAGAGGCTCAAGCTCAGGGCCCACCCAAAAAAGGGGTATAATAGTTGTGCACACAGTCCTTATTATCAATGAGTTTACTAGTTTTGTGTCACTAAAATAGCCCCAAAAGTCCTAAACCATCATGCCGCCGTGCCAGGCAGAAAAATCCTCCGGTGTAAGGGGGCCCTTTGGCTGGTGGCGGCCCAGGGGCCCTTAATTTCATAATCCGCCTATGTATAAAGCAGTGGTTTTCAACCTTTTTGACACCAGGGCCCGCTATTTATTCGGCATTTGAGCCACGGAGGACCACCATTTGATGACATTTTAGCCCTACAGACCTCAAAATATAAGATTTCTTTTGGTTTTGCTCACAATTCCAGGCTGTATTTAGGAAACAGTCCAACATACAGATCTAAATGACCATTCATCTTCTACATTCTCTAGTTGTGTAGACGTGGGGCTAATTCAGATGATGAATATTTTAACTCTTGAGAGTGTAAAAATGAAACCAAATGGACCCTTGCAGTTCCATTTGGTTTCATTTTTACACTCTCAAGAGTTCAAATCATTTGTACGCTCTCAAAGAGTTACATCTGGTTTTCCAAATTTCCATCATTTAGCCTGGGGACCGCCTGGAACTCTCTCAGAGACCACTGGTGGTCCCCAGACCACTGGTTGAAAACCACTGATATTATCTTTCATTGGGTGGGCAGGATGCACGTTTGGGTAGGCTCTGCCCACCCCTGCCCCCCCCTCTAGATCCGGCCCTGACACAGGCACTCCCCGGTCTACTACTGTGAGAAATTTGAGATGACCTGCTTGTGTGGCAAAAGTTGAACAACTCTGCCACATACGTTATCAATTAAATACAGGAATGAATCACTAAAATAGGCTATTATGTGTTGTCACTTTGACTGACTTCAAGCCTAATTGCCCTACTAACTGTTCAGTCATTTTAATTAACACCTGATTAGTACTGAATTCACATGGCACGTTCTCAACTTCTGCTGCTGCACAATGTATTCTGTCAGTGGTGGAAAAAAGTAGCCTATTTAAAATGTCTAGAAGTTAGATACTAAATGCTCAATAAAGGTCTCCAATTTTACTTGAGTAAACCTGTCATTATCAACATGTAAAGTGAATGTCCTGTTGAAATATATTTAAGTAACTTAGTTGAGTGACTAAGTTACTAACAAGCATATTTTCTTCTGAAGTTCGGCAAACTTTAAATACTCTGGTATAAAAGGGGAAAAAATAGTCAGTGTGTACTTTAAGTACAGTAGTCTACATGGGTAGCCTAAATGTACGCACTTCTTCTACTTTGTGGTTAGATCCAACTATGATAATAATATTGTTACACAATATGACTGTACACAACCATTTTATGTTACTGAAGAGAAATTCTGAATAAATAGTGGGCCCCGGTATCAAAAGGGCTGAAAACCACTGGCCTACACAACTTGCATACACCGCTATCATAGGCTATTTCGGGCAGGAAGACAGGAGCATGATGGGAGTGACCTGTTGTGGCGCGATGTTTGGGATGCAAATTAAATTGAGCGGGCAGCAGCCAGTGTTGCCAACTTGGCGCATTTGTCGCTATATACCCCCCTAGCGCCAAAATTAGTGAAAAACTCCTGGCGGAAAATCTAGTGCTTTTTGGCTGGTGAGTTGGGGCGAAATTGGTTGACAGGCACCAGAGATAAAACCCTCATTTTTCACCATTATTTCCTCCTATGACAGTGGTTTTCAACCAGTGGTCCCCAGGCTAAATGATCCATAGTTGGTTAACCAGGTGTAACTCTTTGAGAGCGTAAAAATGAAACCAAATGGACCCTTGCGGGTCCATTTGGTTTCATTTTTACACTCTCAAGAGTTAAAATATTCATCATGTGTGTTAGCCCAAGTCTACACAACTAGAGATTATACAATATTAATGGTCATTTTGATCTGTATGTTTATATATTCGCTTCCAGGCAAGCATCTAGCGCATTCTAGTGCATTTTGGAAGTGACACTAGTGCATTTTGGATTTTGGAAGTTGGCAACAGTGGCAGCAGCAGCAGCAGCAGCAGCAGAGTAGTCTAGGCCTACTACTACTGCACCTGTGAGCGGACCCCCTCGATGTCTACGCTGACTAGCTAAGGTTAATAGTCAACTTTGTTGCCAGTCGCGACCAAAGAAGAACCAGGGAAATAAAATAACCCCCACGGCAGGTAACTTTGACTCATTATTATTTCGTGCATTTGTTCCACTTGCACTGAGAGTAGTGTAAAAACGTAAACCCACCATCAATGGCTTGGTTAGAAACGGTGCTGTGCTCAGAATAAGCCACTAGAAGCGCCCTGCAGGCCTGCACCTATCTGGGATTAAACGCAGTTGAGCTGAAAATTCTTTTGACATAGCTGTATTACGAGGAAGTCTTTAAAAGATACATTGTTGCTTTATGTAGTGGCGACGCAGCTGACGCAGACGCAGGGATACAATTGTAGCAGAGCGATATGATGGGAGCAGGGGAGGATCTAGGCATGGGCATGGGGGGGGGCAATGCCCCACTAAATGCCCAGTCTGCCCCACCAAACACGATGGCATGCAAAACAACCCAAGATATTTCAAATTTAAAATGTGAAACACTACAACTGCTACTAACCAACTACAGCTGTGGCACCACTAAACCAACAGCATTTCATCATTGAAAACAGAAAACTCTCTGAGTCAGACCTTTAGCTTTATGCATGATGCGTGTCTGTTGCAACTTCAACAACTGATATTATTGATGCTTTACTTGACTAATAAAAGTCCTGTTCGCGCCACGGGCGATGAAGCCGCACCCATACCATTTTCTCCTGCCCCCCACCCCCAATTTGGGAAATGTTACATCCGGCCTTTGACAGAGTTCCATGAGCTAAATGATAATATGAAACCAAATGGACCCTTGTAGCTCTGTAACTCTGACATTGTACAAATTCGTACTCTCAGCGTTAAATTAACATTGATTATACTAAATAACATGGGGTCACGGAGGTAGATCTGCCATTATATGGGTCCCATAGCCCAATTCTTGTCAAAGTTGGGGTCCTTTAAATAAAACAGGCTGAGAATGACTTTCAAAAAGTCCGAATCTGTGTCCCCAAAGTGTCACTTTGGGGGTCTTTGACATGGAAAACTTTGCGAACTGGATGAAAACGCCCTTTGAACTAAAAACTGTTGATATTATTAGAAGAGAACAAGCTGCCAACCAGTAGTTATCAGTAGAAAATGAGTACAAAATCATCCTCAAGCATTTGAAAGTTGTTTGGTCACAAGCTGCTGCTTATGCTGCTCATAACTTACTGGAAGTAGCTCAGGAACTATTAAAGGGGAATTCCACCCATTTTTAACATTTTAATATAATATGTCATTAGTATACCCTAGAGGTGAACCTGGGTGGACATGATAAAAAAAAGTTCCCCCATTCTGTGTTCCCAAGAAATGGAGGTCTGAAGAAAATCACTAACATGGTGAAACATCTTGATGACATCATCAAGATGTATTTTCACCATGTTAAGTGATTTTTTAGACACTTCTGTTTTCTGAGAATGTACAAATGGAACCAAATGAACCCGTTAGGGTTCATTTGGTTGCATTTGTACTCTCTCAGAAAAAATGTTGAAAATGGGTGGAATTCCCCTTTAAGCATGCAGTGTAGTAGGCATGGTATTATTTAAGGTCATACAGTATTGCTAGAAAAAAGATCCCATCACCTTCCTGAACATACTGGAACGTCCTTTATGTAATACATACATACATTTCATTGTGGTAACCATAGTACAAAGGTTTAAGCTATTAATTGCATTTATTTATCTGCCAATAATCAAGTTACTACAGCACAATGATTATTTGTCAACTAGGTATGTGTAGTTCATTTAACTACAGATGCGTGTACGAGTGTGTACAACAAATAATCTTTATTCTTGATTCTTCCAATTCAACACGTTGCCTTGCCACCCTTGTTGACTGAATGTCCTTGCGCTACAGGATCATGGAGGAAGAGGCAGATTCAGAATCACTCCTCAAGGACTGGGACTCATGCTGGATGTCACCTCCGAAGATGAAGAAAAAGAAAAAGAAAAAGAAGGAGAAAGACCAAAAAGGTAAAAAAATGAACGGTGACACAGGCATGAAAAACGAAAACAGCACCTTGAAGAAAAAGAAACAGAAGGACACCGAATCCAAAGAGGTGATGAAAAAGAAGAAGAAGAAGAAAAAGACGAACAGCAAGAAAGACAAGGAGAGTGTGAATTTAGGACTGAATAACAGTACGTCAACATGCAACAGTGCTCCTGAACCTGTTGCTCAATTCATAAGGCCTGAGCAAATGTCGGCAACCAAACATGCCACCTCCAACAAAAACAATGATACGCAGGCAAAGCCCAACAAATTAACAAGTGACTTCTTCTCCCCCAAAACACCCAAAACCAAAAAGAAAGTAGCATTTGATTTAGCATCACCTGGTGGTTACAAGTTTGCCAAACGCCCTAGGATAATCTCACCGCCATCTCAAGCAAAAGACGGTTATTTCTCAGAGGCTCAAACGATGGGGGATAATGAGGAACTGCAAGATGGAACACAGACTGGGCAAAGCTCCGGAGATGATTTGAACAGCCAGGACCTCTTTATAACGCAGAATAAATTCAGAGCTCCATCACCTGAACCATCAAGTGGAGAAAACACTGAAGACAGCAGCACCTGTTCATTCCCACTCACCCACAGAGAGGAATTCGGTGGAAAGCGGCCACCATCGCCACATGGCGTGCTAAACCATGCAGGGTCATCACACGTACATCAGAAGCACTCCCAGAGACCGGCTCAACATGAGCTCCCACAGTTACATCAGGAGATGAGAAAGCCCAAGAAACCTGGCCAGAATGTCACAAATCTGACAGAGGAGACCTGCACACAACACCAGAAGAACCAGCCTCCTCCATGCCTGAAGCCCATAAATAAACCATCACGCTTTCCCCTCATATCAACAACCAACACGTCCACACAGACAGAGAATTTATTCACCACCGAGCTCTCATTTTACCTCAAGTTCTGTCAGGAATCTAAAGCGACGGAGAGCTCTGAGGACTTGGAACCAGTAGATCTGAGTCTGCCGCAAAGGACAAGAGCACAGCTGGCCAGTTGTTGGTCGCGTTCAGACGAGACTACAGCTGCTCTCGATGTCAGAGACGTAGCTGACGAGCATGGCGACCAGCATCTTTTAACTTCACCTGAAGAGATAAAAGATGAAAGTGAGGAGGAACTGATAAGTTCCGCCGCAGACAACAAAGAAAAGAAAGGGGGTACAGATAGTGAAACACCACCCTCTCCCCAGTCAGAGCCGGAGCCCAAGTCCACAGACACCACCACATCCAGTGAGGACAGTGACCTGTTGCGCCTGACACAGGTGAGACATTATATGTTACTTTTACAATGTAAACACTGTTTTTTTTTTTTTTTTTTAATATATATATATATTAGTGTCTCAGATTTGGTTATACATGGGGAAACCTACTAAAACTGCACAATATTATCACCAAATCTGATTCACAATATAAAAAATCAGTCCCATCTGAACTAAACTGAGCATCCCGTCTGGGATGTGCTGATGAGAGATTTTGTCCGATGTCAATATCCGTTACAGTTAATTGGTGTTATGGCAGATAACTGATATTGCCAATGTGATGACGATATGATCTCATTCTGTATAGAAAAAATATATATATAATTCCATCCATCCATCAGAATTCAATTCTGAAAATTCATACAGTATAACTGGGGATAATCTACGGTGCGGTCTTAGGCAAGTCAAACCTAACTTAAATACCTTTATATTTAACAGGCTTGTAGCATATTTAATCGGCTTGTAGATCTGTTCAAGCTGTTACTTTGGGCTTGTTCAACTGTAAACACAGGTTGACTAATTGGACCGATGAATTGACCGGTCTGATTGCTTAATCAAACCAATGCTGATTAATCTAAAAACAACCAGAATTTGGTGTTAGTGTTTGCCTAATATATTAATCATTCATCACTTTTGTGAACTGGTAGTGAACCTTACCCACTTGGTAGTCAACAAAAACTATTTCCATAAATGAATGGACTAGCAACACCAAAACTAAACTACAGTTATGGACATGACATGTTCTGCATGAATATACATTTCTTAATACTTTGTATAGAAGCACTTAATGTATAGAGGCACTTCAACTGACAAATCAAATGGATTTTCATTTTACTACAGGGCAGAACCATCCAAACAAGACTCAATGAGTCGTTCTTCTTTAAACCGAAGGGAGATGGAGATTCACCCAGACCAGACTGCCCACTGATGAAATTTTACAAGGGGAAGAAAAGTGAAAAGAAACGCTGTAACTACAGTATTTGACAGACTTGAAAAGACAAGCATTCCAATCTTGAGGGAATATTTTACTGGGCTGGTTTGAGAAACACCAGCCATGGTTAAAACTTAGTAAACTTTCCACCCAGGCCAGAAGTAAGGAAGTCTTTAAGAAGAACCAATGGAGTTATACTAAACATTAACAATATAACTTTCACAGTTTGAAAATGTACACTTGATTTGAAATGTAAGTTTTCATAATTTTGTTTTTGTGTACAGTATATTTGTGACAAATGTGGTTGATACTTGATACTTTGAAATGTTACTGTTTCAGCTATTCAATACTGGATAATTTCATAATTGTTGTGCATTGCCATTCAGTGTTCACTTTAGAAGAGCTTTAATTGATTTGTTAATTTATTGTAAAACAAGATGTTCTTATCACAGTCACACTATTCCTGTTACATTTTTACCATAAAATTACTAATGGAAACACTGCTGTGACTATTAATATTATAGGTATGTTTGTTCCTGGCATTTATTCTTCACACTAAAAATTTTGTGAAGAAAAAAAACATAAAATAAAATCCAGTAATTCCTTGTTACATAATGTATGCACTGTAAAGAAACGCACCAACCCTTATTCAAAGTTAGTAATCTTTATTCATATAATAACCTAACACCACCTCCGCTTTAAATAAACACTTAAAGCTACACATTGTGAACTCAACCACCCTCATTACCTTTTTAAATTGACAAATCAGAACCAGAAGTACATCACCTAAAGCAGGGGTTTTCAACAGGTGGTCCGGGGACCACCAGTGGTCCTTGAGAGGATTCCAGGTGGTCCCCAGGCTAAATGATGTAAAGCTGATTAACCAGATTAACTCTTCAGAGTGTAAAAATGAAACCAAATGGACCCTTGCGGGTCCATTTGGTTTCATTTTTACACTCTCAAGAGTTAAAATATTCATATATTCATCATCTTAATTAGCACCACATAATTAAGAAGTCTACACTGTTTTGTTTGCAAAATCCATCCCTGAAAAAAAAAAAATCAAAAATAATTCTTTAGTTTTTGGTCTTTGGGGTGAAAATGTAATCAAATGGTGGTCCGTGGTTCAAATGCTGAATAAACGGTGACCACAGTTTATTCAGCATTTGATCCACGGACCACCATTTGATTGTGGTTGTGATTTGATTGTGGTTGTGATTGTGATTTGGTGTCAAAAAGGTTGAAAACCCCTGTACTAAAGAGCATCCTAGTTATGCCTGAAGAGTTTGAGCCCCATCCAGCTCCAAAGGTGGAAAAAAATATAGACGGGGATGGTGACGGGCAGCAGCAGGCTGTAGAAACAGAGACTGCTGCTGCTGGTACAGCCTTGGGGGAAGTTCTCGTCCACCGTAGCAGAGTAGAACAGGCCACACAGAGACACTATGGGCACCAGCACTACCAGGTTGGATAAGGTGAACATCATGAGCAGATGGGATGATGCTGTAAATAAAATGTAAATAACTAGCAGTTGTAGAACTAGTCTGACCTGTGTTATTGTATCTGAATTAAGTGTCAGTAAGTAACCCGATAAGATTACGTTTTTCAGTCAGCCAAAAAATTAATAATTGTTCTCGGGCTGCAGGACGGGAACAAGGTGTCAGTTACAGTCACCAAAGCAAAATCCAAGTTTAATTTCTCCTCAACAGACTCATGTGCAGTATCGTGTATATATGCAGGTAATATATATGAGCATCCTTTGTGCTGACGGAGTCATTACATGTGGTCTCATCTGACAACATGGATTTCAATATCTTGAGTTGTAGGTCATGTGCATGTGGACGCTGTATTTTCGGGCCAGTTGAAGGTCCTGTTTATCAGTCTCAGTTTCTATCCCTGTGTGGGTTCAGTTGGTGCGTCCGCGTCCTTCTGTATGAGACGTGCGTCCTGTGGGATCATGTTGGGGATGCCATCGAGGATGGGGTAGGCGATGCCGAGCTCTTCGTTGATCAACTCGTTGGTCTTCTCATCGTACCTGAGGAAGGATGATAGCGAGCAACACTGTAATATTATTCATCTTTCATGGGCCCATTATCACTCTTCTTACTGCAGAGGAAAAACAATACATATTGTGTTTATTTAACATATTCTATTTATTTATTTATTTATTCAAAAATAAGATTGACTGATTGACCCATGAATACTTTAACTTTGCAGAGATAAGCACCAAGGTCTACCTGTATAATGAGACACCCAAGAAAGACATTCAAAACCATGGCTTGTTTACATTGGAGTCCTAGCTTTGTACTAACGTCAAGTCATCAAAGCATTTAAAGACAAATACACAATAGTGGCATAGGATTTAGACTGTCATAGATGTTATTGATAGATTCAGAATCATTTTTAATAATCACAGAGAGTCAAAATCTCAAGCTACACAATGCAATACCCTTCTGCAGAATATCAGTATACTGTAGCTGACAGGAACTGTCACCCGAGCAGCCTTATGTATAGCCCTACATGTCTATGAATCCTAGATTCATAGACATGTAGGGCTAATGTACTAGTACATACGCAATAATAACTCCACTACAGTGGATATCTGCAAAAGGAACACATTATTTGATTGATTGACTTTATTATTAGGCCTATTATTAACATGCAATAACTGACATGTCCTACTCTTCCAAAAAAAGACCTACCTCAGTGGGTTTTTGGACAGTGGACAAACGAGAAACTCGAGCAACGAAGTGTCAAACTGTTGTTGTCGTGCTTCGTCCTTCACATGATCCGTGAAGCTCCTGTTGTTGTGTGACGGCGGGACGAATGCAGATGGAATAAATCTATGCGAAGAAGGAGCACATTTCAAGGATCGTGGAACACGAGAAGCTTGGCTCACTAATCTCCTCACAACATTTTGAATCATGACCAAAAGCTTGCTGTGAGCTCCAAAACTTCTACAAGCTACTGTTGTCTGTCTGTCTGTCTGGCAACCTCCAAAACAGGAAACCATCCAACGGTGTGATGGGTGCAACCAACATGCAGTTCCGTCTTTACGATGAAATACAATTATTAGTTCCAACCATAGATATATATATATAAGAAAGCTAGATGGCTTGAGGCGGAGCCTCTGGCGTCGTTCACTGCGGCCATCTTGTGAGAGGACTCAATACAGTATGCTCTATGGCAGCCCAAACAAAAACAGCTGTAACTCGCTCAAAACTTGCACGGATTTACAAACGGATTGCATTTATGAACGTTATCAACGTGGCTATGATGTCTACATTTTATTGTATTTTTCTAAAAAAAAAAAAAAAAAAAAAAAAAAAAAAATCACATAACTCATATTTATATCATATATCAGGCTCATATTATGCGGACGTCTCTGACGTTTACAACAAACCAATCAGTTTGAAAATCGTTTGAAAAATAAGCGAGTTATCGACAATTAAAAAGTATATGCTCATAGACACAACGGTATGCTATCCTCTCACAAGATGGCCGCCACGTCACTCCCATAGAGATAAAATACAGAGACCACTGCTCTATGTTACTCTAAGGTCACTCCCCATTGGCCAGCAGCGTAGGCGATCCATCTATCAGAGCCATCTAGTAGAAGAGTTGCGACATTGAGGGGTCAGAATAAACATCCTGGTCACGTGGTCCATGTACTCGCGCGAGCCCATAGGCTTCAATGCATTCAGTAACTTCCGGCTGACACTTTTCATGCCACTGTCCAACCGAAGTCTATGTAGATGGACTGGCCCCATGAAGTGAACGGAGTTGTCGTAACTCTGTCTATTTCTAAGGCTCTGCCATCTATTATCTATGTCCCCTCCTCCCCGACCCCTTGCTTGCTTCTCTCGCAAAACCTGGCAACACCGGATGTGTTCCCGTCATGAAGTGATGTTTTCAAACCAAAACAAAGGAGCAGCAGCTGCTCGCTCCCTCCGTGCACTGTGAGTTACAAGTTACTCTGGAAAATACCAACAGTTTAGTGGATCCTCCTCGCTGTAAACAAGTCGCATTGTTTACAAGAAGGGCTTGTTTACCCGGATAACGTTTACAACATAACAGCATGTGAGCAGGAAAGAGGTAAAAAAACCAACAACACACAAACAACTACCCGTTCGTAATCTTTCTTGTGTAGCCAATGTAGCCATGTTAGCTAAAGCTCATAGGCATAGTGAGTGAGTGAGTGGGTCACTTAATCATTTTATAATGTAAATGTTGGTTACTCTACTGCAGGGGTTTTCAACCTTTTTGACACCAGGGACCACCATTTATTCAGGATTTGAGCCACGGACCACCATTTGACGACATTTTAGCCCCAAAGACCTAAAACTAAAGAATTCTTTTGGTTTTGTTCACAATTCCAGGCTGGATTTGGGAAACAAAACATTGTAGACTTCTTAATTAAATAGTGATGAATATTTTTAACTCTTGAGAGTGTGAAAATGAAACCAAATGGACCCGCAAGGGTCCATTTGGTTTCATTTTTACATTCTCAGGAGTTACATCTGGCTAACCAACTTTCCATCATTTAGCCTGGGGAGTGGGGACCACCTGGAAACCTCTCAGGGACCACTGGTGGTCCCCGGACCACCTGTTGAAAACCCCTGCTCTACTGTATGCTAGCTTTACGGGGGCTGTCGAAATAAAAGTGTAGCCTACCGTAATGCCCACAACAAGCAAAATGTGGCCATGCTTTGGAACTAAACGGGGGTGTTATTAAAGGGGAATTCCAGCCATTTTAAACGTTTTACTATGCCATTAAAGGGGATGTCCACTCATTTTGAGGATAAAAACATGATACAGACAGGATTTTTATCACAGACATGGTAAAAAGTCCCCCCAATTCTGTATTTCCTAAAAGTGGAGGTCTGAAAAAAAAAAATCATTAACATGGTGAAATACATCTGATTACACCATCAAGATGTATTTCACCATGTTAATGATTTTTCTTTCAGACCCCTTTTTCCTGAGAGGGTACAAATGGAACCAAATAGACCCGCTAGGGTCCATTTGGTTCACATTTGTATCCCCTGGATGGAATAACAATTCCACTTTAATATACCTTAGATATGTTGTGTGGACATGATGAAACAAGTCCACTGACATCATCAAGTTGTGTTATTTTTTTTCTTTTAGGACCTATTTACTGAGATTGTACAAAAAGGAACCAAATGGACCCGCTAGGTCAATTTGGTTCACATTTGTACACTCTCAGGATTTTTTAAAATCATCATTAATATACCTTAGAGATGTCATGTGGCAATGATTTCCCATTCTGCGAAATTAGAAATTGAGAAATCGTTCAGTCATGTCATCAAGATGTGTTCCACAGTGTTATGAGGGGATGTTATGAGAATATGAGGGGATTTGTTTCTATTTCCACACAGTATCTCTAAGGTATGTTAACTACATCGTAAAATGTTGAAATTTCCCCTTTAACTACAGGGAAAGTGATTCCTCACTATTTTATTACACCCCATTTCTCATCTCCCAGCCTGTAGGCCTACTTTAGTGTGATTGATTGCTTTATTAACAGTTGGGGAAACATAGTACAGTGGTACGATTGTACATATAGAGGTCCTGTGTGCCAGTGACATATGGCTTGTGTATAAAATCAGATGTCCATGTTTGACCCAGAATAGTACAGGCTACTGCAGTATAGTTTCTGTCTTAGGCATCATCACTAAAGCGTGGATCAAAGTGGAGACTTATTTATGATTATGAGAGCAACTAATACAGTTTATGGATGCATTTAGGGCTATATAGAGCGTCCATCATGGGCCATATGGGCCATGACACGCAGCCATCTGCCTCCTAATCCTATCCATGATGCTCTATTTGCGTCCCATTAAGATAACGGTTTAGCCTTGAAAACATCAGGAGATTTCACCTGACAGAAATCATGTGTCATCCTGGGTGGTTTACGGAGCTCTAACTTTGAACCATGGCTAGTGTGGCACTGTAGCACATATATGTAACGCCCGGGATTCGAACCCAGGTCTCCCGCGTGGAAGTCCAACATCTAGACCAAAGGTACATCCCCTTGTTCCGGGGGCATATACTAGACTTTGGAGGCCATCACGACAGAGGCTGTAGCCACCTGCTACACTCACCTCCCTTTTGACCTCCTTCCACGGGGAAACCCGATCCGGGTCACAGCAGCAGTGCAGCACTGTAACACCTGGGATTCGAACTCGGGTCTTCCGCGTGAAAGTCCAACATATTAACCACCGGGGGGGCAGATACTAGACTTTGGAGGCCATCACGACAGAGGCTGTAGCCACCTGCTACATATATACTCAAAGCGAGCTCAAATGATGAGATATAGTATGCATTATTCCAGGTGAAAACAACAACAACGTTTTCTTTTAACGTCTTACAAAAAAACAAACAACTGCATGCTCACATTCATAAGATGAATGTTGCCAATGGCAAATGAGGCTACAAATGAGGCTCCAGTCTACATGCAATGGGAGTTGCATAGAAAATGGGAGTTGCATTGTGTCACGTTAGGAAGGACAGGTGACTATATTTTTCTGAATGGTATGGCGTTTTTTGTAAATGACCTGTGAGGATTAATAATATAACATTGATTATTTTTTATTTACCTCTCGATGTCTGTCGGTCTGGCTATTTAGCCTATATAATATTAGGATATTTTTTTATCACATTTTGTGTAGGCTTGGCCTAATGGTGTCCTCTAGTGTCACAAATCCGACATTGCGCTTTCAGTTGCTCTTGCCATGATGTTCTTTTTATCTTTCATTCCGTGTATGAATCATGTAATTATTATTTAAAATAACAAAACATTTGGGTATATATTGTTGCAAAAGTGCGCATACATTGAAACGGTCAGTGTTTTTGACTCTGTTTGGACATTCTTCACACTGTCATCTCAACTTAACATTTGCACAATGGCTTAGAAGACGAAGCTTTTACAGGGCCGGATTTAGCCAGCCCTACTAGGGTGGGCTGGAAGAATGACAGGGTGGGCAACTCCAAAGGTTTTCAACCTTTTTGACACCAGGGCCCACTATTTATACGGCACTTGAGCCACAGACCACCATTGGACCCACAGACCACCATTAGCCCCACAGAACCCAAAACTAAAGATTTTGTCTACAATACCAGGCTGGATTTGGGAGGCAAAACAGTCAAACATACAGATCAAAATGACCGTTAATCGTCTACATTATCTAGTTGTGTAGACTAGAGAATATTTTAACTCCTAAGAGTGTAAAATGAAACCAAACGGAGCCGCAAGGGTCCATTTGGTTTCATTTTTACGCTCTCAAAGAGTTAGATCTGGTTAACCAAGTTGCAGCATTTAGCCTGGGGGCCACCTGGAACTCTCTCAAGGACCACTGGTGGTCCCCAGACCACTGGTTGAAAACCCACTGATTTTCCTTTCATTGGGTGGGCAGGATGCACGTTTGGGTGGGCTCTGCCCACCACTGCCCCCCTCTAGATCCAACTCTCGTAGAGATGTGTTACGAGAGTTGAAAGCTACAATGTCCGAGTGAAAATGATCACTGATGGGATTTGACTGTGTATGTATGCGGAGTGGACCACCCGGGTTTAGAGGAACCTCTTTAGTTTGGACATACTGTACATACTAGACCACAAGACCAGCGATTTACTTTTCAACAGGTAGTCCGGGGACCACCAGTGGTCCAATTCCAGGTGGCCGCGAGCTAAATGATGGACAGTTGGTGACCAAATGGACCCTCATAGAAATGTAACAGATCTATACATTTCCAAAAAAAAAAAAAAAAAAGTAAAAGAATTGTTATTTTGGTCAACATTTTTTCCAGTTATCTCCCAAATTGTAGACATAAACTTGAAAATTCTCGGTTTTGGGTGCGACAGACTAAACTTAACGTCAAAGCTGGTCCGTGGCTAAAACGCTCAATAAATAATGGGCCCTGGTATCAAAAAGGTTGAAAACCCCTGGACTAGACTAGCAGGCAAGCATCTCTCTCTCTCGCTCAGACCTATCGTCAGTGTTGCCAACATGGCGCATTTGTCGCTATATTTACCTTTTTTTCCAGATCCGCCTAGTGCCAAAATTAGTAAAAAAAAAAACAAAAAAAAACAAAAAAACAACATTGGTAACCAAATGGACCCGTAAAATGAAACGGTCCATTTGGTTTCATTTTACGCTCTCAAAGAGTTAAATTATATTCAAACATCGGAATTACCCAATTTCCAACAATCTACACATTTTCAAAATGTAGAAGAATTGCCATTTTGACCAACATTTTGCCAGTTATCTCTCCTAAATTAGTCAGAGAGACTAAACTCAACATCAAACGGTAGTCCTCCGTGGCTAAAATGCAGAATAAATAGTGGGCCCTGGTATGAAAATGGTTGAAAACCCACTGCTCTAGCGCAGTGGTTTTCAACAGGTGGTCCGGGGACCACCAGTGGTCCCTGAGAGGATTCCAGGTGGTCCCCAGCTAAGTTGGTGAACCAGATGTAACTCTTGAGAACGTAAAAATGAAACCAAATGGACCCTTGCGGGTCCATTTGGTTTCATTTTTACACTCTCAAGAGTTAAAATATTCATCATCTGAATTAGCCATTTTGGAATGTATGTTTTGCTTGTTTTGTTTCCCAAATTCAGCTTGGAATTGTGGACAAAAGCAAAATAAATCTTTAGATTTGGGGTCTGTGGGGCTAAAATATCCTCGAATGGTGGTCCGTGGCTCAAATCCTGAATAAATGGTGGTCCCTGGGATGAAAAAGGTTGAAAACCCACTGCTCTAGCGCATTCTAGTGCATTTTGGAAGTGCCACTAGTGCATTTTGGATTTGGGCAGTTGGCAACACTGGGTCCAACGCAGCGAGGAGAAGAGTGCACTCCGCGGTGTGACTGTAGTGTGTTTGGCTCTCTAGCCGAGCACGCGGCCATTCATATTTTCTCTCAAGCCGCGTCGTCGTGGAGATGATGATGATTCACGTGTTGTTGTGCGCGCCTCGATCGCTATCGTTCCGTCGCCTCTGTTGAGAGAGAGAGAGAGAGAGAGAGAGAGAGTCCGTCTGTCTGTCTGTCAGCATCACCACCCCCACCAGAAAGAATACGGTGAATGATGGATGGAAGGATGCTGTAGTTGTTTGTACGATTGTATGTTTATTTTTTAACCGACGCGAGTCGCGTGAGTCTCAAGACCTGCCGTGCCTGCCGTTACCGTTAATAGAGGTGTTTGTACATAGTTATTCGAGTGGAAACGATGCTGAAGTTGGAAAGTAATGAGCGAGGATGCTGAACGTGCTGGCAAGCCTGCTTTGTTCGGTGGAGCCTTGGCCCTTTGTGCCGCTGTCATCGCGCAGCTCGTCCCGTGCTGCTGCTGCTTTGTCTATAGTTTGCCCGGTGATACCGAGACCACCTCCACCACCACCACAGACTGGTAGGTGCACGACTCTGGCTGCTGTATGCATACATGTGCTGCTGTTCCGTGTGTGGTGATAAACAAAGATGGACCTAATAATGCAAATATTCTTGTTATTATCATTATCATCATCTCACTTCCAACGTCACTGTTGTATACATTCTACATTTATTACATTGACTGATTTGAATTAGTTGTCATTTTGACATTCAAAAATTTCTTTTTATATATTTTGGGTCTTTTTTTCCCCAGTCCAGACATGTGTGCTTTTTTACCGGCTTCTCTTTGCTCACATCAGTCTAGCAGCAGTGTGTCAGCATCCCTAAATAATAGATGGGACCCCTTCCTTAAGTAACGGGGCTTTCACCCTATGCTTTTTATAGACTTCCAAGTGCACACACCACCAGTACCACCACCACCACCACCGCTGCCGTCTTTGTCTGACTTTTTTTTGCGCTTGACCTAGATCGCATGGCAGACTCAAAACACATTGCAGGGAAATCTATGCTCTAGGCTTTTATTTTTTATTTTTGTGTTGACTTATGGTGAGGATAGTACTAGGGACATTGACCTATTTAACCGAAGGGGGGTGATATCAAGGGGAGTGGTGTTTGCTTGCTTGGTGGTGGTGGTGGTGGTGGTGGTGGGGGGGGCTGTAGGGGAAATGTCAGACGAGCTGCCAATATTTCTGTCTGTTCTGTCTGTTTCTGAACAAAAAAAAAACCTTGGCGCTGTGTGGATTTGCATGGCTGTGTGAAAGATGAGAGGAGCTGCCTTTAAGAGAGAGAGATGAAATATTGCCTCCTCAGTTCCTTTGTTCCACTCATCCCTGCTGGCAGCTATAGAGGAGGCTGATCTGGCCAATGACTGGCTGGCTGGCTGGCTGGCTGGCTGGAAGATTTGCATTTGTTTTTATGGTTACATTTTTCACAACATTGGCAGATTTTTTTTTTTTTGCACCACAGTCCTGTCAATGCAGATAAAAGATACAGCTGTGCTGTTTTCTACATTATTATGGGTCCATCACACTCACACACACACACACACACACACACACACACACACACACACACAGACAGACAGACAGACAGACAGACAGACAGACAGACAGACAGACAGACAGACAGACAGACAGACAGACAGACATGACATGCCTAGTATGTGTAGTGTCTTGTTCCACTTACAGTCATTTTAGTTGCAGGGGCGGATGTAACATTTTCCAATTGGGGGGGGGGGGGGGGGGGCAGAAGAAAATGGTAAGGGGGCAGCTTCATCGCCCGTGTCGCTTCGCGCCACGGGAGATGAAGCTGCCCCCAGTAGTGTTTCAAATACTTTTAAATATAAGCACTGAAATATCTTGGGTTGTTTTGCATGCCATCATGTTTGGTGGGGCAGACTGGGAATTTAGGGGGGCATTCCCCCCCCCATGCCTATGCCTAGATCTGCCCCTGTTTAGTTGTCCGATATATAGGGGCTCATGGCTTCTTAGATTACTGTATGTCTGACCATACTTAAGTGTGTGTTTGTGTGCACGCACGCACGCACACCCAGCTGTTACGGTATTGCGACCCCAGTTTTCAAGGACATAACCTGACTGAGTATGCAGCTGCATTGTGAGCTTGCTACATTAGCAAACGCACAATCAAGCCCTCAATTAATTTCTATATAATCGGAACGATCTCTTAAAATCTATACTAATATGCAAGCTTTTTTCCCAACAGGGCATGACGGCAATATACAGTATTATACTGTAATATTATACTGTAATAAAGACAAGATGCCCTGAGGGTGAAAAGTGTGGAGGTTGCGTGCAGGAGTCGGCCTGGGTGAAGGCAGACCGTTGGGCAAGTGCTGAGGCTTTGCCGGGGCGGGGGTGGGGGGTTACGGTCAGATTAACATATGGAATGAATTCTAGCACTCAACTGTGGGGGGCAGTGGGGGCAGTATCTCAAGTTTACAGGGTTTGATGAGGGATCACGCATGGGGTTTCGGCCCTGTTGAGAACTGTTTTGCCAGCTGCCTGCCGCGGCTGCAATAATAGCGTTTGGGCAGGCTTGTTTTTCAGATCACCCAAATTAATCTTTTAGCAGTTTCAGCCAAGCATCGTAGTTTTGTGTGTATGTCCAACCAACAACACATGTGCCAAAATTAATGAAAAACTCCAGGCAGAAAATCTAGTGCTTTTTTGCTGGTGTGTTGGGCGAATTTGTTTGACAGGCACCAGAGATAAAACCCTAATTTTTCACCATTTTCCACCATTTTTTATAGATCTGTAACGGGTCCATTTTGTTTCATTTTATGCTCTCAAGAGTTAAATTATATTTGACTGTCTGAATTACCTAATTTTCAAGAATCTACACATTTAGAAAATGTAAAAGAATTGCAACATTTTGCCAGTCATTTCTCGTAAATTAGTCCGAGAGATCAACATCAAACGGTGGTCATCCGTGGCTAAAATGCAGAATAAATAGTGGGCCCTGCTGGTTTGAAAGTGGTTGAAAACCACTGCTCTAGCTTCTAGCGCATTTTGGAAACGCCACTAGTGCATTTTGGATTTTGGCAGTTGGCAACACTGCAGTGGAGCTGAGGTCAAAAGTAAACCATGACCTTGAATTAGAAGGGCTTAAAATGGGTTTAAGTGTTGGTGGACATGCCAGATGTGGAAGTTATTGTGGACTTCCTCATTGATGGGCCACGTCTCGTGAAGTGTCCTGTGGCATTGCCACATCCGCCCACAAGCCACAAAGCTGTCAGTCAGTCAGTGCGACAATCTGCGAATCGGTAATACCTGCCACTCCAGCAAGTAATATCCACACTTTCCACAGAATGACGTTCATCATTACATGCTTTTGAAACTCTGCCAAAACATACATAACCTGATAATTGAACTGGCAGCATCTCAGAAAAGACGTAAGATTTACAATTCAGCAGTGAGCACTACGCTGTCCATTATGGATGTTATTGAGTTATAGTGCTGGTTTCATTCTGCTGAGCAAAAGCGATCCATCAGTGGATATTATGTACCACCAGTCATTGAGGCTGTAGCGCACATGTATTCATTTGTTTTATTATATGGTAGTCCATCAGAAACACAAGCATTGACACCAGCATGATGATGACGAATTGGTTTACTGTCTTGCAGTTGAAAACTATCCAAAATCACCATCCATATCGTCTCTAATGGAAGGAAATCACCAATGTCCACTTTTGTGTTTTCTGACTCCCGTCCGTGCGTTTTGTTAACACTTTGGATCCTAAGGACAGGTATACTCGTCCTATAATTTAATTATGTGGGTCGCATGTGTGTGTTGGGCAGTATTGATTTTTTTTAATATCGGTATTGATAACGTGTTAATTAGCTCGTTATTCGATATTACCGGTATTGACCACTAGATGGCAATGGTGTGCAATCAGAGTCGGACACGTTCCACCAGTCACCTAGTTCTCAGAATTGCGACATTGAGGGGTCAGAAACTGAGCACTCTGCTGTTCAAGCACCCTAAATAGGGAAAAACCGGAGTTGAAATACATTGTTTCCAAAAAGCCTAGCCCAAATAAGGGCATGTGTGTAACATGAAGTGTTTGTATAGTTACAAAGTCTCATTGCTCATATTTTAATAGAAAACATTATAATGTCGGTATTTGACGATATTCGCTATTCGATATTTTTTATAGACCCCAACGATATTACTTGGTATTGATTTCCAATATCGCGATAAACGGTAATACCGGTATATTGCCCAGGTGTTTGATATCGCAATAAGAAAGCCCTGCCGTGTTTTCATCCTTGGAATCGCTACGGTTGCTACAGAGGCTTGCTAGAGCCTCTCCAGCACTGCTTCTGTTTTCTCATATAGCCATTAGCTTTTGTATTGGTTGAGGCTTTGCACTGACTGTTGTCAGAAGTTGGAAACCCGTGGAATAAACTATTTGATCAAAACCCGAGGAGCTGTCTGTGGTCTGGAACAAATCGCAGTTGTTAGGAGAAGGCGATTTGTGATTGTGTTTATCTGGTGATCGCGGATTGGAACATTGGCGTTTCTAGAGCAAGGATTGGCCTATATCAGCCCATTAACCCTAATAAATGAGCAAGATGGAACCAAAAACCGGATGTGCGTCGTCATTACTAAAAACGGATCCTGAATCGATGAACCCAAGCACCACTTTCATCTTCAGACAAAAACCCTCTTGACCTCATTGGACATCCGAACTGTCTTCTCTAAAGCTGCTAACTCCATCAGTCCCATGAGGCCCATTGTTTTCTTTATTTATGTCCTGTAGTGCTAGTCTATGTCCCTTTTTTTGTCTGGTGTAACGGTGCTTTAAATCAGGCGGTTTCAACCTTGTTCATAGCAGGGCCCGCCATTTATTCAGCATTTGAGCCACGGACCACCATCTGATGACATTTTCAGCCCAAAGACCTAAAACTAAAGAATTCTTTTGGTTTTGTCCACAATTCCTGGCTGGATTTTGCAAACAAAACAGTGTAGCTATAATTCAGATGATGAATATTTTATCTCTTGAGAGTGTAAAAAATGAAACCAAATGGACCCTTGCGGGTCCATTTGGTTTCATTTTTACGTTCTCAAGAGTTACATCTGGTTAAACAACTTAGCTGGGGACCACCTGGAACCCTCTCAGGGATCACTGGTGGTCCCCGGACCACTGGTTGAAAACCAATGCTTTAAAGTCCCAGTGAAATGAAAAAATAAAATAAAATATAATAATAATAATAATAAATATTTTTTTCCACACTTTTAGAACACATCCGTGGTCATACAGTATGGCCATATCTTAGCACAAAAAGTCCATAAAATTGATTTTTAATTACTTCCTAAAAACAAAAACGTGTTGCGTGACGTGTAGAGGCGCCCTTCAATAAGGTTGAAAAGGTTGAAAACCACTGCTCTAAACTGAAGCCCATGCAGGACAGTGTCCTTATAGCTCAACTAGTTACTGCATAAATTAGTCAGCAGGTCCTGGCAGGGTTTCAGACGGTGCAGGTGCTCACCCTTCTTCGTGCTCTCTCTCTTTCTCCTCTATCACCACTGTGATGTCTACATTATAGGCCTGTCACCATTATTACACAATCTTCGCCTAATCACAGTTATTTTAGACGATCACAATTATTTATGCATAGTCGATTAAATCGTCATTAGTTTCCATTGATAGACATGTTCCAATGTTCCATGCTATATTATAACAAAAATAAGAAAATAAAACACAAAACAATCAAGCAAAAACACATCGCAACCATTTGCCCTGACATTGAATCGTCAACTTAAATTTGCAATCGTGACAGGCCTGCTAAAATATCAACATCATTAGATTCACTTAATTGTGTGTGTGTGTGTGTGTGTGTGTGTGTGTGTGTGTGTGTGTGTGTGTGTGTGTGTGTGTGTGTGTGTGTGTGTGTGTGTGTGTGTGTGTGTGTGTGTGTGTGTGTGTGTGTGTGTGTGTGTGTGTGTGTGTGTGTGTGTGTGTGTGTGTGTGTGGAGGGGGGGGTGCTGAAGTAATACTTTTACCTGTCAGTCATCAGAGTAGAATGCATTGTATACGGAGCAAAAAAAAAAATTGAACGGGTCAACCAAACCAAAGCCTTCTTCCTATGTGTTCTCAGCCTTCAACTCGGCTCCTTTCCTCTTTGTTTCACATGGATACACACGCTAATGGATTGTGTGTGTGTGTGTGTGTGAAGCTGCGGTTGGCTGGATGGGTTTTTGTACTGCAGCCTGTACCACGGTTCGCATGAGTTGACTGCAGACTTTTCTCTCCACGGCCCAGCAGGGCGGATCTAGGCATGGGCAGGGGGGGGCAATGTCCCGCTAAATGCACAGTCTGCCCCACCAAATACGAGGGCATGCTAAACAACTATTTCAAATGAAAGTGCTTATATTTTATTTAATGCTTTGAAACACTACTACTGCCACTAACTAACTACAGCTGTGGCACCACTAAACCAACAGCATTTCATCTTAGAAAACAGAAAACTCTCTGAGTCAGACCTTTAGCTTTATGCATGCTGCGTGTCTGTTGCAACTTCAACTACAACTGATGTTATTATTGATGTTTTACTTGCCTAATAAAAGTCCTGTAACCAAAAATGGTATGGGTGCGACTTCATCTGCAATGATGCCGCCCCCATACCATGGGGGGCGGCCATAACCCCCCCCCCCCCCCCCCCCCCAGCTGGGAAATGTTACATCCGCCCCTGTGGCCCAGCACGCAACAAAAAGTGCTGAGCACTGTGTGTTTGCGTTTTTTTATGGG
The DNA here is from genome assembly GCA_039105355.1 of Benthosema pterotum. Taxonomy (NCBI): domain Eukaryota; kingdom Metazoa; phylum Chordata; class Actinopteri; order Myctophiformes; family Myctophidae; genus Benthosema; species Benthosema pterotum. The sequence continues at coordinate 5,940,311 of CM076969.1, forward strand.
TGTGCTACTGTGTCTCTGTGTTTGTGCATGCAACACACGTAGTCCAGTGGTTTTCACCCATCTTTAATATCCATCATCATTATTTATTCAGGATTTGAGTCAAGGACCACCGTTTGATCAGATTACGCCTTAGAACAGTGGCTTTCAAGTAACCCTTTTCAAACGGACCCTTGTGGGTCCATTTGGTTTCATGTTTACACTCTCAAGAGTTAAAATATTAATCATGTGAATTAGCCCAAGTATACACAACTAGAGAAAGTAGAAGATTAATGGTCAATTGATCTGTATATTTGACTGTTTGGTTTCCCAAATCCAGCCTGGAATTGTGGACAAAAGCAAAAGACATCTTTGTTTATTTTGGGGCCTGTGGAGCTAAAAATGTTATCAAATGGTGGTCCTCCGTGTCTCAAATTCTGAATAAATAGAGGGCCCTGGTGTCAAAATGGTTGGTCTTGCGCTTACTTTTATCTTGGAAAATTAAATGAATATTATGCAGGCTTTAGTTCGGCCTTCAGTTCTAGGTATCTCATTTGGGGTAGAGGGAACAGATCCACATACCGTTTTAAAAGCTCCAAAATGTTTTATTCACAATATACCTGACGAAGGCCTGACAAAGGCCACCTCAGGCCGAAACGCTGTTTATATCTTTTTACCGCTCTGTTGTGAATACAATTTTTGGAGCTTTTAAAACGGTGTGCGGATCTACTCCCTGTTACTATGTTAGATCCAGCACCCATTGAAATTTGTGGATGTGCGTGCACCCTTCAGGGGTTTCAGGTCTCCGAAAGTCTAGAAAGTCAGGTTCTACTTGCCCTCGGGTCATGGTCACTTGTCCCCCAAAAATATATTGTAAATTTTGCATTTAAGTTTACTTCCTACTTGGGTGCTTTCCCTGAGAGGGTTCCAGGTGGTCCCCAGCTAAGTTGGTTAACCAGATGTAACTCTTGAGAATGTAAAAATGAAACCAAATGGACCCTTGCGGGTCCATTTGGTTTCATTTTTACGCTCTCAAGAGTTAAAATTCACCATCTTAATTAGCCCATAGTGGTCACAGACCCAGTGGTCCCTGACCCCAGCAAAATGATAGTTTGGTACCAAATGAACCAGGGAGAGAGATGGGTAGAGATAGCTAGAAAGCAGGGAAAGACACAGAGGCAGAGTGCAATGACTGCCTTCAAGACAAATTCATCTTGTGTTGTGTTATAGTGCACTATGTTGCACACTTGCCCGATCGAGCAACCAGGTAGCAGTCTTCACTTGCCCCACCATTTTCTTTACTTGCCCCGGGCAAGCGGGCAAGTGTTAGTGTCAAGCCCTGCCCTTCGTTTTCTACAATGTATCTCATTTGGCCCCTTGGGGAAAAATAATTGCCCTCCCCTGTCTTATGCTCTTGTCCCCCAACAGTGTGCAGCAGTGTGGTCTGTCAGTGTTGGACTGTGAGGAGCGGCGGCGGCGTCTTGGTGCTATGAGTATGTACGGTGCTGGAGGAGGAGGGGGAGGAGGAGGAGGAGGAGGAGGAGGGGCGGAGCATTACCGGGAGCAGCGGCGGCGCTCCAGCGATCGATCCCGGGACTCCTCCCACGAGAGGGGAGAGGGCCAGCTCACCCCCTGCATCAGGAATGTCACCTCCCCCACGCGGCAATACGGTAAGGGGGAGGCCCGAAAGACCAGAGGAGGAAAACGGAGAAAGATTTGTGCCACTTTTCTCGATTTTTCAAAAATAGCAAATCAACACACACACACATATATTATACACATATAGAATTGGGTTTGGTGAGCGGACATCACATTTGGATATTTCTTTCCCCAAAAGAGTTGATATATGGACTCCACATGAATCGCACATTTGGTTCCATTTATACTACACTCTCAGAGACCTTTGATCCATTTGGAAACCCTTTATTCATTGACGGGAATCAGTCTAATATACTATAAGTCTAATCAGTCTAATATAAGTCGAATCAGTCTAATATACCAAATGGACCCTTGCGGGTCCATTTGGTTTCATGTTTACACTCTCAAGAGTTAAAATATTCAGCATCTGAATTAGCCTTATATCTACACAATCAGAGAATATAAAAGAATGGTCATATTTTGATCTATGTTTGCGTGTTTTGTTTGTGATATCCAGACTGGTATTGTAGACGAAAGCAAAATAAATCTTAGTAGTCCTCTGTGGCTCAAATACTGAATAATTAGAGTGCCCTGGTGTCAAAATGGTTGTTCTTACCCTTACTTTTATCTTGAATTTAAATTGATATTACACCGACTTTAGTTCAGCCTTTAGTCTTGGCCCTCCACAATATTTTATGTATCTCATTTGGCCCCTTGGGGAAAAATAATTGCCCACCCCTGTTCTAAAGATTCCATTAGATCAGGGGTGCCCAACCTTTTTTGACCCAAGATCTACTTTTCAGCAGCCAACCCCTCCGGGATCTACCAGTCCAATATCATTACATTTACATTTACATTATCATTACATACATTTAAAACCACACGCATCGTTGCCAGCCTGCAGTAACTTCACAACAACACAAGACTACTTTGTTTTACCACTTTACTTTATGTCCATATAAGCATAAAGTACAACAGACTTGTCTTAATAGGCCTACAACAGTACAACATAAGTACAACAGACTTGGACAAACACTGCCATTGCAAATGCATCTCACACACACAGACGAAAATCGCTCTTTTCTTCTTTTCCACCCCATTTTTTTCTTTCCCCCCCACATCTCCCGAGATCTACTTGAGATCAGGCCGAGATCTACCGGTAGATCCCGATCTACTGGTTGGGCTCCCCTGCACTAGACCATCCCTGGGCATTATGCGGCCCGGGGGCCAAATGCGGCCCTTTGGCTGACTCTGACCGGCCCGTGAAAGGGTAATGTGGTTTTCAACCAGTGGTCCGGGGACCACCAGTGGTCCTTGAGAGAGTTCCAGTTAAATATGGAAAGTTGGTTAACCAGATGTAACTCTTTGAGAGCGTAAAAATGAAACCAAATGGACCCTTGCGGGTCCATTTGGTTTCATTTTTACACTCTCAAGAGTTAAAATATTTATCATACGAATTAGCCCAAAGTCTACACAATCAGAGAATGTGAAAGAATGCTCATTGTGGACAAAAGCAAAAGAAATCTTTAGTAAAATCATTAAAATGTCATCAAATGTTGGTCCTCTGTGGCTCAAATTAGAGATCGACCGATCAGACTTTTGGCCGATGTTTCCGATCACTGATTAGTGGAACATCAAAAAGGCCAATAGCCGATATCAGCCGATACGATTATTATTTACTTTAATAGAATAAAAGTGCGGAAGCAGCAAAAGTGTTTCAGTTTCCCCTCCATCACATGCATCTTTTTTAATTCAAGAACAGGCACAGAGCTTCAGACATAAAAGAAAAAGAGAAAATACATTTTGGATAATTTGGATAAATCTATAAATAAATTTACATGAGGTGATAGAGTCAGAGACACACAGCTATACATCTCCGGATCTTCAATGAAAGTGGTCGATGTACCATTTTTGAACATTTATAATAAATACAAATAATCGGCTGCTCTTTATTTATTTTGAGCACCGATACCGATTATTAATAAAATCATGAATATCGAATTCGATAATTGGCCGCGGCCGATAATCGGTCTATCACTAGCTCAAATACTGAATATATAGAGGGCCCTGGTGTCAAAAATTAAGGACCCTAGTGTCAAATTAAATGAATATTACGCAGACTTCCGTTAAGCCTTTAGTCTTGGCCCTCCACAATATTTTATGTATCTCATTTGGCCCCTTGGGAAAAAAAATAATTGCCCACCCCTGCACTAGATACTGATATGTGCATTCTTTATTTTGTCTGCATGCACACATCATTGCTTGTGGTGGTCTCATTTCATTTCACATCTTATTTGACATCCAGATCGTGAACGTGGAGACGGAGGTTCTTCGTCCAGGTCGTCCAGTCCCCGTCCCCCCAGGGTGTCGCTGCCCTGTTCCCCGATGGGAGGAGGAGGAGCCATGATGGTCGGGGGACACTTTGCTCGATCCCTGGGTGCTCCCGGGTCGTGTGATCCCCACGCCAAGGTGCTGGGCCACGGGCCCTGCGACATGATCTACGTGTACGACGTCGGCACCAAAGAGGGCTCCTCCCCTCGCGGCGTGCTGCGGACGGGAGAGAGGGTGACGCTCATCGTGGACAACACGCGCTTCGTGGTGGACCCCGCCATCTTCACGGCTCAGCCCAACACCATGCTAGGCCGGTAAGGACTGGGAGTTGGTGTAGTAGTGTCTGTTATTTATTTATTGCGAGGTAGAATGTTTGTTTTAGTGAAAAGGCTAGGATTTTTTTTTATTTTTTTTTTTACCAAAATGCAATTATGGTTTTATATATGCTCACACTATTGACTAGACAATAGACAGGTACATACTAGGGATGTTAATCGACACATATTTGGAATGTCGACGTGTCGGGCCCCATTTTCGATTTGTCGTCGATTTTTTTATTTATTTATTTTAGCCCGCGGCGCCGGCGGGACCTAACGCAAAATGTTGCAGCGCGGGCGGCATGAAAATGCCTGCAGGAGGGAGAGGTGCAAGATAAAATAAGCGGGAGCGCGAAATCGAGCAATATATAATACCAATTATGCATATCTGAGGAGAACGTTCCATACTGCGCTCCACAATGATCAGGCATGTTCTCAAAGCAAAGCGCATGGCAGAGCAGGGCGCAGGAGAGCAGAGCGCACCACGCAACAGACAACAGACACGCACCCGCACCTGGCATTCCACATTCATTAGTAGCCTAATCGACTTGATAGAGGAGTTTTCCTCTTTCCTTGCGACGGATTCCCTGCATCTTTGCTTTTTCCTGCGTCTGCTGCATGGCCAAACAACGTGAAACAGAACACTGGACAAGATAAGTACAAATAATATAGGCTTGTTCTATTAACCACCAGACACCAGCAGCAGCACGCGCGTCTCTCTCTCTCTCTCTCTCTCTCTCTCTCTCTCATGTGAGACCTCGGTCTTGTGCAGGAGAGATAGCTTTCTCCCATACGTAACGCTCCATTTCGGCCTCGACAGAGGCGCCTGCTCGGCGAAATAAAAGTCAATCATTGCGGCGGGTGCACTAGGCAGGAGCCGCTGCCGCCTCCCCCTCGGGGAAAGCCGAACTCGCGGGACAGAACGCAGGGAGAAGGAGGAAGACGCATTCCGGCGGCTGCAGACGAGGGCCGCTGCCGCCGCCTCCTCCTCCTACTCGGGGGCAGAGCGCAGGGGGAAGCAGGAGGAGGACGGACGGGGCGGCACAGACGCGCGCAGCATATACATGGTCTCACTACAGTGACTGATAGTAGCCTAATACCCGAAATAAGCAATTCTCTTCCCTTGAAAACAGTAACGTTGGGACGTTTTTGAACAAGAAATTGCAAAGAATACAAAATAAAAATCATTAATATAAAAAAAAGAAAAAAGAGGCGATTTTCGACTCGTACTTTTTTGTGTCGACGTCAGCACGTGTCGACAATCGTGTCGATTTCCGACTTTTTTTCACATCCCTAGTACATACAGGTACATACATCTGCCTGTGTGGCTCCCATTTTGCCCTGACAATTTCACAACACTAGATTCTAGTTTCTGACGCTTTCTGATACTAGATTATAGTTTCTGAAACATTTTGACACTAGATTATACTTTCTGGCACTATATTCTAGTTTCTGACACTTTCTGACACTAGGTTTTGACACTAAATTCTAGCTTCAGACACTAGATTCTAGTTTCCGGACACTCTCTGGCTCTAGATTCTAGCTTCTGACACTAGATTCTAGTTTCTGACACTCTCTGACACTAGTTTATGACACTTTCTGACACTAGATTCTAGTTTCGGACACTTTCTTACACTAGTTTCTGACACTTTCGGACACTAGATTCTAGCTTCTGACACTAGATTCTAGTTTCTGACACTTTCTGTTCCAGGCCCCCCATCTGCAAACATGTTAAAATGTTATCAAAATAATATATTCAAAGATTTGCGCATCATTTTCACGATTTTTCAAAAATATCAGACCTACAAGCTCATGGCGTGCCACAGAGTGCTGTGCTATGAGCTTGTAGACCTGCTATTTTACTTTAGCTATTAAATAGCTATTTATACTTGAGCTATTAAATAGCTAAAGTATAACACAGGGGTCAGCAACATGCGGCTCCAGAACACAGCCCTAGTGGCTCAGTGGCTGTAGCATTATTACATACACACACTGGGGTGATCCACACCAAAATAATATAAACATTTCAGTCACCCAAAACGCGTTGCGCTGACTGACAGTTGCCAGTTAAAGTAGCACTTGGCCATGCCAAAAAAGCCCAGCAGTTATCAGAGGTGGAGCTTTCAATCTGAACCACCCATTTTCAAAGGTTTACTCAGTTTACTATGTCATTAATATACCTTAGAGATGTTGTGTGGACTAGAAATGGAGTTCTGTAAAACTCCTTTATTTTTTTTAGAAACTCCATTTCTGAACAAAGGTTGTGTTTCACCATGTTAATGATTTTTCTTTGAGGACCTTTTTTCTGAGAGTGTGCAAATGGACCCGCCAGGGTCCATTTGGTTCACATTTGCACACTCTCAGGAAAAAAATAAAAATAAAATGCGGCTCCAGACAGATTTTGAATTTTATTTTTTTGAGTCGAAAATGGCTCCTTCAACATCTTGGGTTGCCGACCCCTGGTATAACATAATGCTGTAAAATACTAAAGGCGTTTCGGTACAGAATGGGTTGGTTCATCTTGTGTGTGTGTATGTGTGTTTTGCAGAATGTTTGGTTCTGGCCGGGACTACAACTTCACTCGGCCCAATGAGAAGGGAGAGTTTGAGGTGGCAGATGGCATCAGCTCCACCGTCTTCAGAGCCATCCTGGTAAGATCTGAGTCCTTCTCTTGCAGGGGCGGATTTACTGTATACAGCAAGGGGTTTCAACAGGTGCTCCGGGTCCACCAGTGGTCCTTGAGAGGGTTCCAGGTGGTCCCCAGGCTAAATGATGGAAAGTTGGCTAACTAGGTGTAGCTCTTGAGAGTGTAAACATGAAACCAAATGGACCCTTGCGGGTCCATTTGGTTTCATTTTTACACTCTCAAGAGTTAAAATACTTATCATCTGAATTAGCACCACTCAAACAAGAAGTTTACACTGCTTTGTACACTGGAATTGTGGACAAAACCTAAAGAATTCTTTAGTTTTAGGTCCTCGGGTTGAAAATGTAATCAAATGGTGGTCCGTGGCTCAAATGCCGAGTAAATGGTGGTCCCTCCCTGCTCCCTGGTGTCAAAAAGGTTGAAAACCCCCGGTATACAGCAGTATTATGGAGTACCACTAAAGCTAACAGCTCTATTGGCTCATTATGAATCTGCTGGAGACTGCTGTGCTGTGATTGGCTGAAACACTGCCTGCCTCCACAATTAGCACCACCTTCCCTGAGCCCGACGAATGTTTTGTTTCAACGATTTGTTGACAACAACAAAGTTCTGTCTGCATGATGAAGCAAGTGTCTGTCTGCAGGGAAACAGCTGCAGCATCAACGTAGAAGCAACATAGAGGGGAAAAGGCAAAAAAAAAAAAAAGATTTTTGGCTAAAAAGTTGCCTTACCTTTAATCTTTTGGTCTGCCAAGTCATTTTACCCATTGTGTCCTGAGCCTCGATTCGAGTTTTTGACACCAGATTATACAGTAGTTCCTGACACCAGATTATAGCTGCAGCAACATTCTAGCTTTTGATGCTAGATTATACACTAGTTCCTTACACCAGATTATAGCTGCAGCAACATTCTAGCTTTTGACGCTAGATTCTACAGTAATTTCCGGCACTAGATTCTAGTTTTTGACACTAGACTCTATAGTTCCTGACAATAGATTCTAGTTTTTCTGAAAAATCTGTGTTCCTGTGTCAGTGATGCTAACATATTTCAAGCCAAGGACCACCAGAATTATCCATATTTGGCTGCAGACCCCCATCTGAAAACATGTTGTTCTAGGGATCCCCCCAGAAGCAAAAAAAAAACGAGTTAAAAATGTTTGCTTCCGAAATAATGTATTCAGAGATTTGCAGCACATTTTCACAATTTTTCAAAAATAGCAGAACTACAAGCTCATATCGCGCCACTCGGTGGTGCGATATGAGCTTGTAGATCTGCTATTTTTCAACAGATAAAAAACACCAAAACGCGTTCAGTACACAAAGGCTTAAATAAAAGTCATAAATGGTTTTGTCATGTATCGCTGGTAGATTAAAAAGTTGACACTTTTAAAGTTTTATTCAGTAACACTCCTCATGGTCGCAGTAAAATCTATTCCCAGAGGGAGAGAGGAGGGGCTGTGGGTGCAGCACTCACCAGGGAGCCGATGAGGTGATAAAATATTAATATAGAAGCCATTCAGTGATCAGTGATGATTACCTAGAGATAAATAAATAAGCAATGGGTGTGTACTGTACAAGTACTTGCAAACCTATTTCATATATAAGTATTATGCTGTGCGTGTGTGTGTGTGTGTGTGTGTGTGTGTGTGTGTGTGTGTGTGTGTGTGTGTGTGTATGCACAAATAGGACACATATGTGTCATATTATGTAGGGGGCCTATTTCATATACTGTATGTACATACTGTATATTTTCTCTCCATGTGGGCACGTATTTTTCCTTGCATTCGCACCAGATCCTGCAGGCCTACACTAACTATTCCTAACTATCAATCATTTAGCTACAGACCCCCTGTTAGCCTCCTCCTGAAGGACCCCTGGGGGTCCCCAGACCATGTTGAGAGAGCAGAGGCTATACAGCAGGGGTGCCCACACTTTTTTGACTTGACAGCTACTTTCAAAATGATCGGCTGAACAAGATCTACACATCAAAAATGTGATTGTTTCATTACTGAAAATCCATTTCAAGGCCCCCTAGAAGTAGATGAGCTTTCAAATAGTGGTGATGGTGTTACTTACTGTCATAGTGTTTAAGAATAATAGACTTATAATGTAGAAACGAGGGGGAGAATTAGAAGGTTTTCTTGTATATGCTACTATACTGACGTTTGAAAAACAGTATTTGGGGTTTGAGTTGACAGTTTGTAATGTTGACTTTAGTCTCTTGCACGAACTAAGAACTTTCACGTTTTTTTTGTCCACAATTGGGAAAGAACTGGCAAAACTTTGGTCAAAATAACAATTATTCTCCATTTTCTAATTGTGTGGACGCTTGAAAATTACGTAATTCAGATGTTTAAATAGAATTTAACTCTGGAGAGTCTAAAATGACACCAAATGGACCCGTAATGGTCCATTTGGTTTCATTTTAACGCTCTCAAGAGTTACAGATCTAAAACGGCGTTAATGTGCTGGGAGGGCTGTCATGTGATCTACCTGCACAGACTGTGTGATCTACTGGTAGATCACCAGGGGTTGACACTAAGGTCTCCGAGGCACTTGCCCATCGAGCAAGTGCAAGTCAGATTCTACTTGCCCTCAGGTCACGGTCACTTGCCCCCCAAAATGTTTTGTTTAAGTCAGAATCAGCTACAGTAAATATTCAACTTGTAAATCAGTGGTTCCCACAGTGGTCACAGACCCAGTGGTCCGTGACCCCAGCAAAATGATAGTTTAGAACAGGGGTTTTCAACAGGTGGTCCGTGGACCACCAGTGGTCCTTGAGAGGGTTCCAGGTGGTCCCCAGCTAAGTTGTTTAACCAGATGTAACTCTTGAGAATGTAAAAATGAAACCAAATAACCAAATGAAACCAAAGAGTTAAAATATTCATCATGTGAATTAGTCCTAATCTACACAACTAGAAGTCGCACACTTGCCCGATCGGGCAACCAGGTACAGTCTTCACTTGCACAACCATTTTTTTTTACTTGCCCCGGGCAAGCGGGCAAGTGTTAGTGTCAACCCCTGATCACCATCTACCTTTTGGGCAGCCCTGCTATACAGTATGCACATGTCATCTCACCCGCCTGCCATCCTGGGTGGGTGGCATAATGCGCCACCGTTCCACTTCTCAGCCAATAGGCGTCTCTGTCCTCTGGCAGTGCGACTGCGTTGTGCGACACGCCGCACACCGTGTTTTATTTATGTACAGCGTATTCTGAGGAGGCAGAGTGTTCTTTCTCCCCATCCAGGGCCGGATTCAGCCAGCCCTACTTGGGTGGGCTGGACGAATGGCAGTTTTTCATATGAAGCAGTGGTTTTCAACCTTTTTGACACACCAGGGCCCGCTATTTATTCGGCATTTGAGCCACGGAGGACCACCATTTGATGACATTTTAGCCCCACAGACCTCAAAATATAAGATTTCTTTTGGTTTTTGTTCACAATTCCAGGCTGGATTTAGGAAACAGTCCAACATACAGATCTAAATGACCATTAATCTTCTACATTCTCTAGTTGTGTAGACTTGGGGCTAATTCAGATGATGAATATTTTAACTCTTGAGAGTGTAAAAATGAAACCAAATGGACCCGCAAGGGTCCATTTGGTTTCATTTGTACGCTCTCAAAGAGTTACATCTGGTTTTCCAACTTTCCATCATTTAGCCTGGGGACCACCTGGAGCTCTCTCAAGGACCACTGGTGGTCCCCAGACCACTGATGAAAACCACTGATATTACCTTTCATTGGGTGGGCAGGATGCACCTTTGGGTGGGCTCTGCCCACCCCTGCCCCCCTCTAGATCCGGCCCCGTTTCCATCGCTGGCACTAGTGACTCCCAACAGGTTTGGTGGCCAAGGGCAACTGACGGATAATCACAATTATCTTCGTCATAATCGTCTCCATGTCGCAAATGTTTCTTACATAAAATAGCAGATCTACAAGCATACCACATTGTGGTCTTGACTTGTACTGTTGAGGTCGTCCTTGTCCACTATTATGTTTGTGGTTTTTAAGTATAAAATATGCCAAATTAAATTCTTGGCAAACAGAATAGACAATTCTTACATCGCGATGGGTGGCCCAGTGGTCGCGACTGATTGCCAAAAAGGTTGACCGTTTTCACCAGTCGCAACTAATTTATCTCAGTCACGGCACCCGTCACGGACGTAGGCCGCCAGCACATTGATTTAGCTGTCTCTCGACAGCAAAAAAAAACCTTGCAGTAAGCCCCGCCCTCTCACCAGTGTTCAACCATAGGTTGGACACTTTGCAGCCGAGCTCATTCATTCCAATGTACAGTAAATATAATGGACATTATATGACACATTAAATACTGGTTCATTTTTGCAACCGGACCTTTAAAATCTCTTCTGCATGCAGTGGAAAAAGAAAGTGTGACGTTCATTTTATTTTTTTAAACAATGTTTTATCGTGTAGGAAACCTATTTCCTGGTTTGTCACATATGATATCACATATGATGCTTGGCTGTGCTGACGACCATAGCAGCTTGTGAAGAGGCTTACTGAAAAAAAAAAACACAAATTAAATCCTTAAATGCTTTTTTACCACTCCTAGATAGCTGGAATTACTACTAAATTGGGGGTAAAAAGGGGCGAACATTTGGAAGCCGGTATTGTATTTATTTCCAGACACACTGTGTGGGTTTCAGTCGTCTTTGTGTCTCGCTGGGATTACGACATGTGGTCGCGTTGACGCTCACCAGTGTTGCCAACTGCCAAAATCCAAAATGCACTAGTGGCACTTCCAAAATGCACTAGAATGCGCTAGGGCAGTGGGGTTTTAATCATTTACATACCAGGGCCCCACTATTTATTCTGCATTTTAGCCACAGAGAACCAGCATTTGATGTTGAGTTTAGTCTCTCTGACTAATTTAGGAGAAATAACTGACAAAATGTTGGTCAAAATGGAAATTCTTCTATATTTTCAAAATGTGTAGATTCTTGAAAATTAGGTAATTCAGGTGGTTAAATATGATTTAACTCTTCAGAGCGTAAAATGAAACCAAACGGACCCGAAAGGGTGCGTTTGGTTTCATTTTACGCTCTCAAGAGTTACAGATATAAAAGGGTCCGTTTGGTTACCAATGGTCCTTTCTAGGAAGGAAGGAGGACTCTATTATAGGAGGCAAAGTGGTGAAAAACAAGGGTTTTATCTCTGGTGCCTGTCAACCAATTTCGCTCCAATTCACCAGCAAAAAAAAACATTAGATTTTCCGCCAGGAGTTTTTCCACTAATTTTGATGCTAGGGGGGTCTGAAAAAAAGCTAAATATAGCGACAAATGCGCCAAGTTGGCAACACTGACGCTCACGTACTGTGAGCACTCCACCACTCGCGGTGTTGCTGCTCCCGGCAGATAGCCAGGAATTGGCTGGTGATGCCGCGCAACGCGCCAAACACCCGCCCTTCTCCTTTCTCCCTCCCGTTGTCTTCATGTCTGTTCCTTCTGTCATGCACGGCGTGGTTACAATACAGCTAGGCCTTTTAAAGAGGAATTGCACCCATTTTCAACATTCTAATGTGTCATTAGTATACCCTAGAAGTGCTGGGTGGAGATGATAAAAAAAAGTTCCCCCATTCTGTGTTTCCTAGAAATGGAGGTCTGAAGAAAACCACTAACATGGTGCAACATCTTGATGACATCATCAAGATGTATTTTCACCATGTTAATGGCTTTCTTTAGACTTTTCTAATTTTTCTGAGAGCGTACAAATGGAACCAAATGAACCTGTTAGGGTTCATTTGGTTGCATTTGTGCGCTCTCAGAAAAACAATTGGAAATGGGTGGAGTTCCCCTTTCACAATTATTTAAATCACAATTATTTGAAATTAATAATCAAAGACGAGCTACAAGCTTGCAACACTGCACTTTGTGTTGTATTGCATATGTTGTGTATAGGGCTGCAACTAACCATTATTTTCATAATCGATTCATTGGTCGATTATTTAACTGATTCGTCGATTCGTCAGATTATGGTTTTTATTTAGCTAAAACCTTAAAAAATAATATGTCGGCATATTCTGCCTGCCTACGTTTGACTAAAGAATATCTACACGTGCCAGTCTAAACTAAAAGAAAACCGTACTCTTCTGAACTCAAATAGGTCATTTTAAAAATAGATATTCAAACCATATGCTTTGTTCTTGATATTATAATCATGGTTATTGTGCATCATATTTTTGCTTTGCAGTTGCTACTGTGCATATGCAGATTGTAAGGGAAGAGAGAATGTTCACTCCTATTCACTTTAGTTACACTTAACCCTGGAAAACACTGTGGTTACGAGGGAGAACGGGCAACAATTCCAGAAAACCCATGCACTGGGCTTGTGCCACTTGCATGGAGTGGTAGCCCAGTGGCAGCCAATGGTAGCCAGTGGCTACCATTTGTATGTGCATTATGTTGTCCGGTAGGGGTGGGCAAAAAAAATCAGTATGCCAATATATCGCAATTCTTAATGCCATGATATCAATATCAAATTATCAGGTTCAAAATCGTATTTTTTTTTTATATTCGTGTAGGTCCTATTGATTAATTTGTTCATGTCAGAAAGACGGGCTGATGTTATCTGGCTTTATTGATGTATATGTCTGTCTTAACTTTTTGTTATCTATATTGTTTAAAATTGCTTGAAGTCGTTCTAGTTGATTGAACTAGTCATGGTCCGTATTGTTGAATTGTTGATTTAAAACATTTTACTTTATATTTTACTTGATTATGACATCACCAAGTTGTGTTTGTTAATGATTTTTCTTTTAGGACCTTTTTTCTGAGGGTGTACAAATGGAACCAAATGGACCCGTCAGGGTCCATTTGGTTCCATTTCTACGCTCTCAGAAAAAATCTTGAAAATGGGTGGAATCCCACTTGTTCTAGTACTAGAAGTTCGGGGCGCTTCGCGCCCCGAACCTCTAGCGCCACGCGTTGGATCTGTGAGGAACTAAATGTCATGAGTTCATTGTTTTTAATCAAATAGCTAGTTGGTGGAAAACTGCAGGGGTTCTGAAGTAGTGGATTGCAAACCATACATTAAAGTAATCAACGTTGACATAGACAACACATAAATAAGAAGTAATATTATAAATGGTGTTACAAATCAAAATATGTTTATTGACATATGAAATCTGAAGAGGTTGTCTTAAGTGATGTGTACACCCTGAGCAAGCAGTTTTGCAACAGTGGCAGAGAATGAGTCCTTCTTAACCGAAAGAAACATCAGGCAGATCCTGGCTGTAGAGTGGTTTGAAGTTGTTGGAAGTAGGTTGGGAGGTCAGTCTTGATCTGCACTTGGTGGTCTGTGATATGAGGCCATGAAACTGTTAAATGGAAGACAGAAAAATGTGGAGAGTGAGTACATAGCTATTGATGTCAATAGTAACTATATCAGTCATTGCCTTGAATGATCAATGTAACAAACAGGTTTAGAGTCACACACCATCCATGTACTGTATATACAGTAGATAGAAATGAGAATGGGAAAGTGTGCATGCAATATCAAAAGACAGACTGTAGATGAAGAAAGTCTCAACAACACATTGGTGTAATCCAACATAGCCCTGGGCCAGTCAGTGCTTAAAGTGAGTGTTGGTATAGAGCTGCCATTAAGCATTTGCATAATGAGTGCGATTGGCTATTGGATTGGCAATTGTTCTGTGCTGGGTGTGAAGTACAATGAAACAGGGCAATGGCACTTAATGTGTTGGTTAGAGGACACAGAATGGGAGTATTTGTTTTGAATGTGTCTGTAAGGTGTATTACTACAGTAAAATGTTGCAAATGGGTGGAATTTCCCTTTAAGTGCAATTGACATGTCACACACACACACACACACACACACACACACACACACACACACACACACACACACACACACACACACACACACACACACACACACACACACACACACACACCTTGTAGCTCGCCAACATCATAATATCATTAAACATCATTAAACATTGTTCACAGCTGGAGATGAACGGCCATATGACGGCGGCATGGGAGAACAACTGAGTTACGAAAACTCGGTTCACTTTATAGGTCCCGTCAAATGGCCGATTTTCTACATAGACGTGGATTGAATAGGGACAAAGAAATGGGACAACCGTGTAGGGAATGCATTGGAGTCTATGAGCTCACGCGAATACATGAACCACGTGACCAGCCCGTTTTCTGCCCCTGGTTGTCGCAAGTTGCGCAACAATGACCATAGCTTGGCTAAAAACCAGCGTGACGACGTATCGTCTTTGATACCGTTCTAACCAAGTATTCTGTCAAGTGAAAACAGTGCAGCTCGCCTATTGAAGTGTATGAGAACGCAATGCGTCCGTGTTTAAACACTGAAATCAGAGCACCGCCGCCGTAGTAGCATGCCATCCCACAGCCATTAGTAGAATGCTATATAGAGTACCCGCCATTGGACTGGCCCCATGAAGTCAACGGAGTTGGTGTAACGCTGCCCCTAAAATCAAAGTAAAGTTGCGCCAATGAGGGGTCAGAAACTGAGACTGTTCTGCAGGGGTTTGAAATAGGCTACATTGTAATCAATGAGGCGTGTGGCAAAGACGTCGATATTGAACAATACGTTCAGTACAATGACAACTAATGTGTTGTCATGTCTATGTCGTAGGCCTACTACAGAACAATGTAAAATGTACATAGAGGTTTAAGGTAATTTCTGCTGGGCTGTTGCCTCGGTCCTATGCATTTATTAAGGGAAACAACGGCGCGTCATACGATTACGTCACACGCCGCTTCGTCCCTGCTGGAGGGCTCGTAGTCGTAGCCCTCTAGCCCTCTAGTAGCCCCAGGCTACTCATTCATTCTCAACTCTCGTTGAATCTGACGTGTCATCATCAGCTGTGCAGTCAGTGTAAACACTTACTTTTTCCGACGATTGAACCACAAATTAAAAGATCCAAGCTTGTGTTCAACATACCATACAGGGATAGGCTTAACCATGAGGAAAATCCCTTTGGTTTAAAGCTGCGATCCATGCCATGCGTTCCGTCCGTGGTGGTAGACTAGGCTAGATTTCAGTAAATTTGCTTATTTTAAGTGCTGAGGGCAAATCGTGTTAATTTATTACATATAAGTGTTCTAGGGGTATTAAGGCGTGCTGAATCCAAATCTGCTGTATGTAAACCTCAAAAATGGCCGCTAAGCCTTCAAAATAGACCATTAAAACATGGCGGCCACCACCATAATGAAGCATAATAAAATGATGTATGTTTGACTAAATGAGGTGTAAAATGGATTGAAATGTATTTTTTATGTTTTCATATATGGGGAATACAATGACATATTCATATTTCAGATCAATTGTGAAGGTACCATTTTAATATATATAATTTATATTGTGAAAATTGGCCTCTTTGGTATTGAAAAACGTTTTTTTCCCTTTGTTTTTTAATGGTGAATAATTTATTCATTATTTGCCAAAATTAGTGTTTATTTGCATGCAGTAGACACATGGACAGTCAGTCCCAATGATCTTCAGTGTTCTGGCAGGTGTTGCCAACACCATAGCCTATATCTTACAAATTAATTTCTCTGCCGAGAAATGAGTAAAAGAAGAATATCTTTATCATGTGCTGTCAGCTTCCTCATAGTCAGCACTGAGATGAGACTGGCACAGACCCTGGCATCAGGATCAGATGACTTGACAATGGTCCTTCACTCCAGCAAACCACCCTGATACAGCAATGAGCAGAGTGTTGACATACAGTATGTTGACATATTCACCAAGTGGTCTAATGCCAGGTGGCTTTCCCATTGACCCATTGTCCCATCATCACAAGTGCTTGGCCTTCGATGAGCAAGCAGATGGAATTGTCAAGTCTAAATTGATACAATACTTGCCGCTGAGACAGTGTGTCTCAATTCCACAGTAAGAAAACAACCTGGCAGGTGTTGATCTCATTGGCCTTGGAAAAGACATACAAACTCAGCAGAGAAATTA
Organism: Benthosema pterotum; assembly: GCA_039105355.1. Taxonomy (NCBI): domain Eukaryota; kingdom Metazoa; phylum Chordata; class Actinopteri; order Myctophiformes; family Myctophidae; genus Benthosema; species Benthosema pterotum. The sequence continues at coordinate 5,957,203 of CM076969.1, forward strand.
ATCTGTAAAATATATGGTGTGCCTGAAGTTGGTGCATGCAATGAAGCAAGAGTCAAGTTGTTTTGTATGGGGCGTCCGCAAGAGACTATGCCACCAACCTCAGATGCAGTAAAGGTTCACATCATGCGTTCCCATTATCAAGCTCTTGTATAGAATAAAGCTCACTTGACACACCCTGATCTTCCTGCCATGACTGAAATGGCATGGATGATGATGACTGAATGGTCAGTTGGTACCCCGGCTGCTTTCCTTGCCACCATTGCCAAAAGCATGCAGGGAGAACACGTCATGCATTTGCACAAGGCTGCTTTCAGCCAACGCCGCGGCTGCAGGAAAGTACACATAAAGTACATTGAAGTGTGCCAACTTAATTGGCAACATCTGCCAGAACATTGAAGATCATTGGGACTGACTGTCCATGCGTCTACTGCATGCATTAAGTCATAATTTTACTATGCTTCAGTATGGTGGTGGCTGCCATGTTTAAATGGTCCATTTTGAAGGCTTAGCAGCCATTTTTGAGCTTTGCATACAGCAGATTTGGATTCAGCACGCCTTAATACCCCTAGAACAGTTGCATGTAATAAATTAACAGGATTTGCCTTCGGGGTTCACATTTTGTAATATGGTCCCAGTCTATGGGTCCATCGTCCATGCTGGATCAGCGTAAGAAATAATTGAATGCGCAGCTGCTTGAGGCGTCCTTCTGTTATGGCATTTATGAACAGAGCAAGTATGCACCATAGTGAGCAAGTGAAGAAGAAAATAAAGTAGGCCTAAATAAAAAATGTAAAGTATAAAACAGGGTCACTCGTAGTGCTGCTGCTGCTCGGCTCACTGACTGACTGACTGACGGACTGACTGCTCTTGGCTCTGTGCCAGAGCCCTCCAACAGGGACGCGACGGAGAGGTGAAAAATGTTTACGCCCAAAGGGGGCGTTTTTGTTTCTCCCTATACCTCTACAGTTGATAACGCAGTCATGTATGCACGCACGTGCGCATCATGTGATTAAATGGGTAGAAGCAGTGTGGTAAATATTCGCAAGTTAGGAATCCTTACTTTGAGCAAAAGTGGAAAAGTTTGTGTGTCTTTGCTGGGAACACATGCATACGTGCATGCACAATGATGTGCTTTACATGCAGTGTTTTTGTTGAGAAAGACTTGAAAAGTTGATATGTCTTTGCAGAGAGAAACACGCAAGCATAAGTATAAGTGTTAAGTATTACCTTTTTTTGCTGCCGTTAGATGTCCTTTCCAACTTTTGGCCTTAGAGATGTCGTTTCCAAAATGTCGTGTTAAAATCCATGGTTTGTTTGGAGGTGGGATGTGAGGAGAACAGCGTTCCGAGACCCTTGCTCACGGAACGGTAGGCTGCTTGTGAGGAGCTACAGCCAGCATAGCGTCAGCATTGCAGCACAGCCGTTTTCCCAGCGTAATCATTGCAGCTTCCGGTGCAGCTTAGCGTAACCACACATCCACCGACAGCGCCCCCAAGCTTGAAGCAATGGGCCGTGGTGGCGAAAAGTGGAAGTGCAGCCTTATAATGGAAGTGAACGGGCTTCGTGACGTCACAGGTGTCATGGCGGCACACTGGTGACCACCAAATTTTGGTGTCCGGAAGTTGCTTACAATGTTATTCCAATGGGAACTTCCGGCGGTCTTCCGGGTGCTTCAAAGCGCCACTGAGCAACTTGTATTGAAATGAACGGCAAGGGGGCGGGGCTATCGCTCCAGTCCGTCCTCTATATTTATAACTCTATGCGTAACCAGTTGTTGCACCACCATTGCAACCCATTGTAACGCAGCCAGTGGACGCTAAGCTGCACCACCATTGCAACCCATTGTAACGCAGCCAGTGCAACAATTTTGCAGCTTCCGGTTCAGCTTGCCAATTGTATATAAGGATAAGCACAGTCATTTGTGGGAAAAAATGCAATCTGTAAAGGATAACACCCGACGAACCGGTGATTTGTTTCCTATTAACTGACCGAGGCGCAGCCGAGGTCAGTTAGTTAGGAAACAAATCACCCGTTCGAAGGGTGTTATCCCGCTTATTACATGGCTTACGTCAGTGGTTTTCAACCAGTGGTCCTTGAGAGGGTGACGGCAACGGCATGTAAACAACCAAATACGTAGCTAACCAAATGGACCCGCTAACGGCGTGCTGGAACTAAATGCAGAAGCGCAGCGCGGATTGATATGAACACAGCTGTTTGCACTTTGGGGAACTTGTTTATGCAGCGGTCAAATATAGCACGGAGCGGTGATTATAGTGTAATATTTGACCGCTCACATGACCAGAATGCTGGCTTCTGATTGGAGCATTCATTCAAGCCATGTAATAAATCAATATATCAAATCCAATCGCAGCGTAACTAAGAATCACAATATAAATCGATTCAGAACCCTAAATATTGATATTACATCGTATCATGGGGTAAGTGAATCGTCCCACCCCAACCAGTGACAGGTCTGACATCTAGCAGTGTGTTTTCATTAGAGTCAGTTGTTTACTATGGACTGTGATCTGAGGTTTGGGGAGACTGACAGGCCTTCTAATTGGACTGTTGATGATGTAGGGCTTGTATTGTGGTTGACCACAGGGCTGAATAATGCTTTCACTCGAGTCAGGCTGTGACTATTGATTTACAATTATTTAGACATTTAGCACAGCAGAAATTTAAAGAGGCCTCCACCATGAAATCAAAGGTATATAAATATAACGTTTATATAACGTATATAAACATTGTCTCTTAATACTAGCTATCTTAATACCTTTTTATACACTCTTTAGCGTACCATGTGGCTGCAGTACCAGAAATGTCCACCGAAACAGACCTCCCTCCCTGGCCTCGTCTTCCCTGATTGGATGAAGTCTTTGTCTCCCAAAGCCCCAAAATGAACCGAGTTTTTTGTTTTTTTTTGCAGTTCACTGGAGTCAGGAAGGAACTCCTTATATGGTCAGCACACCCTATAATAGCGACGATTATCATTACAAAAGGGGGAAAAAAGAAGTCCTATTTGTATTAAGTGAAATCACTAACTATACCTTTAAGAAGACTACAGCAGTGTTGATGGTGTGAAAATGCTGTGCAGAGAGAGTGAGGGAGGGAGGAAGTGACGTTGGCTTTGGCTTTCATCACCATTTACACTCCATCTCTCCCCATCCTGCTCTCCACCGCTCTCTCTCTCTCTCTTGGGCACACACGCACATACACACACACACACACACACACACACGCACGCACACACAGACTTTCTCTCTTATTTGGCGCCTGTATGTGAGCAGAGCAGCTTCAATAATGGCGTATTGTTTGCTCTCTCCCTGTGCCTGCATGTGTGTGTGACCGCCTGCCTGTGTGTGTGTGTGTGTGTGTGTGCGCGCATGTATGTGTGCGCATGTGTGTGTGTGCCTGCTCTTGCAATGGCAGGATTACTACAAGTCAGGGATAATCCGCTGCCCTGATGGCGTTTCCATTCCGGAGCTGAGGGAGGCATGTGACTACCTCTGCATCTCCTTCAACTACAGCACCATCAAGTGCAGAGATCTCAGTGAGTATACAACCGCCACATTCCATGCTGTTTTATCTCTTGTTGTTGTTGTGGTGTGGGTGTGGGTGTGGGTGTGGAGGCAAAACCCCTGTGCCAACCGCAATGTGTCGTGAGCTTGTTGTTAGGTTGTCTCCCTCTCTGTCTATCTCTCTATCTATCTCTCTCTCTGGTGAGCGACGCACTTGCTGTGCGCATCACAATGATGTCAATGATGGCGAGCGTAGTATAGTAGGCCGTGGTTGACAGGACAACCGCTCGAGAGCTCCGTCCGCCCTCTTAGAGATGGACTCATCATGTGATTGACCTGTCATGTTGGTGTGTAGCCCCCCCACCCTCCACCACCCACCCCAAAGGTGCACTAAGAATAGCTTCGACCCACACGACCGGCGACCCTCTCGGTCTGGCCGTCATGTAGACACAGCTGGCCTGTTTTGCAGCTGATATTGTTTGCGTTATGATTGTTTTGTCAGTGTGTTACAGGTGTGTAGGGGTTGTGTGTGCGCGTGTGTGGGAGGCTGTCTTCTTGGCTAGCAGCTACTGTACTAGCTGCTGCGTTATGTGTTATGTGTGCACCCAGCTCTTAAGTAGGTCATGATTAGCTGTGAGATATGATTCTTGCTATGTGGTAGCTACTACCACATAGCACATAGTACCTACCATTTGCTATGTCATACCTTGGCATAATGCGGCCCTTTGGCTGACCCTGACCGGCCCAGGGACCACCAGTGGTCCTTGAGAGAGTTCCAGTTAAATACTGGGAAGTTGTTTAACCAGATGTAACGCTTGAGAGCGTAAACATGAAGCCAAATGGAAAAAGGGTCCATTTGGCTTCATGTTTACGCTTTCAAGAGTTAAAATATTCATCATCTGAATCTGAATCAGCCTACACAATTAGTCTACACAATCAGAGAATGTAAAATAACAGTCATTATTGATTTATGTTATCCTGTTTGTAAAGTCCAGCCTGGTATTGTGGACAAAAACAAAAGAAATCTTTAGTTTTGGGGTCTATGGGGCAAAAATGTAATGAAATGGTAGTCCTCTGTGGCTCAAATACGGAATAAATAGAGTGCCCTTGTGTAACAATGGTTGGTCTTACTTGGTATATTGAAATTTAAATAATATTACGCAGATTTTAGTTCAGCCTTTAGTCTTGGCCCTCCAAAATATTTTATGTATCTCATTTGGCCCCTTGGGAAAAATAATTGCCCACCCCTGTGCTATGTGTTAGGTACTAGTTCTCATTCTTGTCCTTTTCTCCCAAATACTCTTCCTTTTTGTTGTCCTGAATACAATCATCGCAGTTAAATACCACCTAAATGTTTTCTGCAGTTGTGTCTTTGTCTTATGTATTGGCGTCATCATTACATTTATTCATTCTATATAATGTAAACATTCTAATTTGATTTGGTGAAATGCATTGCTTTCGAATGTGACAGTTTTTTTTTGGCAGTTATATAAGTGCCACTTGTCAAAATGACATTCAGGCAAAACACCAGCAGTAATATCAGATCCATAGGCTCACAACAATTGGCACAGTTTTGGAGCTTGTAGATCCAGATGATAGTGACTGCCCTAGCTTTCAGATCTGCTTTGTTCAGTTAGTGGTTATTTTAAGTATTTGAAGTGGGCAAACTAGCAACAGAAAGAATGCATATTCATTTCATAAAAGGTTAATTCTGTGAAACCCCCCCGGATCAAGGCATGGGCATGGTGAAGCCGCACCCGTACCAAGCCGCACCCATACCCCCCCTAAAAAGGACTAAAAAGGATTAGTTTCATAGATTTTGGGGAAACCGCTTCAGCCATGAGTTTGTTTATTTGTTTTCTTCCTTTAAATAAATCTTGCATCCCCTCTCCGCTCCGCCAGGCGCCCTGATGCATGAGCTGTCCAACGATGGCGCCCGCGGTCAGTTCGAGTGCTACCTGGAAGAGATGGTGCTGCCCCTGATGGTGGCCAGCGCCCAGAGCGGAGAGAGGGAGTGCCACGTGGTGGTGCTGACGGACGACGACGTGGTGGACTGGGACGAGGAGTACCCGCCTCAGATGGGAGAGGAGTACTCACAGAGTGAGTGGTAATGCTGGGAATATGGCAATTACTGTGCTGTTTAATTCTTTGTATGCCGTTCTCGAGCTGCTCGTGGATTTCCCGTTAGAATCCTCCCGCCGGTCACGCGGACGGCGCGTATCATGACGAAATGTAGATTTCATTCTTTAATCCAACTATTAGTCCGAGCGCATCGTCTGATGATGATCCCGTTGCTCACTTTCATTTGGGACAGAATTGGGGACAACTTTTTTTTTTTTTTGTCCCATTCACATTCATTCAATCCAATGCATTCAAACGGCTCTCCTCCGGTTTGCAGCCAGGGCTACCCTGCTCTTCCTGACTTGTGACCCGGATGTTTTTGCTCAGATCGTCAGAAGAGAGGTCAGCCAAGACAACAGAAACAGCATGACAGAAACAGCACATCCTGTTTAGGAGATCTGAGCTTCAAAATAAGGGATTTTTACCGATCGAACTGGTTTGAGCCGTGGCAATGGGGAGAAAACAAAGAAGATCCGATCGCGGTAAATGAGTTAACTACTCACAGGGGTTGACACTAAGGTCTCGGAGGCACTGCAAGTCAGGTTCTACTTGCCCTCAGGTCATGGTCACTTGCCCCCTCAAAAATATATTGTAAATTTTGCAGATGTAACTCTTGAGAACGTAAAAATGAAACCAAATGGACCCTTGCGGGTCCATTTGGTTTCATTTTTACACTCTCAAGAGTTAAAATTCATCATCTTAATTAGCCCAGGTCTACACAACTAGAGAATGTAGAAGATTAGGTCATTTTGATGTGTATGTTAATTTGCCTGTTTTGTTTCCCAAATCCAGCCTGGAATTGTAATGTGGACAGCTAGAAAGCAGGGAAAGACACAGAGGCACAGTGCAATGACTGCCTTCAAGACAAATTTATCTTGTGTTGTGTAGTGTTAGTGTCAAGCCCTGACTCATTAGTGTTGGTGTGTTAGTACTCATTATAGTAAGCAACCATGTCGTGATGTAGTTGTTGTCAGCAGGGGGCGGATCTAGGCATGGGCATTGGGGGGGGGGGGGGGGGGGGGGCATGCCCTCCTAAATGACTGCCCCAACAAACATGATGGCATGCAAAAGAACCCAAGATATTTCAAATTAAAGGGCTTATATTTAAAATGAGTTGAAACACTCCTACTGCTACTAACTAGCTTTGTCACCCCCCCTCCCCCAATTGGGTTTCTCCCCAATTGCCCCCCCCCCCCCCCCCCAATTTGGAAATATTACATCCGCCCCTGGTTGTCAGCCTTTTGACTGGTCATCGACTGAGTAGTCTCTATCTTCTGCCATTCTTCCGCCTTATGGTTGTTGTTTATTATGTTTAATTTGATAAAACGAAAGTTGCGTATGTAACTGCAGTTCTATGAGTCCCGAATGACCGCCGGAGGGTTTTTTTTTTTAAAGCACTGAATATGTCCTTTGTGCATGAACTAAAAATGCCTGGCAGAAACAACACTGGTGTTGCCGTTATGAGGAAACATATGCAAGCAGGTCTAGCCTTAGAACATTAACTGTATTTTAAATGTACTGTGACTAGTTATTATACTCTGGCTTATTTAAATTAGTACGTATTTTCTTTTATTTGTACTACTGTATCGTCCCAAATGTAAGATGGCTGGTTATACAGTAAGACAACCTCCATTTTTCAAGACTCCCTTGTTTTTCTCTTTTCTAATTATTTGATCGGTTCCAAAACATTCTGTTTAATTTATTGATTTGTGATTGGTAAACACGCTTTTATATAAATACTTTTTGAAACGTCTATGTGTAAAATGACCAGGGCCTTGTTCTCCAGGCCTCTCATGGAGGGCTGGACTGCAAGGCTTTATTAATACAGTCTGACCTGACCTGCTTTCCTCTTAGCTGGAATAGGAACGGACGTGGCAACATCACATGATGGTTCCCTTCCTCTGAATAACCTAAAATCTAGTGCAGGGGTTTTCAACCTTTTTGATGCCAGGGCCCACCATTTATTCAGCATTTGAGCCACGGACCACCATTTGAGGACATTTTAGCCCCACACACACCCCAAAACTAAAGATTTATTTTTGCTTTTATCCATCTTCTAGTTGTCTAATGCAGGGGTAGGCAACCTTTTTGACATGAAGTGCCATGATTTTTTTTCCTTGACACTCCGAGTGCCACAGTAAAAAATAACAACACATTTCCATAGTCAATAAATAGCGCGTTTTCAACGTTTTCACATATCTTAATGGCCATTCTGCAGTTATACGTCATGCTTAGGCCATATTTTATTTCTTATCAGAACAGGCAGACTGGTAGATATTTTTTCTTTCACATTGGACTGATTAATCAGACTTAGGGTGACTGAAACTGTTAACATGAGGGACAGAAGTAGCTTATTACTATGTCAGGGTAAAGTGGGACAGTTAATTGGGGGTAGCAACATATTACTTGATATTAAAATCCCTCATTCCATATTTGTCCATACATATTCCTAATAGTGCCCATCATTTTGTTATTTATTCATGTTGGTCCTTATGTTTTAAGCCTGTTAAAATAACAAGAAACATATCTGGCATGAAAAGGGATAGTGAGAGAACTACAACAGAAAGCCAATCATAGGGGCTATTGGGAAATTGACCATGGTAGTCTGTCAGTCACAATGTGGGACAGGGTCTCAATTTGTGGGATGACTTAAAAGTCTTTGAAATGAGGGACTGTCCCAAGCAAAGAATGACATATGGTCACCCTGGGACTGTCCCACAGAAGCGGGGACATCTGGTCACCCTTCAAACAAAGCGGGCCGTTTTCATCGCGACACACACACACACACACACACACACACACACACACACACACACACACACACACACACACACACACACACACACACACACACACACACACACACACACACACGCAGAGTAGCCTCTGCGCTTGAAATACACAAGGATAGTTAGCCTGTTAGCTAACAGAACTAACAATACACAGGCTGCAAGCTTGCTAACAATATTGCTAACAATATTCAACGGACAGACGGAGAGGGGCTAACATTAAGTGTATGAAGCCACTCAAAACGCGACCAGTTCTTTCAGCGTGGATGACGTTGTCTGGTCATACTAACGGGGCTCTGCAGGGCAGACAGACAGCATGTATTGCCGCTGCTGTGACCAGCAACCGAACCAGCCAGCACCAACGCGAGTAGATTAGAAGAGAAGGATAACTACTGTTTCTGGAGGAAAACAACTTGGACAGGGCTCCGCGTGCATGCACAGAGGCAACTGCAGACTCAAGTCACTTGTGATTGGCCAGAATACAGAGCGCAGCGCAGAAGTGTCATTCTTGATCTTGAGGAATGCAGTTATTCGAAGAAAAAAAAACTTCTCCCAGAATCTGGCCGCGTGCCAGCCGATACCACCCGGCGTGCCATCGTTGGCACGCGCGCCTAGGGTTGCCGACCCCTGGTGTAGACTGTAGGGCTAATTCAGATGGTGAATATTTTAACTCTCGAGAGCGTAAAAATGAAACCAAATGGACCCTTGCGGGTCCATTTGGTTTCATTTTTACGTTCTCGAGAGTTACATCTGGTTAACCAACTTAGCTGGGGACCACCTGGAATCCTCTCAGGGACCACTGGTGGTCCCTGGACCACCGGTTGAAAACCCCTGATCTAGTGCATTTGTTTCATGACTTTGTGGCCAATTACGGCAACAGAATCACAAAATGACAACAGAGTAATCGTGAAAGATGTGAATATAAACACAAATGGAGACACCGAGAAATAAGCAGATAAAACAACGTTTTACAACAGGGGTTTTCATCAGGTGGTCCGGGGACCACCAGTGGTCCCTGAGATGGTTCCAGGTGGTCCCCAGCTAAGTTGGTTAACCAGATGTAACTCTTGAGGACCCGCAAGGGTCCATTTGGTTTCATTTTTACACTCTCAAGAGTGTAAAAATGGTTTGCTTCCCAAATCCAGGCTGGAATTGTGGACAAAAGCAAAACGAAATCTTTAGTTTTGGGGTCTGTGGGGCTAATATGTCATCAAATGTTGGTCCGTCGTGGCTCAAATTCTAAATAAATAGTGGGCCCTGGCATAAAGGTTGAAAACCACTGTTTTACAACAAACTCACTTTGCCACTCGGGGTTTGCCACTAACTTGGTTTTGTATTCTTCGTGTTTTCTCCTGTGTGATCCACAGTTATCTACAGCACCAAGCTGTACCGCTTCTTCAAGTACATAGAGAACAGAGACGTGGCCAAGTCTGTGCTGAAGGACAGAGGACTGAAGAAGATCCGCCTGGGGATAGAAGGTATGGATGACCTTGTAATAACGTTACTGTGTACTGTAAGGCACAGTTTGTTTTATGACGTGTATTTTCAAGCAGCAAGTGACCGTCAATTATTTATTCAAAAGCATAAAATCCTAATCTGTTTGCAGCCATCTTGTTATCACATTAAACTCTGCTGAGAGTTTAAAATAAAATCCCATCCTGTCCCTCTGCTGCAGAATGACTCCTGATCCTCTCCTGCTCCCACTCCAAATTACTCCCGCTCCTGTCCCGCTCCTGTTCTTCTCTGTTTTTTGTTAGTTAATTAGTATAGTTGCTGACAGAAGTTAAGAGTGTTGTCTCACTGAAAGATGAACTACAACACAAATAGCGACTGTCTTTCATTCCTGTCCTGACCCAATCCTGGGATTAATACAAATCTTAATCCCAACCCTGTGGGATTCCTGCGGGACCCACGCGACCCGCGGGAATCCTGACAAAATGTGTCATCCTCTAACACACACACAGGCTACCCCACCTACAAGGAGAAGGTGAAGCGGCGTCCGGGCGGCCGCCCCGAGGTCATCTACAACTACGTGCAGCGGCCCTTCATCCGCATGTCCTGGGAGAAGGAGGAGGGCAAGAGCCGCCACGTGGACTTCCAGTGCGTCAAGTCCAAGTCCACCACCAACCTGGCGGCCGCCGCCGCCGACATACCTCAGGACCAGCTGGTGGACATGCACCCTCCTCCGCCGGGACAGGTGGACGAGCTGGACACCCTGCCGGGACACCAGCCGCACCAACAGCCACCTCAGCAACAACAACAGCAGCAGAGTCCCAACAACGATAACAGCCACCAGCCGGCGGCAGCAGCAGCAGCAGCAGTGCAGGCACCTCAGGACGTTATCGTCATCACCCCCCAGCAGCAGCAGCCCCATCAGGCTCACGACGTCATGGTCAGCCATCAGTCGCTGCTGCAGGGAGCCAGCCACCACGTCCTCCTCCAACTCCAGTCTCCTCCTCCTCCTCCTCCCACGCAACAGCAAGGTCAAGGGGACCCCTGCCCTGTCGCTGCCGCTGCCGCTGCCCAGCCATCCTCCTCCTCCTCCTCCTCCTCCTCACGCAGCCACACAGTCCACAGCAACCAGCAGCAGCTACAACAACAACAACAACAACAACACGGCAGCCTCAGTCATCAGCCCAACAACAACAATATGGTCTCCTCCTCCTCCTCCTCTGCTGTTCAGTCCAGACACCACTATGAGCCGCCGCCGGACCCTGACACACCGCCCTCACCTTCTGCATGAGACCGGCTGTCCGTCTCCCCCTCCTGTCCTCTCCTCTCCGCTCCTCTCCTGTCCTGTCCTGTCCTGTCGCTCCACCCCCCAACCCCCACACAGAGGTGGAAAAAGTACTTGATAAGTAAATGTATCATACTGTCCACAATATACAACGTAGAACTTCGGCAGTATACAACATTCTCTGTTTCATAATGAAAAAATCCAGGAATTAGTTATTTATTCCAAAGTACAATTATTGGCGTCAAAATGTACAACAAATACTTAAAAAAAAAAGTACGTACTCATCATACGGATGGTGCACATTTCATGTTTTCATTGGTAAGAGTAGCGATTCGACTTGCTCAAGTAAAGTACAAATAACTCAACATTGTGCGGTGCTTAAGTACAATGCTTGAAGGGACATTTCAATCTTATTTTATCTTATCTTATTTTAATGATGTTTAGGACACAAGGAACATTTTCTTCTGGAGTTTTTTTTTACGAGTGTTATATGTTTTTAGTCATGAAGAGATTCTCATGAGATCATGAACATCCAGGTGTGACTTTGTCCTGGACCACAAAGTCTTACCTCCAGTTCACTTCATGGAGCCGTGTTACGACTTTATAGTCCAGGAAGGAACTTTCTGGATGTCCATGACCTCATAAACATCCTTTCATGATTAAAATAGCCTATCTAAAAAAAATACATATTACATATAAAAGGAAATGTTCTTTGTGTACTTGGCGTTATTAAAATAAGCTCTAGTTGCAAAAGGGGAGTGAAATGGCCCTTTAAGTAAATGTACTTGCTTACTTTCCACCTCCCCGTGGCATTCTAAACTCTATACAGTTACTGTATGTAGTGCTTATATAACCAACGGCTCTGCTTCCGTGGCCCAGCGTGGAAGTACAACACCCGCAGGCAAGACCTAAATAAAATATGTTTCTCTATGGATTGGGCCGCAACGCGAACTCGGGCCGCAACGCGAGAGACCGACCGAACCAGCTACAACGCACGTATTGCCGCGGTCGAGCGTTGCAAAGTCTGCTTAGCCCAGCTCTGTGCTGTTCGAGTTGCGACCCGCACAAGGAATGAAATAGTAAATCGCGAGTCCTCTTTTTTTTTCTCCCTATCTGACTGGCTGCCACTCAAAGCGGCTACTGCATTGGCCAATCACAGCAAATCTTGGCACTAGCCAATCAAAGTGCGTCCTTGCATAAGCGGTATAGAGCAGGGGTTTTCAACCGGAGGTCCGGGGACCACCAGTGGTCCTTGAGAGGGTTCCAGGTGGTCCCCAGCTAAGTTGGTTAACCAGATGTACTGTAACTCTTGAACGTAAAAATGAAACCAAATGGACCCGCACGGGTCCATTTGGTTTCATTTTTACGCTCTCAAGAGTTAAAAAAATATTTTAACTCTTAATTAGCCCATAAGTCTACACAACTAGAAGATGAATGGTCATTTTGGTCTGTATGTTTTGCCTGTTTCGTTGCCCAAATCCAGTCGTATTGCGGACAAAAGCAAAAGAAATCTTTAGTTTTGGTGCCTGTGGGGCTAAACTGTCCTCAAATCGTGGTCCGTGGCTCAAATTCTGAATAAATGGTGGGCCCTGGTATCAAAAAGGTTGAAAGCCCCTGTTATAGAGTTTGGAATGAGCCCCGCTCCCCTTCCCCTACTCCCCCGTCCATCCAGTCACCACCTTACCTCCCTGTTCTCCCAGCCAACCCCCAGGAACTCACCTCTCTCCTCATGAGAGGCAGAACGCCACTTTGCCTTTTCTTGCACCTCTTGCTGCAGCCTTTACAGTCTACAGCCTCAAAATAAGAAATAAGAAAAAAAAAATGCTGGTGGAATTTTCACCAGTAGGTTGGACAGTAAATACTCGTTGTTTCTCAACAGCCAAGGACGTTTAAAAAAAAAAAAAGCACACACCCAAACAGTAGTGAAACACTAGGCCTCCATGGTTCCGTTCTCTATCTCTGCTCATGGATAGGATTTTGTTTTTGTATTGCAATCTTTGTATTTTATTTTACCCAACCAAAGCAGAATCAATAATAACCACGTGAACCCTGACGTTCCTGTTATGAGTATGTCATCATAAAAACAGGTCTAAGAGCTCACAGACAAATTTGTGCCGTATCGACGTGAGCTTGTAGATCTGATCTCCGAAGAGATTTGGGGCAGAGTGAAAATATGTACTATACACCTGGGGAACCCGGGTCAGTGGAATGTAGAGGGTTTATGTGGTTAATTTTTATTATTTTGTACTTGATGATCATGGATACAATGTACTGTACATTATTCTGTATGAAGAAGGTAAAGTGTGTGTGTGTGTGTGTGTGTGTGTGTGCGTGCGTGCGTGTGTGTGCACGGCTGCAGGTCGTAAAGTGAAGTGAGTTATTTTTGAAGAAACAAGTTGGATTTGAAAATTCACCTTGGCAGTGTTTGTGAAGGCAACGGTGCATGGATGAAATCTGAATCTTTAGGCAGCATACAGTAGATAGCCATTGACTTTGACAAATGTTTTTTTTTTTTTTTGCTCTGGTGTTTCTGTTGTTTTAAACTCAAAAAGGTTATCTACACTGATTCTAACGATGAGACAGAGAAGGAGATCTCTGTCTCCTCCTCAGAACCCACACAGTATACCATAGATATACTGTACGTATATACAGTATAAGAAAGCTAGATGGCTTGAGGCGGAGCCTCTGACGTCGTTCACGGCGGCCATCTTGTGAGAGGACTCAATACAGTATGCTCTACGGCAGCCCAAACAAAAACAGCTATAACTCGCTCAAAAAACTTGACGCATTTACAAACGGATTGCATTATTATGAATGTTATCAACGTGGCTATGATTTTTGCTACATTTTATTGTTATTATTATTTAAAAAAACATCATATAATGGCTCATATTATGCAGACGTTTGCAACAAACCAATCTGTTAAAATCGGTTGAAAAATAAGCAAGTTATCATCATTTGAAAAGTATATGCTCATAGACACAATGTTATGCTCTCCTCTCACAAGATGGCCGCCACGTAACGACGTCACTCCCCATTGGCCAGCAGCGCGGGCGAGCCATCTAGCTTTCTTATATATATCTATGCAGTATACGTTCAGCATACGTGTCACGTTTTGGTTTTTGACCTTCTCCTGCTTGTTGTGACCCAGACGACGGTCGACCCATTTACCCCCGAGACCAGAGCACAAAATACAGTATAGTCTTCTAAAGCACCTTTTTTTCCCAAGGCTTTTCATGTCGAGCACCTTTTGGCCCAACGACACCCATTTGGCTGGTACCAAATCTTTTCAGCCAGTGTTCATATCTGACTAAAATGTATAAAACAATAGTCAAAATCTTAAAAAGTTAAAAAAAAAAAAAGGTAAAAATAGTTTCAATTTGGGCTTTGGGAGAAAAGTCTTTCGGTCTATCACGATCAATCGAGCGTGTGCATGTGCGCATCTTGTTACTGGGAGAACCGGAGGGGTTTCCAAATCACACCAAATCACTGAAGGCTCCTTTAAAGTGACAGACAGATGGCGTTCCAGGGTATCAATGGGTCGACCTCCTCGGTGTGAGAATTGTTCACGAGTCCCACGTGTTTACCACTGCACGCTGACGTGCCTCCAGTTGTGTGTGTGTGAACACACAATCGGAAACAAACAAACAAAAAAAAAGTTTTGTAATAAATATTATTCACAACACATTCCTCTCCCCTGGTGACTGTTTTCTTTCGCCAGTCGAATCTAGTAATAACGATGATTTGTGTGACAATGATAAAACTGGTTGCTGCCGGCATAGGGATGAGACGGGTCCCGTGAGGATTGTTAAATTTCATTGTATTATCCTGATGGCTGCGGGTGGATTTGCTTTATGACCCAGTTGTTTGAATGACGCAGCTGTAATTGCCTGGCCTACAGTCAGAGGGGTTGGGCTTGCGAGGCTGCGATACCTCTCCCCCTCCGTCCAATGCAAACGGTTCGGCTGCTTCTGCTGCTGCAGCCAGATGGCAACAATAGTGTAAAAATATCTTTGAGGTGCACTGATAGGCTGAATGGGTGGATTCATCCATCTCTGTGTGGAAACCTTGTATAATGTCTAAAAATGTACTTTTGAATCGTAAGGTGTAAAGCAATGTCGAGGATAAGCACCCGGCTCTTGACGTACTATAACACAATGCATGTTGTTCATGGGTGAAAAGCATAGTGTATCGTCATGTTCTACAGAACACAATGCTACCCACTATATCTGAGAATACATAGTTTTCACCCTGAAAGGTGAAAGAAACTTGATTATTCTCTACGAAGTAAAAGCCGCCAGTTATTCTTTTAAAACGGGAAAAAAAAATGAAATGCAGTATTCATGGATGTTTGCGTGTCCACACACATAGGCCGATACATTAGTTAGACATAGGCGTTTCTATAAAAGTACAGTCGAATATTATGAATTCACAAAACCTACCAACGCCATGTCAAACAAGATCTGTTTATTTTTCTTATTCTATACTAATATGTTTTATTCTTTTGTATTTGTTTTTGCATTCTATTAATTTATTGTTAGGTAACACTTCTGCAGTCAGACAACCCAAACAAAAGGCAAAATGATTGAATTAGTATTTACATGATGGATAAATAAATGTAAGATCTATTGCTAAGCCATTTCAACGTGTCACCTGGGCCCTATTTCACAGAACTTGGAAGAACTATAATCCAGGATTTAAGCCAAAGCCTGGCTTGCCCCGACAAGATTGCTGTGGTTCCTCATGCAAATCATCCTCACAAGCAAATCAGCTTGTGAGGATGCACACAGACGCTTATTATTATGTGGCAGAGCCATGAAGAAAATTTACTCGCAGTGCGTATGGCCTGTATACATAGTGATGGCACTGGCCTAATGAACGGTGAAGACATAAGGATTAGGTCAGGGGTCAGCAACCTGCGGCTCAGGAGCCGCATGGGGCTCTAGAACACACACTGTGGTGATCCACACCAAAATAATATACACATTTCAGTCAACCAAAACGCGTTGCGCTGTCTGACAGTTGCCAGTTAAAGTAGCACTTGGCCATGTCAAAAAAGCCCAGCAGTTATCAGAGGTGGAGCTTTCAATCTGAATCACCCATTTTCAAAGGTTTACTCAGTTTACTATGTCATTAATATACCTTAGAGATGTTGTGTGGACTAGAAATGGAGTTCTGTAAAACTCATTTATTTTATTTTTTTAGAAACTCGGGCTTAACCAGCCACTCCTTTTTTCTGAGAGTGTGCAAATGGAACCAAATGGACCCGCCAGGGTCCATTTGGTTCACATTTGCACACTCTCAGGAAAAAAAATAATAATTAAATGCGGCTCCAGACATATTTTGAATTTAATTTTGGGTCGAAAATGGCTCTTTCAACATCTTGGATTGCCGACATAAGGATTAGGTGAACCTGACTGATAGCCTCGCCTGGAGCAGGCTGAATCCATAGCATAGTTTTGTGTGGCATGAAACTGAATCAAGCCTCAACACATCCAGGTTGACTGGTTAAATTAATCCGGGAAGATTAACCGGTTTTCATGAAACCGGTGGGCTGGTGCTTTTACCACTGTGCCACCCAAGTGCCTACTAGCCTATTGACATTCTAACCATGTCACTGGCATGTCTATTGACCCTGATATGTTAAACAAGTCAAACTCACCAACATTGCAACTGTAAGGAAAGCTTTAGTAATTCTCTTTCAAAATAAAAATCCACCTTAGACATTTTAACTACTTAATGTCCAAAATATCTTAGGGGGTGCTGAAATATTGATATTGTGATATACAGTATATTGTATACTTCCTCCTGTGATAAATAACCAATATGCCGTCGGCAAATGTTGATAAAAATCTGTGAGGAAAAACACATGTTGCGGAGCATCCACAACAGGGATAATTCCGGTAGTAAAAACTGACCACATAACTAAAATGTTAAATGTCTTCTATAGCTGCTTCATTCCCAACAAACAAACAAAAGATAAAAATAAAAAAAAGCCCAAACCAGTATGAGAATCAGTTGTGACAAATAATATCCAAAATTAAAAATTAGAGGATATACATTAGTAAGTTCATTATTTTTTGTTTTATTTTTTTTTCAGCTGCAGCTGCAGTATCATGATATATCGTTAATGAATTTCATCCGTATATCGATATATTGAAAATATCGTGATATATTCCTTATCGAAGGCCTAATATCGCCATGTATCATGAGGTACCCATATCGTCCCAGCCCTACTTGCACATGATTTTACACATAAGCATTGGAGTTTGGAAGCACACATTATCAATACAGCAGGGGTGCCCAAAAGGTAGATGGTGATCTACCAGTAGATCACACAGGCCGTGCAGGTAGATCACATGACAGTCCTCCCAGCACTTGGACCCTTATGGGTCCATTTGGTTTCATTTTAACGCTCTCAAGAGTTAAATTATATTTAAACTCACCTGAATTATGTATTTTATGTACTCACCTGAATTATGTATTTTCTCAAGAGTCCACACAATTAGAAAATTGAGAATAATTGTTATTTTGACCGTTTTGCAGTTCTTCTTTCCCAATTGTGGACAAAAATGTGAAAGTTCTTACGTTGTAGTTTTGGGTGCAAGAGACTAAACTAAACATCACAAACTGTCAACTCAAACTTCAAATACTGTTTTCAAATGTCAGTAGTAGCATATACAGGAAAACCTTCCAATCCTCCCCCTCAATTTTTCATTAGAAGTGCATTATTCTTAAACACTATAACAGTAAGTAACACCAACACCACTATTTCTGAGCTCAAACTTTCTAGGGGGCTTGAAATGGATTTTCAGCAATGGAACAATCACATTTTTATGCGTAGATCGCGCTGAGCCGCTCATTTTGAAAGTAGCTCTCAAGTAAAAAAAAGTGTGGGCACCTCTTTAACCCTTTAGTGTACTGAACGCGTTTTGGTGTTCCAAGCATTATGTTTTAACTATTGAAAAATAGCAGATCTACAAGCTCATAGCGCGCCACCGAGTGGCGCGCTATGAGCTTGTATCTCTGCTATTTTTGAAAAATCGTGAAAACGTGGTGCAAATCTTTGTAATTCAGAAACTAGAAATCTAGACAGGACACAATGGGTCAATACAGCAACCCGCTGCTGCCTCCTGCATTATGTGCAAATTCAAAACAGGTGGTATGTTCACAACGAGCGCTTCCAATTTCCCAAACTCTGACTCAGAATCTCTTGACAGGGAGCAGCTCATAAAAAAAGTCTAAGGCGTATTTTTTTTTACAAAGCTTTCCGTTCATACAGCTGCGATGTTGGTGAGTTTGATGTTGTTCACGGTAATACAATAATATAAATAATATAATATAATTCTTTTTTTTTGTTTTCTGAAGTTGCACTTTGCTGACAAGATCTGAACACGGTCAATAGACTGGCTGGCAAGCAAATTACATCAAGCGTTCTATAAACAAGCATTAAAAACCTCACAAACCTGGCGGGGCTAAAATCACATAGAAATGGAATTGATTGTTTGCTTGTGTGGGGAGCGATGAGATGAGGGACCTGGAGCAAGGAGGGGCCAGAACCCAAAAATGACAGAAACAAATAATTTTATTTTAAAAATATTTCACTGCTGATACATACAATACACTCATCATACTCATATATATTTGCATAAAGTATACTCTTAACATGATAATATTTAAAGATTTGATACATTATTGTCAGGTGGGAAGGGGGGTATATCAACAACGGGTGACCACTGTGTTTGTAGTGTGTAGTGTAGTGTAAAAACACTGAAACAGAAAACCACTAGAACAGACACTGTAACCTCACAAGCCTCCTTCTCTCCTTCTCTCCTTCCTTCCTTCCGTATTAGGATTTCACTGCTGTCGGGTGGACCAGGTCAGAACTCCTTATATGCCCAAAACCCTTACTTTTCGGGGGAAATTTCACTTCAAAAATAGCAGATGCACGACCACCCCCGCCCCCCCAAAAAATGTGCCACGGTGCGGCGCCTTTTTGAGCTTGTTAGTTCTGCTATTTTTGTCAATTTTTCAGTGACGTTTGAGGTTTTCTGTCTGGCGACAGCAAGGGGGAGTGATGACCGTTTAGACCAGGGGTTTTCAAGAGGTGGACCACCGGGGGACCACCAGTGGTCCCTGAGAGGGTTCCAGGTGGTCCCGAGGCTAAATGATGGAAAGTTGGTTAACCAGATGTAACACTTGAGAATGTAAAAATGAAACCAAAAATGCATTTTTACACTCTCAAGAGTTACAATATTCATCATTTGCATTAGCCCAAGTCTACACAACTAGAAGAGGATGTAGGAAATTAATGGTCTGCTATGTCTGACTGTTTTGTTTCCCCAAATCCAGCCTGGAATTACGGACAAAAGCCAAATAAAGCTTTAGTTTTAGATGTTAGCCGTGAGCCCAGTGCCTCTGATGTCATCGACACTACTTCTACATCAAGGCTTATCCAAAGAGGCTTGGAGTCTCCTACGATGGCGTCCACATTGATCCATGGAAGGAAACGGGCATGCTCAGTACAGACCAAGAAGTTTGACACTGGCAGGCCATGCTTTCACGCCATCTGCTGGACGACTTGTGCCATAGCATGGTTTGCTCCGCGTCAAACTTCTTGGTCTGTACTGAGCATGTCCGTTTCCTTCCATGGATCAATGTGGATGCCACCGTAGGAGACTCCGCCTACTTGGCGGAGTTCCTAGCCTCTTCGGATAAGCCTTGGACTACATGTTATCTCAGTAAGATAGCCATACAGTACCTCCTATCCACAAGAATTGTGGAACTTGTAGTCCAGGAAGTAGTGTCCATGACATCAGAGACACTGGGATTACTACTAACATCTAAACTATCTAAAGGGGAAGTCCACCCATTTTTAACATTCTAATATGTCATTAGTATACCCTAGAGGTATACTATTTTGTGTTCCCAAGAAATACAAAATAGTATACCTATTTTTTATTCCCAAGAAATGGAGGTCTGAAGAAAAACACTAAAATGGTGAAACATCTTGATGACATCATCAACATGTATTTTCACCATGACGCTTTTTTTCTGAGAGCTTACAAATGGAACCAAATGAACCCGTTAGGGTTCATTTGGTTGCATTTGTACACTCTCAGAAAAAAATGTTGAAAATGGATGGAATCCTCCTTTAAACCAGACATTACACACATAACGGCCACCAGGAAAGTGTTCTAAATGTCAATAACATATATTTTTTGTGAAAATGGTGAAATGTCCCTTTAAGTATCTAGGAAAACAGACAATGAAAATAAGAGCTCCGTTCAGATACTCTCAAGGGTCACTAACAGGCTGACCCTGTGCCGCCATACCAACAAACTACGTTAGATCTACACCCTTTGCAAATAATGGCTCTTTTGGGCTGACATTGCTTTCGATTCAAATATCTGCACACTATGCTTCTGGACCTGAAGTGATCCCATCCTCAAATCTGGACTAGAAACCGTTTGCACTCACAGCTAAAACCCACAAACAAGAGTTTCCTAACTGCCCAAGAGACAAGATTTAAAATTCAATTTAACTCTTAAGGCCACGGTCACACATACACATCATCAACAGACATGGGTACAAAATGGGTACTGTACCCATTTTGACCTGACTATAGATTCTACAAAACGTCCGCTCTGAACGAACATAACAATAATATTCAAAGATTTGTGCTGCGCTTTCACGATTTCCTCCAAAAATAGCAGGTGTGCACATCTCATTTTCAATAAAACTTAAAACACCAAAAAGGCGTTCGAGTATAGAATGAAGTAAGTAAAACTTTTTTAGGCATTTATTTCCAATAAGTATCCAATAAGTATTTATTTTTTACTTCTACTCAATTACATCACAGATCCAAATATTGTACGTTTAGCTCATTACATTTATTTAAAAAGAAAATCTTTAGTTACTTGTTACTTTTGATTATTAATACAGAACATTACAGTACCCACTTCAACCAGTGAGTTCTCAAGCTATACGCTTGAAAACTTACGGCACCGTCTACTTTTACTTCATATTGTAATATTGATTCTTTGAATGAAGTACATTTCCCAGCTCCGTCAGAGGAACAACCCCATCTAAGGTCCAGTGAACTACACACCGACAAAGTGATTTCTCGGCGTGCGTTGGTTTGACCATTTCCCTTCCCATACCTGTACTTGGTACGTGTGACCGTGACCTTGTATGTCTCCAAGGACAAGGAGAAATCGTGTGAGGCATTTCCCGTTGGACCCACAAACTCCCCCCAAGCAGAGCAAAACCAGAATCTGAACTAAAAAGGCATGTACAGACGAGCTCCTCTGGGGGCAGTTGCCCTGCCAAAGTTTTTAACGTTTGATTTTGTGTTTTTTTTTTTTACAGGTCCTTTTGCTTCTATCTCTTAACTCTTTGTGTAATGAACGTGTTTTGGTGTTCAAATTACACTTAAGCTATTGAAAAATATCAGACCTACAAGCTCACAGCGCGCCACCGAGTGGCGCGCTGTGAGCTTGTAGCTCTGATATTTTTGAAGAATTGTGAAAATGTGATGCAAATCTTTGAATATATATATTCTTTCGGAAGCAAATATTTTGAACTAAAATCGTTGCTTCTGGGGGATCCCTACAACAACATGTTTTCAGATGGGGGGTCCGCAGCCAAATATAGATAATTCTGATGGTCCTTGACATGAAATATGTTGACCATCACTGACACAGGAACATAGATTTTTTTCAGAGAAACTAGAATCTGTCAGAATCTAGCATCAGAAACTAGAATCTAGCGTCAGAAACTACAATCAGGTGTCAAATAGAATATATTCTTCGTCTTGCACATCATTTTCACAATTTCAAGCTCACAAAAAAAAATCAGACCTACGAGCTCATATTATCGCGCCACTCGGTGGCGTGCTGTGAGCTTGTAGATCTGATGTGTAGTGTAACATAAAGATAATGGTTTGAACACCAAAATGCATTCAGTACACAAATGGTTAAATAAAAAACATGAAAAAACGTCTCACTGGCTCCGGTCTCACCCTTACAAGAAGTGCTGATCCCCTATCAGCGTTGTTTTCCAACTAAAACGAGTTCATCAGCACTCCTGGTTTAGCCGCCGCTCTTTGCACCCACTCTATTAGTCAGCAGATAAACTAGTAAAGTTGAACGCCGGCCAGCGCTTTCATGGGTGTACGGAGGATGAGCAGGATTGCCCTGATAATAACTGTTGAGAAAGTCTTGTGTAGTACTTGTAAGAAAAAGTTAAAAGGACATTTCACTGTTTTTGCAAAAAATAAATATCTTCCTGGTGATATATATATTTTTTTATCTTTTAGATCAGGGGTTTTCAACCAGTGGTGCCTGAGAGGATTCCAGGTGATCCCCAGCTAAATGGAAAGCTGGTTAACCAGATGTAACTCTTTTGAGAGCATAAACATGAAACCAAATGGACCCTTGCGGGTCCATTTGGTTCCATGTTTACGCTCTCAAGAGTTAAAATATTCACCATGGGAATTAGCCCAAGTCTACACAAATCGAGAATGTGGAAGATTACGGTAATGGCCATTTTGATCTGTGTATGTTTGACTGTTTTGTTTTCTCCGCAATCCAGCCTGGAATTGTGGAGAAAAAGCAAAATAAATCTTTGGTTTTGGGGTCTGTGGGGCTAAAATGTCCTCAAATGGTGGTCCGCGGCTCAAATGCTGAATAAATGGTGGGCCCTGGTATGTATGTAAGAGCCATTCATTACGAGCCAATGTCTTCCTGATTGATTGATTGATTGATCACTGCAGCATGGTAAAGGCCAGCCCAGGTATTTTAGCAGGTTGCTAATCAGCCACCAGGTGTTGCCAGTTTTCCAAGATGTTCAGTAGGGCTGCTTGTGTATGTGTTTGTTATTGTTTCTTTTGTGTTATTTTATCTATATATCGTGAAGGAAAATGACTGTGGAGAAAAGTCAAACATGATGGACACGTTTGGGAGATCAGTTTGTACTGCCACACCTGGCCGTGAGCTACCAGTAGTGGCTTTTAGTATAGGACTTTTAGCCACTACAGTACTACTAGGGGAGGCTAAACGGAGATTTTCTTTTTTTGCTTGTGTGCATTTTTGCTTGTGTGCACTTTTGCTTGTGTGCATTTCACTGTTTTGAGACTAATTGGATAATATGGCCATTTCTTTTTGTTTGTTTGTTTTTTGGGGGGCGGGGCAACACAGGCATAAGTATTTGCGTGAAACAATGTTTTTTGCAATAGAGGGCTTTCGTTAGTACAGTGACTTTTCTGACAAGGGGCCGCGGCTTGGTAGGACACTGCAGGTCGACTTGACTTGGATCTTGTCCAGGCCACTAGGTGGCGCAGGCCACCTGGAAAACTCCCTGTACTCCAGATGGCCAATCCGCCCCTGCCCCCCCTCCACACCCCCACACCCACCCACCCGGTCCACCTTCTACAGCCCCTCCCGCCTGGTCCTGTCTCCGGCAACATTCTAGGAAACACAACACAATTCCCCCCCAAAAACTGACCACATCCTGAATATCACTCCCCAAACTACATTTTGCACCCAAGATTTCGAAACCTTGGAGGGAGAGCAGTGATGTGTTGTCTGGCGTGGAGTCAGAGGGTATACGGATTGGTTGGGTTCAGTGTTGTAGTGGTACTTTTAGAAGTGGGGGGACGCCTCTGAAAGGGGACTTCCCTCCCCATTTTATTTATTTTTTTTCTCAGAAAAAAGGAAACTCATTAACATGGTGAAACACATCTTGATGATGTCATCAAGATGTATTTCACCATGCTAATGATTTTTTTTCAGACCCAAAAATATTTTAGATGTGAGAAGTGGGGGGACGCCGTCCCCCCGCGTCCCCCCTCCACTACACCCCTGGTTGGGTTGGTTGGTTGGTTGGTTGGCTGTAGGTTGGCATGGCCTGACAGAGCTCAGAGTCACTGATTGATGCAGAGTGAAGTCGCCGGGGCGGGCGGTGGCGGCAGCGGCCGCCACGGCGGCTTCCGACAACGAGCCATCGTCCCTCGTTCGTCCACGGCCACCGCCCAGCGACAAGACCAGTCTCAGGAGGCGAGGCGCCGCTCGTACCACTCCCACCGCGACCTCGCGGCGTCGGGAACGGACCTCGTTTTACATATTCGCAGAGGGCCCCGCAGCTGGGGAAATGAACAGACAGCAAAGGACAGGTGGCACGGCGTAGGACTATTAGCAGCAGTGCGACCCGACAGAACTCCTTCTTCCAGGATCAGTGGCTCCGGTTCTTAGCGGTATAAAGGAGTCAATGTTCTTGATGTTTTTGTTTTTGTTTGTTTGTTTGTTTGTTTGTTTTTTTCCCCCCTCCCCGGATCTCACAAAGGCCAGGGGAGGTCACTGAAGTCCACGGGACCCCCGAGGCCGGCGTCGGCCTCCAACAGGGACATGATGACGGCCATGGCAGCCTCGTCGTTGCTGGGGCTGCTGGAGCCAGGCTCGTCCATGATGTCTATGCTCAGGTGGGAGTTGTCACCTGGAACAGACGACGCGCAATCAATATACTGTAGATGTACTAGATGGAACAGGCTCTAATATAAAATAATGATCATGATCATTATTAATGATCATGATCATTATTAATGATCATCACTTAACCCATTGTGTCCTGTCTAGATTGAATAACATAATATTCAAAGATTTGCACCACGTTTTCACGATTTTTCAAAAATAGCAGAGATACGAGCTCATAGCGCGCCATGAGCAATCATATTTTTAATACGTAGATCGCGCTGAGCCGATCATTTTGAAAGTAGCTCTCAAGTCATTAATATAGCTTAGTGATGTTGTGTGGACATGATACCCCCCCCCCCCCCCCCCCATTCTGTGATTCCTAGAAATGGAGGTCTGAAAAAAAATCATTAACATGGTGAAACACATCTTGATGACATCATCAAGTTGTGTTTCACCATGTTAATGATTTTCTGTTTTAGGTCCTAAATGGACACGTTAGCATTCATTTATTGGTATTGATGGTGTTTGTTTACCTACTAAAAGTGTACAATGTACGTCAATGAGGAGCATATTGTTTGTGTATGTGCGTGCGTGTGTGTGCGTGTGTGTGTGCGTGTGTGCGCGCGTGTGTGTGTGTGTGTGTTTGTGTATGTGCGTGCGTGCGTGTGCGTGCGTGCGTGTGCGTGCGTGTGTCTCATACTCACTCATAATAGACTGGTTGGAGTATGGGTATCCTATTGAATCAGGACCAGGGATGATCCCTGCTGATGGCAGCTCAGGTGTTCCTCCATTCTGGATCTACACACACACACATTTTAGTTACATTAATTTACAGGGAAACAAATATAACAGGGCTGACAGTTCATGTTCACTTAAGGATACACATGGCACCTCCTCCTCCACACAGACACACTGCCTATAACAGCCGATACAGAGCAGAATTTTAGCGAGTTGTTTAGCGTTGCTCTTTGTCATGCCAGCTATTCTTAAGCCACTCACGCTCAGTTTATGCACATGGCCCAGGCTTCCAAATATCAATATGTCCAAGTCTACATCGATATCCTAGACCCGTCATAATTCCAAGTAATGGTTGATACTTTGAGATTTTATCCTGGAATGCCTGCTCCATGGAGGAATCAAAGACACAGCCCCAAAATCGAAACCTCCTTGTGACTTGTGTCAACAAAAACAACATCCGTTGTATTTGGGTTGTTAGCAAAGACATTGCATTCGCAACATGCACGCGCGCACGCACCCCCCCCCCCCCCCCACACACACACACACACACAGGGATCAGTTTCCCCCTGATAGAGACAGAGGCAGGTACAGGTACCCCTCATATAGAATATGGATCAGAGATCAGTTTCCACTGTAGAGGGACAGTCAGACACAGAGACACATCCTATAGGACAGATCACATTTCAAACAGAGTGCACTGAGGATACTGTACTGTATGGGTTTCACCTCCAATAACAAGGTGGTCTGTACCGGTAGGTACAGCACAGGGCTACCACTACCTTCTGATTTGCACTTTATCCTAACTCAGTGGTTTTCAACCTTTTTTCATGCCAGGGCCCCACTAGAGAACAACTTCACTTCCAATAACGGATTTTGTTTTCATTGATTTAAAACGTTTAAAGTCATGCAGGGTTTCCATTGGACAGAGGGAGATGGTAGACTTGTCCGGCTCACCGGCATACAGAGGGGTTAGGGGGAATTATTAACAGTTTTCGTGCCCTTGCAGTAGAGCTACGTCGCGCGTTATCATTATGAAAAATAGTTATGACTGATGCCTCTTAGGTTGATCTACGTCTCTCTACGTCGCTTACCGTCGCTGGTTTGATACGATCCCAATGATAACAGCAGCGAGCAGCGACCGCATATTCCCATCAGAACAGACCAAAATAAGGGACGGACCAACCCGGAACCGGAAGTGTGTCGCCAACTAACTTGTCCGACGGGAAACATGGACCGAAATATGAAATATGACTCGCTGGCACTGGCTACCTCAAAAAATATGAAAAAGGGCTGACACTGGGTGTGTTAACACACCCAGTGTCAGCCAGCGACGGTAAGATGCATTCATTCTCATTTATGTCGTTGCAATCGCCACTTTGTTAATATTTTTGAACAAGCGATGTTTTTAGCGAGTGGTGATGTTATGTCATGACCAAGTCCCCCCCCCCCTCCCCCCCACACACACACATACACACAAACACGAGAACATGTATTACACTAGAACCTTTTAAAATAATTCAAAACAATATGGAGCATGACAAGTTCAATCAGATAACATCATTCAGTCTTTCTGACATGGGCAAATCCATGAATACATGAATAAAACAAAATATATATTTTGAAGCTGTCTATGATATCGTGGAATTAAGAATTGTGATATATTGACATTCCCCTAATGGACACTATGCTGATGCTGAACGCCCCAGATATGGTTCATCTGCACCGTGTGTGCGTGCAATTATTCAAGCAGATAACGATCCTGTTGTGAAACCAGACTCTTCCCATGTCGCTCACGTGCGTTCCCACTCTACAGTGACCACAACGTGCACAGATTGGGTGTCAAGCACACACACACACACACGCACGCACGCACACAATGCCCCTCCTAGCCTGCTGGGACGACGTGTTGCACACACACACACACACACACACACACACACACACACACACACACACACACACACACACACACACACACACACACACACACACACTGACCCTGTGCGTGACAGAGACAGCGGTGTCACATGACACAAACAGCTACTAGTAGAATGCCCTGAAACCCACATTGTGTGTGTGTGTGTGTGTGTGTGTGTGTGTGTGTGTGTGTGTGTGTGTGTGTGTGTGTGTGTGTGTGTGTGTGTGTGTGTGTGTGTGTGTGTGTGTGTGTGTGTGTGTGTGTGTGTGCGCGCGTGTGTGTGCGCAACCGCACCCGTTGTAACTACCACCGTCAATGTATTAGGTGCATATTCGAGATGCAGTGAACCCAGACATGTTTACATCTTTGACAGCTAATACGCCAGATGTTGTTGTGGTTGATGAAGAGTCCAGGGAAGTGTCTGTTTTAGAGATAGCAGCACCTTTGACCACAGCCTAGAGGAAGCTTTTATGACCAAGGTCATTAAATATCAACCCCTTCTAAATACCACCTCAGAGCTGGGCTATAGGTGTGTAGACTATTTGTGTTTATATTCGGCAGCCTAGGACATGCGCACAGACTGGTTGTTAGAGGGTTCCAACAACTTGGGATGCCCAAAAAGGAGGCAAAAAGGCTGGCAAAGTACTGTAGCGTCTCTGCTATAATTGGCAGCCGTCAAATATGGCGGAGACGCTGCTACCTATACCCATAGACTGTACTGCGCAACATGCTTGTTGTATCACAAGAGCTCATGCCATGATTTTGCAGATGTAACTCAATATTTGTGTCCCTGTATCCATTTCCTTTGTCTGGACATAAATAAATGGTTAAAGTGTGTGTGTGTGTGTGTGTGTGTGTGTGTGTGTGTGTGTGTGTGTGTGTGTGTGTGTGTGTGTGTGTGTGTGTACTACCTTCTTGCCCCCAGGGGAGCAGGTATCAGGGGGAGGTGTGCTGGTGATGTTCAGAGGACTGGAGCCACAGCTAGAGGGAGATGAACCTCGAATCCTGAGAGAGAGAGAGAGAGAGAGAGAGAGAGAGAGAGAGAGAGAGAGAGACAGAGAGAGAGAGAGAGACAGAGAGAGAGAGAGAGAGACAGAGAGAGAGAGAGAGAGAGAGACACACAGAGAGAGAGAGAGAGAGAGAGAGAGAGAGACAGAGACAGAGACAGAGACAGAGACAGAGAGAGAGAGAGAGAGAGAGAGAGAGAGAGAGAGAGAGAGAGAGAGAGAGAGAGAGAGAGAGAGAGAGAGAGAGATGATCACAAGCACCCAAGGTGAGTTTGAAAACATGAGGACAAAAAAACCTCCCATACCTATTGGGTGAAGTACAACAATGTACAAAACACGGCAGAGAGATTTATGAGCTGCTGGAACAACAATCACTGAGGGTATTCTTGCATCAAGTGAACTGATGTTCCTGACCCCGAAATGGAGATCATCGTTGTATTGATTGTACTCGTGTTACTGTACCGTTGTATTGGTTTATAGCTTTGGCAATGTAAACGTATGGTTTCTCATGCAAATAAAGCCCCTTTGGATTGGAGAGAGAGAGGGAGAGGGCGAGGGAGAGGGAGAGGGGGGTGTTTGCAATGTCATGGCAGAGTAGGGCTGCAGCTCATCATTTGGTTTTACATTTACAAGTAAGATGCTTGAATTTGAAGTCCTTCCAAATGATTTAGTGTATTGGATTTGGAGTAATTGTGCCCTCTGGTGGCAGGTGGTGTCAGCGCAGCATGACAGACAGTTTCCTCTTGGCATTCATCACTGCATTTGCCTTCATATTTTTTCTGAGGATTTCTGCATGAAAGGTGCGGGGCTGCTCAGCTCTATAGAAGGGCTCTTGGGAAACTAAAGTGTAGTCATTTGCTAAACTTTCATTTAAGAAGCAAAAGCACTTGTTTGGTGTTCAGTCCAGGCTAGAGCCAACTGGTAGCAGGTTGAGCTACAGTACTTACCTCTGTATTTCCATCACTTCGTCAGCGATCATACGTCCTATCTTCCCTGCTCCTGCTCGCGTTCCTCCTGGGATTCCTGGCACTGTCTGCAGCGCCCGCCGTCCACCGCCTGCCCACCAATAGGAACACAGCATGAGCAACCACGGCCGACCAATAGGAACACAGCA
The DNA here is from genome assembly GCA_039105355.1 of Benthosema pterotum. Taxonomy (NCBI): domain Eukaryota; kingdom Metazoa; phylum Chordata; class Actinopteri; order Myctophiformes; family Myctophidae; genus Benthosema; species Benthosema pterotum. The sequence goes on from CM076969.1 coordinate 5,986,620, forward strand.
TGAGCAACCACCACCGACCAATAGGAAGACGGCATGGGCAACAACACCAACGTCACTTAAACCACATTAAAGGGGAATATGTCATTAATATACCTTAGAGATGTTGTGTGGACATGATAAAAAAGTTCCCCCAATTCTGTATTTCCTAAAAATGGAGGTCTGAAAAATCATTAACATGGTGGAATACATCTGATGACATCATCAAGATGTATTTCAGCATGCTAATGATTTCTCTTTCAAACGCATTTTTCCTGAGAGGGTACAAATGGAACCAAATGGACCCGCTAGAGTCCATTTGGTTCACATTTGTATCCTCTCAGGAAATTTTTGAAAATGGGTGGAATTCCCCTTTAACCCCCAAGTGTCCCTCTATGTTCGCTGCACATTTTCAATAACTTCCAAAACCTTGTGAAATCATAACTAAATTGTTTACCCTCTGATGTGAGAACACTGTCCATACTCTGTGGAGAGGCTGCAGACTGAGGGTAGTCTGACCCTTCCATCAGCGGACACCTGGAGAGACAGACAGACACACAGACAGACAGACAACAGACAGACACACAGACAGACAGACAACAGGAGGTCAGAATTATGGTTTGCGTGAGCATCAAAATAATCCCAAAACTTGCATCTCATTGACTTCTGCTAGGAAGGATCCAGGATCCATGCAGGGTCGGACTGGCCATAGGGAGTACCCGGAGCTCTCCCGGTGGGCCGCGACCATAGGGGGCCACTAGGGGGTGCTAAAAAATAATAATACAGGCGTGTATTGTATCACTGAGTGACAAATAACCCATGTTCTATCTTGGATCCTTTTGCCACCATCATTCTTGTGAGAGCAGCATTGCCCCCCCCCCCATGCCCATGCCTAGATCCGCCCCTGCTTCGATATCGTTTTGCGGCCTGTAGTCCACCCTCTCAAAAAGCAGAAGCATGTCAACATGTATTATCTACTCTAGGGGGACAGATTTCTGACTAGCACACTATACTTTAGTCCCCACAGCTTTTCACGATTCTGCGATTGTGGATTTTTTTCACGGAAATCAAAAGCATCCGCAAATATCGTAGCAGTCCACGGAAATCAACGCGGATTCCTGCAGGGACTAATGCTTTACGATCAGAAGTACAAGGTAACATGTTTGAATACTTACGACACTACAGTGTTGGTGGAGACGATGTACTCCACCTCCTTGGTCCACGGGTTCATGAAGCTGAACCATCGGCTTCTCAGCGTGATGAACGAACCGTCTTTGATCTTGAACTTGTAACAGTTGGTGTTGATCTTCTCTCTCATCTGAAGGACTGTTGGCACAATAACACAAACCACTTTAAGGAACACAGTGTGAGGTACTTTTATTTTGCTGAGTATTTACACTTTACACTTAGGGCGTAGGAGGTCAAGGCATCGAATTCTGATGGAATGGCTCCTCATTTCATTCATAGATATTTTTTCCAATTATATTATTTGACAATATGGCCAATGTTCGACCAGTTGATTACAGTACAGTCGATTCTATTGATGCAGTAATGTTGAGTTCTTAAAGGGAGTCGATCATGAAATTTACATTATACAAGATTTATGTTGTTTTACCATGCTCCAGTGTATTTTCACAATGGCGGCGCACAAATGAGCACAAGTGTACAAATGCGAACCAAATGGATTCTGACAGGTCCATTGGTTCCATTTGTACACTCTCAGGAAAATGTAGGAAAAAAGTAAAGCTTTAGGGTTGTAAGAGGTGTGAAGTCTACCAATGGTATATCTACCTTGTCTATGGCACTCTGCTAGGTGACCGATGTCATCCTGGTGAAAATACTCGTAGAAGGAGGTGCCCAGCAGCTCCTGGGGCAGGTAGGCTAGGATGGCTGTGGCTCTGGAACACAGAGAGAACACGTGGACCATTGCATCATTTTGTAAAAGCCATCGATTCATTGTTGGCGCAAATAATTGCCGTTGACAATTTAAATGGCTTTTTTGGCATTGGCCATTGAAACACAAGAACGGCATAATCATTTCATTCATGTCCACAGTCAAGTACCGCTATCAGATGATCTAATGCAGCTGTAACCCAGCCAACCTGGCAAACCGCTTGCCTCTCACCAACCTGGCAACCCGCTTACCTCTGCACCAACCTGGCAACCCACTCACACATGACAGTTCTCACTCACTCCACTCCCATCTTCACCCTCTGTGTCAAGATGGCCGAAATGTTTGTCCCCAGCACAGCAGCTCCTCTCCTCTCCACCACAACAACTCTGTATTAGACCTTACTCCGCTCAGCGGTGAGTTGGTTTGGCTTGGTGTCATTGGTTTGGTCATTGGTTCACTTATTTGATTTGATGCAAGCTTGTATTTGATTTTGAGTTATTCACAATTGTTTTGAGTTATGTTTGATTTCATTATGTGGTTTGAATTGACATTTTGGTTTAAAAAGCTACTTTTAGTTCACTTTGTTTACATGATTGGTCAAACCAAAAGTTTGTTTATTAAGAGTTTGGTTAAGAGAATTCATTCATAAGATGATTGAAAACATTAAGATGATAAAAACTTTAAGATTAAGTACTAAAAGATTAAGAGCATGCTAAAATTGAAACTTTTGAAAGATAAGTAACTTGATCTTGATCACATCAAGTTATTTTGTAGTTATCTTGATTAGATTCGATTGATATGATTTATATGTACAACAATATGTATCCTTGTATGTAGGTGATCTGGTTCTCCATCAAGGAGAAAGAGACAGATGACTCTCAAAGACTGAAACTGACTGGACTTTGGTCGTACACAGTCATTAATTTGGTTTGTTTTTACAATTCAGTTACATTATTTAATCACTTCAGTTACCCATCGCGCCTCTAGCTACACAGCAGTGCCCAAAAGGTAGATTGTGATCTACCAGTAGATCACGCAGGCCGTGCAGGTAGATCACATGACAGTCCCCCCAGATCTGTAACTCTTGAGAGTGTTAAAATGAAACCAAATACGGGTCCATTTGGTTTCTGTTTTCAAAACATCAGTAACTGTTTTCAAACATCAGTAATAGCACAAACAGGAAATCCTTCCAATTCTCCCCCTCTATTTTCCATCATAACTGCATTATTCTTAAAACACTAACATTATAACACCATCACCACTATTTCAAAGCTCAAACTTTCTAGGGGGGGCTTGAAATGGATTTTCAGTAATGGAACACATTATTTGATGTGTAGATCTTAGTTGAGCCGTAAACCCAGGTAAAAAGGTGGTATGACAATATAACAATATATAAATGGCTAAACCCCTCTGGCTTATCCTCACCTCTGGTCGACGAAGACGAACTTCCCGTCGATGGCGTGCCGCGACACGTACTCGGTGGGCTTGACGCGGATGTCGGCCAGGCTGGGCTGCGGCACGATGTGCGGGTGCAGCCGGCCGATGGCCACCAGGCAGCTCAGGTTGCAGCCCTCGTTGTCAGGCTCGTTGTCCTCGTCCAGACCCATCTTGGTCGGAGGCCAGCTCTTCAGGTAGCCTGTACTGTGGATGGTGCAGAAGCTCTTTCTATCCGCTGAGGAGAGGGAGAGAGAGAGAGAGACAGTCAGGGGAGAAGTAACGTAACGTTTAGGTGGGAGGTAGTGAGTCAGTGCCAAGCCAACGGAGGACAGGGGCGGATCTAGGCATGGGGGGGCAGTGCCCCCCTAAATGCCCAGTCTGCCCCACCAAACACGATGGCATGCAAAACAATCCAAGATATTTCAAATAAAAGTGCTTATATTTAAAATGATTTGAAACACTACTACTGCTACTGACTAACCTGCAGTTGTGGCACCGCTAAACCAACAGCATTTCATCATGGAAAACAGGAAACTCTCTGAGTCAGACCTTTACCTTTATGCATGCTGCGTGTCTGTTGCAACTTCAACAACAACTGATGTTATTATTGATGCTTTACTTGCCTAATATAAGTCCTGTAACCAAAAATGGTATGGGGGTGTGGCTTCATCGCCCGTGTCGCTTCGTGCCACGGGCCATCAAGCCGCCCCCATGCCATTTTCTCCTGCCCCCCCCCCCCATTGGGAAATGCTACATCCGTGCCTGACGGAGGATGGAATTCTAATTACCAAGTGGAAGGCAGTGCCACACCGCGGGGTGCCGGAGAAACAGAGGGTGGGAAGGGGAGGTTGGTGCCGATCAGTGTTTTTCTGAGAGAAAAAAGGAAACTCATTAACATGGTGAAACACATCTTGATGATGTCATCAAGATGTATTTCACCATGCTAATGATTTTTTTCAGACCCAAAAATATTTTAGATGTGAGAAGTGGGGGGACGCCGTCCCCCCGCGTCCCCCCACCACTACACCCCTGGTGCCGATGTCAGACGGCAAGAGAGACTGAGAATGATTTGGTGAGTGATATATTTATAGAAGCCCATGCTAGGATAAGGCCGCTGGGGGCCGATGTAGGTGGCACAGTGGAGAGGGAAAAGAAAAGAGTGGGAGTCAAATGTGGGGGAGATGGGCATTCTTCTTGAAAGGATCCCTGACTAATAAGATAAACATTGCTTAAAACATTATACAGTACTGTCCCTATATAACTAAAATAAACAAATAAAAACAGCAATGGCACCTTATTTCTTTCATAAATATAGAATATTTCACTCAACAGGAACTGCTCCTGGCGCAGGATGATGATGTCAGGTGTGATCTAGCTCTGTGGAATATATGGATGAACATGCTCATGTGACATCATCATCACCCTGTGACCGGAGCACCTCCTAGTGAGTGAAAGATTCTCTATTTATGAAAGAAATAAAGTATTGAAGGTGTTTTTATCTACATGTTTTAGTTATAGAAGGCAACTACCGGTAGTATAGTGTTTTAAGGCATATTTGTCTTATTAGCCAGGGATCTTTTTAAAGGAGAGTTCCACCCCAGAAGGCTTTCTTGAAGTTGATTTATTTCCCAAAATGTGGTCCAGTTGTTATTTTGTGAACTCAAACTTTCACTTTTGGTTCAACCCTGGTTCAACCATCTCAAGGGGAGGGGGGTGCGCGGTTTATGGATAAACCACAGCTGAACCAAAAGTTTCAATAGACAATATATAGCAAACAATGCATTTTGGGGGGGAAGGAATTGAACATCCCACAGTCCCATTCTAAGCTTATTATGGTGGGGTATAGGTGGAAACACACAATAAGGAGTATCTTCACAAAATAAAAACTGGACCACTTTTTTTGTAAATAAATAAATGGATCCAATTGCAAATAAAGGTGGGGGGTGGAATTTTCCCTTAAGAGGTACAATTGGTTGCCCCCCTGGCCAGATAAAAATGAGTAGATATTTTTGACCCTTGTAGATATTTAAATGTATGCCCTCAGCATTTAAACATATGCACTAGGACGGTACTTATTTTACATCAAATGGTAGTCTGTGGCTCAAATACCCAATAAATAATGGTCCGTGAACCCTTAATATGAAAAGGGTTGAAACCCACTGATCTATTTGAATCCCGAAACCATCCAACAGGGAGCCTGTGACTCCTGTCGCTGCACACTCCACAATTCATCACTGACACACACACATTCATTATTAATGCCTTATATTATACTCCACTGCAGCACCGTGCAAAAATAAGTCACAAAAACAGCATATCTACACCATATCTATGCGCAGGCTCGTGGCTTTCTTTTCATCGGAGGTGTATTATACAATCGTGATCTGAAAAATATAAGTGAATTGTTGTGCTTTGTCACAATGCACAACTAACTCTTTGAGAGCTTAAACACGAGACCGTAAAAATGGCAAATGGACCCGCATTTTAGCTCTCAAGAGTTAAAATGTTCATCTGAATTAGCCCAAGTCTACACAACTAGAGAATGTAGAAGATTAATGGTAATTTTGATCTGTATGTTTGACTGTTTGGTTTCCCAAATCCAGCCTGGAATTGTGGACAAAAGCAAAAGATCTTAGTTTTGGGGTCTGCTGGGGCTGAAATGTCATCAAATGGTGGTCCGTGAAGTGAATTGTTGTGCTTTGTCTGCTGAAATAAAGTATCCCAAGAAATATGACACAGATCAGCCTCGTCGTATGTGACATTAGCAGTGGACATGCACTGTCTCCCACAGAGATTAGTAGAAGTATTTTTGTCGAAACGTGACTAGTACTTGTTTCTGAGTTGGCAATAGCATGGTGGCCTGTTTCCCTTGTAAAGGAAAAGGAAAAAAAGAACAGTTGGCTGAGATTGTTTAAGGTCGCATCACATCTCGTCACATCTAAGACTCTTTGCGACTCTTGCAAATTTAATTTGCTGCGGTTTGCCTTCACGCAGAATTATCACCCAACAATAAGAAATACAGCAGAGACCTTTATCAATTTGTTCAATTCATAACAAAAGCAAACAAATGGGCACGCACATAAAAAAAAAATTAAAAAAAATTGCCGAAAAGGCAACTAGAAAAAATAATTGCCACACCACAAACATTGCAATTTCTTTTTCTGTCAGCCAAAAATCATCTGTCACCATTCACCATTGTCAACCATATCATGCCTTTATCATACAGTAACAAAGACCGAAAAAAGTGAATAAATCGAATGAAACCTCTTCTGTGAACCTACAACATACTCTAACCAGTATGCTGGTGTAGGAGTGCATACTACTATAGAGAATACATAGCCTCCTTTGCCAGATAAGACTTTTTTTTTTCATTCCTCTGTCTATGATTTGGACATTGTGTTGTCTGTCTGCCGCTCACAGCATGATTTCCTGTAAGTGCAACCCTGCACACACATACCAGGTTATAAACACGATCTATTATGCAACATGTGATCCGTAAAATTCAAATGAACACAACAAGTGACTAAAGTGGCCCACTTCCTTTGGTTGTGTGAAAAGCGCCTGTGCTAACTGAACTGTGATTCCTGCCTGGCTCACGCCGGCATGTTGCACTCGAGGAGTGAAATCACAGTTATACAACAGAGATGGTGTGAATTGAAGATGCAAAGCACCACAAAATGTCAAGAGTGGATGTTATTTTTCCCTCTAGAATTTCTTGAAGCCATTTCTTAAAACCGGAGAAACGCACAAAAGAATGGAAGTCTGAGAATTTTCCTCCAGCACATGTACAGTATGGTTCACCCAGCTTGGTATTGTGGCTGCCTTGTAGGAGTGATCTTTTAAGATGAATAACCAATTGGATAAATATCACTTAATGTTGGAAGTGTTCCTCTGTCATATGCAGACCCTAGGTGTGATCCATGGTCAGGCAATGAAAAACTCATACTAAAGTGCTGATCATAAACAAAAAAGTCTGATTATACATGCTCACCTCCTGAAAACAAGTCAGCTTCTTCTGTTTACGTGCAATGTAGAGTATAATGCAACGAAAACAACCACATTAACTGCTGCAACTCTGAACTTCTGGTCAAAGATCAAAGATACTGTGCAGCAGCTATTGACACATTTTCATTGCTGCTGCAATGAAGAAACTGACCTGTTTTGAGGTGTGGATTGTGGTTATATTTGTGCCACCAGGCTGTTTTTCTATTCTTTGTTTTTTTAATTGTGTAAAGGCAATTGTATGCTGCCAAATTATAGATACTAAACTGTGACATGGGCTGGGTTGAAAAATAGAAACATTAGACGTAGTAGAGTAGTGAAACAGCCTTCTTCCCTTTAAATACTCCTCGTACTACCGATAAAAGGTTACAGTGAGATGTCATTTTGACTCCAAAGTGCCCTGTGCAACAGCCTTGGCTCATACAGTAATTATGGTGCGGATTTCACTGGATGGTGTCCCTTCGCGAAATAGACATTTAGGCCTAGATTTTCATCACCGCTAAACCCCTTATCCCTTAACTTCTTTGCCTTTTTAAACTATTTAAAAAAAAACATTTTTCAATAGTTAAAATGAACAGTCTTCAAACTCACAATGTGTCAATATATTGGCATGTTGAACTATCCATGATTTCACACAAAGACGACGGCAACCGCGCGGTTAGTGGTTACGGTGCGTACCTTTCTTCTTGGAGCACGTGGAGGGGAACTCCTTGTCCTCTACTTTGACGGAGGGCCTGTTGCACTTCATCCTGCAGAAGAAGGAGCGCCTGGCCCCCGAACACAGTCTGGAGGGCCCTGGGGTGATGTCTGTCTTCACCGGCAGACCAGCTGGAGATGGAGATATGGACATTTACAGTCACAGTCTATCGTATCATACTGTACCTTTTAAGATGATATTACTAGTTTAGGGGTGGGACGATTCACTTACCTCATGATACGATGCAATATTGATATTTAGGGTTCTGAATCGATTCATATTGCGATTCTTAGTTATGCTGGGATTCGATTTGATATATCAATATATCACATTTTTTCCCCACAATTGACTGTGCTTTTATTATACTAGAACAAGGGGGATTCAACCCATTTTCAAGATTTTTTTCTGAGAGCGTACAAATGGAACCAAATGGACCCTGACGGGTCCATTTGGTTCCATTTGCACACCCTCAGAAAAAAAGGTCCTAAAAGAAAAATCATTAACAAACACAACACAAAATAGAGTACAGTAAAATGTTGGAAATGGGTGGAATTCCCTTTTCAAATAATTCTAAACAATATGGACCATGACAATCAACTAGAACATCTTCAAGCAATTTTAAACAATATAAATAACAAAGTTCCATCATACACATCAATGCAGCCTGATAACATCAGCTAGTGTTTCTGACATTAACAAATTAATGAATAGGACCTACATAAATATCAAAATAATCGATTTTGAACCTGGCAATTCGATATGGATATCATGGCATTGAGAATTGCGATATATTTTTTTTTTTTTTTTTTTTTTTGCCCACCCCTAATTACTATCAAAGCATAATGTCTAAGCTGGTTTGAATCTAGAACAGAACCAGTTCTAAGAACCTAAGAAGTTATTTGTGGTGGAAACGTCATGTTAAAACATGTTCCATGTGTGTATGCTTACTCTTAGCGTCTATGAGCCTCTCGCGGGGGGCTGTGTCGGAGGAGGACAGCTGCTCTTTGACCTTTGCGATGTCCTTAGGGTGAAGGTAGTCGAACAGACTCTGGCCTATGAGGTCATTCTGGACAAAATAGAAGAATCAGAATCGGCTTTGTTGTCACATGAGTTTCACTAGTAAAGACGAATGTGGGTCATATTAGTTTTTGTGCATAGTTCCCATTGTGATGTTTTCCCTCCAAACAATAACAAAGAAGAGGAATAAGAGGGTAAAGTAGATCACAAACGGCACACATGTAGGGTTATGATATGAAGAGGGAACATTGTTGAAGAGGTAGGATGGACGTGAACACAACTCATGGTTCAACCAACCATGACTCCTTAGGAAACCATTTGTAGGCTTTGTAGTCTTATATTTCACCTAGTGGCACCAATGCAAGATCTTCGTACATGGAGAATATTTGCTATAGTGATAGTCTCCTAGGATACTATGACCAGTTTGGGCAGACCAGTCTGGGCTATGGTTACAGAGATACAGTCTTGAGTTGTTGGGTCACTCACTGATCATTCTAAAAGCAGTTCTGAAGCGGTCAAGGACGGTCTCATTTGCTTCTAATAAAGGGCCAGAAAGGACCCTTCCTTGTTCAGAAGGTGATGATAAGGATGAACCAAATATTCTGTTTTTCTCTTCACGTTTTCTCTTCTCTAAATTGGAGAAGACCAAAAAATCATCATATTGCTCGACTCAATTACGCTTGGAATGTCGTCATATTCCAAGCGCAATTTGAGTCGAGCAATATGATTTTTTTTTTGTCTTCTCCAAATCTGCGAATTTGTGAGAAAAACATTTAGATAATATGCAATGCAGTTGTCGTGCACAGATGTTTCACGGGATGTTTTTGTTTTGTTTTTGTTTTTTCTCGGATCCGATGGTCGTCGTCCCAAAAAACGCACCGGTGTGCAAAGTCGATTCGAGTTGATAGGCTCCCTCTTACCTGGCTGTAATTGAGAATTTTGTAGACCGACTCTGAGACAAATAGGATCTTCCCACGATCGCATCCGACCACAAACAGGAAACCGTCAGCAGCCTGCAGAGAGAACAGTAAAGTAATAAGTGGATGGATGAGGCTTCTATTCAAATCCACAGTAAGGTTTACAAGACTGACATGGTGTTTTCTGAATAATGTCTAATATAAACTATGGCAGTGGTTTTCAACCTTTTTCATACCAGGGCCCACTATTTATTCAGCATTTGAGCCACAGACCACCATTTAAGGACAATTAGCCCCACAGACCCCAAAACTAAAGATTGCTTTTGTCCACAATTCCAGGCTGGATTTGGGAAACCAAACAGTCAAACATACAGATCAAAATGACCATTAATCTTTTACATTCTCTAGTTGTGTAGACTTGGGATAATTCACATGATGAATATTTTAACTCTTGAGAGTGTAAACATGAGTCTGGTCTCATGTTTAAGAGTTACATTTGGTTAATTTCCATCGTTTAGCCTGAGGAACACCTGGAAAATGTGTCTATGACGGATATCAATAGATACTTTTTTTTGCATTATACCTATTATGGCCTTTTTTATTTTCAGAAAACAATCCTGTTATAGCGGTTACAGAGTGGCAACATATTGAAGCGATGCAGACCGACCACAACACAGCCGTGGGCTAAAGACGCGCCAAACTGAAAACGTTTATGAACTAGTGTAGAGACAGAGCAGAAGCCCTTGCCAGGAGGCACATCATACTGTACACACCCCCTCCTGTCAGTATGAATCATGTGATGACACATTGACAATGGGGGATGGATATAATAAACCACTATCATGACATCATTGTGGTGTAACCATATCTGCCAAGTGCCAACACAATCTAGATTTGTGTCTCCCTAGTTTTAGCCCCGGACGGAAAATAAATAAATCCAAACACACAAGTATGGATGTACTGTGGCATGTGCAATTTAGTTGTTGACTTTTGACCACTTTTGGTAAATATTGTGTTTTTTACTTTATTTTTGTGTGTTGTTTGGTCTTAACCTTTTGTGTCCTGAATGCGTTTTGGTGTTCAAAGCATTATGTTACACTTAAGCTATTGAAAAATATCAGACCTACAAGCTCACAGCGCGCCACCGAGTGGCGCGCTGTGAGCTTGTAGCTCTGATATTTTTGAAAAAGTGTGAAAATGTGAAGCAAATCTTTGAATACATTCTTTCAGGAAGAATATATTTTTGAACTAAAACCGTTGCTTCTAGGGGATCCCTAGAACAACATGTTTTCAGATGGGGGGGGTCTGCAGGCAAATATAGGTAATTCTGGGGGTCCTTGTCATGAAATATGTTGAGAATCTGTCAGGAACTAGCATCAGAAACAGAAACTAGTCAAAAACTAGAATCTAGTGTCAGAAACTACAAGCAGGTGTCAAATAGAATATACTATTCTTAGATGTGTGCATCATTTTCACAGTTTTTCAAAAAATATCAGATCTACAAGCTCATATCGCGCCACTCAGTGGTGCGATATGAGCTTGTAGATCTGATATTTTTCAATAGCTAAAGTGTAACATAATGCGTTGAACACCAAAACGCGTTCAACTCGGTTAAACTCTGAATTCATGTCTAATTAAAGCGATGACTTGGCGCTTGCGTGGGCAAGTTACTGGCAAATCGACCAAAATCAGAACTGCGGGAACAGAGCTCAGTATCTCTACTGAATGACAACGATTCTCAACTGACTCATCTGAGGAGACTCATGACGACAATCTGTTCAAAGGTTATGGAAAATGATATAACCTATACAGTAACATATTGACCAGTCGGAAGAGAGGGTGGGATATGTTCATGAAGAATAACTAACTTCAATGCTGCCACCCTCATGTCTGTAGGACAAACCGTTACTATACTGTAGTCCGATGACACTAGAGCAGGGGTGTTCAACAGGTGGTCCGGGGACCACCAGTGCTCCCTGAGATGATTCCAGGTGGTCCCCAGGTAAATGGAAAGTTGGTTGACCAGATGTAACTCTTTGAGAGCGTAAACATGAAACCAAATGGACCCGGGTTTTAAGTCTACACAACTTGAGAATGTAGAAGATTAATGGTCGTTTTGATCTGTATGTTTGAATGTTATGTTTTCCAAATCCAGCCTGGAATTGTGGACAAAAGCTAAAATGTCCTCAAATGGTGGTCTGTGGCTCAAATTCTGAATAGATAGTTGTCCCTGGTATGAAAAAGGTTGAAAATCACTGCACTAGAGTATGTGGAATAGGAGAGAGTAGCAACACTCCCCGTTGACTCCCATTGACAGCAGATCACACGTTCGCAGTTAAATTGGCGAAATGATGGCATTTTAGGACATTTTAACACATTAACAGAACTCTCGTCACTCTGGTGAACAATGATTTATATAACTCACTCTAGGTAAGGTATATTATAAGAAAATAGGCTGTGCTGTGATGCAGTGGTTATCTATGAAGGCCTACTGTATGTTTGGAACTTGCAGAGCTCCAGCCAGCGCGAGGCCAGAGATGTCGCCAAGCGTGCCGCTACTCTCTTCTTACAGTACTCTTGCAAAATGTATGAAAAATCAAACAAACTACAGTATATTCACTTAACACTTAACGCCATTTTACAAAAAAACATGATTTTGCACGTTCTTGTGCACACAAGTGCGCGGCTCTACTCATTGCCTGTACGTGAAGTAAAAAAAATGACTGCCACCACGGTGTTGTGCTGCGTGGTACCGGTACGACACCACTAAGTATAGCTACTGTGTATATATAGTATACTCAGATATATAAATTGCCTCCCATTGAATCATGTAAATTGAACTTACTCTTAGTATCAGATGCTTCAGTTCATCGTCTGAAAGGAAGGAAGGCTTATAGTTGGCCTCTGTGTATGGGTTGGCTGCACCTGAGGACACACACACACACACACACACACACATTTTGCTTACACGCTATTATCATAATAATGCACTTTATATAAAGTGATTTCACTTCAAATGTTTTTTTTTTTGCTAATCCTCCCTACTATGGAGTTCCTCCATGTCCCCAGTGAGCTCCTGGGGTCAATAAACCCTAGTTTAAACCTTAGTGTTCTAAAGACCCTCAAAATCATCTGTGTAATGGCCGCCGATCCTCACCTGAAAATATGTAGTTCCAGTGACCCCCACCCCCCAGAAAGCGAAACATTGGAGAAGGGGGTCCAGCTGCAGACCTAGCCCAGGAGTGGACGTGCCTCACAGTTGATGTGATGACGTCACATCAGGGTCGGGCATCCTAAATGCCCGACCCTCAACCTAACCTCTGTTAGGGAAATTTTACATTTAGCTATATGTTTTCTCTCTCTGTTGGTACAATGTGTGTTGTCTCAGGATTAACAAGTGTTTCTTTGTGACATATCAGGTGGTTTCTCACTATCTAGTCCAGTTTCTACCGGTTTGTGCCTCCACTCTACTGGCACGGGAAGGTTCTCAAGGTTAGGACTGACCCACGCCTCTGGGTCTGCCTTGTCTCTGATTGACATGCAAGCAGCCATATGTAAACCTGCATTAATATCACACCAGTGTATTCCCTCCCCATTTGGGCTGTCTTTCTCTCTCTCAGAAGTTATATTAACTACTGTTTTCTTGATTTTCTTTATGCGTCTTGTAACTGTCGCCCGAGGCAGTTGCAACATTCATCACTTATCGTGCACGATATTTTAATAGATAATTCTGCTTAAATAAATACCACCTAAGACCAGACAAATTCTCCTTCAGTTATTTCTCATTGTGTGTAACAGAAGTGCAACTTTTCTCTATCACCTCACAGACCTGCCGGTCTGTGAGGTGGTTGAGCGTCAGGGATTTAGGCTTAGGGTTACGGTTGGAGGGGTCTAGGGTTTTGCTACAAACATTGCTACACCCTTCTCTAAACCTACCCCTAAACCTAACCGCAAGCTGAGATGGTGCTGATAAGCAGCAGCCTACTGGGAGTTATTGCTTGATAACGGTAGAAGCGTGTGGGACATGGCAACAACAGGGGCCTGTGGGTTGATGTGTGACGTCCTCACATCAACTGTGAGGCACGTCCACTCCTGGGCTAGGTCTGCAGCTGGACTCTTTTGGAACATTTGCGTTAAATGTGTCAGAATATTCAAAGATTTGCGCCACGTTTTTGCAGTATATCCAGTATTATCCACCCCCTGCTGACCTCTGAGCGTCTTCATGTGCTGGACAGCCATGCGCAGGACGGTCAGCTTGTCCAGCTTGCGGGACATGGCGTTGCAGGTTGGCACCAGGGACGCCAGCTCGTCGATGAAGCTGTTCATCTTGTCCCGGCGGCGCTTCTCGATCTGACTGTGGGCCTCTCTGTCAACATCAGAATCAGAAGAGAAGAAGAATCAGAATCAAACTTTATCGTCACATCATATTACAAGTAACATGAGTGAAAAACTTGATGTGCAGGCTCATCATCATTGCAGCCAAACGATAAAAAGAAAGACAAGAAGAAAGTGCATGGTATGACTAGCCTGCAATATACGTACTCTATGTACATACAATAATAAATAGGAATAAATAAGGAGTCTCTATGGTCATTAAGGAGAGAGATCAGTCCAGACTATATGTGGTGTTCTCAGATCTAGACCTTGTTCAGCAATCTCACTGTTGACACATAAAAACACACATAAAAAAAAGACACATAAAAACTGTTCAACGGTCTGGTGGTACAGCTCCTAATGCTTTGGAAACGTTTTCCAGGCCGAGGATGCAGCAGTGGCTTGAACAGGCTGTGGCTGGGGTGGTGGATGTCCCTTATGACGCTCTTTGCTTTAGCTACACAGTGTTTCTCATGGATGTCCACAAGGATCATGACATAGAACATGAGTTCTGTGAGGCTGGGACTGTGATTTGAAACACTACTACTGCTGCTAACTAACTACAGCTGTGTCACCACTAAACCAACAGCATTTTATCACTGAAAACAGAAAACTCTCTGAGTCAGACCTTTAGCTTTATGCATGCTGCGTGTCTGTTGCAACTTCAACAACAACTGATGGTATTATTGATGCCTTACTTGACTAATAAAAGTCCTGTAACCGAAAATGGTATGGGTGCGGCTTCATCGCCCGTGGTACCATTTTTTATTTTATTTACTTTGATGCGTATAAAGGGAACATCTTTGCTGTTCTGTAATGTGCACTAAAAGACAGATTTTGTGTGATCATTATTATGTTTGGGAACACTCATGGCTGCAATTGAAGGACATACTGTAACAGTATATAGGAATAACTTTGAACTGGACTGAATAGCACCATCTGCTGGCTGTACTGATAATAACAAAAATATTGTATGTTAGACCTTTTTCACCAATAAACTTTTCCAGAGCTCCTGGAATTTGTTGACGTATGGCCATTGGCTGATGTTCTTGCACTAACGTGGGATTTCGTTCTGCCATTCCAAGGCATGCTTTTAGTGCAAGCCAGGAAAGGCTTGGCTTTGAAGAGCGTTTTGACGTGAGCCACCGAATGCTGGACATGCTCCCGGATCGGCAATGATGACCCCCAGAAATATCTATTATTTAGCTGCAGAACCTCATCTAAAAACATGTTGTTCTAGGGGATCCCCCAGAAGCAAAGATTTGAGTTAAAAATGTTTGTTTCCGTAATAATGTATTCAAAGATTTGCACCAGATGTTCACAATTTCTCAAAAATAGCAGAACTACAAGCTCATATCGCGCCACTCGGTGGCGCGATATGAGCTTGTAGATCTGCTATTTTTCAACAGCTAAAACACCAAAACGCGTTCAGTACAGAAAGGCTTAAAGCAGGATGAAACCTCACAATTATTTCAAAAGCCGTTTTAACATTAGTAACTTCACTCGACTTTGTTGAATTTTATGTTCATCCCCACACCGGGATAGCTGGCCTTTAACTGTATGCGTTAAGTAAATTGAATTCATCCTTAAGCAACATTTTGATTACACCTTCCAATGACTACTTTTTACTCACATTTGCACTGGAACAAAGCACATGTCTCCAATCCTCTTACAGTAGGTGCAGCAGCTGGATTTTGATAACTATCTTGTTCCCGCATTGGCAAACGAACGAATGGCTATAGTGAATAACCAGACAACTCTTCCAACGCAGGTTAAAAAAAGCATTCTTTTTCAACTCTGCCAACTTGTTATGTAAATGTGACTACAGTATTTGTGTCTAGAAACACAGCACGCCACTCGGCACAGCAGCCATACAGTATATAATCATACTGTAGCTAAGGTCACACACAAAAAAGGCTGGGCCACGTAATATTAAAGAGCAAAACAGAAGCACGAGAAAATTCCAAATGCTTCCTACAATGTAAATGAAAAGAACCAATAAAACTACTGTCTGGAAGCGAGGAGGTGATGAATTAGCCGAGGGCTGCTGCTGCCGCCGCCTGGCTGGAATCCTTATAAAAGGACCAATGTTTTTTCAATTATCCACGGCGTAGTACAGTAGCGTTCTGCACTGTACGTGCCAGTCAGTCGGCATCAGCGAGGGGCCAAGAAATTGCTGCCATTCCGAGAGTTCGGCCTAGTCCTTATAGTCCAAAACGAAAAACAAAGTATCTGAAGTAAAAATGGGTTTGGCGAGCTATACCTGCGACTATGGTAGACTAGACCGACAGGCACGAACGAAGGAGTCCTTTAATAAACACAGACAAGAATAATACGCGTTTGTAATCATCCCATCGGCCGTTGCTGCTCTCCTATCAGCCTGCTTTGAGCCTCATCATAGTAGTCTGATCTGTAGACCCCCCTCCACCCCATCCCACCCCGTATAAAGTTTCTTGTTATTAGCATTGACAAAGCTCTCTCTGTCTCTAATCAGACAGAGTGACATTTAATTCATTCATAGGAGATTAGCGGAGTGTGTGTGTGTGTGTGTGTGTGTGAGTGAGTGTGTGTGTGTGTGTGTGTGTGTGTGTGTGTGTGTGTGTGTGTTGTGTGTGTGTGTGTGTGTGTGTGTGTGTGTGTGTGGTGTGTGTGTGTGTGTGTGTGTGTGTGTGTGTGTGTGTGTGTGTGTGTGTGTGTGTGTGTGTGTGTGTGTGTGTGCTGGGTATACTGTGTGTTTGCACAATGCAGAAGTGGTGTGTAAAAAAAAAAAAAAACGGTGGACAGGGAGAGAGAGAGAGAGAGAGGTGCTGAAAGAGAGGTTTTGATACCTGGCATTCTTTATGCGGCCTTGTTGGTCACTGAAAAGAAACAAACAAGAGAGTATTACCGAGTGCATTTCCAAAAAAAAACCCAAAAACAACACAAATCAGAAGAAGAGATCGAATCTGGCGTTAATCAGGTCCAGACATCGGCAACATACAATGTAGGTCAGAATAGTTTTAATAAGGCCGTTCTGTGGGAATCGGATCCACGGAAAATGGCGACACACACACACACACACACACACACACACACACACACACACACACACACACACACACACACACACACACACACACACACACACTCCTTTAGCCAGCCCTATTTGTTGAATAAACAAAACAGAGCTTATGCAACCATGTAATGTCTTTGGTCGACACCCAACTGCGGTCGTCGTCACCAGTGACGCAAATGACATGCTGTCTGGACGTCTCACTCACATGATTAAGTAGTACTACTAGGGAATACCCTTGGGGTTAAAAAAAAGAAACTAATCCAAAATGTACAGTATGCTGCTGTGTGTAATTTCGGGTAAAAAAAAAAGTGGGGGTTTAGCTCTTGACTATGGCAACTCAGACTATCTTAAAAACGGCGTGCTTATATTATGCCCCCCCCCCCCTCCAAATTGTACAGTAATTAGCGAGGAGGGATCCCATGCACTCGGCCAAGCCTGATTTTGTGCAATCCGTTGCTATGACGCTGAAAGCCTGGAACAAACAGGCCTGTCACCATCTTGCGTCTGAGGGCCCAATTTAGATCCCAAGTCCACAAACGATCTCTGAAAGAAAACGGCTAAATAAACTGTCAGTTTAGACGGCACAAACGACATTTTCAGGCGGGTTGAAACCGCAGGAAAGTGAAACCCCCTCCTTCCTTCCAGTTCCAAAGTGGAAATCTTTGAAAAAGTTCCACCTCCCCGTCTCCCCGTGTAAACATGCAATTTGAGGGGGAAACGGCAAAACGTGTGACATCATGTCATGGCTCGCCCCGATGTAAGGACAGACGCCATGTGCGTCCCGCTTGATCCGTGTACAGTTTCGAGACAGGAGATCAAGGAGGAGCGCAAGAAAATCCACATGTGGCTTCGCCACGGGGCAAACTTGACTCGGTGGACCGCTTACCTTCCCAGTTTATCCTCCATGTCGCTATTGTGGATTAAAAAAAGGGATACAACTGAAAACACGTCTAAAATGTCTAACATGTCATGTTAGTTAGAGACTTGCAATCATGTGGTTCCGTTGCTACTGAATGTGAAACAAAATCAACAAGTGCATACTTACTCGAACGAGAAGCCATCGATCCTGCAAAGACAAAATGCAAAATTTGGTCAATGTGCTGATTGTTTTCACATTGTTGGACAATTTAATTCATTCATGTGTATTCTTAAAATGGTATTCAGGGAGACTGTGTTTGCATTTTAGAGTTTTAAACCGGGGGGTGAGGGGAGATCAATTGTTGAGGGATTAAGTTAAGAAGAAATCTCCCACCCCCCCTCCATTTTTCCACACAAATCACACAAATTAAAAAATGTATTCTATAGAGGATATGTGCATGCATAAAGTGAATGGCGGGGTGGAAAACCGTGAGTCAATTAGCCCTTAACTAAGTCCCTCCCCAAATCCATCCAATAGGCACCTTACCGGAGGGAAGCTTGCCCTGCATAGCAACAGCTGCTAAAAATTTGGATTGGCTCTCAGACAGGGACTAAACCCCGCCCAAAAGGGTGGGGGTTTGAGAAGGGCTAATTTAATGTTGTTTTTTCTGCCAGGATGTATGTGGGCCGTCGAGGCCAGAAAGTCTTTTTTTTTTTAATCCACCCATTATGAATTTCTGCATAACCTCTGCATATGATGCTGATGTCATGCCTATGCCCTCTGCGCATTGGAACATTTTTCAATTTTTCGAGGCCCAAACAAAACTCAATTAAATCATCATTCAGCAATTATTTGTATACAAATTTATCCCTGTCTATGCTTGCGAGTGCGTGTGTGTGTGTGTGTGTGTGTGTCCGCACTGGTAGTCGGTGGTGCTCCCCTTCCTCTTGCGGTTGTAGTCCATGCCCGGCGTACTGATGGAGCTGGAGATGAGGTCGGTGGAGCCGGGGGACATGAAGTCAGTCATCGTAGACGAGATGTCCATCCTTTGGTCTGCCATCAGATCATCTGCCACAAACACACACAGCTCCTGTCACACACACACACACACACACACACACACACACACACACACACACACACACACACACACACACACACACACACACACACACACACACACACACACACACACACACACACACACACACACACACCTCCTGTCACTCACAGGCCTTAATTATCATCATGTCGCAGTTATCACATAACCGCCCAATCGCAAGTCAAATTGCCTGAGTGCAGCCGGCACAAGTAAAAGGGGAATTCCACACATTTTCTTTTATTTTTTTTTCTGAGAGCGTAAAAATGCATTTGTACGCTCTCAGAAAAAAGAAGCGTCTAAACGAATCCATTATCATGGTGAAAATACATCATGATGATGTCATCAAGATTTCACCATGTTAATGATTAGTGTTTTTCACCATGTTAATGATTTTCTTCAGACCTCCATTTCTAGGAAACACAGAATGGGGATAACTTTTTTTTATCATGTCCAGTTGTCCACCCAGCACCTCTAGGGTATACTAATGACATATCAGAATGTTGAAAATGGGTGGAATTCCTCTTTAAGTGATCGGTGCGCGGTGGTGTGTGGTGCGTGATCGGTGAGACCTTTACAGCCCGAAGTCATGAGAATTAGCTCGCTCCACTCGCGCACGAGTAGGCCATGGCTTACTTGTGTGCAACGTGCAAGTTTGCTGTTTGCAGTTTGTCTGATGTAGTTTTGTGATATTCGTCAGAATCGCTTGCACGTTGAAGCATTTTCATACGTTAACAAAAAGCTGAAGTAAAGCTTGAAGATCAGCAACCACATTCCTACTTTTTACTTTATAAACATAATGAATATGTCAGTCATTTCTTCGTATATTTCAATGATCTGCTGCCCTGTGCAGATAAGACTACGAGTCAATAGAGAAATGTACTCTCTATTCATCAGTTCCGGTGTCCAACGCCAAGAAACACAATCGAAGGGGTTCCACCATGAATCTAAAAAATGCTTCATACTTGTGTGAACCACTCTGGATTAAGAGCGTGTGCGACTTGTTGATTTACCTGTTTAA
Source organism: Benthosema pterotum (assembly GCA_039105355.1). Lineage (NCBI taxonomy): Eukaryota > Metazoa > Chordata > Actinopteri > Myctophiformes > Myctophidae > Benthosema > Benthosema pterotum. The sequence goes on from CM076969.1 coordinate 6,006,968, forward strand.
AAAGTTTGACGCAATTTACGCATCTTCCTGCTGACTCAATGCACTGGGAACATTCTAATAAAAAAAAATGGTAAAGCACGGTTTTACAGGGAGACATAACGTGTCTCCCTGTAACCAGAGCCATAGAGTATAGCTCGAGGGATCTACACTAGGGGCTTGTAGATCACCTATTTTAATATTTAAACAATAAACAGATATTTTTCCAAGATTCTTTTTCTTTTTTAAATGTTCAAATCATGTACAGGAAAACATATTTTGGGCATAGTTCGAATGGAGATGAATCATGATTAGATGATTTTTTTTTTGTCTGTTAGTCGCTAAACACATTGTAGTGTACTACTGTTGTGCATTAGTCTCTAAACACATTGTAGTGTACTACTGTTGTGCATTAGTCTCTAAACACATTGTAGTGTACTACTGTTGTGCATTAGTCTCTAAACACATTGTAGTGTACTACTGTTGTGCATTAGTCTCTAAACACATTGTAGTGTACTACTGTTGCCTGTTAGTATCTAAACACATTGTAGTGTACTACTGTTGCCTGTTAGTCTCTACACATTGTAGTGTACTACTGTTGTGTATTAGTCTCTAAATACAAGGTAGTGTACTACTGTGCTCTCTAAGCAGTAAACACACTGTAGTGTACTACTGTTGCCTATTAGTCTCTAAACACATTGTAGTGTACTACTGTTGCCTATTAGTCTCTAAACACATTGTAGTGTACTACTGTTGCCTGTTAGTCTCTAAACACATTGTAGTGTACTACTGTTGTCTATTAGTCTCTAAAGACAATGTAGTGTACTACTATGGTATATTAGTCTCTAAACAGTAAACACAATGTGGTGTACTACTGTGCTCTATTAGTCTGTAAACACAATGTAGTGTACTACTGTGGTCTAATCAGGGGTGAAAGTGGTTTGAAGTTTATGCCGGGTCTATAGGAAACAGCATCGTGTGACGCGTTCAGGCCGCGCCGCAAAGCGGCGCGGCCGAAAATTTTTTTGGAGGTTCAAACTCCACAGTGTCCCTAAAATGCATAGGAAAATGCCTTTTTGTGGCACAGTAACCTAACCTAACCTGGAACATAATATAAAACACAGCAGGTCTGCCTTACACCTGCATTAGGTTACCTATACTCCATTTCAGCATGATTAAACTGTTTTGTATTTGAGGCATTACGCTACACAAGAAATAGGTTTCATTTAAGATTTTATTTTGTTACAAACTACTGCAAAACAGCATTATTTCAACCACACACAATTAGAAAAGGGAGAATAATATATATATATAATATATATAATATTTGTACACTCTCAGAAAAATAAAATGGGTGGAATTCCCCTTTAAGAGGCATCCCCCCCAGTGAATTACCTGTGCTTGCTGCTGGTTCCTCTGTAAGTGGGTTCTCCTCCCCACCTTCACTCTCTGTGTCACTGTCTAATATCACAATCGTTTTTTTGAGCTTTGGTTCAGTGACATTTTCAGCTCTTTCCCCCTTCATCTTGAAAAACTTTGTTACACTTTGTTGCAAAGCCATTTTGTTTTAGTTGTTTACTTGTTTTGACCTTTTAAGCAGTGCATTCCCTCCCTGTGACAAACGTGTGGGTTTACCGCATATTACTGATTATTATTATTATTATTATTATTATTATTATTACCCTTATTATTATTAGTCTTGATTGCATTTGAGTTTATGCTTTATAGCCTACTATAGTTTCAGTTAATTCAATGAATAAGTAGCTATAATGCAAACTGCATTGGAGGAAGGGGGACCTCAGGGTGAAATGTAGAAAAGGGGGCATCTATGACAATAATCAAGAGCATTATTATGCATGTCACAGGAATCAAGGTAGATTGCTCCTAATATGTTTTGGTGTGGAATTCTCCTTTAACCACTGTGGAAAGTCCCAACTAATTAGTGCACCTGCTGCACGAAGACACTGACAGAAAGAATGCGCTCCATATTTCCATAGAGTTCCATATTAAATTTCTGAGATTTGAAAAGGCCCTGTTGACTTTTCTCAACCTTTAAAAAATAAAATCAGGACTTCCCAAGAAACCATGTGAGGTAAGATTTTATTTACTGTATCATAAATACTGTTGCCACCATTCGCCAGTGAACACTTGCTTTTTCAAATCTCAAAAGATTCATACGGAGAGCGCATTGGAGAGCATTGGAGAGCGCGTTGGAGAGCGCATTTAACATTGAAGTCAAGCGGTCCAGTGGTAACACCACAACTGGACCCCCCAGACCAGGACACATATCACACACGCTGAATTGCACGACATTACCATTTTTTGTGCGCAAGTGGGCGCAGTACCTGTATTGTAGATCCATGCTGCAATGACAATAAGTGACGGAATAGCCGATTTCTTTTCTCTTTTTTTTTGCTTCGCTATGCCGCCCCCCTCGCGATGCCCTGGGCGGCTGCCCATAATGACCATGCCTAAAACCGCCCCTGCTGTAGGCTATAGACGGAGTTTGCGTAACTCTGTCTATACTCTGTCTCTGTGGCTCTGGCTGTGCTGCTAACCGACAAGAGGAGACTTCTCTCCGTGCGGTGACAGGTTATTTAACGTAATATTTTATTAGACCCGGCGGGACCCGGCGTGAAATCTTTTACCGGGTCTCAGACCTGGTGGGACCCGGCTCACTTTCACCCCTGGGTCTAGTCTCTAAACACAACATCAAGTACTGGGGGAAGGAACAGTACAGTGGAATCCCACCCTAAATGTCAGAGACGTGTTTTGTTTTCCACACTCACCACAGATGTTCATCACAGCCTCTGTATTAAAATCATCTCCTTCCATCCACTCTAGAGCCCACAACTGCGGATGACAAAGACATGGTTATAAACTACTGTCAAAAAACATGAAATGATAATATTCGGATGAATGCATTGGTTTAAATAATTGACTGCATGTTTTATTGCATTCCATATGAAACAAAGACACCAAAGCTAAGAAGGAAACACATACACACACACACACACACGGCAAAACCTCATGCAATGTAGGTCAAATGTGGATTCCAAACAGTGAGGGAGTGAAAACAGGAAGGAAACTTTTGTCTCAAGTCACAGCAGTGCCTATAGAAATACGACATTGTTGTTTTTTTTTGTCAAAAGAAATGGGCCATATGATATCGTGTGTGTCCCAATTCCCTTATTTCAGCCCGCAGAAAGTAATGCAAGTGACTCATGATATATTTTTTTCCCCCAACTGAATTTGACCCAATTTCATGTCAGCTGAACCACTTTCAGAGACACTGACAAGAAATCTAAGAGGGTGAGTATACTGCAGGCTTGCCTAAAGACACTTTGTGTTAAGGGACCATGGATAGCAGTATAGTAGTAGTGGATATCGGTAGTAGTACTTAAGTACGACAATATAGCACGTTCCGATGGCAACTGCCAAGTGTTTCAGTGGCAGTTGCCATTGGAGGAGTGGCGTAGCCTGGGATAGGGGACACACCTGGGCCTCGTTCCTCAATCAACCAGCTAGCATAAAACCCTGAGAAGAGCATTGCTGCACTTGCTTTTGCCATCTGTCTGCCATCCCCATGTGCTGAACCCTTACTTTTTGTTGCTAGCCTTTCTTTTCCCCTTTTTGCTGTGTCTGTCTGTAGTCTGTGCCATAAGTCTGTGTGCCTAAGATGGCTTTAATGCTGTGTGCTTAAAGTAAAGACAATGGAGAGTTTGCACAAAGGGGGGGCGTGTCCCCCCCCGGAGGGCGTGCCCTCAGAGTGACGGTCAAAAAGGTTTCCTCTCCTTAGAAATGCACTGTTGTAGCACCGGTTTAAAATGGTCTCAAATCCTGGTTTTGAGATTACAATGCCAATAGAAAGTGACCCTGTGGACTTCGCGTCCTCTACCGATATTGATGTGACGTCAGTCTTCATTGCTCTGTATGCTGCCATTTCTATTAGTCCCCTTTTTACTTTGTTTCATGAACATGAACTAAGTAAAAAATTAACCGTTTGTTTTCATGATTCATCACAACCCGAGTTGGCTCATCCGTAGTGTAATCGTCTTCATATGCATCGTTTTTGAAACGTCTATGAGAAATATGAATAGGGAAATTATTTTTGGGCTGCGTGCAAAATCACCCAAAAAGGACAAACAGTTTTGGACCCAAACTAGTGAAAACGGCCTCCTCCTCACATATGAAACAACATATTTTAATTTCCACACCATACATAAATGTTAAGACACAACTCAAAGACACAAATCTTCTACTCTATTCCCCTTTCCTTTTCTTTTGACACTATACAGTATACTAGGAATTAGGCCTCTTGCAAGGTTGAGCTATACCTGGCTAGGAAACGGAAACAGGCCCTGTGGTCTGGCCTGGTATCTCTTGGATCAGTCTGATCTGATCCAGTGTCGGCGTTTTGCTTTCAAGCTGGTTCGATCACGTCTCATCCGGTCTGAACCCTCGTGCTCCGTACGATTTGGTCCCCCAGTAGTCACCTGTGCGTTTATTTTACCTGCGGAGAGGGAAGAAAGGGGACAGACCGAGAGAGAGCAATTAGGATCCCGATGGAATTGTACGGAGAACGCGTATTGCCTTTTATGCATACTGTACTTCACATTTCTATAGGTAACTAATGACAGTCATCTATCCTCATTGTGCTTTTGAAAGGCCTAAGTAACTTATTGTACAACCAAACCATTGTAATCCTACCGAATGGCAATACAAAAGCCCTTAAGTGGCCTGGTAGATGAATGGTCATCAGGGAATCATGAAGGTCCTGTGTTTGATAAGCCTGTCTCCATGAGGAGGTGACACTGAGCAAGGTGCAGTGAACTGGAAACGGTGGGGGGTTTATTATGGATCCCACCCATAGAGTAATAAAATATAGAGAGCGGACTAGAGCGATAGCCCCGCCCCCTTGCCGTTCATTTCAATACAAGTTGCTCAGTGGCGCTTTGAAGCACCCGGAAGACCGCCCATGATCCTTGCTTCGGGCGCGAAGCAAGGGATCATGGGAAGGGAAAGGATTCATGAACGAGCGCTGTCGAGAACGAGCAAAGGAAAAAAAACTAAACGCCATCAAAAAACAAGCTTGTGGATTTGTGGTGAGCTTATTATCTGTCATATAATACATCCGTTATGTTTTGAGAGGTAGTATATGACGTGAGGACCGGTGGTTCAACCAGAAAACAACTTAAATACAAACTGCCCTGTCCGCTTGCACAAAGCAAACCAGCGTGCGTGCTCTCGGGGCGCTTGTGCATGAATTCCACTCGCCTGCAGTACCAAACTTGGCCACCAGGGATCGTTGCTTCAAGCCTGGAGGTGCTGTCGGTGGATGTGATCCCACCTGATTTTCTGCCACTCTTCACGCGATGGGAGAGCGAGGGACGCTTAACTGTATTATACACAACGCCTGGAATGTTTGTTTACAATACACTCAGCGCTGCCACTTTATTGCTATGTGGCCTATTTCTACCATATAACGTTTCAGATATACTGTATATTCTAAAGTGAAAATGTTGCATTGTCGGGCATGTCCATATAATGACCACAGTTGTGGTCTATATATTTTTTTCCAACTCACTGGACCTTTAAATAGAGGCAACGCTGTGTTTGTAAACAGATTTGTTTAAAATCAGAACCCAATTCCACCTCACCTCCACTCTATTTGTTCATTATGAAACTGCTGGAGACTGCTGTGCTGTCATTGTTATAAAACGCTGCTTCACCTCACCCCACACGACCCCCTCTCACATTAGCACCGCGTTTCCTGAGCCTCAACTCTCAACTCAACTCAACTTTATTTATATAGCACGTTTAACATGACTGGGTCAACCAAAGTGCTGTACAGATTACAAAAGACAAATGTTTTGTTTTGACAAATGTTTTGTTTTCATGATCTGCTCTGGACCGTCTGCAGGACGAAGCAAGTGTCTGTCTGCAGGGAAACAGCTGTAGCATCAAAGTAGAAGCAACGTAGAGGGGGAAAAGGCAAAAAAATATATAGCTACAGTATTTATCTATTAGGGGTGGGACGATTCACTTACCTCACGATACGATACAGTATCGATATTTAGGATTCTGAATTTATATTGCGATTCTTAATTATGCTGTAATTCAATTTTATATATTGCATTTTTTGTTTATTAATTATGCTAGAACATTTAAAGAGGAATTCCACCAATTTTCAAGTTTTTTTTTTTCTGAGGACGTACAAATGGAACCAAATGGACCCTAACGGGTCCATTTGGTTCCATTTGTACACCCTCAGAAAAAGATTCTAAACAATATGGACAGTGACAAGTTCAATCAACTAGAACATCTTCAAGCAATTTTAAACAATATAAATAACAAAAAGTTCAAACATACACACATCAATGCAGCCTGATAACGTCAGTCAGACTTTCTGACATGAACAATTTAATATGACCTACATAACTATCATAAAAATCGATCTTGAACCTGACAATTCGATATTGATATCATGGCATTAAGAATTGCGATATATTGGCATATCGTTTTATTTATTTTTTGCCCAGCATTATTATCTATGTCAGAGGTTTTCAACAGGTGGTCCGGGGACCACCAGTGGTCCTTGAGAGGGTTCCAGGTGGTCCCCAGCTAAGTTGTTTAATCGGATGTAACTCTTGAGAACGTAAAAATGAAACCAAATGGACCCTTGCGGGTCCATTTGGTTTCATTTTTACACTCTCAAGAGTTAAAATATTCATCTTAATTAGCCCAAGTCTACACAACTAGAGAATGTAGAAGATTAATGGTTGCCTGTTTTGTTTCCCAAATCCAGCCTGGAATTGTGGACAAAAAGCAAAATAAATCTTTAGTTTTGGGGTCTGTGGGGCTAAAATGTCCTCAAATGGTGGTCTGTGGCACAAATTCTGAATAAATGGTGGTCCCTGGGATGAAAAAGGTTGAAAACCCCTGATCTATGTTGATTTTGGGCTGAAAAGTTGCCTCTATTAGCTTTAACTAATTCATCTCTGTTTTATAATGGTGTTGTGCTGTGAAAACAGTGTGTGACTCACTGAGCTTGTGGATGTATTTCCTTTGACATCTCACTGAAGCTGGTACATGTTTATTGCTTGACATATCACTGAGCATATACTGTTCTGTACAATCTGATGTTCCACTTTCAAGCCTCCGTCTGTCGGGAGACAGAAGGCAGGTTGAAAATGGTTAATCCCTGACCAACTGCTCACCTGAGCACAACACTGACTGCACGCCAGAAATGGACAGAACAGTATATGTCAGGGGCGGATCTAGGCATGGGGATGGGGGGGCAATGCACCCCTAAATTCCATGACTGCCCCACCAAACATGATGGCATGCAAACGACCCAAATTTCAAATATATTTCAAGTTAAAGTGCTTATGATTAAAAAAATGATTTGAAACACTACTACTGCTACTAACTAACTACAGCTGTGGCACCACTAAACCAACAGCATTTCATCATTGAAAACAGAAAACTCTCTGAGTCAGACCTTTAGCTTTATGCATGCTGTGTGTCTGTTGCAACTTCCACAACAACTGATGTTGTTATTGATGCTTTACGTGACTAATAAAAGTCCTGTAGCCAAAAATGATATGGGTGCACCCATACCATTTTCTCCTGCCCCCCCTAATTGGGAAATGTTACATCAATAGAATAAATACTCTAGTGCAGGGGTTTTAAACACGTGGTCCGGGGACCACCAGTGGTCCCTGAGAGGATTCAAGCTGGTCCCCAGCTAAATGATGGACAGTTGGTAACCTTATAGGTCTCTAACTCTTGACTGTAAAATGAAACCAAAATGACCCCATTTGGTTTCATTTTACACTCTCAAGAGAATTATAAAATGTAGAAGAATTGTTATTTTGACCAACGTTTTGCCAGTTATCTCTCCCAAATTGTGTACAAAAATATGAAAATCTGTGGAAAATCCGTGGCTAAAACTTTACCACTTTATTAATAAGTCATAAGTCATGTTCATTTTGGTCCAATTTTGATGTTTTGCCTCTTTTGTTTGCGAAAATCCCTCCTGGAATTGTGTGAACAAAACCAAAAGAAATCTTTAGGTTTGGGGTCGGTGGGGTGAAGATGTTGTTAAATCGTGGTCTCTGGCTGAATAAATAGTGGGCCCTGGGATCCAAAAAGTTGAAAACCACTGCTCTAACATGAAGCTTATTGCCCCGTGCGGCTTATAGTCAGGTGCGGCTTATACAAGGAAAAATCAGTATTTCGCCCCAAACTTAGCTGGTGCGGCTTATATTCAGGTGTGGCTTATAATCCGGAAATTACAGTATTTGATGTTCATTGTACAAACGTGACACCGCTGGTGACATCTCTTCCATTTGTCTTATATTAGCGATAATAATTAACACAAGTAAATTCATGTCTTTTCATTATGCATGATTAGAAAGCACTTTGTCTATTAGTCACAGTGTGGGGGAAATAATAATAACTCATGTATTGGCATTTGGCATAGACACGCAAATAAACAACCAGACAATTAAGTGGTGTAATTCATGCCGTGACGTCAATAATAGAAGGACCATAAATAAAAAGAAGACTTTACAGCAACACACACACAGTCCAGGCACCTTGGCTGGTAATCCAGTCTGTCCAGATGTGCCGTGGGTTCAACCCCCAATCAATATTTTCTTTTTTACATCAGTGCCCACTATTTATTCAGTATTTCACCATTTGAGGACATTTTAGCTGCACAGACCCCAAAACTAAAGATTTATTTGTCCACAATACCAGGCTGGATTTGGGATAAAAAACAGTCAAACGTACAGATCAAAATGACCATACTTCTACATTCTCTAGTTGTGGAGACTTGGGCTAATTCAGATGGTGAATATTTTAACACTTGAGAGTGCAAAAAAAAATGTTAAAAGTTTTTACGCTCATGAGTTACTGTTATCTGGTTAACCAATTTTCCAACATTTAACTGATGATTACTTTTCATTGGGTGGGCAGGATGCACATTTGGGTGGGCTCATGCGGACCTGTGTCACCCCTGCCCATACCCCATCTTTCTTTCCTGTCAGCCTATGGTCTATCTCTTCATTAAATGTATGAAGTAAAGTCAAAAGCCAAAAAAGAGTAAAGAGAGCTAGATAATCTGAAGTGGAATTTGCATAAGAATGTGAATGGCAAGTAGGAACCTTCTATATGGAAACCGACTGAGTCTGTAGCTTTACGGGAAGGAGGTTTTCTAAGCGCTTCTTGTATTGCAAGTATGAATTAAAAGCTAACATCTAGGAAGAGCTCAGTCACTGTACAATTCTTGCTCAAAATGTGAATCTCGATTTTCCTCCACCCTGATCCCATAGCAGAAATGAATTTAGCTCATTAAAATCATATAGAAACAACACAACTTTCCTTAAAAATGCCATCAGGGTCAGTTCTTTGCCATTTCGGCACCAGACTAAAGGGGGCATAGTGGAATCGCCATGTTTCCATATCGTAGAAGATAGAGCTACTTAATAGAGCTACACAATTGTCAAGTGATTTAACCTTCTGATAATCATTTTACTGTAATTAACTGAGTAGGGTTGAAGCACCCTCGATCTGATCATGGTGCTGAATTTATATCATTAGGCTAACAGAGCCAAAATGTGTGTCACCATCTCTGTGTCCAGGTGAGATAAAGATGAGACCTCTGCTCTGACACAATCTATATGTTGGGGATCCTGAGGCGATCCGAGGCCATTGTGGCAATGTAATCCTTCCATCTCACCCCTGGTCTGCATTGCAACCAGGTCTCCTCCCAGTGGGAAGTGCATCCCTAGAGAAGCTTGAGGCGAACCAGGTGAAAAAGCAGCAACGATACTCCGAGTATCTATCTCTGAGTAGCCTTGATCTCCAGGCTTACATCTGCGCTGCGAAATGAATTCCTGGAGACAGGGTACCCCATAGAGCAGGGGTGGGCAATTATTTTTCCCAAGGGGCCAAATGAGATACAAAAAATATTGTGGAGAAGCCAAGACTAAAGGCTGAACTAAAGTCTGCCTAATATTCATTTAATTTCAAGATAAAAGTAAGAGTAGGCCTAAGACCGACCATGACACTAGGGCCCTCAATTTATTCAGTGTTTGAGCCACGGACCACTATTTGATGACATTTTACAGACCCAAAACTAAAGATTTCTTTTGCTTCATATCCACAATTCCAGGGTGACCATTCTTACATTACATTCTGGAACTGGAATTCTCCCAAGGACCACAGGTGGTCCCGGACCACTGGCTGAAAACCACGGTACCCTTTCAGAGTCAGCCAAAGGGCCGCATTTGGCCCCCGGGCCGCATAGTGCCAAGGTATGCCACAGAGACTATCAAAAGGCAGGACTTCCGGTTTGTTAACTCCCCCCAGAAGTTGCCATTTTTAGCAATCGCGGCACGGTTCTTCCGAAAACGTATAAATGGTAAATGGCGCATTTATATACCACCTTTATTCAAGGCGCTTTATAGCTTGTGCATCACATTCACCCATTCACACACACATTCATACACTGATGGCAGTGGCAACCATGCAAGGTACCTACTAGCACATCAGGAGCAGTTAGGGCTTCAGTTTCTTGCTCAAGGACACTTCGACAACTGACTCTGCGGGAGCCCAGGATTGAACCAGCAACCTTGTGGTTACCATCCGGTGACTCTGAGCCACTGCTGCCCCGTGGAAACATTGTATTTCTGCTTTTGTGCTCGCAAAGCTTTACAACAAGGTTTAAAAGATGGAATCGTGTGCAATTTGCACAATTCTATAACTGCTTTCTTCGTTGAAATCATTTTTTTCTGAAAATGAGAGTGAACAAGACTTCTGCAACTACTGTCCATAGTTTCAAAAGCGTACCCGGCACCCAAGGGTATCTCTGAGGGAGATGCTAGCCTCCCAGCGGAGGAAAAAAAAACTCATTTTGGCTGACTGTATTCGCAAACCTTATTCTCTCGGTCATGAGTCTTGACCTGCACTTCATGACCCTATAGGCGAGTGTAGGAACAAAGTTTGCTCGGCAGACAGAGAGCTGTCTTCAGCCAAAACCTGCCACTGCCGCAATCCTCCATCCTCCGTCCCCTCGCTCGTGAACAAGACACAAAAATGTGCTTTCACTGTCATCTGACCTTGCTGTAACATGCAGCACACAGTACAGTATGTGAGGAGGATGGAGAGCATCGGAGAAGAGCTCAATAACCTCCTAGCCTTAAACCGTAAGCCTTCCTGGGGAAATGAAAGGCATTCCGGGAGCCAGAGAAACTCCTTTTGAATCACTGAATAATTTCAAAGGAGTTCTCCCTATAGGATTTGATTTAATACCATATTTTTGGTGGGTTATGTACGTTTGATCTGGAACAGGGGAAACCCGGACAGACAGACAGACAGACAGGCAGGCGTGCTGCTGACAAATCCTACATTTTTGAGCGCCGTTGTGAAGGTTCAGGGGCGGATGTAACATTTCCCAATTGGCGGGGGGGGGGGGGGGGGGGGGGGGGGGGGGGGGATGGGCATGGGGGCGGCTTCATCGCCCCCATCGCGATGAAGCCACACCCATACCGTTTTCGTTACAGGACTTTTATTAGTCTAGTAAAGCATCAATAATAACATCCCTTGTTGAAGTTGCAACAGACACGAAGCATGCATAAAGCTAAAGGTCTGACTCAGAGACTTTTCTGTTTTCAATGATGAAATGCTGTTGGTTTAGCGGTGCCACAACTGTAGTTAGTCAGTAGCAGTAGTAGTGTTTCAAACCATTTTAATTATAAGCACTTTAATTTGAAATATATTTGAAATTTGGGTTTGTTTGCATGCCGTCATCTTTGCATGGTGGGGCAGTCAGTCACCATGCCCCCCCCCCCCCCCCCCCCCCCCCCCCCCCCCCCCCCCCCCCATGCCCATGCCTAGATCCACCCCTGGCGTGCTGCTGACAAATCCTACATTTTTGAGCGCCGTTGTGAAGAAGAAGAAGAAGAAGTAGGTTGCGGAGCAGTAGGTTAGGAAAGGCTCAGCAAACTGTTTTACTGGGACAAAGCTCTGGGCTAGAAGGGGAAAACACAGTGTCATGACTGAACACTGAATGGACCTGGTGCAGAGGACGGAGGAGGAAACTGGGTCAGGCAGTACTCTCTCTCTCTCTCTCTCTGCTCTCACACCAGCCTGGGCTCATTTCCATCCTGCCACCATGCAGGGTCTAGTCTGCCTCTGCTATCGTCATGCCGTGAGCAATCAACCAGACAATTAGCGCCAACATACTGTACTACAGGGGTGCCCACACTTTTTTGACTTTAGAGCTACTTTCAAAATGACCGGCTTGACGAGATCTACACGTCAAATGTGAATGTTCCATGACTGAAAAGCAATTTCAACTAAAGGCCCCCGAGAAAGTTTGAGCTTTGAAATAGTGGTGATGGTGTTAGTTACTGCTATAGTGTTTAAGAATAATGCACTTATAATGAAAAATAGAGGGAGAGAATTGGAAGGTTTTCCTGTATATGCTACTACTGACGTTTGAAAACAGCATTTGGGGTTTGGGTTGACAGTTTGTGATGTTGAGTTTAGTCTCTCGCACCCAAAACATTAAGAACTTTCACGTGTTTGTCTAACTCTTGAGAGTGTAAAATGAAACCAAATGGACCCATAAGGGTCCATTTGGGGGGGAAACTCCATATATGGTCTGCACACCTTATAATAGAGCATTTTAACAGAAAAAAAAATTGGGGGTGATATCTGACAAAAGTGAAATAACTTTTTTTAATCGTTTAAAAAGGCATAGAAGTTAAAAGATAGCTAAAGTTAAAGGGTTTAGCGCTGCCGAACATCTAGGCCTTAGGGCTCCCGACCGAATGCACATTTAAAGCTGGCGATTAATCATCACGTTATTTTTATTATTGCAATTTTATTATTGCAATTTTATTTTATTTATATTTTTATTTTATTTTTTGGGGACATTGGAAAGTTACAATTTGTATTCATGTTCACCTTTTAGGTTTCATAAAAATGCACAGGACACATGACAAATAAATGTTTGTTAAAGGGAAATTCCACCCATTTACAAGATTTTTTTATTTTTTATTTTTTGAAAAAATAGGCCTCACAGGAAAAATAATAAACAACTTGATGGCATCATCAAGTTGTGTTTCACCATGTTAATGATTTCTTTTTTCAGAGCTTAATTTCTAGAAAACACAGAATGGGGGGAACTTTTTATGTTATGTACGCAACATCTCTGAGGTATATTAATGACATAGTAAAATGTTGAAAATGGGTGGAATTCCCCTTTAATGTACAGAATAGCAGAAATAGTTGATCTGCAGCCTTATGACAACACACGTTGTTAGTCTGTCGATCTGCTGATTTCGAAAAATGTTTTACAATGATTTTTTTTTTTTTTTCAACGTGGAAACGACTGGCGATTCTGCAAAAGTAATTGCGCTTTTCTCAAATAACCGTATAATTACGCGATTATGTGATGATCATGACAGGCCTACTATGACCATCATGCAGGCTAGTCCAGTGTTGCCAACTTGACGGATTTGTCACTATATTTAGCTTTTTTCCAGACCCCCCTAGCACCAAAATTAGTGAAAAAATCTGGCGGAAAATCGAGTGCGTTTTTGCTTGTGAGTTGGGGTGAAATTGGTTGACAGGCGCCAGAGATAATACCCTTGTTTTTCACCATTTTTCCTCCTATGATAGAGTCTTCCTTCGTTCCTAGAAAGGACCATTGGTAACCAAATGGACCCTTATAGATCTGTAACTCTTGAGATCGTAAAATGAAACCAAATGGACCCTTACAGGTCCATTTGGTTTCATTTTACCCTCTCAAGAGTTAAATTATATTCAAACATCTGAATTACCTATTACCTGAACATGCATTGTGAGTGCTGAGTCCTTTTTACCATCCTTCTCCACCCCGACCTCCTCGATTCTCGCTCTCTGAGCATCGCCCTGACCTTGGGTTCCACGCTCCATCTCATCGCGTTTCAATAAACTGTTACACGTCAGTAGAGGAGTAGTCTCTTACTCAGTCAGCAATCGACCAGACAATTACCGGCTACATACTCCTCCTCATTGCCCTGCTTTGTATTTTTTACGCCCACTCAGTGCATCAGTAGCCAGCCAGCCATCTCTCTACCCGCTGCCTTATCGGTCTTGCCAGCGATCCAATCAATGAACTACTGTATAGGCATACCCATTCGGCAAGTTCAGCCTCCCACTGGTTCTTCCATAAGTCCTCATCAACAACTCCTACTCTGATGGTAGGCAGATAATTGGTCATTCTGTGAATCATTTAATACAACCACCCAGTGGCTTCCTAATCAATAAAATATCAAATCAGCTCATTAGACATCATTACTTGTTCAGTGGACTGGAAGACAAGGGGAAACGCACTGCATTCCTCTCTCACACAACCTGCAACGTTAATTCACTTCTCTACCCATTGGCCCGTGTTCGTTCGTTGTCCCATTAAGATTCCGGCGTCACCGTCCTGGCATTTCAAGTTCATTGTTAAAGCAACGGCACAGCTCATCAAGTCTAAACAAAACGTAACGAATAAATCAAGCCGGGCCCTCATAGATCAAGATCTTGGAAACACTGGACCCCTGCCTGCTACCTTGACTCCCCTCCTTGACAATGACATCACAGTCACTGTGGCCAAAAGGCCTCCCTGTAAGAGCCGTGGACCTTTTCACAGAGCGCCATTGTTGATGTCGGTGCTTCATGATGAAGAGGATCACTATCATAGGCTGGCGGTCATGCCCTGTGTTTAAAACATAGGCATTACATGAAGCATGCTTCTACCCCCCAAAAATAGATACAACTATGCACTATGCAGAGACCAAACATGTGCATGTTTTTGGTTGTTTTTTTCCCCCACCTTTTCTGATGATTTGAACCAGGGCTTTTCAACCTTTTTGATACCAGTCCAGGGCCCACCATTTATTCAGCATTTGAGGACCACCAATTGAGGACATTTTAGCCCCACAGACCCCAAAACTAAAGATTTATTTTGTTTTTGTCCACAATTCCAGGCTGGGTTTGGAAAACAAAACCGTCAAACATACAGATCAAAATTACCATTAATCTCTAGTTGTGTAGACTTGGGGCTAATTAAAATGATGAATATTTTAACTCTCAAGAGTGTAAAAATGTTTCATTTTTTTTAACTATTGTTGTTATTTCTTTTCATGTCATGACGATGGCGACTATGAACTGAATACCAAGGACCCAAATGCAAAAAAAACGCACTAACTACAATTCTGCCAATAAAGAAATATCCTCTCTACACAAAACAATTCCCCTGCCTGCTATAAATACTCTGCAGAAGATAAAGATGATTCAAGCTGAACAATATATTTTGTAGCCTGCAGGATTTGATGCTCAAGGTGTTTTGCTGGAAGCTGTAGCTTTCGTAAAGATATTCCAATTGGATAGAAGGTCCAGGTTAGTAGTAAATAATTGGTGGTCATGGAATTGCGATTGTGAGAGCAATAGTGGTACAACTTGTATATCTGAATATTGAATATATATATCTCAACAAACATATATATATATATATATATATATCTGAATATTGAATATATATATATCAACAAACAACATGGTGTCCTTTATGTATTTAATTGTGAATTTATAAAAGACTGCCATCTAGTGCCATTAGATAATTGGTATAGACTTTATGTGTGACCCTGACCAACCAACTGAAATGCTGAATGTTTATAGATATGCCTATTCTATCCATTTTCTGTTAAACAGAGGTAAAGAATTTGAAAAGGTAGTACTAAGAACACCTAGTAAGTTGTAACAAGGAGACATGCCCCAATGACATGTTATGAACTTAGTTTAAAATCAACCCCCTGTTAATAGAAATGAGCTCCTTATACATTCACTGCGACTCAGCATTGCGATGTAAAGTCAATCAAAGATGAGCTTGGACGAACGATTCTCTACTGACAAGACAATGTTGCATAATAATACTTCATAGGCAACACAGATGGTGTTTTCATTCACCAAAGATTTGACAAACAGATTTTTTTCACCAGGTTATGTTCTCTATAGAGTAAGACCATCAACAACCCAACTCAAGGAGAAGTCAATAGTTTATGTGCAATCAATCATGCAGCATTATAAACATCCAACACTAAACTAGTATCCTTGAAGTTGATTTCATTTATATCATAGTTGATTAGCCAAGAAGAATAATCTGTACCAATCAATTATAGTTTGGATCAACTGTTCTTGTGCGTCTGTGATTCACATAACTTTGCTTCCTGTGCACAGGTACAGCACGCAGCTTCTCACTTGTCATATCTCCAGATTCCCCACTGAACTCACAACAACACGTTTTATCAGCACTGCCTTCGTGGCAAGAAGTGACTAATTAGTGCTGATAAGCACTATAGTGTTCTAGTTAGTAACCTACTATGGGCTTAACAACAATAACAACAATGGAGAGTTAGTGGGCTAGAATGAATATATTTCTTGGAATGGGAAAAGTCAGAAGTATTTATGAATAATCTGATATTAAAGACCACATTTATTGGAAATGTATCTCTTTTATATCTCTTCTCTTTATACTGCATTTGTTCTAGAACTGCCATGTGAAGGGTTATTGTATCAAAGAGGTGCACACAAGTATCCACTAGTCTATAGGTTAACTAACCTGCAATTAAGCATGATATAATATGACACATGATGTAAGATTGTAAGTGGATGCACAATACATCATTTACTATGTAGGCTACTACTACCCTTATGCTGATGGATGGATGGCCCTGATCACTAGCGTTCTGTACGACATAATGGACAATATTTATGATCATACAGTAAGACACGAAATCAGACATAATCATGAGCGTCACGACAGTACAGTAATAGGCTACGTACGACACCATTTACTTATTTACTGTAGGGTATTATATTGATAAACTGAGGTTTCCACGCACGCACGCACACACACACACACACACACACACACACACACACACACACACACACACACACACACACACACACACACACACACACACACACAATATGTGATATTTAATTTAAAACTACCATTGGCTAAAAACAGTGTTCTTCAGTTCTGCTGTTGCATCACAACATCATCATGCAATTATTACGACGTAGTGCTCTAAATATGGAGAAAAAAAAGCTAGAACCGGGTTTGTTGTTGTTGTTTCTCGTGTTTGTACGAGCCGGGGATGATGAGGTGGGTGTTGTGTTGTCTGATGATTATTATAGACATCGTGTTCCATCCACCCCATCCAAGCCTGTTTATGATATACACCCCACTCCTGCTGGCATTGGTATTTGGTAATAATACCACAATGCCAGCAGACAACAACACACAACCCCATCCTCCATGCTTTAGCTGGACGTTATTCGCTCGAGCCGAGGCGAGCCCACATAATACACGCGTCCTTCTACACACACACACACTCTTGTGTAATAGCCTGATGATCGCTACTACAACAACTACAGCCTCGGTCGTTTTATAACACCAGGCACCTTTATTACACCGGGGTGGTGTGTACTGGGTAGGGGACACAATTTGGCGCAGTTATGTATGTGCCGAGCTCTTAGTCTAGCCATTTATTTGCCTGCCTGCCTGCTTGCTATACAGCTAAGGAACGCAAGCTGTCAAGAAAAATGGACTTGGCCAAGCTCTCGCTAAATGTCCCTCCTCCTCCTCCTTGCTCTAGAAAACCACACTGACATGACCACAGCACAGGCACGGGGAAAACATCGACCCGACCCACCGTGGACCAGATCTATATGCTCTAACGGATTCAGCCATATCTGCGTTAAAAAAAAAACAGGCATTAACCATATAGATATAAAGGCTTGCGATCGTTCCATATACTCACGTTTGACGGGATCTATCGCCTAATATCCATTGAACTCTCGCTGTGGTGGTGGTGGGGTTAGAAAAAAATGTAATGTAATAGCAACCACACAAACGTGTCATAAACGCTTTTCAATCGGTGACCCAGTTTCTCTTCGTCGTCATTGCCTGTCGCACCACTAACCTAGTTTTTCGGCCAATGGCGCTCTGGGAAGCGACGTAGGCGCGTCGCCGGCCAATCCGAGAGCGGTTCGGGCAAGGAGAATTCAGAGCCACAGGGTGTAGACAGAGTTATGCAAACCCCGTTCAGTCCATAGGACCGGTCTAATGGCGGCTCTTCTATGTAGAATTTTATTGGGAATGGGGACAGTAAACACGAACAAGTCTTGAACCGGAAGTAGGCAGAAATGCATTGGACTGCCCAGCATTAATTCTGTTAAAAATCATTTATTGTCTCCACCTTAAGGTGGTGACTATATTTCTCCCCCTGTCCGTCTGTCCGTCCACACGTCCGTCTGTCCACGCGTCTGTCCGTGCGCACGTCCATCCATGTACGGCCTGTTACGTCACCCTGAGGGTGATGTAACAGCACGGTGGTGATCCGTCTCTCCATTCACACGTCTGTCTGCGCACGAGTTTGTCCGTCCACACACCTGTTACGTCACCCGCAGGGTGATGTAACAGTTGCCTGCAGGGGTGAAACATAGTCACCACCAGTGACTGTTACGTCACCCTGCGGGTGACGTAACAGTCACTAGTGGTGACACTGGTGGTGACTATGACATAGTCACTGGTGGTGACTATGTCTTCACCCTGACCCAACACGGTGGAGACCTGTGCCCCGAAGGGACACAGGTATAGATTGTTTTTGTATAGCAATAGCACGCCATAAACATAACAGAGACTTTAGTTGTTTCCACAAAATACTTTAAAACTGTTAAAATGTTCCACAAATTCCTAAAATAGCTATTATTTGCGCCACCCTCGTTTAAAACAATATATTTAAGTTTGTCCCTATTCGAGCTACATGATGAACAGCGCTCGAACGCTCGGTTTTCTGCCCCCTCAATATCCCAACTCTTCCACTAGATGGCTCTGGGAGAACTGTGACAGGCGCGCGCGTCGGCCAACGAGAACCAGGGTGGAACATGGAATGCAAAAGGCTAATTGTGCGTTGGTGTGTGTCACTGGGGCGTGTGTGTGACGTGTTTTATGTATTATGTGTGTATGCGGGTGAACCCCTCTCCCCGCCCCCCGCCCTGCGCGCGAACAGTGCACATGATTTTGTAGGCCATCAGGATTATGGCCCTTGGCCTATAGCTTAAAGTCTCTAACCATCCATTTGAGTTGGAACTTGGACTTGTAGTGACCCCTGGTCTAATAGCTTTATACAATAAGGGGAGAAATGCGTGAAAAAAATATAGTTTTTACAGGGCCGGATTTAGAGGGGGCAGGGGTGGGCACAACCCACCCAAACGTGCATTCTGCCCTCCCAATGAAAGGTAATATCAGTGGTTTTCAAGCAGCGGTTCAGGGACCACCATTGGTCCTTGAGAGGACCACCAGTGGTCCTTGAGAGGATTCTAGTTCTAGGTGATTTAGAGGGGGGCAGGGGTGGGCACAACCCACCCAAATGTTCATCCTGCCCTCCCAATGAAAGGTAATATCAGTGGGTTTCAAGCAGCGGTCCAGGGACCACCAGTGGTTCTAGGTGGTCCCCAGATAAATGGTGGAAAGTTGGTTAACCAGATGTAACTCTTTGAGAGTGTAAACAACCAAATGGACCCGCTCTCAAGAGTTAAAATATTCACCATGTGAATTAGCCCAAGTCTACACAACTAGAGAATGTAGGAGATAAATGGTTTGATCTGTATGCGTTGTTTCCTAAATCCAGCCATAGAATTGTGAACAAAAGCCAAATAAATCTTTATTTTGGGGTGTCTGTGGGGATATGATGTCCTCAAATGATGGTCCGTTGCTTAATACTGTGAATCGCATGGATTAAGAACATCTGTTAAATTCCTACATTATTTGTTAATAGGTCTGCCTGTACAATTCTCTAATATTTTAGGCTACTTTCCAACATCTAATAGCCATACTTTTAAATAGAAGTCCTACCCAGACTGCCCGCATTGCCTGCCCAGACGTCTGTCCCGGACTACCTAGTACCCACCCTATGCCTGTATCCTCAGAATCATACAGAATGTACTCAATGACCTTTTTACGTCAAGAGATTCGCCCGCCTGGCGCCGCTTTGGTTTGGCTTTGCTGCGCATATATTCGCATAGATATATATATATATATATAAGAAAGCTAGATGGCTTGAGGCGGAGCCTCTGACGTCGTTCACGGCGGCCATCTTGTGAGAGGACTCAATACAGTATGCTCTATGGCAGCCCAAACAAAAACAGCTATAACTCGCTCAAAACTTGACGCATATACAAACGGATTGCATTATTATGAACGTTATCAACGTTGATTTTTGTTATATATATATATATGTATATATATATATATATGTATATATATGTGTGTGTGTGTGTGTGTGTGTGTGTGTGTGTGTGTGTGTGTGTATATATGTGTATGTATATGTGTGTGTATGTGTATGTGTATGTGTATGTGTATGTGTATGTATATGTATGTATATGTATGTATATATATATATATATGTGTATGTATATATGTGTGTATATATGTGTGTATATATATGTGTGTATATATATGTGTGTATATATGTGTGTATATATGTGTGTATATATATGTGTATATATATGTGTATATATACGTGTATATATATGTGTATATATATATATGTATATATATATGTATATAAACGTCATATGTGTCTGATTGTACGTGGACGTCTCTCACGTTTACAACAAACCAGTCCGTTTGAAAATTGGTTGAAAAATAAGCGAGTTATCGTCATTTAAAAATGATATGCTCATAGAGACAATGTTATGCTATCCTCTCACAAGATGGCTGCCACGTAACGACGTCACTCCCCGTTGGCCAGCAGCGCGGGCGAGCCATCTAGCTTTCTGATATCTATTTCGTGCTGTTGCGGTACTGGTGCTTAGAGGGGCCAAAAAGGAGGAAGGACGTGCTTGCTCGCTCACACAAGAAAGACACAACCGTTCGCCTTTTCCATATTCATTGTGTAATTAAAAACGGACACGGGACACAGATGTGCTTATGTCCCAGTAGACTAATACCCACTGGCACTTGACTTGACTATTGACTATTGTAGACAAGGCTACAGAATTATTTCCTCACCACACTGTGTGTGTGTGTGTGTGTGTGTGTGTGTGTGTGTGTGTGTGTGTGTGTGTGTGTGTGTGTGTGTGTGTGTGTGTGTGTGTGTGGGGGGGGGGGGGGGGGGGGGGGGGGGTGGGGGGGTGTGTGTGTGTGTGTGGGTGGGTGTGGGTGTGGGTGGGTGTGGGTGTGGGTGTGGGTGTGTGTGTGTGTGTGTGCCTGCGCGCGCGCGCGCGCTGCGCAAAAGTGCATCATCACTCGCAGGACAAAACTCTAGCATCACTCACGACTCACAACCAAGATTAGTGCGCTACATTCATTCTGCCACTGGGTGGTGCTGTTGAGTCGTCTATAAAAAAAAACCTGGAGATAAGACTGTGTGGACTTTTCTCCTTTTCCTGTACACGCGTCCAGACGAGGAATGAATACAGCAGTAAGATATCGGTCTGTCACTGATATATAGCATTAAATTATACTTTGAGTTGGGCCCATCTTTCCCCTAGAGCATTCGCTTTAAAGTGTATAGACTCCCATTAGCCCTGAATCCCTGATAAAACCTGTGCTCAGTCCCATTCTGTAGCGCTACAGAATGATCACTGAAAATGATGATGATACCTCGGAGCTCCAGAATGAGCGCAGACAGAGGACTGATGGGGACGTAGCCCTGGAACATGACTGTCAGGTCCGTGCAGCGTCTTAAAAGTGTTTTTGGCGGATGGCTACATTTACATTATTAGCGTGTACATAAACAATCCATTTGCAAATATAAAGTACTCACACATGTGAGTACGGTAGGGGCCCAGACCGAGTACAAGTTAGACACTTATTGTGCCCAAAATTAGGATAGCTGCATGCCGCGTTGTTTAATAAAGCATTTTTACAAGAGCTCCGCGGCAACTTTTCTGGGTTGGGGTAAGTTTGGTAAACACACAGATTCACATCGGGAGCACATTCCCCTATTAGTTTGTATAGCCAGTGCGGTCAGCATGAGTAAATGGAACACACCCAATGTTCAGAGTGCCACGCTCCTCCCCACCGATAGGGGCGCATACAATTCAAAGCCAATGGCGGAATAAAAGCTCGGATAAAAATGCGTTTTATGAAACAACGCGGCACGCTGCAATCCTAATTTCGGGCGCAATACGTGTCTAACACCCGTAGAAATATGTGTCGGTACTTTATATTTAAAAAACGGAATGACTGTGTACACGTTATTCATGTAAATGTGGTGATCCGTCTCAAACTGAATTAAGCTACTGCATGTACGAGCGTCATGCGATGCATGGCTCCCGTAATGCCATGCTGACTGTTCACGCCCACAGAAGTATCGGCGCAGGTGCTTGCGACTATCGAGAGGAAAGCGCACTAAGCGCCCAGGCAGAAGAGAAGAACGCGGAGTAGACCAGCAGACGCGTTGGAGTCCAAAACCCCGCGGATACACACACACACACACACACACACACACACACTGCTCATTCTCTCTGTTTAGCTCGGTCGCTGTGTGGTCCGCGCCTACAACTGTATGTATGCAACAACAACAACAACAAGAGACAAGACAACAAGTTTCATTATCTGCCTCCAGCAAGCTGGATGAAGGATTTGGTGCTGGATTCATTCTCCACAGAAGACTCGGACATCGTAAGTAGTAGGCTATTACGACTAGCTTGCAATTCTGTCTTGACCAACGTAAAGTTTGTCTGTTGAGAATTTCAATGAGTTAATAGCGCGCCGAGCCCACCAAATGATTTGGTCGTACACACTGCCAGTAAAAGTGTCGGTTGTGCAAATGTAGTGGTGTCAACTGAAACAGAAAACCTTTATTAGTCATACCATCGCATTTGCATATTCTACAGGTGCGCAGCTATCTTACTGTACCTCAGAGGCGGATCTAGGCATGGGTATGGGGGGGCAATGCCCCCCTAAATGTCCTGACAGCCCCACCAAACACGATGGCGTGCAAAACAACCGAGGATATTTCAAATTACAGTGCTTATATTTAAAATGATTTGAAACACTACTACTGCTACTAACTGCTATTGTGGCACCACTAAACCAACAGCATTTCATCATTGAAATCAGAAAACTCTCTGAGTCAGACCTTTAGCTTGTCTGTTGCAACTTCAACAACAACAACTGATGTTGTTATTGATGCCTCACTTGCCTAATAAAAGGCAAATAAAGCCACCCCCCCCCCCCATTGGGAAATGGTTTATCCGCCCCTGCTGTACCTGTACTCTTGCCAACCTGTCTGAACTTGATTTAACGAAACAACATTGTTTACACCTGAAAGCATGCCCATAAACTGCGCAGTCTTCTTCAGGAGACGTTTGTTTACTAATGTGAATGAGTAGGCTTGGATCTGATGTGATCTTATCTTATCCATCCATCTTCACCCGCTTATCCACAGTCGGGTTGTGGGGGCAACATCTCCACCAGAGAGCTCCAGAATCTCACACTCTGAGCTCCAGTTGTTCTGTGGTTTATTTGTAGGTCTCTAAATGTTATTATGAAGTGCACATACTGGACCCTATTGGTCGTCCACAGTTACCAGCTTTGCATTGAGTTGTGCTAGAAATGTACTTCTTCAACATTTAGTAAGTACATCAATCAATCAATCAATCTGTTATGTCAGCATAGTACAATCTACAGCATCACTGAGCAAGCTGTGTAATTTATCGCTGTTGGGATGGGGTGGGGTGGGGGTGCCTCTGATGCTAATATCACTGCCGATGCCCATGTCTCACATCATATGAATCATTCATTTTGTTAAAACACACACACACACACACACACACACACACACACACACACACACACACACACACACACACACACACACACACACACAAACAAACACGCCACATGAAAGGGCTGTGGATATGGGTTAAGTCTTTGTGGGAGCTGACTGAATTAAGGAGCTCAGCCCGCCTTCAGATATGGGCACTGATGCCTCTCGGCCTCATCAATGGCTAATGTTGTCAAAAAGACACAACTGAAAAACATTGAAATGAAAGTAGTTACTGAACAATATTCTCCCAGGGAGAAGGATAAGGATAATAGTGTTGGATTTGGAAAGCTGGCAAAGACATTCACATGCGTGCATGCGCGCTTGTGTGCGCGCGCGCGCACACACACACACCCCACACAAACACACACACTCACACACACACACACACACACACACACACACACACACACACACACACACACACACACACACTTAGATGAGAAATACATACATTTTGTATTTCTCTGCCATATGTTTTTCTCTTTAGCCATATCACTTCAGAACTTCAGATGATAAATCCCTTCAACTGGTGGTCCCTATAACGCCATGCTAGTCATCTAGTATATTATATGGTAATCTCCTGGTTTTCGAAAGAGAAACAGGGAAGGACAAGCAAGGGGAAAGCAGAAGCAGGGGAGAGGATGCAAGAAAGCCCAGAGCACCAAAGTAAAAAAAAAATATTAGTGCACAGATTAATAGTCTGCTTGCTCATAGAGAGAGAGAGACAGGGAGAGAGAGAGAGACCAGAGCAGAGAGAATGATTAGGTCTAACTGACGTGTATTAGATATTAGTTTGATATTATTGTTTTAAGAGAAAGGGAGGAGAGGAAAACAAAAAAGTGAGAACGTGGGAAGTAAGAAAGTAACATTACTCAAAGTACAACTACAACTTGGGCAAATCAAGGTAGTGTGCTACCTACTATTTATGTTCATTCCTGTATCAGATTTGATACAGGGAAAAACCAATACAGTTGTAGAGGAGGTTTGGGGTGGAGAAAGATAAACATAACCTACAACAGCGATTCTCAATGCTTGCTATTATGCTTTATTGTTTTCTACAGTATCTAATTGTCCTCTGCAGAAGTACCCTGTAAATGAGTGTTGATGTAACACTCATGAATGTACTCTGGGAAGCAAAGACATACGTGCTGTATATGCTGAGAGCAGCTGTAGACAGAATGAAGGGATGCTTGTGGAAATATCACATTAGGAGAGTGAGAGACAAAGGACAAGTTTGCAGGGTCAACCGTGCGCAATTTACTGTTTGCTGACAGAGAGAAAGAGAGAGAGCGAGAGGTAGGGATATTGTCTACTTTCTTGCTACTGTGTACAGTAGGTAGGCCCAACTATAAATATTGCCTGACATCTAATTTTTGTATCATCGATTTTCCTCAGCCCGTACCTGGTCGCCACACATTTTGTGTTTTGGCTTGGAGCCACTGAAGTGATTGAATGCTCCGAAAAAGAGAACCCCTGCTGGTTCTGATTCCTTTAGGTCACACAGTCAGACGAGGTAACACATACTCCAGGGTGAAGTGATTCTTGCTGAAGAGTTTTCACAGTGGTGTATTGAAGTGAAGCCTTCACCCTTTACACTTTACAGTAAGGCCTGTTCATACTCCGGTTTTCGGTGACAAGGTTTGGTGACCATCTTTTTGGCGGTCACCTGACCTTGTTGTCAACTAAAACTGGAGTATGAATGGGCTTTGAGACTACAATGAGCGACGAGTTAAACAAGTGGAGGAGGAGGAGGAGGAAAGGCTGCCTCTGGAGAGAAACTTGCATACTCTGGTTTGTCTAGAAATTAGGCAGTGCCTTGGGGCTTGAGGAAGAGCAGAGCAGCAGAGGGAGGTGGAGATGAAGACGGGAAGTGGTGAAATGGCTAATAAACACAGAGAGAGAGAGGAGAGAGAGTGAGAGAGGAAAATGGACTGGCATAAAACACAATGTAAATAATTAGCTTTGTGGTTAACAGACAAGGCAGGGTCAGAGCAGACCGATACTCTCCCTCTCTCTCTCTCTCTCTCTCTCTCTCTCTCTAAATCTCTCTCGTCTATACTTTGTGTCCTTGCACCCCCTCGGCAGCCCTGCATGGCGCTCCGAGGGAAAACAGTTGAGTGATTGTGAAACTGGTTAGAATGAACATTGTGCGTCAGGACGCAGGAGGAGCGGAGCCAACAATTAAACAGATATCACTATTGTGTTGTGTTGTGTGTAGTCGTCGATCCTGCCTTCAGCATGACTAGCATCATGGTGTCATGTCTGGACAGTTTCTGTACTTTCTACCACAGTATGATGAGCATTTGATTTGCTACTGTATGTGTTGCTACTGTGTGTGTGTGTGTGCGTGCATGCGTGTGTGTGTCTGTAATGTACAGCAGTGGTTTTCAACCGGTGGTCCGCGGAGAGGAGAGGGTTCCAGGTGGTCCCCAGGCTAAATGATGGGAAGTTGGTTAACCAGAAGTTGGAAGTTGGTTAACCAGATGTAAGTTGGAAGTTGGTTAACCAGATGAGAATGTAAAAATGAAACCAAATGGACCCTTGCAGGTCCATTTGGTCATTTTCACACTCTCAAGAGTTAAAATATTCATCATCTGAATTATTCCAAATCTTCCAAATCTTCCAAATCGTTATGTTTCCGAAATCCATCCTGGAATTGTAGCTACAAACAGAAGAAATCTTTGGGTTTGGGGTCTGTGGTGCTAAAATGTCCTCAAATGGTTGTCCACACGCGGCACAAATTCTGAAAAAAAAAAAAAAAAAAAAAAAAAAAATAGTGGGCCCTGGTGTCAACAAGGTTGAAAACCACTGATGTACATACACAGTAGCACCTGCAGCGTGTTATTGTGTGTTGATGCTGGAGACTGCTTATTTTGAATGACCTTAGTAACAGTAAAGTAGTAAGAGTGAAGTCAGAGCGGGAGGGAGGGTGGGAACGGAGGATCAGACTGGAGAACCTGTTGAACAGGAACAAGGAGCCGTACAGAAGAGGAGCTGGTGGTGGCGGGTTAAAAGAGGAGGTGGTGGTGGTGGTGGTGGCCGTTAAAGTGGGTGAAAGAACACAGAGTGAAGGACAGAGGTGGAGGCAGAGTGGCCTGGCAGTGCAGGGATAAGAGGCCGAGCGTAAACCAATGGAGGGGAAATAATGGGGAGATTGTGTAGGTGGGAGATTCTGTCTGTGCAGCAGGGTTATAATAGTTAACTAAAACTAACTAAAAAACGAACTAAAAACTAAAACTAAAAAAAAAAACATTTGAGTTAACTGAAACTAATGAAAACTAAAAATGAATGCAAAAAACATGACTAAACTAAAACTGTAATGTGGGTTCAGAAAACTAACCAAATACCCTTAGTTTTAGTTTTTATAAAGCTTTTAAATCCAAAAGGTTTTGGTGACCAGCATGAGGAGGTAGTTCTTCTATCCACTACTGAGTTCCATAACACTGGGGGTAAAAATTGTGTTCTTGTGGGAGAGTGCAATCATCCAATCTACTAAGAAACTCTAAGCAAGGGTTGAATACCAACCGTTTCCTATACTTTGGCACATTTTTAAATCCTATACCTGACAACCAAAGCATCGAAAAAATAAAACAACTAAAACTAAAACTATAACTAAACTAAAACTAACTAAAACTAAATATTTTCACCAAAATAAAAAGTAAATAAAAACTAGAAAACCCGCTCTAAAAACGAACTAAAACTAACTGAATTAGAAAATAAAATGTCAAAACTAACTAAAACTAAACTAAAATGAAAAATCCATAACTATAATAACCCTGCTGTGCAGTTCTTAGAAAAGTTCTTAGAAACATAGAAATGGGAACAGCATGAGAGAGAGGATGAAAGGAGTGATTTATTATTACAAGGACCTTGCTCCGTTGTGAATATATGAACACCAAAAGATGTACAGTGTGGGTTGTGTGAATTGATCACATTACTGTTTGGGAGGGAATTTCTCCTGTGTCTCGTGGTTATAGCACACCTGTAGCTAAACATCCAAACGGACCACAAATAAATGTTTTAAGAAAAAATGTAGATTGAACAGCCAAAAGTATGTTTTGAAGAAAAGTTATAATGGCGGAAAATCTGTCCTGGCACAAATGGGCGTGGAATATATGGAGAGATGCGTTACGACTTACGACCCAAGGGTTATAAGGCAAAATGAGAAGTGGGCTTCACATAATATAGGTACTTGAAGTTAGTTCTTGCATTTTCCCCATGTAAGTGGTCCTGGATGGGAAATTTTAATGAACCATCTATACCTAATGCATTATTAATCAATAATTGGTTAATTTAGAAATATCTTTGTAATATTCTGAGAAAAATCTGAGCGATTGGTGCAGCCAGTGAGGAGTTATGACGGTTTCAGACATTCATTCAGACAGAACTGCTAAACCTTTTAAAAAATACGTTTTTTCCCTTTTTACATCTCTACCTAATAAACTATTCAACTACAACGACTACTCAGTTAATATATACAACTCTTGCAGTTTTGCATGGATTTGGGCAATGGATTGTCTCCCTGTGCATGGCTACAGATCTACACATTCAAAGCCTGAGTGTTAATTAATTAATGTTAATTTCGCTGCAGTGTAGCTAAAAACAAAGCCAGAGGACATCTTTAGGCGTTTCAAATATTTGACTTAGAATCTGTCAATCTGTGCATTGCGTTTTGTGTTGGTTACCCTCTTTTATTGCAAGAATTTGCAGAGCAAGCTCTGCACTGTGCTGACGGGCATTTACAATATTTATGTTTGTTTGCAGGGTTTGCTTTTCATGTAAGGAACTAGGCGATGCGGCCTTCGTAGAGGTACCACATTATTACACGTTTTGCCGCTGTTAGAGGTTCACCACCCCCTAACCTAGAGCCCGACCGATGCCATATTTTTGTGGCCGATGCCGATACCGATTTTTGGAAAAAACTGCACCGATGTTACCGATGTTTGGGACCGATGTATAATAATTAATTAAAATAATTAAAAATACATTTGAAAAACTTCTAAACGTCAAATTTATTCTCTCTTTCAAGTAAACAATAGAATACGACATTGACATCATTTACTTTTGTGAAATAATTCCATTTGCTGTGTTTCTTTTTCTGTTCCAGGCAAATATCGGCCGATATATTGGCCGATGTTACCGATATATGGGCAGATTTTACCGATATAATGGCCGATGTATCGACCGATATATCGGTACGAATATTGCCGATGCCGATATATCGGTATCGATATCGGCCGATATATCGGTACGACAGATATATCGGTCGGGCTCTAGTTCACCACCCCCTAACCTAGAATAAACAGAGATACGTGGAATGCAGGAAGTGGCTTTTGGGAGCGCTTATAGAATGGCTTACTGGCCAGGTTCCTTTGGTCATTTTCTGCACATTCTAGACATTGATGTCAGAAGTATGCGCACACACACACACGCACACGCACACACACAGGTTTATACAGGCTAACTGAGTTAAGGACACAGCTTGCCTGTACGCTGAGTTCCCATGGTACTTGGCTAGTCTATAATCATCATGGATCTATGGATCCATGATGGATCCTCCGTCTTCATGCGAGTTTGTGAGAATCACCAAAAATGTGCATTTGCTGGAGCATAACGTTTACCTGCACCCTGAGACCCCCCGAGTCTGTGCATGAAGATGCACACACACACACACACACACACACACACACACACACACACACACACACACACACACACACACACACACACACACACACACACACAGGAGCCTTTTGCAGCTGTAATGTTATACCGTAATGTGATCTGTCTCTGCTCTGGTCATAGTGGTTTGAGTCTTTGACTTTGTGTAACCCTATTCAGGTGGTCTGGATGATACCTGTACCTTTGCACCTCACACAGAAGGTTGCGCATGCCGTTTTGGGTTGGCGGCAAGGCATTATCTTGTACAAGTACTGTACTTAAAAAGGGGAATTCCACCCATAATGTCATCATTTCAATGCCATTAATATCCCTTGTTGTGTGGCCATGATAAAAGCCCCCCCTTCTGTGTTTCCTAGAAATGGAGGTCTGAAAAAAGTCATTACCATTGGAGAAAGACAACTTGATGACATCATCAAGATGTGTTTCACCGAATCACCATGTCAATGATTTTTCCTTTGGGACCTTTTTTCTGAGAGTGTGCAAATGGAACCAAATGGACCTGATAGGGTCCATTTGGTTCACATTTGTATACTTTCAGGAAAAATCTTGAAAATGGGTGGAATTCCCCTTAAGTACAATTATTTGTACTTAATTTGTACTCAGCTCTATACTGGAGTATTAATATGTGAATATTAGTATACTTTTACTCCACTACAATGATTTATTTACAAAGTTGCTTTTGAAGATTTTGATTATTCTTACGAAACATACATTAACCGCTTGAGCTCTATCTTAAACCGTTTTGGCCATGACAATCTACAAGTTCAGTAGACAATTGTGAGTTGATTGAGTCAAGATCGGAATTGTGAGGTTGTAGATCTGCTACTGTATTTGAAAACTTGTGAATGAGTAACCTGGCTTCCCCACCCTCATTACAAGCATTACAAGCTTGTATATGAGTCTGGAGGAGTTGCGGGCAGGGTTCTGATTCGCTAGCGATGAGATTTGACTTTCCAGGGATGGGATTTCAACTCCTATTGGTTAGAATCGAACCAATCAGAGCAGCACTGATTGTAGTCCCCAGTACCATTGCCCTGTTAGCTAGCCTAGCTTTGAAAAACTACAAACTGGATCTCTGCTGATTTGCGTCAGGGCTTGACACTAACACTTGCCCGCTTGCCCAGGGCAAGTAAAAAAAATGGTGGGGCAAGTGAAGACTGCTACCTGGTTGCCCGATCGGGCAAGTGTGCAACTTAGTGCACTATAACACAACACAAGATAAATTTGTCTTGAAGGCAGTCATTGCACTCTGCCTCTGTGTCTTTCCCTGCTTTCTATCCACAATTCCAGGCTGGATTTGGGAAACAAAACAGGCAAATTAACACATCAAAATGACCATTAATCTTCTACAGTGTAGACCTGGGCTAATTAAGATGATGAATTTTAACTCTTGAGAGTGTAAAAATGAAACCAAATGGACCCGCAAGGGTCCATTTGGTTTCATTTTTACGTTCTCAAGAGTTACATCTGGTTAACCAACTTAACCGGGGACCACCTGGGACCTGGGGGGCAAGTGACCATGACCTGAGGGCAAGTAGAACCTGACTTGTACTTGCCCGATGGGCAAGTGCCTCGGAGACCTTAGTGTCAACCCCTGTGCGTTATTTGTTTTTATGCCGAAACGCGCTCTGATTGGCTCGCCAGGGTTCGGGCCCAGGGCTCTGGGCCCAGGGTAGTGAATGAGTGCTTTCTACTTTTGGCCCATGGTTAGTGTTTTTAATCTTGTCGCTGTCCTCCTTGGTCATACATTTATTAGCAAACCAATGAATCTTATTAGTCTACTGTAAACTAGTCAAATCTATCTTTTGGACAACTATCAGCTGTTGAAACTGAGCATCAGCAAGTTAACACCAGAGTCTACATGAAACACGGACACAGCGTGCATTATGCAGCAGATGTCACACAAGTTGCAGGTTGCACGTACTGTACACTCTTAAATATGCATCTGTGCCGTTGACAGGCATGTATGCCTGTTCGTGTCAGTTACCACAGTACTCATCATGCATGACGCTTTCCCCCGCGTGTCACTTTTAAGTACAAACACGTGCAACCCTAAGAATGAAAACACTAACTGATTGGCCAGCTCATTAATAATCACAGTGCTTTCCATGGGCTCTTTTTGCTTAATGCCAACTGACTGGCCTGTTCCAGCTGTCATATGAGGCAGTACCGCATCTCTCCTGCGGACAGTAAGCCGTGTTGACATGTTGTTTTACAGTGGCGACTTGCTGACACTGGTCTTTGCATCTGCCGCTTTCCTATTTCAATGCCTCAGGATTCTATATGTACTGTATGTCGTGGCTTCAGAAAGAGTCTACTCAGGCTTATGTGAATCCCACACCCCCCAGACAGCTTTTAAGTTGTTTGATCCAGTATTTAGATGTTTGATATTCGTTTTAGCTGCCCTGCCCCCTTCCTATCCTATACAAGCACATTGTTACTAATTGTAGACAAGGCATCGAAAACACCCGTTTTCTCCCCCCTAATATTAGTGTCTTGAAGTTGTCCTGCTTCCTCCTCCTCCATATACACTATTCTCACATATTAGGACAATATCAGTCTCAAGAAAAAGGAAAGGTGTTTTCAATTAATCATGGTTAAAATGAATATGAAGCATATACAGTAAATACTGAATCAAGCGACTTAAAAACTGTGAACGGGTGTTCAAATAAGCCCGTATAGCATAAGATAAAATCACCAACTTTCCCCCCTGAAATATCCCTAAATAATGTTGGTTGGTGGTTGCTCAAGGCGTTTATTCATGCTGTAGTCAAACATTTGTAATATTCTTCAATTTCATATGCCCTGAGAATGACTTGAGCTGCGTGAAGTTGAATGCCGGTGTGTTTTGTTAAACCCACAATACACAGTAGCTTGAATCCCCTAAAGCCAGGGAGCTGCACAGGAGTCGGCACTGGAAATTCTTTAGATGTCACAGTCGACTGCATGGGTGGTAATACCACCCACTACACTTAGCTAAGAACTTCTTACTCTTATACCTGCACGGTAATCGGACAATATATACTACTTTTATTGCTTTTTTTAATGGTATTTCTCTTTTAATAGGGTTTTTTTTTAGAAGCCTATCTTGGACAAGAACTGAAAGAAAGTGGAAAGTCCCTGTGCCTTTGTATTTTCCAATGCATGTAATAGAAGAAAAGTTGAAGGAAGAATGTATGATGTTACTGTGTGATGTATCCATTAAGAACCGTGCATCATTGCACAGTGTGCTAATGGTTTCTGGCCTAGAAATAAGCCAGATGTCTTTCCATCGGTGTTGTTTTATCTGAGGGGTGAGACTCATTCCATGAATAGGCAAACTTGGCCTGTTCCACTTTTGGCAAGAGGAACAGGCAAATTAAGCTACAGTAAAGTACAGCAAAGTATGACATGATGACTTTAGATCAGGGGTTTTCAACCTTTTTCATACCAGGGCCCACCATTTATTCAGCATTTGAGCCACGGACCACCAATTGAGGACATTTTTAGACCCACAGACCCCAAAACTACCAAACCCCAAAAGATTTCTTTTGCTTCTGTCCATGACCATTAATCTTCTAGTTGTGTAGATTTGGACTAATTCGCATGATGGATATTTTAACTCTTGAAACCAAATGGACCCGTAAGGGAACATTCTCAAAGACCACCGGTTGAAAACCCCTGCTTTAGATTGATGGCAAATGTACTACTTCAGTTAATGCATATTCTCACTTTATCTTTCATACTCTCTCCCTTTCTCTCTCTCTCTCTCTCTCTCTCTCTCTCTCTCTCTCTCTCTCTCTCTCTCTGACATAGACTTTACAAACTAATGTGCCTTTGATATCAGCCTGTTGAGGTGGAACAGCTAAAAATAGGACTGAGTGATATGCAAATCAACCTGTTGAGTTCAACCAGTACATCAATGTCCAGCGGAGCCCCCCACGCCCCCCCCCCCCCCCCCGCCCCCTCCCCCCCCCCCCCAACATCCCCTGTTTAATAATTTTCCGAGATTGACCTCACAGTTGGTACTAGTGAGAGAATGAACTGGCAAAGAGAAAAGAGGGGGAAAAGGTACAAATTGTTTTTAAAGCTAAAGGTGTCTGAAACTAAGGACAGAGCATTTGGGGCATCTTAGCGTGGCGTTGACGCTAATCGGCAGAGATTCCTGTGTTTCCTGTTGGCTCGGCTGCAGTGATGCAAGCCCAGGGGCGGATGTAACATTTCCCAATTGGAGGGGTGGGGGGGGGGGTTCATCGCCCCCATACCCATGAAGCCGCCCCATACCATTTTCAGTAGTGTTTCAAATACTTTTAAATATATAAGCACTGAAATATCTTGGGTTGTTTTGCATGCCATCATGTTTGGTGGGGCAGACTGGGCATTGGGGGGGGGGGGGGGGGGGGGGGGCCTATGCCTAGATCCGCCCCTGTGCAAGCGGCTGGCTGGCAACACACCCACACAAACCTGGATTTACCCTGGCTGACAGACAGGACGGGGCCTGGGGGGTTTAGGGCTGGCCCTCATGCTGATGACACTAATCTAAACTGGCTATGGCAAATGAGGAGCTGCAATGGTAAACTCTCGCGCACACACAAGGACGTGTGAGCGCGCTGCGCACGTGCGCGTGTGTGTGTGTATACACAAACAATTGTAGGTGTTAATGTGTAAGCCTTCTTCTCATAGCTAACAGGTTCACATGCATTCTGGCATTTCCTGCGCAGCAGCAGCCCTCTAATTGTCCTTGTAAAAAGTTCCAGTGATACTGGTTTCTAAAAGCGAAGGATTTTCCACTTTGCCAAACAAACACCTTGGTAAATGTTTGACTATAGAGGGACATTCTAACAGGATTAGACTTGATTCCGGACCTGTCCGGATCGTCTGTTTTCTGATCAAAGTATTATCAACGGATTTCCCATCTGTTTTTTTTAGGCGGCGCCAAACATAAGAAAAAACTGTAAATCTCTCCAGCCACAGCTAAGCATAACATGTGATGGACAAAACCTCTCCACCAACAGTTTTCTTATTATGAAGCAGGAATTAACCAGTATTTAATGCGTCATGAACATTATATTTACAATGAAATGAATGAGCATGGCTGGGAAGTGCCAAACCCATGGTTGGACACTGGGGAGCTGCTATTACACTATCTTGTGCAGATCTGGCGTACATTTTCATAAATGGTGGCCAATATAAGACCTGTGATCAAAAACCTAAACGGCCTTCATAGCTGTTTTTCAATTCATGCTGTCGTGATGGCCACGGTTAGTTAACAGCAAAAAAAACGAGAGAGGAGACATTAGCTCACAGCCCGTTTATCACTATGACCTTGGACAGTTTAGTCTAGATTTATACACAAAGTGGTCCCTATTAATGATATACGAGATCCAGCCTGTGCGCCATCAAGAGAAACACTGTTTTGTTGAAAATGAATAGCAGACAGATTTTCTCAACTCACTGCCAGCCACAGTTTAGATCAGGGGTGTAGTGTAGAGGGGACGCGGAGGGGTTTTCAACCTTTTTCATCCCAGGGACCACCAAATAATGAATAAATATTCATTATTTGAGCCACGGACCACCATTTGTGGGCATTTTAGCCCCACAGACCCCAAATCTAAAGATTTATTTTGCTTTTGTCCACAATTCCAGGCTGGATTTGGGAAACAAAACAAGCAAAACATACATTCCAAAATGGCTAATTCAGATGATGAATATTTTAACTCTTGCGAGTGTAAAAATGAAACCAAATGGACCCACAAGGGTCCATTTGGTTTCATTTTTACGTTCTCGAGAGTTACATCTGGTTAACCAGCTTAGCTGGGGACCACCTGAAACCCTCTCAGGGACCACTGGTGGTCCCCGGACCACCTGTTGAAAACCCCTGGTGTAGAGGGGACGCGGAGGGACGGCACTTCTCACATCTAAGATATTTTTGGGGCAAAAGTAGGCCTATGTTTTTTGTCTTGTCATTTACTTTTATGGATACAATTAGGCATTGTAAACAATCTTTCTCAATATGCTATACTTACTACAAATGCAAGTGTGCATGCACGTGTCTTAAAGAGGAATTCCACTCATTTTCAATATTTTACTATGTCATTAATATACCTTAGAGATGTTGTGTGGACATGATAAAAAAGTTCCCCCTATTCTGTGTTTCCTAGAAATGGAGGTCTGAAAAAAAAAAACATACATACAATACATACATCTTGATGACATCATCAAGATGTGTTTCACCATGTTAATGAATTTCCATTTTTCTGAGAGCGTACAAACGGAACCAAATGGACCCGCTAGGGTCCATTTGGTTCACATTTGTTCGCTCTCAGAAAAAAAAATGGAAATGGGTGGAATTCCCCTTTAAAAGGCACCCCCCCACACACACACTTCTAAAAGTCCCACTACAACACTGGTTTAGATGAGCAAACATCAAAACCACGCACGCTTATGCTGTCGAGTTTAACTGCACAGTTCATACTGAGTGCTCTGACTGATTATCTCCCCCGGCTCCACCCTCTTCTGATTACAGTAAGTCGGCCTGATGATGAATAATGTGATTAGCTACAGTATGGTTGTGATAATGGTGCTGAGGCTAAGTGTTGTCAGGCAACAAGCTCTCTGTCAATGTAAGCTCAGATCGGATCGGCTCAGCTGTCTGTTGTTGTTTTTTTCCCCCCCAGACTCTCCAGTTTGTTTATGGGGGTCCCTGGCATATCTCTTGCACCTGTATACGTCATTTCATATAGTAGGCTGTATGTTGTTTTTGTTTAGTTGCAGCAGTCTCGTATATAGTATTTAGATTTATAGTTGTAGTTTCGAGTTGTAGCATGTATATGTCCTGTCTAGCTGTCTGTTAGCTTCACACTACTGCCACTTTATCACACCTGGTTAGCTTAGCACCTTCACCTCAAGTTAGGTGTACAGTTAGCACTTCACTGGTCTGCTGCACTATTGTTTGTCTCGTCTATATTTTGTCTCGACTTTGTCTTATTGCACTGTCTATTGTCTTGACTATTGTCTTATTGCACTGTGGAAAATGGAAACGCTATTTCATCATGTCCTGACATACACTGGAGTGACAAATAAAAAACCTTGAACCTTGAACCTTGGATGGGGGCCAAAGGGCTAATTTGTGTCAGTTAGGGGCTCCTTGACGTGAAAACGTTGCGGCGCTTGTGCTGACTGGTTGAACTTGTGGATGTACAGTATTGTCGCTCAGAAGAGGTGTTTGTCTAGGTTCCCTGTGACTATGTGATATCACCAGTGTGCTAGGCCAAGCACCATGGTGTTGGTACAATCTAGAATTGCGTAGCCATACTAATATTGTTGCGTGGATATTAGTCTCGCCTCTCTCCGTGTTAGGATATTTCCATGAAGCAGTTTAAAGTGCTTGACCAGATTTTTTTTTCCCACCCCTAATACACGATCTTCAGGTATTATTGTTGGCACATTTGACTGGAAAGGTTCAGCCCCAGGAAGAAACCCTAAATACAAAGGGAAGACACGATTGCACATAAAAACACACCTTTAACATGTACAAAATTGGAAAATACAAAATACAAAAATCATGGCATCCCCCCCTACAAAAAAGAAGATGAAAAATATAGCTGCAAGCAGCAATAAAACGTGACCAAGCAAGCAGCAATAAGGAGTCAGAACAATATGCAGAAGAAGGAACATATTTTTGAGAAATTATCTGAGGGGGGTGCTTTTGCCCCGGGTCCATACAATAGTGAATGAATAAATGAAATGTAAAATTCCTACAGTAGCCTACAACCTGGCCTCCTACAACAAAACTGATAAAAGCTTGGACAATTACAGTACAATTCAAGTACAACTAGAAGAAATTGTGAAATAAATGTGATTGGACACTAGTTAACAACAGTTGTTTAAAGGTAGGGTAAGTGATTTGAAATTCATCGTGTAGTACCAGCCTGGTGCACTAGGGGCGCCTAACAGTAGCTACACTATGTGAACCTGCTGCTCGATCCTGATTGGAGGAGAATTTGCCACCAACTGGGGAACTTTTATTAGCTCCTCTGCTAACATGGGGGAGGGGGAAACTCCATACATGGTTTCCACACCTTATAATAGAGCATTTTAACAGATTTTCTTTTTTTTTGGGTGATATCTGACAGAAGTGAAATCACTTCCCCTACCTTTAATGGCCACTTTGTTCAAGAAGTTAATCTAACATAATCTGGCACAATGTTTTAACCACTACACTGTTACATGAAATGATCAAGGCTTGTACAATGCAAAGCTTTCGTTGGGTAGGTTACTACTGGAAATCTAGAATGTCAGGGTATGACCTGGCCGGGAATCGAACCCCAGTCTCCCAGTCTCAGGGTAGACACTCTAACCATAAGGCCACTGCATTGGTGCCATTACCATTACATTGAGTTTTATCATCTCAATCACAAAGTGACATTTCCGTGAATGTCACTTTCATGATATGCGAGTGTAACTCAGTGCTATTGAGAAGTAGGCAGAAATGCATTGGACTCATAGTAAAAGCCCAGCTTGAATCCTTTTATGTTAGGTCTTTTTAAGTAATAGCAAATCATACACATTGCAGAGACTTTAATTGTTACTGTAAAATAATTCAAACCGGCTGTCATTTTACATCTCATCTTACTCACTTCAATGTGTTTCAGACACTAGACTATGATTTGTCACCGTTAGGCTCACTGTGACCACTGATCACGTGACTAACCAAATGTAACTGTGTACCCCATCATTGGCGCAACTCCGTCTCTAAATGGCTCTGGAGCGTTGCATTAAAATTGGATTTTAGATCAGCACGCAGCAGTGGATAAACAAAACACAAGACAAATCAGTTTATAAAGAAAACTGAAGCAATAGGACATGGGGGTGTGACAATCTGCCACATTCTGATGTGAAACTCTACATACAATATAAAAGTATACTGGTTTACAGCAGTACGTTTTTATGAAATGTATCCTTTCAACAAACAACTACCCTTAATCAATGATTATCTATGATAAAAATGCTTCAAAACAAGAGCCTACACATCAATGTTAACAGTGAATGGGATTCATAAAATGACCAATGCCAGGCTGCATTATATATTTGATGGTCAAATGAATTATTTTCAAAGTAATTTAAACATTTCATTGATGAGCCATGCAAGTTCCATTGTAAAAGCAGTGAGGTGGCTAAAATGGAAACTCCAACATAAAAGAAGGACATCAAGAGAATGGCAAGGTTTAACGGTTTTTATTAACAACCACTCCCAAAAGTATTAGATTACATTTGTACAAGGGCAGCATTGCTGGTTGAACTGGTAGGGATACTTAAGTAATCTGATTACTTGTAATGAATTATTTACATGATTACTTTACCAAACAAGGAGAACAAAGGAAGACCTGGAGATGCCGCAAACAGGAGGGGGGGCCCAGGCCACCCCTAGGGACGTCGAAGCTGTTCCCACCCCTCGCCCTAACTTAACAAATGAATCCTAAACCGAGAACTAAAACATAACGAAAACCAAGGCTGCCGGCCATCTCCAGGCCAAACAGAAATAAACTAACTAAAGAGAACTGAAAACAAAGGCTAACAAGAACAGAGCTGGGCTGCTGAGCTGTTGTCTGGTCTGTCTGCCATCAGACTGAAGGAGCTGGCTTTTATGCAGGAGGAGGAGCATGGCTGATTGGGGAACTTGCTGCAGGTGCCAGCTGGGTGTGCCACACTGAGTGAGGGAGAGACAGAGGGAGTTAAGCACAGACACTGATTGACAGACAGAGTGTGTGTGTGTGTGTGTGTGTGTGTGTGTGTGTGTGTGTGCTGTCATGGCCACACGCAACAGGTCCACCAACAGGTCATGTAGGCTACACCCGTCTACACTGGAAGTGTAACAAAAACCCATATGAGTACATAAATCACAATATATCATAAAACATTCAAACATGAACATTTAAAAATGGCCGATCTACAAGCTCCTTGCTTAAAGGTAGGAGAAGTGATTTCACTTTTGTCAGATATCACCCAAAAAATATTTTTTTCTGTTAAAATGCTCTATTATAAGGTGTGGAAACCACATATGGAGTTCCCCCCCCCCCCCCCACGTTAGCAGAGGAGCTAATAAACGTTCCCCAGGTCACCACAATTCTCCTCCAATCAGGAGAGAGCAGCAGGTTCACATATTGTAGCTACTTTTGGGGGCCCCTAGTGCACCAGGCTGGTACTACACCATGAATTTCAAATCACTTCCCCTACCTTTAAAACATACCTCTGGTTAAGTGCAAGAAAACAAACAAAAGAGGCTCTTGAGCAGTACTGAGGCTTATGCAGAGGTCACCTGAAGAATACTGAACCACAGTGTAAAATTATACAAATAGTAAAGTGTCAATTAGAAATGGCTGATCTACAAGCTCCTTGTGCATAAACATACCTCCAGTTAAGTGCAAACAACCCAACAGGAGCTTGTCCCTCAGCGCCCAGAACTAGGAGGAGAGCACCTGAGGAACAACAGGACCATTTACTACATACAATAATGTGAGTGATGGTTTAGCATAAAAAACACCTAATGCCTACCTTGCTCACTCAGTGCATGTTGACAGCAATAGGAGGACTGAATGACTAAGTCCCTGGCTTTATAGTGGGGGAGGGGCTGTCAGTGGCCACCTGCAAGTGGGTGAGTGTTTGGGGAGTGGCCACAGATCATTGTCTGCAGAGCCCTGGAAATAGACAGTTACGCCAACTCTGTTCACTTCATGGGGCCAGTCCGTCTACATAAACTTCTGTTGGATAGTGACAGCCGGAAGTTACTGAATGCATTGAAGCCTATGGGCTCGAGTATGAGAACCACGTGACCAGGCGGTTTTCTGACCCCTCAATGTCGCAACTCTTCTACTAGATGGCTCTGATTGTCTGGAGACAGGTCTCCCTGCTACATGCAACACACACACAATATATATATATATATATATATATATATATATATATATATATATATATATATATATATATATATATATATATATATATATATATATATATATATATATATATATATATATATATATATATATATATATATATATGGAAAACTGAGGGTTACAATTTATTGAATTAAAGTAGTAAGGTTACTGAACAGAAAATACAAAAAGCTAAGGGAAGGGACTGGTGGTGCCAGAAAAAGTTACAATCAACAACACACCTACCTAGAACCCCAACCCTCTAACCTACCGGGAATTACTCAAACAAACAATTCCTACTCTACCTTCAAAAAAAGGAAATTACAACATGTGGCACTCACCTCTAACCTGGTGTAAAAAACACGGGAGTTACCTACGTGTTGCAAAATGTACAGGGTACCCTGTCTTCCCCTGTCCCTTCCCTGAAGAACTTAACTCAAAATGGGAAGGCTGAACTTAAATACTAGAACTACAAACAAAAGAAAGTACTCTGATTATAAACAGTACAGTACGGTACTTTAACAGTACTTTTACTGTGAGACTGTGGCTAGAGTAGGGCTTTACCGAATAGCCTCGTTTTTAACAACAAAGACTGGTTTTACAAAATGGCTGTGTTTAGGACAACTTCTAAGGACTACTATTTGACTTGTATTTGGACAAACTGGCAAAACTGGTATGCTTAGGACACTGAATGGTTTGGAGCTGCTGTCTGCTGGCAGGCTGGAAAGGGAGTGAGTGGAAGACAACAGGTGCCTTATATAGTCTGATGATGGAGGTGATTGGAGGAGACAGATGCGTGGTGGCCCAACCGGTGGTGAGAGGTGGAGGAGTGGGCTGGTACTGGAGATGAGTGGGCTGGACCTGTGAGTATGATTGACAAACTGGAGAGAAGGAGAGGAGAGCAGAATATAGAGGGGAGGAACACATGCTGCCTGCACTGTCTGTCTGTCTGTTCCCCATAATAATACACGTAACAGCCCCCATTTGAGCAATTTGAGTAAGACTGGTTTTGCTGCTATTTGGCATCCCCCTCTACAAAACTGTAAAATATCAGAAGCATATTACGCTGCATGTGTAGATTAGGGGCATTAGAATCATTTTCACAAACGAGCAATTTTCATTGGCTCGTAAAAACATAATTTTTTCACTTAAAACAAAATCCACACCTATTTTCATATTCGTATGGCTCCAAAGTTCATGTGTAGGTCATTGTTATGCATTTTGATCAAAGATTGTAGGAGAACAGACATTTTAACTGTTTTACATATAATTCAAGATGGCGGTTCATCTAAAGGTCAGAGGTCAAAAGTCAGAATACAAAAGTTGTTCGGCATAAGCAGACGCATAAGTGAATATAAGTTACATTTCTGAGAGTCAAGCAGTTCATAAGTTATAAGTGTTTAAAGTTTGCAATTTCAGTTGAGTGCTATAGCGCCACCATTTGACCAGTGGTCACAGGCTTCGCATCATCACCGTTTGGCATCACCCTCTACCAGATTACCAATTTTCGCGAAAACCGACTGCACGGTTCAGCCAGAACAGCTATTTCTGGCGGAAGTAAGAAGGAGAAAAGCAGCAATATCAATTAAGTGACCAAGTCACTGCTTGGTCACTTAAAAACATGGAAGGCATTGGCCTCTCTGGTCTAGAAGTGGGAGTCAAGGTGGGTATGTGGCTCCAAATGAGATTCAAATCCCTAGACCAGAAACCTAACATGTTAGCTCAACCTACTGTGAGTTTGAACTGACCTGGCAGGCCCGTCCAGAACACAAAGAAAATGAATTCCTTGACAAACCAGACCAATTACTGTATGACCCACCTCAATCTCACTTGGGCGCTGTTCATGCAGCCCTGAATAGGGACAAACTGTCCCCATACTCAATAGAAGCCTATGTAGAGCAGCCGCCATTAGACCTTTCCATGGAAGTGAACAGAGATGTCGTGACTCTGTTTATACTCTACTGGTCCGAGAATGCCATGGAGTATTTTTTTTGCCTTGACAACGCAAGGCATACATCTTGCATGGTTCTGCTTACCCATTGACCCCTAAATAAGAGCATGCTGTGCCTGACACAAACTGTATCAATAGTTATTAAAGCAAAAGAGACAAAGATCCAAAATGACCATTCTTTTACATTCTCTGATTGTGTAGAGTTTAGGTAATTCAGATGATAAGTATTTTAACTCTTGAGAGCGTAAACATGAAACCAAATGGACCCACAAGGGTCCATTTGGTTTCATTTTTACGCTCTCAAGGACCACTGGTGGTCCCCGGACCACTGGTTGAAAACCACAGTACCCTTTCACGGGCCGGTCAGAGTCAGCCAAAGGGCCGCATTTGGTCCCCGGGCCGCATAATGCCCAGGTACAGTATGTATTATATGAAGATTCGTAGAAAAGTGGTGGCAGGCCCTTTAAGCTGGACCTTCACTTGCTGGGTGGTGTGAGTCAGGACCGTTGTGCTGTCAGGAACAGGGCCAGTGATAGAGAGCAGTGTTAGATGTCCGTAATGTACTCTGGTAACCGGGAAGAGCTTTTTTTATGATGTGAATGTGATGTGTGCCCCTGATGGCTCTAAGCGTCAAGCTGATAGCAGCACTGGCACTCAACCTCTGTTCAGCCAACTAGACCCGGGCTTCTCGTTGGCGCTTCATGCACCAGGGGCGGATCTTCTCTAGGCATGGGCATGGGGGGCAAATGCCCCTGACCGCCCCCATCAAACATGGTGGCATGCAAATCAAAGAAAGGTATTTCAAATTAAAGTGCTTATATTTAAAATGATTTGAAACACTACTACTGCTACTAACTAACTACAGCTGTGTCACCACTAAACCAACAGCATTTTCATCATTGAAAACAGAAAACTCTCTGAGTCAGACCTTTAGCTTTATGCATGCTGCGTGTCTGTTGCAACTTCATCAACAAGTGATGTCATTATTGATGCTTTACTCGCCTAATAAAAGTCCTGTAACTAAAAATGGTACCCAGTCTGACCACTGTACCACTTCTTCACCTCTTATACCAGTTGTTTTCAACCTTTTTCATTCTTGGACCCAAAACTAAGGATTTAAAAGTTTTTTGTCCACAATTTAGGAGAGATAAACTGGAAAAATGTTGGTCACCATAACAATTCTTCAACATTTTCTAATTGTGTAGATTTCTTTTTGAAAATTAAGTAATTCAGATGTTTAAATATAATTGTTAAAAACGAAACCAAATTGCCCCATGAGGGTCCATTTGGTTTCGTTTTAACGCTCTCCGGTACATAGTTACAGAGACATAGGGGTCCATTTGGTGGACCCCTATGGGGGACCACCTGGAATCCTTTCAGGGACAACTGGTGGTCCCTGGACCACCTGTTGAAAACCCCCTGTCTCATACTGTCTGTCTCTTATAGTCACACACACACATACACAGACGTCAGTGTGGGTAGATGGAAAAGATCTCTTCATATGATTGTTTGCATAAAGACAATAAGAACTGATGCTTGGCTTAGTTTCTGTCACACTGTGTTATTATGCAGCATTAATAAAGCAGGGTGTGCACGTGTGTAGGTGTGTGTGTGCACGTGCACACGCACGGGATATGGTGTAATAATAACCGCGCTGGCGTATTGTGTGACGTAAGTACAGGACAAACACGCCGCTGTGTGTGTGAACACACACAGGCCAGCGGAGTGGCAGCTCCAATAAGTATAACGTATGTCTGTTTATACTGTAATGTTTGCGGAGCGAACCTTTCCACCACACTGACATTATACTCTCTGTGTTCTCTTTTTGTTGGCTCAAAGTGGTGTTGCGTCTATCTTATTCCAAACACTGACTGGCCGATGTGGGAATTGCTGTATGTTTGTGACTTTGCTGTTTTTTCGAATTCCAAAGTTTTGTAGCTTTAACCTTCACGGTTTTCACTGCTCTCCTCCCACAATGATACACAGAGCAGCAGGCCGTTCCGTTTGAGTCCAGCGTTATATAGACTTCGGCAAGACTTTAGATTATGTGTTTCAATGCTCTGGTGGTCGGGGCCGGATTTAGCCAGTCCTACTAGGGTGGGCTGCAAGGTTGGCAGGGTGGGCACCTCCAAAAAGATTTCATATGAAGCAGTGGTTTTCCACCTTTTTGACACCAGGGCCCACTGTTTATCCGGCATTTGAGCCACAGACCACCATTTGAAGACATTTCAGCGCCACAGACCCCCAAAACTAAAGATTTTATTTTGCTTTTGTCCACAATTCCAGGC
Source organism: Benthosema pterotum (assembly GCA_039105355.1). NCBI lineage: Eukaryota > Metazoa > Chordata > Actinopteri > Myctophiformes > Myctophidae > Benthosema > Benthosema pterotum. The sequence continues at coordinate 6,051,678 of CM076969.1, forward strand.
TGGATTTGGGAAACAAAACACAAAACAATCAAACAGATCAAAATGACCATTAATCTTCTACATTCTCTAGTTGTGTAGACTTGGGATAATTCACATGATGAATATTTTAACTCTTGAGAGCGTAAACATGAAACCACATGGACCCGCAAGGGTCCATTTGGTTTCATTTTTATGCTCTCAAAGAGTTACATCTGGTTAATCAACTTTCCACCATTTAGCTGGGGACCACCTGGAACTCTCTCAAGCACCACTGGTTGAAAACCACTGATATTACCTTTCATTGGGTAGGCAGGATGCACGTTTGGGTGGGCACTGCCCACCCCTGCCCCCCTCTAGATCCGGCCCTGCTGGTGGTACTTGAGCTGAAAGCTGGAACGCTCTCTCTCATGGACAGACATTGTTCTGAAATCTGCTGTTTGCAGCATTCCAACAATTGGTCTTGCTAGCCATCGCGATAGTGTTGATTTCTCTTTCTAAAGAAATGTGCATGGGCTGCAGGGTGCTGGATTTGAGGGTCTTTAGTTAGCTTAGGTAGATTATCCCACTTGCAGCAGGGGGCAGGGAGCAGCAGGTATTGTGTGTGTGTGTGTGTGCGTGTGTGTGTGCGTGCGTGCGTGCATGCCTGTGTGTGTGTGTGCGCGTGCGTGTGTGTGTGTGTATCTCTGTGTGTGCAGAAGTGAGACCTTACATTGTTGTTGTCAACCCACAAACTGCTATTGTAGCCAGCCGATGCGAACTTGCATCCTATCCGTACCGTATGTAATCAAGAGGCGCATGTGTTGCCAGTTGGCTAAAAATCACACCCGTGTGAAGTGAGCAATGCAGATGTATCACACTGTGGGGGTCCCTGCAGTGGTCTGACTCCACCACAGTGTCCAGAGCGGAGTTAGGGCTCAAAAATCAAGGCTTGATAGGCAAGCAGTGATGCAGCTATATAGCCATAGCCTATGGCCTACACCAGGGGTTTTCAACCAGTGGTCTGGGGACCACCAGTGGTCCTTGAGAGGGTTCCAGGTGGTCCCCAGGCTAAATGATGGAAAGTTGGTTAACCAGATGTAACTCTTGAAAATGTAAAAATGAATGAATGGGGGGGGGGGGGATCATCCCCTTACAATAAAGGGTGCTGACCATATAAGGCAGGGGTTTTCAACCTTTTTCAACCCAGGGCCCACCATTTATTCAGCATTTGAGCCACGGACCACCAATTGAGGATATTTTTAGACCCACAGACCCCAAAAACTAAAGATTTCTTTTGCTTCTGTCCATGACCATTAATCTTCTAGTTGTGTAGATTTGGACTAATTCGCATGATGGATATTTTAACTCTTGAGAGTGTAAAAATTAAACCAAATGGATCCGCAAGGGTCCATTTGGTTTCATTTTTACGTTCTCAAGAGTTACATCTGGTTAACCAACTTAGCTGGGGAACACCTGGAACCCTCCCAAGGACCACTGGTGGTCCCCGGACCACCGGTTGAAAACCGCTGATATAAGGAGTTCCTCCCTGTCCCTAGTGAGGTAGTGTGGTTAAAAAAAAGAAAGCAGAGTTTCAGTTTGTTCTTTGGGAGAAAAGCCTTCATCCAATTACTATACAAGTTTCCTTCCTCCAATCAGTATCGAGTGGTGAGCGGGCGTACGGTTGGCCTGTTGCACTTCTCTCTAATGCAGAGTGTGTGCATGTGCACATATTGTGTGCGCGCACACACACACACACATACTGGGGAAACAAGGTTTCTGCCTGACAACATAATATTTACATACCTTATCAGAGGAACACAATATGGAGAAGAGTCCAGCCTCGAAATTACGATTTTTACAAATGTTGCTTTGTATGATTACCATCCTATGAAACGAAAGACCAACTTGCAGAGAGTTAACAAAGGGTTTTTTTTTCCCCTCATGACAACAGTGATAAATGATACCCACTTCTGTTTCTGCTCCTCTCAGGGATTTATTTGCTTAGCTGAATATAGCAAATAAACAGCTACATGCCTGCCGGTGTTTTTGAGAAATGTAGGAGCTGCTGCTGCTGCTGCCTATAGACTAGAGAATGGAGGGAGAAAAGGAATGTTAAAAATCTGTGTGGTAACCGCCCAGTGTTAGCAGCTAGTTAGACTGACTTGATGTATTTCACATACAGGTACGCCACCTTTCTGTATAGTCTTCCTCCACACATACACACAGAGCAGTCACTCTATGGAGGATGCTGCCATCTTACAATGGGTTAACAAGGGATTGACAGGGCTTGACACTAACACTTGCCCGGGGCAAGTAAAAAAAATGGTGGGGCAAGTGAAGACTGCTACCTGGTTGCCCGATCGGGCAAGTGTGCGACTTAGTGCGCTATAACACAACACAAGATAAATTTGTCTTGAAGGCAGTCATTGCGCTCTGCCTCTGTGTCTTTCCCTGCTTTCTAGCTATCCACAATTCCAGGCTGGATTTGTGAAACAAAACAGGCAACTTAACACATCAAAATGACCATTAATCTTCTACAGTGTAGACCTGGGCTAATTAAGATGATGAATTTTAACTCTTGAGAGCGTAAAAATGAAACCAAATGGACCCGCAAGGGTCCATTTGGTTTCATTTTTACGTTCTCAAGAGTTACATTTGGTTAACCAACTTAACTGGGGACCACCTTGAACCTGGGGGGCAAGTGACCATGACCTGAGCGCAAGTAGAACCTGACTTGCACTTGCCCAATGGGCAAGTGCCTCGGAGACCTTAGTGTCAACCCCTGATTGATGAGAAACACCCTGTGCACTGACATAAAAAGTCAATTTCCGGTCTGGAAAGGGACTGGCATTTTAGGCATGTAGCAGACGCTCTTATTTCAGAGTGACTTAAAAAAGATTGCAATACATCATACAGATTTGGTCCAGTACTCAGAGGAGCACCTGGAGATGTTACTTGGTGCTCCAAAAATGCGGCGACCCGCATCGCCGGGCCCTGGGACCCCTTTTTTACACTCCGTACAGACCGATCAATGTACAGTATACAGGACGATGGTTTGGGCGTTCCAATAGTGGCTAAGGCAGGGGTCGACATTATAAATGGCCCGACTGGCCCAAATGGCTTGCAATACACGTTCGGACCACCAGATGGCCCACCACACTGGCCCGGTGGGCCAGTAGGCCTCAAGCCATCTAGCTTTCTTATACAGTATATCTATGGCTCTGTCCAGGGGCGGATTGGCACATATTTTCCCACCGGGACAATTTTGCCTTTGACAGGCCACCCTGGGGGGGCAGCTGGTTAACCAGATGTAACTCTTTCAGAGCGTAAAAATGAAACCAAATGGACCCCTGCGGGTCCATTTGGTTTCATTTTTTTGCCACTAGTGCATTTTGGATCTTGTCCAGGCTATTAGGTGGCGCAGGCCACCGGGGAAACTCCCTGTACTCCAGATGGCCAATCCGCCCCTGGCTCTGTCTAATGAAACGCTGTGGCTGGCGTGGCTGGCTGCTGCCAGACCTCGCTCGGAGCTTAGCCTCGATCTCCAGGCTTACATCCACGCTGTGAAATGAACTGCCGTGCACGTCGCTTGTCAAAACTAAAACCGAGTCATAGTGGGACAACGTGTTTGACATTTTTAGCGCTATAAACTCCGCCGCCGCGTCCTCCTCTGTCCACACTAGCATGGGTATTGGGCGAAGTTTGCCATGCGCTAACGTATCCTCCTCCTCCTCTTCCTCATCATCATAAATCATAATACCAGACGAACTTAAAGGGGGTTCTCCGCCGCGAAAAGTCACAGATCATGCAAGTTCATCTTCTTTCTTAATAATAAAAAACAGCCCAGTTGATTGTTCAGATCAGAAGTGGAAACGACGAGTGTTGTAGATTATGCGTGCGTGCATGCATGTAGAGCCATGCGTGCAGACCACGACGCGTTGTTTATTGATTATTAAGTCTAATATTTATTTGTATTGCCTTTTTAAAAGGAGCATACATAAATGTATAGGATAGGTATCATTTGTCTACCAATGTGAATGTAGGCCCATATTAAATTTACGGTAGGCCTATTAAAAAATACTGGAGAGGCTAGTTAAAAATAAATAAATAAATATCCAGTTAAACTCCGGTTAGTCCTGTCAGCTAGTCGGCAACAAAATTAACCGTTACTGACATCCCTAATAAAAATACAAAAAAAAGGAAAAAGGGCGATTCCCCTGGGCCAGTGATTTTAATGGTGGGGCCAGTGATTTGGACAATCCACTGGCCCAAAGGGCCAGTGCCAAATTTCCCTTAATGTCGACCCTGCTATAGCCTAGTACTATTACCTGCATTCTACATCCATTAAAAATACTAGTAGTATTTTAGACTTTAGTTAGAGTTTTTTTTTACTGTCCCAGCTGTGTGGTGCTCAAGGGAGCTTTCCAGCCCTGGATTGACAGCTCATTGTAGGATTTCTGTTGCTCCTGTACACCTGAACTGAACACCACTTACGTGCACCCCTGATTATAGTTTACAATTTAAGCAGATTTTTGCAATACACTTTACAGTTTACACTGTAAGCACTAAAACACGGTAATACTTCAGGGGCCCTATTTTGATTGTCTTAAGTATCAGGCCTTAAGTCAAAACTTGAGGTGTGGCAAAGCTGTTTGGCTGTTTTGAGTGGCCAAACAGGTTGTCTTAAGTCTTAAGTCAAAACAAGTTTTGACTTAAAACTTAAGACCTGGTACTTAAGACAATAAAATAGGGCCCTAGACCTCCTCTATACTGTAAGTCACTGGTCTCTCAGTCTAATGAGGTGCTATCTAAACTACTGTACCTACTGTAGGAGGGTACTGCAAGTACTATGGGTTGGTATGTAATACTACTACTAAGTGCTATGCTTAGATGGAGTCTGAAAAGGTGTGTTTTCAGACTGCGGCGGAAGGTAGGGAGTGAGTCTGTGGTTCCGATTGCAGTGGGAAGTGCATTCCATAGTTTAGATAGGGAGTGAGTCTGTGGTTCCGATTGCAGTGTGAAGTTCATTCCATAGTTTAGATAGGGAGTGAGTCTGTGGTTCCGATTGCAGTGGGAAGTTCATTCCATAGTTTAGATAGGGAGTGAGTCTGTGGTTCCGATTGCAGTGTGAAGTTCATTCCATAGTTTAGATAGGGAGTGAGTCTGTGGTTCCGATTGCAGTGGGAAGTGCATTCCATAGTTTTGGGGCCAGGAGGGAGAAGTGCTTGGGGCGAGTGGATCGTTGGCCAGGGTTTTATGAGACCAGTAAGATATGGTGGAATCAAACCTTTGGTTGCTTTGAATGCACATTGGCTCAACATACAAGCTCAGCATTGATAAAGGCTGCCGGCCGCTAACTACAATTATATATTAAAAATAAAAATAAAAATGATGGTGGAGTACCTGTTAATTTGTGAATTCAGCACGCGTGATGTACCAGCTAAAAATGGAGCATCTCACTCGTCTGTGTGTTGCTGTTATCTCGGTTTTGCACTCCTGTCTGACAGTCAGATATGTGCCTTGTTATAGTCTTATTTTTCTTTCTCTCTCTGTGTGTACTTCACTCTCTCTCTCTCTCTCTCTCTCTCTCTCTCTCTCTCTCTCTCTCTCTCTCTCTCTCTCTCTCTCTCTCTCTCTCTCTCTCTCTCTCTCTCTCTCTCTTATACTTCCCCTATACCCAGGGTTGGCACCCCTTTAATGTCAAAAGCCAATTTTGGACCAAAAACATCAATACAAAATCTGTGTGGAGCCGCAAATATATTTGAGACGAGTCTTATATTGAAGTCAACGACGGCCATATTAAAGTCATATATTAAAGTCATATATTAAAGTCCACCCATTTTCAACATTCTAATATGTCATTAGTATACGCTAGAGGTGCTGGGTGGACATGATACAAATATTGCCCCATTCTGTGTTCCCAAGAAATGGAGGCCTGAAGAAAACCACTTCATATTGGACATTGTACTTGTTTCAAGTAAAGTAAAGTCCAGAGAGTCTGGAATTCAAACAAGTTAGTAACTAAAGTTCAAGTATTGGAAAATGGAAGGTGGAAATTTCTCAAAATTGTACAGTACTTGGTAAATGTACTTAGTTACTTTCCACCAATGCTTAAGCTGCTCTCATGTAAGGATTCTTTCTAGCTTAGAATAGAATTAGACAATATTAGCCTATTCAGTATCAGAGCACAATAGCAATAGTAGAAACACAATTAAAAAAATAAACATTACACACTAAACATTGCGGTGAGTGTTACGGCATTATTTAATTGCATGCTCTTGACAATATACCTTTAATTGGTTCAATAAAACCCTTTATGGATATTTTACAAATATTATTCACTTTGAAAATGTTTGGAGCTCTACAACACACTGTTGAAGCAAGCAGATTAGCTATAGCTTCACTATATTTTTCGCCCCTTGCAAAGGCCGGTTCTAAGCCAAGTCCTAAAACCATGCTTTCATCAGGTGAGAAAACACGGGAGGCTGTGCCAACAAAACAACCTCCAGACTAGCCTTTGTATCGGATGACAGCAGGGCAGAGAGCAGCTGGTTTGGTTCAGTGAAAGAGAAATAAACATGATAAATTATGTAAGCGTTTAAAAAAGGCCACTTTCTCCTATGAAAGCAAAGGTGCAGGTGCCATGCCCAGGCACTGGCCGGCAGCTCAAGTGTGCATGTGCATGTAACCCTCACCCACAATTCGTTGCATATGGATGACACACAGGGCTGTGACAAAAGAGAGGGCCACTATATTTCCACTCTCGATTTACAGGGTCCACTATATTACCACTCACACTTCACAGGGCCATATTTTTGAATGCAGTGACAGTGAGCCCTTACTATGTAAGCCAGACAGAAATGTCTTGGTCTGTTTGTCACATACTCCATATTTGGAGTATGTGAACTCCACCAGCTGGTAGATTTGGGCATGGTGTTTTTGCAATTTACAAGCCTACTGTAACCTACTGTAACCTACTGTGACCCACTGTAACCCACTGTGGCCTACTGTAACCTACTGTAGCCTACTGTACCCTACTGTAGTCTACTGTAGCCTACTGTAGCCTTCTGCGATCTGTAACTACTAGAGTTGCCCGATATTATCGTCCTCCCGATTTTATTGGCCGATAAAAGCATTCAAATTTCATATCGGAAAATATCGGTGTCGGTATTTAAAAGCTGGAAATTATGACTATTATGAGAGAGAGGTAGACCCCGCTGCTTAATTGCAGACCTCCCCCGCCCCATGCAGAGCCTCACGCACGTACACACCGCCAAGAGACAGAGCCCTCACCGCCTGCACAATCTACTGCGTTGCTGACTGCTGTTTTAAAATATTTCAATTAAGAGTTTGGGAATTCTCTGTAATCTTGGTAGAGATGGAGACAGAGAGCGGCACTCACCATAATGCGGTCCCAAATTGTTGAGATTTGATTCAGAATAGGCACCTTAACAGTTGAAGAACATTTTGGATCTTATTTATTTACTTAACAAATTCAAAACGTACCGAAACCGAACCGAAAATGTGGGCCCCATACTGAGGTACCGTACGAACCCACCCATGGGGTAACTGAACCGTTGCACCCCTAGTTAAAGGAGAATTCCACACCAAAACATATTGGGCGCAATCTACCTTGATTCCTGTGACATGATGCATTATGCTCTTGATTCTTGTCATAGATGCCCCTTTTTAGAAATGATTACAGACCGAAAGAAAAACAGAGATGACTTGAATTGCATTGAATTTCAACGGTTAGATGAATTCCATCAAACCGTTGAATTTGGATTTTCAAATAAAAAGTGGCGTTGTCAAATGCTTACAATTTGTGTGTGACTGTGAACGTGTCTGCATTTGGACATTGGCATTAAATTAGTTTAAAGTGGCATGAAAAAGCATTAAATGAGAGATGCTGATACCTGCAGGAACCCTGTAACCCCAAACAGACCCCAAAACTAAAGATTTATTTTGCTTTTTGGTCCACAATTCCAGGCTGCATTTGGGAAACAAACCAGTCCAACATACAGATCAAAATGAGCATTAATCTTCTACATTTTCTAATTAGACTTGGGCCAATTGGACCAAATGGACCCAATGGACCCGCAAGGGTCAATTTGGTTTCATGTTTATGCATGAAACCATCTTTGTTAACCAAAAATACCAAACAGAATAGGTCCATCACAAGCAGGTTGTCGTGGGCCGGTCTAGGCCAAATCACATTAAAAATGTCCGGGCTGTTTGTTTTTTTTTCGCCCAGTCCACCACTGCACACACACACACACACACACACACACACACACACACACACACACACACACACACACACACACACACACACACACACACACATGCACGCAATAGGCATACTGGCATAGGCAGCGGCGCATATTTCACACACACACACACACACACACACACACACACACACACACACACACACACACACACACACACACACACACACACACACGCGCCAGCATAATAACACACGGGAGTTAAATATGCATGTAGTCTGTTTGTTGCAGATTCCCACTGTTCCTTGGCCGTGCACCGCCATGTTTTCTTGTAGTCAGATTGGGAGTTAATGTGGGTAAGCATGATGCCAGCTCTACAGGGTGCCTGTAGCAGCATGATTACATCACCGCGCTTGACAGGGGCGGATGTAACATTTCCCAATTGGGGGGGCAGGGGAAAATGCTATGGCAGGAGAAAATACCATTTTCACATGTGAAAATTATGTTACGGGACTTTTATTAGGCAAGGTAAAACATCAGTAATAACATCAGTTGTTGTTGAAGTTGCAACAGACACGCAGCATGCATAAAACTAAAGGTCTGACTCAGAGAGTTTTCTGAAATGCTGTTGGTTTAGTGGTGACACAGCTGTAGTTACCGGTAGTTAGTAGCAATAGTAGTGTTTTGTAGTCATTTTAATTATAAGCACTTTAATTTTAATTTGTTTACATGCCATCGTGTTTGGTGGGGCAGACTGGGCATTTAGGGGGGCATTGCCCCCCCATGCTCATGCCTAGATCCGCCCCTGGCACTTGATCATGTCAGCGGCCGGGATCTCCCAGTGCTGGACTGGGCGAAAAAAATCGGCCCGGACATTTTTAGCATGATTTGGCCTAGGCCTGCCCACCACAACCAGCGTGTGATGGACCTATTCTAACTGGTATAGTTGGTTAACAAAGATGTAACTCTTTGAGAGCGTAAACATGAAACCAAATGGACCCTTGCGGGGTCCATTTGGTGAGTTTGGCGTGTTAACACTCTCAAGAGTTAAAATATTCATCTAAATTGGCCAAGTCTAGCGTTATGGGAAATATGAAATGTTAATCTATATAGTGTAGTGTTCCATGATATTTTGCCTGGTTGTGTCTTTAAGCAGCAACTCCTTGGTTTGAAAGCATGTCCCAAGCCAGTCAACCCTTTGATCAAGCTGTATGTAAAAGATACTGTGACACCTATTGTTTATGAAGAGGCAGCGACAGACGAAAGAGTGTATTGCATCGTACCTTTATGATTGTTATGTTAATCTGTGGGACAGCGTCTGGGGTATAAGAAGGGACTTAGGGAGAAGCTGAGGAGGTTGGTGGGAAGGAGAACATGACATGAAGATGTGCTGAGGGAGAGAATACTGCGAGATGTAGGCCAAGCCTGATAGACCGAGATGTTTTGTGCTTGTTGCTGTTCTGCTGAATAAACTCATAAGATATACCTTCACCTTCTGGTTGGAGATATATTATTTCCATAACACTAGTTAGAAAATTTAGAAGAGTGATGCTCATTTTGATCTGTACGTTTGACTGTTTTGTTTCCCAAATCCAGCCTTGAATTGTGGACCAAAAAGCAAAATAAAACTTTAGTTTTGGGGTCTGTTGGGGCTAAAATATCATCAAATGGTGGTCCTCCGTGGCTCAAAATCCTGAATGAATAGTGGGCCCGGGGATGAAAGAGGTTGGAAACCAGTGCTTTTAATCATACCATGATACCACCGGCCCCCTACGGGTCGTGGCCCACCGGGAGACCTCCCTGTATGCCCAATGGTCAATCGGACCCTGGGTTCTCCATTGGCCCGTGAGTCAGGATGACAGACCAACGACTGCCGCAGAGGACGCGTGTGACAGAAAAGGGGACGAACGCTGTCAGCCGTAGGGTGACGGGGACACCAAGGCAAAAAAAACCTCAGTGTTAATGCGACTCGAGAGAGAGAGAGGGTGTGCAAATGTGCCCGCGATGTAAACGGCGATGCGTGTGTGAACGCAAGCTGAGGGACACAAGCTGATAAATGAACAGTGATGGGGTCGCGTAACTGGAATCAGGGGCGGATCTAGGCATGGGCATGGGGGGGGAAATGCCCCCTGACTGCCCCACCAAACACGATGGCATGCAAAACAACCCCAATATATTTCAAATTAAAGTATTTAAAATGATTTGAAACACTACTACTGCTACTAACTAACTACAGCTGCATCACCACTAAACCAACAGCATTTCATCATTGAAAACAGAAAACTCTCTGAGTGAGACCTTTAGCTTTATGCATGCTGCGTGTCTGTTGCAACTTCAACAACAACTGATGTTATTATTGATGCTTTACTTGCCTAATAAAAGTCCTGTAACCAAAAATGGTATGGGTGCACCCATCCCATTTTCTCCTGCCCCCCCAATTGGGAAATGTTACATCCGCTGGAATAAGAAGTATCAGGGAGACGGAAGGCTGGCCAGAGGCTGCCATGATGACGGCGTGGAAGTAGGATGACAGAGATGACAGCCAAAGAAGAACAATCCGGCTCTGAGGCATGTGTGTCCCAAAAAGTGGTGGGGCGGACTCGGTGGCCACGTTTCTCTGGGGCACGACAACTCGCATAAGGATCTGTTTGTTTTGTGGTCTTTTTTAGATCTGCTGTTTTCACTAGCTTGACCGAAAAAAAACAACCCTTTGGTAACCTCTGCTCTAAGGAACATCTACCAGTTTGCACATTTGTTTTTTGTACAATTCCATCCATCCATCTTCTTCTGCTTATCTGAGGTCGGGTCTCTCCACCAGAGAGACCCAGACTTCCCTGTCCCGAGCAACATTGGTGACCTCCTCCTGGGGGATCCCGAGGCGATCCAAGGCCAGAGAGTCGATGTAATCCCTCCATCTGGTCCTTGGTCTGCCCCGGGGTCTCCTCCCAGTGGGACGTGCCTCGAGGACCTCCCTAGGGAGACGCTCGAGGGGCATCCTAACCAGATGCCCGAACCACCTCAGCTGGCTCCTTTCCAGGCGAAGGAGCAGCGGCTCTACTCCGAGTCTCTCCCGAGTGACTGAACCCGCCCGACCTTGTTCTTTCGGTCATGACTTTTTGTACAATTGCTCCTTTAATTTTAACATGTATGTACTGTATGTTGTACAGAAAAAAGGGGGGATACAGATCTTCAAACAAGACTCATCTTCATCACATGATTGCAGAGAGTATACTGATTTGCATGAGATTCGGATGAAATCTGTGCGACTAATGTAAACAATATGTTTAGAGAGACAATGATATTCCAAGGCCTCTAGGAAGTGAGCATAGTTGTACACAATTGTCGGTCAAATCAGGTATTGTAGCGCCACCATGAGGCTGTTATGGAAAAAAAATGTTGCATGGCATCGGTGAGCTAGTGGAAATGTGTGGGTGATCTGCCCGAGTTTTGTTTGAAACGGACCAATCGTGAGGTTTGGAAGCCAATCTTAGCCAATCAGGATGAAATATGGAAAATGGTCACCAACAATTGCGTAATGCATGGGTTTTCTTTTTTTTTTTCATTTACTTTTTATTGAGTTTTCAAAATTTTCACCACAAAACATGACAAGACAAACAGCAGGACAGGACAGGACAGGACAGGACAGGACAGGACAGGACAGGACAGGACAGGACACTACATTCAGGGGGAAATACTCATTAATAAAATACAAATGTCATTAATCATCCATGTATAAACTTACAGGTTCCACTTCTATGTGCTATATAAAATGTAAATAAAAGTAAATGATCAAATAAAATCAGGTCTTGTGGTAGAAATATGAATAATCCATCTAAGCCAGCTATCATTAAACACTTCATTCCGTAATGCATGGGTTTTCAACCTTTTTGATACCAGGGCCCACTATTTGTTCTGAATTTGAGCCACGGACCATCATTTGATTTTAGCCCCACAGACCCCAAAACTAAAGTTTTTTTTTCTGTTTAGACTGCAATTGCAGGATTGATTTTGGAAACATAACAGGCAAACCTAGATCTCTAGTTGTGTAGACTTGGGGCTAATTAAGATGATGAATATTTTAACTCTTGAGAGCGTAAAATGAAACGGTTTCATTTTTCAAATGGACCCGCAAGGTCAAGAGTTACATCTGGTTAACCAACTTAGCTGGGGACCACCTTGAACCCTCTCAAGGACCACTGGTGGTCCCCGGACCACCTGTTGAAAACCCCTGGCGTAATGCATGGGTGAAATGTGTACAAGTAATCAACAGAAATGTGTTTTGCCCAAATTGTCCCCCATGGAATATTTGTGACAGAGCTTCATGGTTGGCATCCAGGGTGAGCTGAAGATTAGCTGGTAACACACAGATGGACACACACACACACACACACACACACACACACACACACACACACACACACACACACACACACACACACACACACACACACACACACACACACACACACACACACACAGGATGGATTGCAAAGCATACTCTCCCCTTGCCTTCAGCCTGCCAGAGACTATATATTTCACTTATGAATACAGCTGATGGAACGTGTCGGAAACCAATTAAAGAAATGATGTCACTAAATGCAGTGCAGTTACACACTGCATTTAATCTGTGAGTTAACCCACGTTAATTCAGATGGAAGCAATCCATGTATAGCCCAAAAGGGACATTACTGGATTATTACATTTTACAGTGAGATGTGTGAAAGATCTAATCTTCTGATGTTATTACATAATTTAGAGATGGCTGTGCAAAGAAACTGTTTAGTGTGTGTGTGTGTGTGTGTGTGTGTGTGTGTGTGTGTGTGTGTGTGTGTGTGTGTGTGTTCCTGCGTTTTCTTTGTATTTCTTTCTGCATGGTCTACTCTCTACAATAAAGCGTTCATGTGCGCCCTCGTGACTCGATAAGGAATCTGTTTTTATGTAATTGTAGCATTACTCAATGAGCATCTCCAGGAGAGAATATTGCATTTGCAGGAGAGGCCCCTCACTCAGCTTTGCCAATACCTGCCTTCTACCCCACAACAGACTGCTGTGGGTCATGACTAAGTCATGGATTTAGTTATTTCATAAAAGCCTCTTTGTTTTCTGGTAATAAAAACAAAAACAAAACCAAAAAAATCCCCCTAAAACTTCCCAAAGCGTGCTTTCTTTTAGAAATACCCCAAAAATGTGGTCCATGTGACTACATTGAGAAATCCCTGAGAAAAGACAGCCACAGCCACGCTAATAAGATGAATCATTATTGAATTAGTGACGCTGTGTCTAAGCTAGCTTCGACACGCTAAACGTTGATTCTATCTGTCATCGCAGGATGTGACTGTGTGACTTTGGCGTGATGCTTGTGTGTCACTCACCACCAGCCCTGAACAACTCTCCTTTTAACTATCACTTTATACAAATCCTTTACACGCCAGTCAGACGCCTGCAACGAGATATCACTAAGACGTCTCATGCTGGCACTGGCCATATATGGAGCATTTCTTAAAGCTACTGGCTAATCATAAATGTTGACAATAAATTTCTATTCTAGATTCTACTTTCCGACGCTAGATTTTAGTTTACGATGCTAGATTCTAGTTTCTGATGCTAGATTCTAGTGTCCGGTGCTAGATTCTAGCTTCCAACGCTAGATTATGATGCTAGATACAAGGATAGGTGAAATAAAATAATGCAAATCAATCCCAGGCCTCTTCTGAGAAAAAAAAAAAACACTCTTAAACATCATTCCCATTTTCTGGCAAATCCAAACAAAGTTAAAGAAGAGAGGATGTCCACACACTGTGCTTAAGCTCTATACATTTTTATGATGCTCACAGGAGGATTCAACGTTTCGACCCCTCTGGGTCTTTAGCAGTAATGAGTGTAAATACAGAGTAGGCGTGTTTTTATACACCAGTATATGCAAGCTGTTTAGCAAGCAGTGCCTTTGATCTCAAAGGCACACCCACTTCAACTAATTAGGTTATACCATTTTCTTTTAAGTTACAATAAAGAACAAGCTCAGTACAAATATTTACAAATCGAACCACGGCCAACAATAAACAGTAAAACATGAATACAAAAACAAAGGTGCAGAAGAAAAATATGTGATTAAGTGTAAGCCAATGAATATTAAACGGCAATGTATAAAGCCTACCTAAGGACCATCAAGAATAATAATATATTAAAGGCTAGGGTGCAACATCAGCTATAAAGCCACACACATGCCTGAGACAAGGAGATGAGGCGTACTATTTGGAAGTGAAACGGAGGGCGACAACCTAAGTTACGTTAGTTCTCTTCCAGTTTGGCCATTTCCTTCATGTAGATCCCGATGCTTTCACTGTCGAACAGCACAAAGTACACCGTCTTGATGCTGGAAGACATGGTGGCCACGAAGTAGGTAGAGATGGCCTTCAGGATGATCTGTGCAGCGGCCTGTTTAGGGAAGCCATTTGTTCCGCTGCCGATAGACGGGAAGGCCACCGATTTGAGCTTCTTTTCTTCGGCCAGCGCCAAGCAGTTCTTCACCGTTTTGTCCAAAAGGTCTTCACACTCGTCGGAGCCCCAACTCGGACTGTGGCAGTGGATGACGTACTTGGCAGGTAGACCGAAACCAGCCGAGAGCACAGCACCGGCTACCTCTAGAGGGCCATTCTGTTTCTTCAGCTCCTGGATGGCGTCAACAAACTCCTCGCCTCCCTTCTCCTTCAGCGCGGCGCCTACGTGACCACTTGTAGAGAGGAAGGAGTTGGTCGGGTGAACGACAGCGTCGCTCTCGACGACGGAAATGTCCGCTTGCACCACTTGCAACTTCTGTCCCAGGAAGAGACTCTTGCTGGAGAGCATGGCGAAGCCATCTCCTGTGCTGTTCTTTCTACTCGGCTTCTTCGTCGCTGGCTTCTTGGAGGTCCTGGGTTCATCTTTATCGGGTGCGGGCAGGAGCGGCGTCTCCAGCTTCTTGCTGGAGGTCTTAGTTGAGTTCTTCTGTAGTCCATGGCTGGACATTGTGCACCAACAGCGTCAGGCTCAGCTTCAACGTTGAAATCCTGAGGCAGAGGCCCGGAGATTGTCTGGAGACAGAGGACGTGTAAGGCCGGGCTATATCAACAAGGACGAGCTCACACACACTGATGCATCCTCTGGTGTCTCCCTGCCTTTTATATTGAAATGGTAAACGACTGTAGGATCATGGGTAAAATAAGAACCTATCATCAGTCTAGATAATCACTGATGGTAGGTTGATTAGGTCACTTGATGCAGATAGTGCAGGAATACAATGAGTCGTTATCAGTGGTTGTATTCCTTTTGATTTGATCTCGTCACAGAAGTTCACAATACTTGCTAGCACCAAGATTTTTGGGCTTCTGTGCAAGGTCATAATAGTTTGGGATTTTTCATTTTAGTTTTGTTTTAGTTTTTACTTTTTATTTTCTAATTCAGTTAGTTTTAGTTACTTTTACAGCAGGTTTGCTAGTTTCTAATTTGTTTTTATTTTGGTGAAAATGCTATGTTTTAAGTTAGTTTTAGTTTCAGTTATTTCATTTTTCCTGCTTTGATGTATTTTTGAGGTACTGGACTCCCACCTAGGCTAGACTGTGCTAATGAAACTAGCAACAGTGTTATGATTCCATTCCTTCATTCGCAATGACTTCTGTGAGATTCTCTTCATGTTGTGATCAAAAGAACTGTTTATTTGAAATTGAGTTTCTGATGCTAGATTCTAGTGTCCGGTGCTATATTCTAGCTTCCAACGCTAGATTATGATGCTAGATACAAGGATAGGTGAAATAAAATAATGCAAATCAATCCCAGGGCAATTTTCCCCCTTCATCTTCTGAAAATAAAAACACTCTAAAACATCATTCCCATTTTCTGGCAAATCCAAACAAAGTTAAAGAAGAGAGGATGTCCACACACTGTGCTTAAGCTCCATGCATTTTTATGATGCTCACAGGAGGGTTCAACGTTTCGACCCCTCTGGGTCTTTAGCAGTAATGAGTGTAAATACAGAGTAGGCGTGTTTTTATACACCAGTATATGCAAGCTGTTTAGCAAGCAGTGCCTTTGATCTCAAAGGCACACCCACTTCATCAACTAATTAGGTTATACCATTTTCTTTTAAGTTACAATAAAGAACAAGCTCAGTACAAATATTTACAAATCGAACCACGGCCAACAATAAACAGTAAAACATAAATACAAAAACAAAGGTGCAGAAGAAAAATATGAGATTAAGTGTAAGCCAATGAATATTAAACGGCAATGTATAAAGTCTACTTAAGGACCATCAAGAATAATAATATATTAAAGGCTAGGGTGCAACATCAGCTATAAAGCCACACACATGCCTGAGACAAGGAGATGAGGCGTACTATTTGGAAGTGAAACGGAGGGCGACAACCTAAGTTACGTTAGTTCTCTTCCAGTTTGGCCATTTCCTTCATGTAGATCCCGATGCTTTTACTGTCGAACAGCACAAAGTACACCGTCTTGATGCTGGAAGACATGGTGGCCACGAAGTAGGTAGAGATGGCCTTCAGGATGATCTGTGCAGCGGCCTGTTTAGGGAAGCCATTTGTTCCGCTGCCGATAGACGGGAAGGCCACCGATTTGAGCTTCTTTTCTTCGGCCAGCGCCAAGCAGTTCTTCACCGTTTTGTCCAAAAGGTCTTCACACTCGTCGGAGCCCCAACTCGGACTGTGGCAGTGGATGACGTACTTGGCAGGTAGACCGAAACCAGCCGAGAGCACAGCACCGGCTACCTCTAGAGGGCCATTCTGTTTCTTCAGCTCCTGGATGGCGTCAACAAACTCCTCGCCTCCCTTCTCCTTCAGCGCGGCGCCTACGTGACCACTTGTAGAGAGGAAGGAGTTGGTCGGGTGAACGACAGCGTCGCTCTCGACGACGGAAATGTCCGCTTGCACCACTTGCAACTTCTGTCCCAGGAAGAGACTCTTGCTGGAGAGCATGGCGAAGCCATCTCCTGTGCTGTTCTTTCTACTCGGCTTCTTCGTCGCTGGCTTCTTGGAGGTCCTGGGTTCATCTTTATCGGGTGCGGGCAGGAGCGGCGTCTCCAGCTTCTTGCTGGAGGTCTTAGTTGAGTTCGTCTGTAGTTCATGGCTGGACATTGTGCACCAACAGCGTCAGGCTCAGCTTCAACGTTGAAATCCTGAGGCAGAGGCCCGGAGATTGTCTGGAGACAGAGGACGTGTAAGGCCGGGCTATATCAACAAGGACGAGCTCACACACACTGATGCATCCTCTGGTGTCTCCCTGCCTTTTATATTGAAATGGTAAACGACTGTAGGATCATGGGTAAAATAAGAACCTATCATCAGTCTAGATAATCACTGATGGTAGGTTGATTAGGTCACTTGATGCAGATAGTGCAGGAATACAATGAGTCGTTATCAGTGGTTGTATTCCTTTTGATTTGATCTCGTCACAGAAGTTCACAATACTTGCTAGCACCAAGATTTTTGGGCTTCTGTGCAAGGTCATAATAGTTTGGGATTTTTCATTTTAGTTTTGTTTTAGTTTTTACTTTTTATTTTCTAATTCAGTTAGTTTTAGTTACTTTTACAGCAGGTTTGCTAGTTTCTAATTTGTTTTTATTTTGGTGAAAATGCTATGTTTTAAGTTAGTTTTAGTTTCAGTTATTTCATTTTTCCTGCTTTGATGTATTTTTGAGGTACAGGACTCCCACCTAGGCTAGACTGTGCTAATGAAACTAGCAACAGTGTTATGATTCCATTCCTTCATTCGCAATGACTTCTGTGAGATTCTCTTCATGTTGTGATCAAAAGAACTGTTTATTTGAAATTGAGTTTGAATGATTGATTATATTTGGTGATAATAAAAAGAGCACATAGCACTTATTGCAACATAGAAGTCGGCATCAGAGAGGATGAAAACACAAGAAAGCCTTTTGGCTTATTCCATTGCGGTTATCAACAGCCAAACCAAAATGAACACTAAACAAGTTCCAACATGACATAACATCAACAAAGATCAATAACTATACAGATGGATATACTTTCATGCATGCATAAGAGAATCTCGGAGTGGGATACTGTAGCTAGTTTTGGCAGAACGCTCACCTCAGAATACAGTTGCCTTGGGTGTAGAATGGTCTCTGCCTAATAGTCGTGAACCTTACCTCATTCCTAACTTTATCCCCAGTAAAATGGTGCCAGATCCTAACCCCTATCTAACCCCCTATTCCTAAAATTAACCTCAGCTAAACTATGCCTAACCCTAAGCGTTGGGAACACTGTCTCCTGTGAGTCAGTCATTAGCTCAGTAACAGTACAATACAGTCACTGTCCAGAGTACAGTGCAGTATGCACACAGCACACAGTACAGTATGACTACATTATGGACATACTCATACACAGTAGAGCACCATGACAACACTAGAATAGAGTACAGTATGCACTCAGTACAGAGTGAGGTACTGTACAATAACTAGTTACACCACTCAGTTTGTACGTGTGTGATTTTCATCCAGGTCAAATGAACGCTCACGCAAAGCAATGACATATCAGATGTAACTCTCAAGAGTTACATCTGGTTAACCAACTCAGCTGGGGACCTCCTGGAACCCTCTCAGGGACCACTGGTGGTCCCCGGACTCCTGTTGAAAACCCCTGAGCTAGTTTTTATTTTCTGTGGATAAGAATGTGTAATTGTTCAATTTGTGGCATCAAGACTTTGTCGGGTGTCTCGGCATGTCAACTTTGTCTCTCCTCCTCTCCGCAGGACATTGAAAGATCTCTGGTCTGATGCTGCCATCAATTGCCATGGAAACTGATGCCAGTCACATGTTGGAGGCTGCCCTGGAGCAGATGGATGACATTATAGCAGGTAGGCCTCCAACCGGGAGCCTTGACAGTTGAAACCTGTATTTGTCCCTACGCCTAACGCAAGGCGCATCCCAATAACCCTTTCTGTCCTAACATTATGTTATACTTTAGCTATTGAGAAATTACAGATCTACAAGCTCATAGTGCGCCACTGAGTGGCGCGCTATGAGCTTGTAGGTCTGCTATTTTTGAAAAATCGTGAAAATGTGGTGCACATCTTGGTATGAAATATGTTGAGCATCAGTGACACAGCAAAATAGTTTTTTTTTTTTTTTTTTTTTTTTTTTTTTGAGAAATACTAGAATGGAGTGTCAGAGACTAGACTGTAGTGTCATAAACTAGAATGTATTGTCAGAAACTAGAATCTAGTGTCATAAAGTAGAATCTAGTGTCAGAAACTAGAATCTAGTGTCAAAAACTAGAATATAGTGTCAGAAACTAGAATCTAGTGTCAGAAACTAGAATCTAGTGTCAGAAACTAGAATCTAGTGTCAAAAACTAGAATCTAGTGTCAGAAACTAGAATCTAGTGTCATAAACTAGAATCTAGTATCAGAAACTAGAATCTAGTGTCATAAACTAGAATCTAGTGTCAGAAACTAGAATGTATTGTCAGAAACTAGAATCTAGTGTCAAAAACTAGAATCTAGTGTCAGAAACTAGAATGTATTGTCAGAAACTAGAATCTAGTGTCAAAAACTAGAATATAGTGTCAGAAACTAGAATCTAGTGTCAGAAACTAGAATCTAGTGTCAGAAACTAGAATCTAGTGTCAGAAACTAGAATCTAGTGTCATAAACTAGAATCTAGTATCAGAAACTAGAATCTAGTGTCATAAACTAGAATCTAGTGTCAGAAACTAGAATGTAGTGTCAGAAACTAGAATCTAGTGTCATAAACTAGAATCTTTGTGTCAGAAACTAGAAGGTAGTGTCAGAAACTATGTTGTAGAACCTAGTGTCAGAAACTATCTAGAGTCAGGAATTAGAATCTTGCGTCAGCAGCTAGTGACTTGTTGTTACCGTAAGCAGTAGTTGTGTATTGGCATCACACTGTTTCTTCTGGTGTGCAGAACTGGATCAACCCTATAACACAAAAGCACAAACATCATTTGTGAATTTAGAATGCTGCTTTGAAAGGAAAATAACACAAGAAACTAATTAAAGAAAACAACAGTCGCACACAAATAGGCTACAAATGCGATAGAAAAAGACTAAGATATAAAAGAATACCGAGACCAAACGCAAAACTGCCCAGATAGGTGTATGCGATGCCATGCAAAACAACCCAAGATATTTCAAATTAAAGTGCTTATATTTAAAATGATTTGAAACACTACTAATGCTACTAACTACAATTTTGGCAGACCTTCAACAACTGATGTTATTATTGATGATTGCTGATGATTGCTTTACTTGACTAATAAAAGCCCTGTAACCGAAAATGGTATGGGTGCGGCTTCATCGCCCGTGGCCCCATACCATTTTCTCTTGCCCCTCCAACATGTTCTCTTGCCCTCCCAAATGGTACATGTTACATCCGCCCCTGCTTACATGTATGATTCGATACCATACAGGCCACTTTCCCACCCAAAGAAATTCCTGTTTCTTTCTATTCTTTATGTTTTATGATGGCTTATAACACATCTATTCTGCATCTTACAACCTGAACGCTTTGGTTCCCACTTCAGGGCCTAAAGAAGTATTTTTTGGGGGCTCCAGTTCTGGAAAATATTTTAGGATTTCTGAACCAATTCATTTTTACAAAAAAAAACCAAAAGGTTCATCTCCAGTGGATAAGGGGCTGCAGAGTCTTGAGACATTTGATTTGACATCGCTGTAGTGTATTGATCCACTGCAAACCTGCCTCAGCCGGTACCATAGACTGTAAATTACACACATAGCTGTTTCCAAAGAGAATTGCGTGCAGATCTAACGCGCCGCTCTCATGTTTCAACACAGCTGTTTTGCTAACCTATAGTAATGAGAGGTCTAAGCCTAAACCTTTATGCGTGTGCTTACATGAGTCCTGACAGTGATGACACATGTAAGCATCATCACTGAATAGATGACACGACGCAAACACGCGCGTGTTTGTGTTAACTGACTAAGTAATTGTGATGCAAACATCGGTATCGGCCAAGACAAGAATTTCCATATGGGTGAATCCCTACTAATTACCAATTTAGTACCAAGTGTAGAACACAGAGGGTGGGGGTTAGAGCTGTGTGTGTGTGTGTGTGTGTGTGTGTGTGTGTGTGTGTGTGTGTGTGTGTGTGTGTGTGTGTGTGTGTGTGTGTGTGTGTGTGTGTGTGTGTGTGTGTGTGTGTGTGTGTGTGTGTGTGTGTGTGTGTGTGTGTGCGTGCGTGCGTGCGTGCGTGCGTGCGTGCGTGCGTGCGTGCGTGCGTGCGTGCGTGCGTGCGTGCGTGCGTGCGTGCGTGCGTGCGCGCGCGCGCGTGCGTGCGTGCGTGCATGCCCTCACACCCGTGTGTGTGCGTGTGTCTGTGCTTGCTTCATGGGATCTTCTTCCCTGCCAGCAATAGCAACGTCATTGCCAAGACGATTTAACTAACAGGGGGCAAATGCTTAATGTGGCCTGTCAACGAGTGTGTGTGTGTGTGTGTGTGTGTGTGTGTGTGTGTGTGTGTGTGTGTGTGTGTGTGTGTGTGTGTGTGTGTGTGTGTGTGTGTGTGTGTGTGTGTGTGTGTGTGTGTGTGTGTGTGTGCCACAATCCTTGGGCGAAAATAATGCCATGTTACTGAGTGAAAGCTAACAGCAGGCGGGAAACTCTCCAATTAGACGTGGAACAGGAGAAATAACACAAGGCAGAGGACACAGTAGTGACACCCAGGCTTTATGCCTCATAAACAGACACGTTGATTTAATCACTCCAATGTCACCCAGTGGCGTAACTACATTAGGTCTAGTTAAAGGTAGGGGAAGTGATTTCACTTTTGTCAGATATCACCCAAAAAAAAAAAAAATTCTGTTAAAATGCTCTATTATAAGGTGTGGAAACCACATATGGAGTTTCCCCCTCCCCCACGTTAGAAGAGGAGCTAATAAAAGTTCCCCAGGTCACCACAATTCTCCTCCAATCAGGAGAGAGCAGCAGGTTCACATAGTGTAGCTACTTTTGGGGGCCCCTAGTGCACCAGGCTGGTACTACACCATGAATTTCAAATCACTTCCCCTACCTTTAAAGGTAATAAAGGCGACTTTAGTGTGTACAAACACTGTGTTTGTAAACAGATTTGTTTACAAACATAATCTAACTCCACCTCACCTCCACTCTATTGGCCCATTATGAATCTGCTGGAGACGGCTGTGCTGTGATTGGCTGAAACGCTGCAAGCATCATCACTGAATTGATTGATGTGATTGGCTACAGAGCTGCCTCACCCCACACAGCTCCCTCCCCTTCACACTTTAGTTCCGCCTGTTACTGAGCCCGACGAAAGTTTTGTTTTCATGATTTGTTGACAACAACAAAGTTCTGGACCTTCTGCAGGACAAAGCAAGTGTCTGTATGCAGGGAAACAGCTGCAGCGCCAAAGCAGAATCAACGTAGAGGGAAAAAATGCAAAAAATCGAGCTATATATCTATGTTCGATTTTTGGCAAAAAAAAAAAAATGCATCTATTACTTAATATACAAATATATATTTGTATTTGATATTGATATCATAGCAGAAGGAATCACGTTACGTTATATTGGAGTATCGAGTCTATATATACAGTGTATATATATATTTTGCCTACCCCTACATTCTTAGCTTTAGGGATTTTTTTTTGCTAGGGCATTCGAACATGGGGTTATGTACTTTTTATTATTATTTGCTATAGTCCTATAAAGTTGTCATTTAAAAGCCTTTTTCAGGTGTTTCAGAGTGAATGAAAACCGGTGCCACAACAGTGTCACAGGGGGGCAGGGGACACGCCCCCCAGGTGCATTCTCTCCATATTTTGACTTCTCTGTCTCCTGAGATGTACTGCAGGGGTTTTCAACAGGTGGTCCGGGGACCACCAGTGGTCCCTGAGCGGGTTCCAGGTGGTCCCCAGCTAAGTTGCTTAACCAGATGTAACTCTTGAGAACGTAAAAATGAAACCAAATGGACCCTGGCGGGTCCATTTGGTTTCATTTTCACACTCTCAAGAGTTAGAATATCTCTCATGTGAATTAGTCCAAGTCTATACAACTTGAAGATTAATGGTCATGGACAGAAGCAAAAAATAAATCTTTAGTTTTGGGGACTGTGGGGCTAAAAAATGTCCTCAAATGGTGGTCCGTGGCTCAAATGCTGAATGAATGGTGGTCCCTGGGATCAAAAAGGTTGAAAACCCCTGATGTACTGTATCACTTGTCAGTAGCCTACATCTCAAGGGGCAAAAAATGTGAGTGCTTCCACCGCTGAATGTTATGTGTGCAGCTGTTTTCTCTAATGATCTGTTAGCTGTTGCACACCAGGGCCGGATCTAGGCATGGGCATGGGGGGGGGGGCAATGCCCCCCTAAATGCCCATTCTGCCCCACCAAACATGATGCCATGCAAAACAACCCACAATATTTCAAATTAAAGTCCCTATATTTAAAATAATTTGAACCACTACTACTGCTGCTAACTAACTACAGCTGTGTCACCACTAAACCAACAGCATTTCATCATTGAAAACAGAAAACTCTCTGAGTCAGACCTTTAGCTTTATGCATGCTGCGTGTCTGTTGCAACTTCAACAGGAACTGATGTTGTTGTTGATGCTTTACTTGACTAATAAAAGTCCGCACCCATGGTATGGGTGCGGCTTGGGTGGGGCTTGAAGCCGCCCCCATACCATTTTCTCTTGCCCCTCCAACATGTTCTCTTGCCCCCCCAAATGGGACATGTTACATCCGTCCCTGTTGCACACACTGCTGGCTAGCAACAAAAGAAAAAAGAAAACACGTGACCTCATCAAGGTCAACCGTTTGAATGCCTCTCCTCGATGACCACAAATAGAACGGCATTAAAAATCCCATTAGAGATATGATCAGCCAATCATTAACGAGGAAATTAGAAGCGTTTATCTGCGCGCTCTGACATGGCCGTCAGATTGCATTCCAGAATGAAGTGCCTGGGTTCAACATGTCATTAATGGGAGCAATATCCACAGCACTTTGCTGACTGGAGATGTCTTTGATGGAACTGTTTTTTACTTGTATGGTTTGGAAACAAATGGTGCTGCCATCTGGTGGTTGAAGGTGCATCATCTCTGACTAAGAGAAAAACACTTAAAATGTGCAGCATGCTGCGTGCTATCCTGTATTTGTGGTCAATTCAATGGAACTAAATGACATATACATATACTGTATTTGTAAGAATATGAATATTTAAGTTTTTCTTCTCTTGTACTTTTTTCATAGACACGGTTGATTAACTGTAGCTTGCAAGTTCAGCAGTCTGATAGTAGTGGAACAGTAGTTTGTAGTTAGACAGGGCTAATGGTAGTAGTTGGGAAGGGTTAATAGGTTAATAGTAGTTAGTACATTAGTTTGTAGTTGGACAGTGTTGACAGCAGTGGAAGAGTAGTTTGTTTATAGTTTGAGTTGCGTGTGGGTGTGTGTGTGTGTGTGTGTGTGTGTGTGTGTGTGTGTGTGTGTGTGTGTACTATGTGCGCGCACATGTTCACATTTGTATATATCCCCTTGCTTGCATATCCAGCGCCTACACAATCAAGGGTTGCTTTACTGCTACAGTTAGACAATGAATTCTAACCATTGGCTTCAGGATAGCTCTCTCTGGCTGCGCTGTGCAGCTGTGCCGGCCTCTATCCTGGCTCACAGGCAGCAAATTACAAGCAGCAAGATTCCAAAGAGGACAGCACATCACATGTTGTTTATATCATGTGCTCTTTCTCATGTACATGAAGGGATTGTTTTGTTAGGGCTATTTGGCAAGCGCAATGGCTAACTTCATCTAGTGACTAGTCAACCATCACGCGCGTGCAGGCCGAATGCACGCGCACACACACACACACACACACACACGCACACACGCACACACACACACACACACACACACACACACACACACGCACACACACACGCAGGCACGCATGCATGCAGACACAGTGTGTGCTCATGCAGATGCATCGTTGTTTCTGTAAGTGCCGAGGGAAAGCTGACACATGGACACTTTGTGAAGGAGGATGTATGTCTTTGATTAGTTCCGTTTTCCTACAACTGTGGTGCATTCAGTGTTGCCAACTGCCAAAATCCAAAATGCACTAGTGGCACTATTTATTCTGCATTTTAGCCACGGAGGACCAGCATTTGATGTTGAGTTTAGCAGAGATAACTGGCAAAATGTTGGTCAAAGTGGCAAGTCTTCTACATTTTGAAAATGTGTAGATTCTTGGAAATTAGGTAATTCAGATGTTTGAATATACATGTAATTTTAACTCTTGAGAGCGTAAAATGATCTATAAGGGTCCATTTGGTTACCAATGGTCCTTTCTAGGAACGAAGGAGGACTCTATCATAGGAGGAAAAATGGTCTAGATTTTCCGCCAGGAGTTTTTCACTAATTTTGGCGCTAGGGTTTTTTGAAAAAATCTAAATATGGTGACAAATCCGCCAATGGGTTAAAGGGGTACTCCACTTTCAAAAAAAACTTTTGGTCATATTATGGTCTACCCAGCCTCATGTGAACACACCAGACAGTTTATAAGTTACTCCTTTCAGTATTTAGATATTTGATGTTCATTAATCTGCCGGTGCGTCCTTCCTATACAAACCCATTATAACTTGAAACTCCATTTTAACCATAACAGATCATTCGAAAACAACCCATCTTTTTTCTGGTGACTGATATTGTCCTCCTAATAAGTAATCCTCTCTCTGCCCCTCCTCATGCAGGCTCCAAGGCGGCAGCGGCAGAGTTCAACGGTCTGTATGAGATGGGCTCTCCAGTGAGCGTTGGAGGTGGTCCTCTGCAGGTGAGCGGCGGCGGTGGGGGTCCTCTGCAGGTCCTTCACCTAGCTGAGGAGCTGAAGCTGGCCCTGGAGCTGCACAGCGGTCACGACGCCCGCGGCAGCCTCAGGTCGCAGCTGCCTCCAGAGACGGCTGACGCTCTCATAGACTGGCTGCTCAGCGGAACCGTGAGTACTACTAGCTTGTTTTGGGCTAATTCTCCCTACTGTAGCAGTGGGTTTCAACCTTTTTGACACCAGGGCCCACTACCTATTCAACATTTGAGCCACGGACCACCATTTAGCCCCACAGACCCCGAAAAGTTTATTTTTGCTTTTGTCTACAATAACAGGCTGGATTTTGGATGCAAAACAGGCAAACATAGATCAAAAATAATAGCAATTCCTCTACATTCTCTAGTTGTGTAGACCTGGGCTGATTTACATGATGAATATTTTAACTCTTGAGAGTGTAAACATGAAACCAAACGGACCTTTCATTTTTACGTTTCATTTTTACGCTCTCAAAGAGTTACATCTGGTTAACCAACTCTCCATCATTTATGGTATAAAGGTATGGTATAAAGTTTACACTGTACACTAGAAGTAGTTTGGATTGCTGGGACTTGAAGAGAGTTAGTGTTTATTGCGCCGTTCACTTACTCAACTCCTCAATGGAAACATAGATGGGGTGCTTCCATGTTATTTTTGTCCAGTCACCCAACCTGAGAAATGTGTAAAACAAACACAGCACATGCTGTTTCACAACATGCTTTAACAGAAGTACAGCCTAACTCCAGGCAGATTGCTTTTTTTCTGGTGGGAGGAGGGAGGAGGGGGTGTGCTGACGTCATGGACCTAAATTCAAAGCAATCGTTGACAGAATCGCTTCTGAAAACCGTGATGGATGCGTATATACAGAACATATTCGTGGTTCCTGTATCGCCACTCCCATAATAGACAGTGCATTCATCATCATCATGGGAGCAAAATATCATTCTCTCATACATGTAAAAACAACAGACGAGAGATGTCGTTAAAAGATCATTAACAGTAAAAACTTAAAAAGTCATTAGAAACGTTAATCGTTTGGCGTCCTGCAGCCACACCAGGCACAGTTGGCGATGCCATAGACTTTTCTCTCCCCCTGCATGCATCGCTAGACTCAACATGCTTTTAGAAGCAGAGTGGCTCGTATTTGGCGCCGCAGAAAAATGATCAGACACGAGACATTAAACCCTTTACTAAGAGCAGCAGCTGCGAGGAGTCATAGAGAGGTTTTCACTGTGGAATATTTTTGTTTATAGTGTGTGGAGTTGTTTTTTTTTTTTTATCCGCCCCCTTTTTTCTAACCAAAGGTCGGTTGTTCATAACAAATTAGTTCAGCGAGTCTGGATCGATCCTTTCATTCGGCAGCTGTGGGGAGTCGGGACAGTACCAAAATATGTGTGACTTATTTGGTGTAGCAATATTGGTTTTGGTTTTTAGTTTTTAGTCACAGTCTTTTGTTTAACTTTTCACCATATATTAGTCATCCAAATTCCGAAACATCATAAGAAATAAAATGTATTTGTCAGTCAGTATACTGCATGCAATGCGTCGTGAACATAGCTGATTCATTTATAGGGGAATTCCACCCATTTTCCACATTTTTTCTGAGAGTGTACAAATGCAACCAAATGAACCCTTACGGGTTCATTTGGTTCCATTTATACGGCAGATCTACAACCTCACAATGTGCTGGTGTGACTGACGTCTTGTGAGCTTATAGATCTGCCGTTCTCAGTACACAACTTGAATGACCTTTAATTCTATTGGTCCTCTTTTTCACTAGAGCCAGTTTAGTCTATTTTTTGGAGGGAACAAAATATAATGTATTGTAGTCTTTGTATTTAGTTTTCATTGTTCAGTTATAAGTGAAAAAATCGCTGAAAACAGAAAAAAAAATCATCACATTTACAAATGTCCTCTTTGATAAATTCACTTTGGTTAGCATAGCCTCTCATTTTTTATTGTTATATTTATTTTTATATTTGTTTTGGCTTATTGCCTTTTAATGATAGTATTTAGTGAAGACAGACAGGAAAGAGAGAAGAGAAAGTGGAGGGACATGCAAAGCTCATCATGAACAGGATTTGAACACACGGCACGCTGTCAGGCCAAAGCCTATATATGGCATGGGCCTGGACCACCAGGTCAGTAAGTGATTGATTAATTGATTGATTGATTGAATAGTTTATTGGCAAAATAGTAATAGATATATGGTACAGTCAGACATAACTGAAATCAGTAGAGGGGACAGTCAAACACAGCCAATGGGATAACCGGAAAAATAAAAGTTTTTTTGCGGTCTTGTCCATTCATTGTTGCTAAGTTCACTCCATTGAAGGAGAGCAGATCATGTTAAGTTTGAGACCTTGGTATAGAACTGAACTCGGACACTGACAGACAGGTACTTTCGCTAACAAACGCGAGGAGGCGCGAGGAGTGCTGTAAACGAGGACAGGCCGGCCGAGGTGAAGAGTCAGGGGGTGAAGGAGAGGAATTTCGCTGGAGTCCTAGACAACAACTATTCCTGGAGCCTGTGATGAGGTCGTCCTGACGCGTCTCTGTGAGGTCTCAGACTCTCACAGGCAGGGGTTGACACTAAGGTCTCTGAGGCACTTCCCCGTCGGGCGAGTGCAAGTCAGGTTCTACTTGCCCCTCAGGTCACGGTCACTTGCCCCCCAAAAATATATTGTAAATTTTACATTTAAGTTTACTTCCTACTTGGGTGCTTTAAACCAGGGGTTTTCAACAGGTGGTCCCTGAGAGGGTTCCAGGTGGTCCCCAGCTAAGTCGGTTAACCAGATGTAACTCTTGAGAATGTAAAAATGAAACCAAATGGACCCTTGCGGGTCCATTTGGTTTCATTTTTACACTCTCAAGAGTTAAAATTCATCATCTTAATTAGCCCAGGTCGCAATGACCACCTTAAGACAAATTTATCTTGTGTTGTGTTATAGTGCACTAAGTTGCACACTTGCCCGATCGGGCAACCAGGTAGCAGTCTTCACTTGCCCCACCATTTTTTTTACTTGCCCCGGGCAAGCAGGCAAGTGTTAGTGTCAAGCCCTGCACAGGCCTTTCTTGGTCCACGACCCAGAGTATAGTCTGAGACGAACGGAGGGGAAGGGAGTCCCCAGCACACAAATCAATGTCCTTTCCTTGTCGTTCTTTTTATTTATTTACCTCTTGCACACAGAGACGGCGGACGTATTTCAACTTAACAGGTCTTCCTCAGCGTTGTCATGGAGTGTTAACGGGACGTCTGCTTTGCAGTCATTTTTTCCAGGCTAAGAAGTTTTTTAAGTTGTCCCACCACTTCCTGAGACAGCTTTGTGGCTGGCTGTCTGATTGGTCTGGCTGTGA
>CM076969.1:6086086-6096086 GCA_039105355.1 Benthosema pterotum
GGGGTATGATGTTCGAGAGACCCGAAACCCCAATGAGCTTAGGATACATCACTGAAGACACGTCCCAGGTTGCATCCATTCGATGTATTAAAAAAAACCTTTCTATATGATTTTTATGAGCCAAATTCATTTCAAGTGATACAAATCCCCATTTTAATCTAATAATCTAATCTAATAATTAGGATAATGAATAACTAAAATAGAAATTGGTCTAATTCTGATAAATTGTACTTAAGTTGTTTTAAGTTGTTTCTATATGATTTTGATGTGCTGAAACCACTCTGCCATATGCCAAGTGATATGAGGCAGATTTTTTTTCTGGAAACCAAGCTCACAGGGCTTTTATAAGATGTGCCTGTAGGCCACTAAAAGTATAGACCTATTCCATTTCATGGTGATTATGCAATACAGCAAAAAATCATAAACAACAAAAGTACATCAAAAATTATAGCCAATTTCCAATTTTCGTAATTGCTTATTATAACTACTAAATTTCTAACAAAACCGTCACTTGTATCACTTGACATACGGCAGAAATGGATTCAGGACATCAAAACCGGACACTTTTGCCTGTGACCAAAAAGAGAGATTTAAGACTTACTTATGAGCTTGTAGATTGTTTCTTAGATTTACTTTGACTTATTAATGAAGTTACTTTAGAGAAAATCATTTCATTTTGAATTTGATAAACAATTTTAATAATTGAAAAAACAATTTTAATAACTGAGAAAAACAAATAAAAATAATAAAGGAAACAACAAACACAATAATAATGAGGGTAATAATAATAATAATTAACAATTATAAGGGTAATAATAATAATGGGACCACATTTTTTTATCTTCCCAGGGGAGAAATTTGTCTAGCATTACATGCACATTACAATATGCCTCCAATTTAGGCAAATCAGACGCTCTTAAAGGGGTATTTCACTTTCAAAAAAACGTTTTGTCTTTTTATGGTCTACTCAGTTCCATGCACATTAACCCCTTTATATACTGATCTCCCCCAAATCCAATAAAATACACATTTTGAGAGATAAATGCATTTTCCTCCAGTTTGCTTAACAAAACAGCTATAGTACCTGAATGTTCAGATGGCACTTGCCTGGAAAGCTTCACACAAAAAGGATGAGGAGAGTGTGGTAGTCAGACCTCAAGAGTGAAGTATAGCTACAATGGAGTCAGTGCTGCCATTTGGGGCCAATACATTGACCCTTTGAGATCACAAGCTTCTGGGCTAGAAACATTGTTAATAGGAGGAGATATGTATATGATAGGTTACTTCTTGCTGATCCCTGCTGGCTGACCTGGTATTATAATCAGAGTACCTAGTAGTAAAAGAATAGGTAGACATCAATGGCAATGACAACTGCGTCAGCCGCATCCCTTCCGACCTGGAATGACATTGTCAATGTTGACATGGCTTTTTAAACTTGTATTCCACCCTCTGTGAACATCACAGTTAAGAATGGTGCCATTGCATAGGCCTACACATGACCATTGAATAGATAGAATTTAGTTAATATACTTCTGGCAACTGGTGTGACAACTCGTGTGATGACCACATTCATGAGTTTGATTTAAGCATATTTGCATGAATTGAAATTCCAAAACCAAATAGACAAACGATAGGAAGCGCTTGTTGTCTTTAGACGGACCACCCTGGAGCTATTCAGTCACTGTCCTATGCATGTGGGCGGTGCTTCAAAGCACCCACACGGCTAGGGTTTGTTGGTAAATCAAGCGCTCCCTTCCCCAGGTCATCTTCACAATACAGTGGAAAGAAATAGCGCACCTGGGTTTGTTATTATCTGATTCAAGGTGTGGAGTATTGGGACTAAGAGTTTTAGAATCAATCATACACAGCACTTTGACATACACATGAATTATAAGGACATTTTAAGAATTATCAGGACCTTCTGGCAGTCAAATTTGGGCATGAACGGATGAATATGCATCATCATCATCATCATCATCATCATCAATACTATAATTCAGAAAATGTCTGTCTGAATGTCTGAAACCGCCATTACTCCTCGCTGGCTGCACCAATCGCTCACACGGTTTCACACGGTTGTTAACCATAATATTAGGAAGAGACTGACAAAGCCCTTTTTTCAAAATTAACGCATTATATTGGATCACCACATCATACATATATGGGGATACTCTGACCTCACGCACCATGGTTTGATTATGTTTGAGTCACCACGTCATACCTATATGGGATACTCTGACCTCACGCCCCAGGGTTTCATTATGTCTGAGTCACCACATCATGCCTATTATGGGGATACATGTGACGTAGTGCTTTGTAGACGTAAAGCTTCATAGACGTAATAGGGAAATGTAGCAGTGCTGAAGACGTGTCCCAGATCACAAATACAACGGGCACAAACGGCATGATAGACATTTTAACAGGTAGTTAATTAATAACACATTCCACAAATAAAATGCATAATTGTGCATTAGATACTATACAACTCTATTTCGGGTGGATGTTTTTGTATTTCTGGCATCAGGGGGTTAATAACTACAAAATGTCAAAGGGATATTAGCAGGCACCCTCTTGAATTCTTAAGAGGTTGCCCTAAGCTACAAGACTCGGTTCAGCCCAAAAACAGCGCGCCGGCTCCCAACTAAAGTATATGGGAATGCTAAAGAACATATTAAACCATTGATTAGTGCTAAAATATGAGAAAACAAAGGATTGCTTTCCAGAAAGGCACACTTTTCAATATGTGAAGACACAAATTGTCTACAACATAACATCTGCCCATGATAAACATCTCTCACTCTTCATTGGCAATTTTAGAACCTCATACAGGTTCAGCATAATAGCTTCTTCACTTGGACAGGATACCACCAAATATGACTAAATTCAATAGACTATGCTGAGCTAATATTGTTCTGCTAAAGACATGGAGAAGTTGGAAGAGTTACACAACAACACTGCTCTAACAGGGAGACAGCATATGTTAGGATGTTGATATTTGCCTTATAATTTACTAATAGACATAGATACTAGAAATTGAGATTGATACTGGGGCAATGTAAGATTACCAAAAAACACACATTAATGCACCTGCATGGGTTTTGTCCAGACTGCTTCAACCAACCAAAAGATTTAGGCAGTTTGCCTGTAGAGTGCAGGGTCGTTAATTAGGCTGCATTGCTTAATTAACGACCCAACCATTGCAGTATGGGGGAAGGGCAGCAGTTGAACTGAGCTTACAGAACTACAGCAGTGAATTGTTCTTACAGGTGAAAGACAAAATCAGAGTATCCTGTTATTGCATCATACTGATTTTTGCCTCACACAAACATCTATTCTAATCACATAGTATACGTGTATTTAAACTGGCTAAAATAAACATTGATATGAACTGTTTTGGATATGTGATATAGTAGTGATTCTTGTAGCTGGGAGTCACTTCTTAAGAAATCAAGAGGGTGCCCACTGATATGCCTCGGGCATTTTTAATTATTAACCCCTTAATGTCCAAAATATAAAAAAAAAAATCCATACAAAATACAGTTGTATGGTATTTAATGCAAATTACTTGGTCTAAATGCATCAAATTTATCATTATATAGTGTTTGTGAATATGGATATGCACAAAGTATATGATTATTAATTATTGAATTGTTAATTAATGCACATTAACCCCTTTATGTACCGATCTCCCGCAAATCCAATAAAGACTCGGTTCAGCCCAAAAACAGCGTGCGGGCTCCCAACTAAAGTATATGGGAATGCTAAAGAACATATTAAACTAGTGATTAGTGCTAAAATATGAGAAAACAAAGGATTGCTATCCCGAAAGGCATACTTTTCAATATGTGAAGACACACATTGTCTACAACATAACATCTGCCCATGATAAACATCTCTCACTCTTCATTGGCAATTTTAGAACCTCATACAGGTTCAGCATAATAGCTTTTTCACTTGGACAGGATACCACCAAATATGACTAAATTCAATAGACTATGCTGAGCTAATATTGTTCTGTTAAAGACATGGGGAAGTTGGAAGAGTTACACAACAACACTGCTCTAACAGGGAGACAGCATATGTTAGGATGTTGATATTTGCCTTATAATTTACAAATAGACATAGATACTAGAAATTGAGATTGATACTAGGGCATTGTAAGATTACCAAAAAACACACATTAATGCACCTGCATGGGTTTTGTCCAGACTGCTTCAACCAACCAAAAGATTTAGGCAGTTTGCCTGTAGAGTGCAGGGTCGTTAATTAGGCTGCATTGCTTAATTAACGACCCAACCATTGCAGTATGGGGGAAGGGCAGCAGTTGAACTGAGCTTACAGAACTACAGCAGTGAATTGTTCTTACAGGTGAAAGACAAAATCAGAGTATCCTGTTATTGCATCATACTGATTTTTGCCTCACACAAACATCTATTCTAATCACATAGTATACGTGTATTTAAACTGGCTAAAATAAACATTGATATGAACTGTTTTGGATATGTGATATAGTAGTGATTCTTGTAGCTGGGAGTCACTTCTTAAGAAATCAAGAGGGTGCCCACTGATATGCCTCGGGCATTTTTAATTATTAACCCCTTAATGTCCAAAATATAAAAAAAAAATCCATACAAAATACAGTTGTATGGTATTTAATGCAAATTACTTGGTCTAAATGCATCAAATTTATCATTATATAGTGTTTGTGAATATGGATATGCACAAAGTATATGATTATTAATTATTGAATTGTTAATTAATGCACATTAACCCCTTTATGTACCGATCTCCCGCAAATCCAGTAAAGACTCGGTTCAGCCCAAAAACAGCGCGCGGGCTCCCAACTAAAGTATATGGGAATGCTAAAGAACATATTAAACTAGTGATTAGTGCTAAAATATGAGAAAACAAAGGATTGCTATCCCGAAAGGCATACTTTTCAATATGTGAAGACACACATTGTCTGACTGCAGCCAAGTTGAAAGGTCATAGAGGTAGTAAGTAAAAGAAAGACAAGAGCGGTAATAATTCAGTAATACGCCTGAGTGAAAAGGTAGGTTTTAAGCCGGGCTTTAAAGTATAGGACATAAAAGGGGACAGGCTTGAGACAAAAATTTACAGAGTGATGTCAGAGGGGTCACAGAGTGATGTCAGAGGGGTCATGTCTATGTTCCCTCAGCTCTTAAAGTCAGGTTAGGATTAGGGGTAGGGATAGTAATAGATTAACCCTAACCCAAACGCCCAAACCTAACCCTAAACGAAGGCATGTCAAATGTCGCGAAGTAACGTTTGACATGCTTTCGGTTAGGGTTATGGTTTGTGCGTTTGGGTTGGGGTTAGTCAGCGAGGGAACATAGACCTGAGGGAACATAGAAATGGTCCCATGTCAGACACGTGTCACCATGATGATGCGGGCTGCCAGACACTTGTTACGATGAGTGAACATGATTATGTCATCAGTGTGACCCGCCCCAGAGTTTTCTAAACTCTGACCCGCCCGCCCACCCTCGGACAAAGTTCCCCGAGTTCTACAGTTACATGCGACCTGCGGCCTATATGAGCTATATATAGTAATTTATTGTATAATTAGTGTGGTTGCCTTAAAGGCAACACACTATTGTTATTAGTGTGGTTGCCTTTGGGCGACCACACTCTGCAATTCCCTCTGGAATTGCTCCTATCTAGTTAAAATATTAAGTTTGCCAGATGGTCCTAAGTAGGACACACACACACACACACACCCCACACACACCTGATACACACCAAATGTAAAAATGCCTCCTTTTTAGGGCCATATGTAAAAACGCCTCCTTTTTAGGACCATGCCAATTTCAACACCAGGCATGGCTTATGACATTCTCTATCTGTTTTAAGTGGTCTTACTTCTTAGGACCGGGTTTTTGGTCCTAACTTGTCCACCGGTCCTAAGTTGGAAGGTGTTTTTCTTCGAAACGGTCCTAAGTAGATAACATATGTGAGAACACGCACACACACACACACACACACACACACACACACACACACACACACACACACACACACACAGGAAATGTGATAAGTGTGTTACAGGCAGGAAGTGGAAAGCCTTTGAGCAGTTGCTCGTTAACACTGACCTGAGGGCTTTGGCTCCTCATCCCTGTCTCTGTCTCTCTGTGTCCAATTTAAGGTTTTAGACCAATGATCTGGACATTATTCCACCCAGAAGAAGAAGAATATACTAACAGAGCATGTACGCTGCCTGGCGGCACAAATCTGGGTGAAATAAGACACGGAGTAGGCAGGCAGGCAGGCAGCCGCCTGTGAGATTATTGTTCAAGCTCTGCAGCTGTCAGTGGTGGGGAGGAAAATAAAATACTTGTTGTTTTACTTAAGTAAAAGTATCATTACTGCAATATGGAAAGATTGTGCAATTGCAAATTCCCATTTTGAAAGTTTTAAAATGTATAAAGAAACCCTTTTGAAAATAGCATATGTATGTACAAGATCATGACAGATTTGACAGTTTTGTTGTAATACACAAAATCTGCAAAATAACTACTAGCCGCCTAACTTTTCAAATAAAGATTAAAAGTACAATATTTCCCTAAATAGAAGGCATGCACCTGCATAAATTTAATGTTGTTTAAAGTCATTTATGTCCTGTCAAGGTCAGAAGGTTTTTGCCAGACATACTGATGATGATGTCACACACCTTTTACTCCCGTAGAGTAAAAGACAAAACAAAAACAAATGTACTTTAGTGCAGTGTCTAAGTAAGTGTACTTGTTTACTTACCACACTGGCAGCTGTTTCAGGCTGGACCATTGCCAGGTACTGGTTTCCACTTTTCAACTCAATCCACATGGTTGAGGATGGAATGGACCATTACACTGTACAGTTACAGGGGTTGACACTAAGGTCTCCGAGGCACTTGCCCGTCGGGCAAGTGCAAGTCAGGTTCTACTTGCCCTCAGGTCATGTCACTTGCCCCCCAGGTTACAGGAGGTCCCCAGTTAAGCTGGTTAACCAGATGTAACTCTTGAGAACGTAAAAATGAAACCAAATGGACCCTTGCGGGTCCATTTGGTTTCATTTTTACACTCTCAAGAGTTAAAATTCATCATCTTAATTAGCCTAGGTCTACACAACTAGAGAATTAATGGTCATTTTGATGTGTATGTTAATCTGCCTGTTTTGTTTCCCAAATCCAACCTGGAATTGTGGACAGCTAGAAAGCAGGGAAAGACACAGAGGCAGAGTGCAATGACTGCCTTCAAGACAAATTTATCTTGTGTTGTGTTATAGTGCACTATGTTGCACAATTGTCCGATCGGGCAACCAGGTAGCAGTCTTCACTTGCCCCACCATTTTTGTTACTTGCCCCGGGCAAGCGGGCAAGTGTTAGTGTCAAGCCCTGAGTTACTGTACTCTATATTCTGTAGACAAGTTCTTCAGCCTTGCTCTACATGCAGGCAGGGTGGCGCCATTGCTCCTTTTTGTGTCTAAACTTCCAGGGCATCTGGTTGTTAGCAATGTGATATCTGGGCTCAGGAGTTTATTGTCACTTACTGTAATTTCCAGATTATAAGCCGCACCTGAATATAAGCCGCACCAGGCAATAAGCTTCATGTTGGACGCGCAAGGGTCCATTTGGTTTCAGTGATTTGTTCATGTTGTTCATGTCAGAATTTAAAGACTGGCTGATGTTATCAGGCTGCACTGATGTGTATGATTGAACCTTTTTTATTTATATTGTTTAAAATTGCTTTAAAATGTTCTAGTTGAACTTGTCATGGTCCATATTGTTCAGAATTTCACCCATTTTCAATATTTTACTGTACTGTATTTTACTTGATCACATCATAAAGTTGTGTTTGTGTTGTGTTTGTTAATGGGTGGAAATGGGTGGAATCCCCTGTGTACTAGTATAATAAAAGCACAGTCATTTGTGGGGAAAATGTGATATATTGATATATCAAATCGAATCCCAGCATAACTAAGAATCGCAATATAAATCTATTCAGAACCCTAAATATCAATATTGTATCGTATGGTCAGGCAAGTGAATGGTCACACCCCTATTGCACATGGTTTGTTGAACCATGTTTGTTTGTCCCTCTGGTGTTATGGGAGTGGGAGGACTATGTTGACATTAAGGAAGTATTTAGAGTAACATGAATATGATCAAAGGCCATAGAAAAGAGATGTATCTGGGACACATCAGTGGAGCCGGACACGTTTGATGGTAAATGACAGGCTGTTCTGAAGCAGCGGCGGATCTAGGCATGGGGGGGGGGGGGGGGGGGGCTGTGGGGGGGGGGGGGGGGGGGGGGGGGGGGGGGGGGCAATGCCCCCCTAAATGCTCTGACTGCCCCACCAAACACGATGGCATGCAAAACAAGATATTTCAAATTAAGGTGTTATAATATAATATATTATATTTAAAATGATTTGAAACAGTACTACTGCTACTAACTAACTACTGCTGCGGCACCACTAAACCAACAGCATTTCATCATTGAGAACAGAAAACTCTCTGAGTCAGACCTTTAGCTTTATGCATGCTGCGTGTCTGTTGCACCCCACCCCCCCAATTGGGAGATGTTACATCCGGCCCTGTTCTGGAGCTGTAACAGCAAAGGAAGGTACGGTCTCCTCTGGATCTTTAGATTAACTGAGGGACCAGTCAAAAGCAGCTGTTTGGCAGAGCTGAGTGGTCTGGTTGTTGTATAATCATCCTGAGGTTCAGGTTCAGGTCAAGGCGGAACAGTGATCAATCAAAGAAAACAAACAAATCATCTGCGTATTTACACACAGGGGTGTAGTGAAGGGGGGACTTCTCACATCTAGAATATTTTTGGGGCAAAAGTAGGCCTATGTTTTTTGTCTTGTCATTTACTTTTATGGATACAATTAGGCATAGTAAACAATCTTTCTCAATATGCTATACTTTTTTTTTTGATATTGTGTCTGTGTGTGTTGCGCAGGTGCACGCAAATGCACCTGCAAATGCAAGAGTGCATGCACGTGTCTTAAAGGGGAATTCCACTCATTTTCAATATTTTGATGCCATTAATATACCTTAATATACCTAAAAGTTCCTCGCATTCTGTGTTTCCTAGAAATGGAGATCTGAAAAAAATCATTAGCATGGTGATGACATCATCAAGATGTGTTTCACCATGTTAATGAGTTTCCTTTTGGGTGAAATTCCCCTTTAAGAGGCGTCCCCCAACTTCTAAAAGTCACACTATTACAACACGGTGTATAATCGTCCTGAGATTCAGGCAGATTCAGGTCAAGGCGGAACAGTGATCAATCAAAGAAAACAAACAAATCATCTGCGTATTTACACATAGTGTGTGAGACAATATAAAGCAAAATCTGTTATTGTGGTACAGTGGGGTTTGAGCTGTATGCTAATATGGAGTGCTATTTGTAGCCGTATGACTATTTTTATTATCAGCCGAACGGCCCAGAGAAAACAGAACAGAACTAAACCCATTCATCGTCTCGATTAGTGATGGGAGACCTAATCGGCAAACAACAACAATCGGTATCAGCCAATTTTAGTTGTTTTTAGATTAATCAACAATGGTTTGATTAATCAAACAGACTGATTAATTGATCAGTCTGAATCGGTATCTATATCAACCCAATGAAACAGATTGAATAGATCTCCAAGATATTCAAGTTAAATCTGACTTACCTAAGCCTGCCATGCAGACTCCCTGTTAGAGTTTTTTTTTCTTCAGAATTATTATGATTTTTAATACAAAATGTGACATATCGACATCTGTAATATCGGTTACCGACCATAACAGCAATTAATTATATTCACATACCCAAGTCTCTATATTGCACTTACGTGTGTGTGTGTGTGTGTGTGTGTGTGTGTGTGTGTGTGTGTGTGTGTGTGTGTGTGTGTGTGTGTGTGTGTGTGTGTGTGTGTGTGTGTGTGTGTGTGTGTGTGTGTGTGTGTGTGTTTGCGCCCATGCGTGTGCGTACGTGTGTCTGTATA
>CM076969.1:6101086-6131086 GCA_039105355.1 Benthosema pterotum
TAAAGGACTAAACCAACATAATTTCATCATTGAAAACAGAAAACTCTCTGAGTCAGACCTTTAGCTCTTGATGCTTTACTTGCCTAATAAAAATCCTGTAACCAAAAATTGTATGGGTGTGGCTTCGCGACACACGGGCGATGAAGCCGCCCCATGCCATTTTCTCAGGCCCCCCAATCGGGAAATGTTACATCTGCCCCTGTTTCCCTTTAGTTTGAATAGGAGCTGGGCTGTGTCTCTGATGTGGGCTGGGCTGGCTGCATGGGTCTTATTGTTGTGGGACGCGTGTGTGTGTGTGTCTGTGCATGTGCGCGTGTGTGTGCATGGCATCAGATGAGTCATTATCCATCATCTGATAGGGCTTGACAAAACAAAAGTGATATTGTATTATATGTGGTTAGGATTCAGAAGTCTCTGTGCTGTTGTGAGGAAGGTGCAGTCTGTAAATAACTCACTTCTTGCACACAGTAGGTAAATTAGCCTAAATAAATGTACTTTATAATATAACAAATCCTTACAGAAACTAGCAAAAGTAAAGAATATGCCAATTTTTAAGTGTCATATAATCACCATAATACTAGTGTGCCAGTATCAAAAATAGTAATAATTGTATAGTCTACTTTTAAAATATGTAACATCAGTGATGGGCAAGTTACTGGGAAAATATAGTAAGCTACACTACTTGTTACTCTCGAGAAAATTGAGCTAAGCTACACGACAAAAGTAGCTTGCTGCATCAACACTACATATATATAAATATATATCTCAACTTAATGTACAATAAGTAAATAATAATATTAACAATAAAATAATCTAAATAAAATTTGTGTGAGGAAAATGTAGTAAGCTGCACTCCTTGTTACTTGAAACAAGTAGTGTAGCTTCACTACAAGCTATTCCCAAAACAAATGTAGTAAGCTACACTACAAGCTATGGGAAAATGTAGTTAAGCTATGCAGCTTAGCTACTTGTAACAAGTTACTGCCCATCACTGTGTACCATGATATTGTTTTTACTGTGTGTCCGGGATGTGTTACTGGACATAGACACACGCACACACACACACACACACACACACACACACACACACACACACACACACACACACACACACACACACACAACACACACACACGTGCACACGCACATGCACACACATGCTGTACAGTTTGCATCAGGCGTAAAAATGTGCTCTGCATGATCACTCAGATTGAAGAGGTTCATCTTAAAATCTACATGACAGGTTCTGTCATGGATAAATCATTTGAACACTGAGAGTGTGTCATGCAAGGTCCTCCTAACCCTGTGTGTTTTAATTGTTGCTGCAAGCCTTTTCATTATGTTGCGGTCACAATTTTTGTTTTCTCCTGGTCCTGGTCAATCATTATCATTTTTTTAAAGCCAGGTCACTGGTTTGGAATGCAGCTTTTCTGCTTTGTTTTTGGGTCACTTGCAGTCTCTGTGCTCTTCGACCACATTAGAGACCTGATCATCAACTGGATAGTGATAATCTCAGATTTATTTTTTTTTTTTACAGGCTGAGAAAACGTTTTTTCAAGACAAATACCTCTTTCAGGGAGGACAGAGATATACTGTATAGGCCAGGGGACTACCGTTCCGTAACCTTTCAAAGTGGAATGCAGAGATATATTTGCTGAGTATTTGTGAGGGTGAGAGAAAGAAGAATGTCTTTGATTTGTCCCCCGAGGCGGTGTTCAAAGGCATTAACTTAAGATAGTCCTCCTCGGCGAGTTTGTTTTAGCTCCCACAAGACACGCACACC
Organism: Benthosema pterotum; assembly: GCA_039105355.1. Taxonomy (NCBI): domain Eukaryota; kingdom Metazoa; phylum Chordata; class Actinopteri; order Myctophiformes; family Myctophidae; genus Benthosema; species Benthosema pterotum. The sequence continues at coordinate 6,102,870 of CM076969.1, forward strand.
GCCGTGTTTCTGGAAATCCAATCTTAAGGCCGTTCTAATTCAATTTCAGAGCGCAGCGTGTTTTCACAGTTTCGGGCAAAGTGGATTTGGGAAGCCGACTGCTGTTTTGTGTGGGCTATTTACGCGCATCCAGCTGTAGCATTTAAATTCGAGTCAGTTGGCTCTATATAACAAACATACATAAAACAAGGACTGACAGGCGAGATTCAATTCCGGCTCACATCGTTTACCTGTTAGGAAGGCCAAACAACACAGGACCTGGGACATAAGGGCATAACCTAAAAAAATATCAAGCACACAGTTTTCTAAACGACGTATTTAGGAGTTCCCTCTGCTATTCAGGATTATTTAACATGGTTATAGCATTCTTATTCTGTTGTGAACATTTGCAGAAAAGCTTGGGGCTACAGAAAGCTTTTAGCGAAGAGCGAAAATCTGAGGTCCTAGTCAACTATATAGGACCGTTCATAATGTTTCGGTATAGAATATAGCAGTGGTTCCTGACTTTTCACGTCAAAGACCCCCAAATTGACACTAATTAGCCCACGGATCATACCCCCCCCGTTTGTAAAGACATGCCAGGGACTCTCATAACAGAAGATACAGAGGTCTACGGACTCCCTGTTTAATGGCATCTCTATCTCTGCTAACCCCTATATATATTGTAAAAAAAAAAACATGCCTCAACTGGACCTTCTGTGCCCTGTCAGAGTTTCAGAACCAGTAAGGGCGCATTTGATTACAAACTATCATTACTTGCATGAGTGGAGTGGGAGCAAGTAAGGCAATCGGTGCCTGGCGGTCAGTCCCTCGGGGTGCTACGATTGGCCAGTTTAGGTGATAATGTGATAGCTCATGTCATTAGTATTAGCTTGCTCCGCTCACACACAAGCAGACCATGGCCTACTTGCGTGCAACACGCAAGTTTGCACTCTGCCGAGGATTCCTGGGGGTCACCAGACTCGACTTTAGGAATCACTGGAATATGGAGAAAGAAAAGTTTATATGGTTTACTTTTCATACGGTACAACATGCAGCAACATAATCGTGTACTAGGAAGTTGTAATACAGTAGGCAGGGTGCAACTCTTTCTCTCCACATTCTGCCTTCCACTATGGTAGTTAACCATACTGCTGGTGCAACAATTAAAAAAACATGTGGGGAGTGATTTTTAATGTGACTTCCCCGACTCTATAACACTGACTGAAAGCGTAATAGGAGTGCTGGGATAGTGCATTTGGGGGATTTCTGTTATTCAAGGTCTTTATAAGAGCGGGCGTTGTTGCTTTTTTGCTGTGCTGTCATGCATTTTCAGGCCCTTGAGTCATATTTGTCATCGTGAGGTCTCCACCTCCTCCACCCAATCCCTTGTATGTTAGCCTACTTTTCGCTGGAAAGGCTCATGAAACTAAAGCTGCACCGCCACTCAATGATAACTTCACAGAAAATTGAACTGAAAAACCAACTAGAATATGCTTTCAATACAATTGAAGTCAACTGATGTGTTGAAAGAGTCACTCTTTCAGCACATAACATTCATGTACAGTACATGGGATGCTAAAAGGTTGACAATCAAACAGGCAAATGACCGTGGCAACAACTCAAACGACAATGATTTCCAATATAGACCACTTGAAGCTGGTTATAACTCATTCATAAATGATTTGGTTAATTTGAATGACAATTGATTATGAATAAAATACTCCTTTTGTTGTCCGCGACTAGTAGGTGCCTTGAGTTACACACATGCCATGCAGCACTAAGCTAGTTGACAAAAACTACAACACAACTAACGGGACATTGTTGCCTTAACTGTGACCACAAAAATGTCTTCAGGGCCACAAATATGCATTACTTTAATCAGAAACCAAAACAGGAATGATAACAGGAGAAAAATTCAAGAAAAGTCTCAGTAATGCTGAGGTTTTGACTGTATTGCCAAAACAAGATATCTGTAATTGGCCACTGGGGAATTCTGTAGGCCGCTTGGCAAATTAATCTCCAGAGCGGGTCAAAACGGGCCAAAATGGATCTTATTCACACTCCACCAAGAATCAACTGGTCCTCGTGACATCATGTTGACGGCCCCTCACTTCACAGAAGTGTGCTTTTTAAAATATATAGGAGTCAGGCTTTGCGCCTGACTTCTCAGGAAGATAAATCGTTGTACTGCTATAGGCTGCGCTTACACAAACACAAATCCCTTCCCTACATTCACTACAGTGGAAATGATGACTCAGTGGAATATGGGTCACTGGTTACACATTGCCAATATATAGTATACACCGGTATCTATGGCACGTCATGCTGTATGAAGCTATACGCCGTTCAGCATTGCAGTCTTCTTCACAAATCGCTTACTGAGCGCTCATTTAAAATCCTCTCTGGTCGACTATTATTGCTGTGTCTGATTTCAGAATGAATGGATTTCCTTGTGATTTCTTCGAGGCAGGCATCTGACCTCAGATAAGAATTGCAGTATGAACAGCTGACCTCAAACAAGCTCAGTACTAGTGACGATCGATCCAAATATGGCTATACTGTAAGGAGAGCCTTCCAGCTTCCTCTGTATACACTCTTTGACTCCACCTTCTGTTTCTCCCTCTCCTTTTTCTCGTCCATTATTTCTTTCATGCTGGGATGATCTCACACTCTGCTGATCCTCTTTCCCTTCTCTCTCTTTCTCCCTCCACTTCTGCTCCTGTTTAGTATGCAGCATGTTAATGTGTTTAACGTCTCCATACGGTCCATGTCAGTAGAACCCAAGTCGGTATGTGTGCTGTGTGTGCATCCTCCCTGCTGCACTCGGTGAACTCTGCCAAAGATATGTGAAGGATGCAATTGTGATTGGAAATATGAGCTTTAGTCGATCTGGTTTTGTCAGAGAGAGAGAGAGAGAGAGAGAGAGAGAGAGAGAGAGAGAGAGAGAGAGAGAGAGAGAGAGAGAGAGAGAGAGAGAGAGAGAGAGAGAGAGAGAGAGAGAGAGAGAGAGAGAGAGAGAGAGAGAGAGAGAGAGAGAGAGAGAGAGAGAGAGAGAGAGAGAGAGAGAGAGAGAGAGAGAGAGAGAATGAGAGAGAGAGAATGAGAGAGAGAGAGAGAGAAACAGGGGCGGATGTAACATTTCCCAATTGGGGGGAAATAGAAAATGGTATGGGTGCGGCGTGTACTGTACATGAAGTATGTGCATGTGCTGTAGTGTACAGCACTAAAGTCGCACCTATACTGTTTTTGGTTACAGGACTTTTATTAGGCAAGTAAGCATCAATAATAACATCAGTTTTTGTTGAAGTTGCAACAGGCACTTAGCATGCATAAAGCTGGGCATTTAGGGTGGCATTGCCCCCCCCAATGCCCATGCCTAGATCCGCCCCGAAGAGAAAACATTCTAACCTTTTTTTGAACATCGCCGATGCCGATGGTCATGTTCAATGCAAATATTTTTATAAACTTACATGGGCATCGCCATGCTTCTCATCATATCGCTATAAACCTGCTCACAGTAACGTAAACAGGAAGGTGAGGGACAGCAGCACCCCTTTTCAATGAATGGCACAAAATGACAACATGCTGACTTGACTTGGATGAATGTCCATGACAAGAATCTCATGCCATCTCACACAGTGGTCTTGTACGGTGTTGGACATGATAAATGTATTTCACTACTAGTAATCATGGGTTTCACAGAACCATTTCGAAAATAGCCGATCGAGGAGAAAAGAAGTGTCTTGGACTGCTCATGCATGGAAGGAAGCACTAGTTCAGTCCTAGTGCCCAGGATTACGTTAGATAATTGACACTGGGTGAAAAAAATGCTTTGCGAAATTGTGGGATAAAATAAAGAAAAGACAACAGGGGTCGACATTAAGGGAAATTTGGCACTGGCCCTTCGGGCCAGTGGATTGTCCAAATCACTGGCCCCACCATTAAAATCACTGGCCCAGGGGAATCGCCTTTTTTCCTTTTTTTTGTATTTTTATTAGGGATGTCAGTAACGGTTAATTTTGTTGCCGACTAGCTGACAGGACTAACCGGAGTTTAACTGGATATTTATTTATTTATTTTTAACTAGCCTCTCCAGTATTTTTTTAATAGGCCTACCGTAAATTTAATATGGGCCTACATTCACATTGGTAGACAAATGATACCTATCCTATACATTTATGTATGCTCCTTTTAAAAAGGCAATACAAATAAATATTAGACTTAATAATCAATAAACAACGCGTCGTGGTCTGCACGCATGGCTCTACATGCGTGCACGCACGCATAATCTACAACACTCGTCGTTTCCACTTCTGATCTGAACAATCAACTGGGCTGTTTTTTATTATTAAGAAAGAAGATGAACTTGCATGATCTGTGACTTTTCGCGGCGGAGAACCCCCTTTAAGTTCGTCTGGTATTATGATTTATGATGATGAGGAAGAGGAGGAGGAGGATACGTTAGCGCATGGCAAACTTCGCCCAATAGCCATGCTAGTGTGGACAGAGGAGGACGCGGCGGCGGAGTTTATAGCGCTAAAAATGTCAAACACGTTGTCCCACTATGACTCGGTTTTAGTTTTGACAAGCGACGTGCACGGCAGTTCATTTCACAGCGTGGATGTAAGCCTGGAGATCGAGGCTCAGCGCCGAGCGGAGCGAGGTCTGGCAGCAGCCAGCCACAGCGTTTCATTAGACAGAGCCAGGGGCGGATTGGCCATCTGGAGTACAGGGAGTTTCCCCGGTGGCCTGCGCCACCTAATAGCCTGGACAAGATCCAAAATGCACTAGTGGCAAAAAAATGAAACCAAATGGACCCGCAGGGGTCCATTTGGTTTCATTTTTACGCTCTGAAAGAGTTACATCTGGTTAACCAGCTGCCCCCCAGGGTGGCCTCTCAAAGGCAAAATTGTCCCGGTGGGAAAATATGTGCCAATCCGCCCCTGGACAGAGCCATAGATATATAAGAAAGCTAGATGGCTTGAGGCCTACTGGCCCACCGGGCCAGTGTGGTGGGCCATCTGGTGGTCCGAACGTGTATTGCAAGCCATTTGGGCCAGTCGGGCCATTTATAATGTCGACCCCTGGACAAAACTACAAGCTCTAATGCCAAATGGCACAGTTTCATTGAGACATATAGCTTTGTGTCTCCCTGTAACCACCAGAGCCATAGAGTATAGCTGGAGGATATACAAACATTGGGGTCCTGTAGATCACATATTTTGATGAATATTTAAACAATACACAGATCTTTTTTCCCCAGATTATTTTTCTTTTTTAAAATGGTCTAATCATGTGCAGGAAAACATGCATATTTTGGACACAGTTCGAATGGTGATTAATCATATCTTCTCTTGTCTTGTGTGTGCGTGCGTGCGTGCGTGCGTGCGTGTGTGTGCGTGCGTGTGTGTGTTCTACAGGTGAGTCTGTGTTCTCCAGCCAACAATGAGAGCTACCAGGAACGACTGCTCCGTCTAGAGGGCGACAAGGAATCTCTGGTGCTGCAGGTCTGTACTGCTGATGTGTGTTTATCTGTGCCTCACATCTGTACTCCGTGTGTGTGTGTGTGTGTGTGTGTGTGTGTGTGTGTGTGTGTGTGTGTGTGTGTGTGTGTGTGTGTGTGTGGTGTGTGTGTGTGTGTGTGTGTGTGTGTGTGTGTGCACGCATATCTGCATCCTAGTGCTTTGCAGGTCAACTTGGGTGAAGCCTGCTGTTTGTGCATGTGTGTGTGTGACAAAGACCAGTGTTGGGCAATATTACTGCGGATAGTAATATCTTTACTTTACTTAAGACTCCTATTATTACCCTAATATTACATTACGTATTACGTGAATCAAATAATACTATATTACCTATTATCCTGTAATGAATATTACCCATTACAGATTTCGGCAGAGTAATGTCTTTAATGTATAATAACATTACAGTAATATGTAATATTTAATTATTTACTCAACTCTGGTAAAGAGCAACTTGACAGTGGTGGAAAAAGTCAAAGTATCAATGCTGCAATATACAAATACTCTACTTCTAATTCTTGCTACAAGTAAAACTAAAAGTCCAGAATTCAAAAAGTATTGTCATCAAAATGTACTTGAACTAACAATAGTGAAAGTACTCATGTTGCACAATGTCCCATTTAACATTTTCTAATACACAACGTATAATATACAGTATACCGGTATGTAAAAACAAACATGCCAAGGACCCCCATATTGACACTTTTTAGCCTAAAGAACTCAATTAGAAAGTATATGTCAACTAGTCTCTGAGTTTCAGACGGATAAGTGTCCCCAGGGGTCCTTGAGGGACCTCCCTCAAGGACCCCTGGGGGTCCCTGGACCCCACTTTGAGCACCAACGTCTTAGCTCTTAGTGGGCCGAATGATGCCTCCTATATAATAAAACACTACCACCAACATATTTTACGCTGCATGGCATGGCAGTCTAGCCAGCACTTAGGGTTAATTCCTGTTCCTCTGACGGCGAACGTGTCCAGACATTGTCACTCTCTCTGTGTAATGTGTGTTTACTGTCAGCAAGCACTACCACCACGCCAGACTGGGGAGATTATATGTCTGCGTTCTAAGCAATGTCAATTTGCTGCAAGGCATTTTTTTTCACCCTCTTGATCCTACATCATTTTAATGGTCGGGGGGTCATGTACTGTAGCTGTGACTTTTTGCACGCATGTGCAGTGTGTGTACTTAATGTGTATACAGTATCTTTTACTGTAATTGTCGTTTACAGACAGCGCTTAAGTTCAGGCTCTGTCTTAGCCTGTCATGTGAGGGGAAACCCTCATCAACGCTATAGCTAGCCCTGTGCATGTATGTGCGTTTGTTTTGTGATGTGGGAAACCTTGCGTGGGTGGACTGTTTTTTTATTATGCTTTCCTATTTTGGGGGGTTGGAATGTTTTTCCACAACACAGATTTAGAACCATAAACTCCCATAAAAAACACCCGCTTGGTATGTGTTTCAAAACCCATATTGGACCTCTATGTGAGTCTTATCTCAATCTCTCTAACACACACACACACACACACACACACACACACACACACACACACACACACACACACACACACACACACACACACACACACACACACACACACACACATTACACCAGGGGCGGATGTAACATTTCCAAATTAGGGGGGCAGGAGAAAATGGTATGGGGGCGGCTTCATCGCCCATGTCGCCCCCATACCATTTTTGGTTACAGGACTTTTATTAGTCAGGTAAAGCATCAGTAATAATATCAGTTGTTGTTGAAGTTGCAACAGACACGCAGCATGCATAAAGCTAAAGGTCTGACTCAGAGAGTTTTCTGTTTTCAATGATGAAATGCTGTTGGTTTAGTGGTGCCACAGCTGTAGTTAGTTAGTAGCAGTAGTAGTGTTTCAAATCATTTTAATCATAAGCACTTTGAATTTGAAATATATTTGAAATTTGGGTCATTTGCATGCCATCATGTTTGGTGGGGCAGTCATGGAATTTAGGGGGGCATTGCCGCCCCACCCATGCCCATGCCTAGATCCGCCCCTGACACACACACACACACACACACACACACACACACCTGCCTGTTGCACATTCCTCAGGCTCACTTCCAGCTCCTGTCATTGGTCGATCGCCAAGGTGACTGGGGCTAGCGTTCCTTGACAGAGCGTTTAATTGGCTGTCGACAGGTTCACCCATGGTGCTTTGCTTTGCTTTCCCTTTGACTGCTCCTCCTTAAGGGCAGTCAGAGTCACTCTGCGCGGCTGTCTCTCACTCACTCTTGTGCATGTGTGTGTGTGTGTGTGTGTGTGTACACATGCGTTGTGTGCACACTTGAGCACATTACTGTATGCGCTGACTGAGTAACAGACTTCTCTATAGCAGTGTAGAGAACTTTCACCTCCTGTTTTTGTGTGTGTGTGTCAGTGTGTGCTGTATGTGGGGCATAGGAGAGACGCATGACAGAGGTAAGGGACTAATAAGCTTCAGAATACTTGAACTGGTTCATTCTTTTAAACATCCAAAAGAATACAGTATACACCATGAAATCCTTTAATGTAACTGCTGTTACATTAAAAGTTACATACATACAAGTTACAACTACAAATGGATAAAACACAGACAGTAGTCTTCTTTTTTTTTCAGCCATTGTGATTGCGACAGTTGTGGGTTAGCTACGAAGCTGCTAGACCAGACAGACGTACATGAGCTATCCTAGAGTATTGTCATGCGTCTGGTGTGGACTGCTATACTTCACTTATGGAGCATTGTTTAAGATAAACAGCTCTGTCAATAGTAAATGTCGTCGTCACTCTCAGGAACAATGGACGTCGGATTATTCGCTCCATTGATTTACTGTCTTCTTATAATCTGTATTTGAACAAAGCTAAAGCCAAAGCAAACATCGGTATTTGAATAGACAAGTCAGGGGGGTCCCACTCGGCGGTTTTGTGGTCGAGTCAGAGGAGATCCGGTTTCAGGGGCAGAAATCTGTTCTCGGCGGTGAAGCTGAGGTGACAGTGAAACGAGCCAGAGGTTTGTGTGTTGTGTTGTGTGCTTGGAGTGCTTGGCAGGAGTAGTTGCGCAACTAGTTGCATGCGCTGACAGGGGGGAAATTACGGTAAATGTGGTAGAATGCTCTGCGTTCCTGACCGAGAGATCTGCTGACTAATTGTGTCCTGTTTTGGTATTGTGGTGAAGGCATGGAGGAGTGAATACTGTGTGCCTTTGTGTTTGAAACAGAGAAATAAGTCGGGATGGACAGCGATCCATGGGACAGACAGAAAGGTAGAGCAGGGGCGGATCTAGGCATAGGCATGGGGGGGCAAGGCCCAGTCTGCCCCACCAAACATGATGGCATGCAAAACAACCCAAGATATTTCAGTGCTTATTTAAAAGTATTTTAAACACTACTATACTGCTACTAACTAACTACAGTTGTGTCACCACTAAACCAACAGCATTTCATCATTGAAAACAGAATTGAAAATTCTCTGAGTCAGACATTTAGCTTCATGCATGCTGTGTGTCTGTTGCAACTTCAACAACAACTGATGTTATTATTGATGCTTTACTTGACTAATACTAGTCCCCCCCATTGGGGACTGTTACATCCGCCCCTGAGTGTGTGTGTGTGTGTGTGTGTGTGTGTGTGTGTGTGTGTGTGTGTGTGTGTGTGTGTGTGTGTGTGTGTGTGTGTGTGTGTGTGTGTGTGTGTGTGTGTGTGTGTGTGTGTGTGTGTGTGTGTGTGTGTGTGTGCGCGCCTGCCTGACACACAGGTCACGTTTGTCAAAGCCTTGATGGGAGGCATGTCTAACTGTGGGTATAATTGAGCTTCCCAATTAGCTTTCGCTCCAAATCCATGAAATGAAGTTTAGTCATGTAACAATTTTCAGCATATTTCACGCCATGTGTTAGAACAATTTCCTTCCAGGACTGCTGTGTGTGTGTGTGTGTGTGTGTGTGTGTGTGTGTGTGTGTGTGTGTGTGTGTGTGTGTGTGTGTGTGTGTGTGTGTGTGTGTGTGTGTGTGTGTGTGTGTGTGTGTGTGTGTGTGTGTGTGTGTGTGGTGTGTGTGTGTGTGTGTGTGTATCATTCAATAATTAATGAGTCGATATTCTCAGCTGGTGACGTATGCCCTTTGTAACATTATATCATGTAGTGATAGACCGATTATCGTCAATGTTCAATATGTGTATTTTTTATCGGTATCCGTATTGGTGTAAAAACAATCCATAATCAATAAAAGAGCAGCCGATTATTTATATTTCTCATAAATGTGCAAAAATGTCAACCGCTTTTTTGAAAATCGTGTACATTATGGTCGTAAGGAGATGTATAGCTGTGTGTCACTCAATACACTCAAAATGTATTCTTTCTTTTTCTTTCTATGTTTGAAGCCTGTGCCTGCACTTCATACAGCAGCATGTTCCAAATGCTGCTACAATACATGTTTGTTACTAAAACAACATTGCTATTTCTTTGCTCTTCTTTTTTATCAGCAATATATGTTCTCCAATGAAATAAAGCAGTGTTTTTGCACATACCCCCTCCTCGGCCTATAGAATGGCCATAGCCGTGTTGCTGATGAGGTCAGCGATATTTCACCCAAGGAGATTTTTGGGGTGGGAAAATCCTGCTTAGAATGGATTTAGAGTGATGAAAACGCCCTAGTTTGATATTTCACATAATACATAAAGCATAATGAAATTTAGAAAATATTTTCCTTATATGGAATGTTAATGGTGGATATACCCAGTGGTGGACTGGGCGAAAAAATCAGCCCGGACATTTTTAGCGTGATTTGGCCTAGACTGGCCCACCACAACCAGCGTGTGATGGACCTATTCTACCTGGTATAGTTAACGAGATGTAACTCTTTGAGAGCGTAAACATTCTCAAGAGTTAAAATATTCATCTAAAATTGGCTCAAGTCTAATTAGAAATGTAGAAGATTAATGCTCATTTTGATCTGTCTGTTTGACTGTTTTGTTTCCTAAATCCAGCCTGGAATTGTGGACCAAAAAGCAAAATAAATATTTAGTTTTTGGGTCTGTGGAGCTGAAATGTCATCAAATGCCCAATGGTCAATCCGACCCTGGACATACCATAAAGGCCATTTTCAAATCTTTCCCCTCAGACAATTCCTGGCATCTTTTTTTTCTGTTATTTGATATATATTGAAGATACAAAATCAGCTGAGTTTGCTTCTTTTTCCAAACAGATTGAGGTTACGTCCTCCTCGTGGCTTTCTGCATGTTTCTGTTGACACTCATGGTGTTGTGTCACCTTGGCTTTGCAGGTGAGCGTTCTGACGGACCAGGTGGAGGCACATGTTTCTGTTCATGCACTCATAGTGTTGTGTCACCTTGGCTTTGCAGGTGAGCGTTCTGACGGACCAGGTGGAGGCACAGGGAGAGAAGATCCGAGATCTGGAGACCTCCCTGGAGGAGAACACAAGGAAGCTGGTCTCTACAGAGGAGATGTTGCAGCAGGTAAGAGTGACAGAGACACACGCAGGGGTGTAGTGGAGGGGGCAGGGACGTTTTTTGCCATTAGGCAGACTAGGCAGTCCCCCCACTTCTCACATCTAAAATATTTTTAGGCCTACCGTATGTTTTTTGTCTTGTCATTTACTTTTATGGATACAATTAGGCATTGTAAACAATCTTTCTCAATATTCTATACTTGTTTTAATAGCGTGTCTGTGTGTGTTGCGCAGGTGCATGCAAATGCAAGTGTGCATGCACGTGTCTTAAAGGGGAATTCCACTCATTTTACTGTGTCATTAATAATACCTTAGAGATGTTGTGTGGACATGGTAAAAAGAAAAAATCTGTGTTTCCTAGAAATGGAGGTCTGTAAAAAAAATCATTAGTTTTGGGGTCTGTGGGGCTAAAACATCCTCAAACGGTGGTCCGTGTCTCAAATGCTAAATAATTGCTTGGTCCCTGGTGTCAAAAAGGTTGAAAACCCCTGATCTAAGGGGCTAAGCTGCTGAGCATTGTTGTTCTTGTTGCTACCAGAGTCAGTTGTTGCTTGAAAGGATGAAGCAGAAGAGACAAAAATGTGAAGAGGACAGTAGAGTACAGTGGAGTGGCAGCCTACAGCCAGGCTCTTCTGAACAACACAAGAACATTAGAACAATCGGCTCTCTGTTTAACCTTCTCTACAGCTTCTTTGTAGTTGGTGTTGTCACGCCGAGGTCACACACCGAGTTTTAAAAGGTCAAACGCACTAAACCTACGTTAGTCGGTGAGGCGTTGACATCTATCAGTCAAACATCGCTCAGTTCAGGACTGTTTAATCTGCAATGATCCACCTCTTGAGTTTTCACCATAAGAGATTGTACGTTTGTACTTCCAGTTTAATCTAGAAAAAAAGGTCACTCGACAACAAAAGCGGTGACCTTGTGCAGAGCTGAGCTGTCCTTACCCTTTCACGATGTTGCTGATGGCCCAGAAGTAATTCACATTACTCAAACCTTTTCAAAAATGATTCATATAAAGACAATCATGCTTATCGACTTGTGACGAGTCAACAAATAAAAATAAATCAGCTTTTTGTTTCATGTTTCTTCTTGCACATTATTTGACTGTCCCAAGACGTTTGTTGCCATGGTTTGTCACGATCCGAGTCGTCTTTGTCCATGATGTAATTGTCTTCATGAATTCATGAATAATTTTGGAAAAGTCTGAGGAAAATGAATGGGGGGTTCATTTCTGGGACGCGAGCGACGTCATGAAAGGTGCTGAACTGCTCAGCTCTACGGTAAATCCTAATTGTCTAGTCGTGCACTATGAGAGCTTATCCAGTATTACTTGAAAGCAACCATCCACAGGTTTAGTTTCAATTCTAAAACATATAGATCCACTTTGTTCTCTCTAGTAACATGCTTCAAGGCCTGCCTGTTTTGTTTGATGTTTTGTGTGTGTGGGGGGGGGGTGTTTTGTGGAAGATGAAAATTGGCATCTTTGCTAAATCCTGTATAAATGTATAAATCCCTCTAATATGCACCGTCCCGTCTCTCTTGAAGTCGGTTGGACGGATGTTTCTCGTCATTCTCGAACTACATGCATTACATCCATAATAGAGACGTGGTGTATTCACAGTCAGATAGATGTCATAATTGTGTCGCTTCATTAACAAAACACAAAACACGTGTCGGTGAGTGCAATCAAAGTCTCTGTTACGTAAAGTCATTTTCGAAACGACTTTAGTTTGCCATCAGTCACAGCCCTTCTTGTTTGTGGTGTCTCCACTACAATTCTCCATGACTCGTGATAGTACGTCAGTGGCTTATATTGAATTTAGCTGCTGTGTGTGTGTGTGCGTGTGCGTGTGCGTGTGCGTGTGTGTGTGTGCGTGTGCGTGTGCGTGTGCGTGTGCGTGTGCGTGTGCGTGTGCGTGTGCGTGTGGCGCGTGTGCGTGTGCGTGTGCATGTGCGTGTGTGTGTGTGTGCACATGCCCTCATTCCACAGTTAATAGGAGCTGGTCAAACAGTTAATGTGATATAGGAGGGGTCAATGTTTGGTGCTAAGTCTCTTAACAATGGAGACTGAGGCGGAGTATGGAGATAACGTGTGTGTGTGTGTGTGTGTGTGTGTGTGTGTGTGTGTGTGTGTGTGTGTGTGTGTGTGTGTGTGTGTGTGTGTGTGTGTGTGTGTGTGTGTGTGTGTGTGTGTGTGTGTGTGTGTGTGTGTGTGAATAGATACTGCTCCTCTGCATACTTATCACCTGCTACAGTCTGTGCCAGTCCAGTGACATTAATCTCTTGATAAATACTATTGTCAGTAAGATAGATAACAACACATGCGTTAGTTTGCGTTACCCTGCCATAGCATCTCTGTTCCTGTCATTCTGTCTCTGACTGGACAGCGACAGCCGCCATCCATCCATCCATCCATCCATCCATCCATCCATCCATCCATCCATCCATCCATCCATCCATCCCTCCATCCTACATCCATCCGTCCATCCGTCCATCCATCCATCCATCCATCCATCCATCCATCCATCCATCCATCCGTCCGTCCGTCCGTCCATCCATCCATCCATCCATCCATCCATCCATCCGTCCATTAGGGCTGGGCAAAAAAATCGATATGCCAATATATCGCAATTCTTAATGCCATGATATCAATAACGATTCACCAGGTTCAAAATCGTTTTTTTTTTATATTCATGTAGGTCCTATTCCTTAATGTGTTCATGTCAGAAAGACTGACTGACGTTATCAGGCTGCATTGATGTGTATGATTGCACTTTTTGTTATTTATTTATTTTAAAGGAGCCGTATGTAAGATTGTGGCCAAAACTGGTACTGCAATCACTTTCAAAATACTGTTGAGCGGTGTGTCCCCTCCCCCTTCCCCCCGACTAGAGGTTGCCAGCTAGGCTGCAGGATAAAGCAGGAACGTTGACTGCAGGAGCTTCCATGGCAAGTGATGAATCCTACACAGTAATGGATGTTACACATTGGCGAAAAAGCAAAACGACTCGAAAAAGCAAACAAAAAAAGGTGAAATATTTGCCGGCGAATTTAGTCGCGGGTGCCTGTACAGATCTAAATGCGACTCGAATAAAAGGATTAAATTCGCCTTTCCTCTCCTCCTCCCCTCCTTCTACTGCTCTCCTCCCTACTTGTCATTTATATATTTTATTCATACCATGGAAGGACGCACGCAGGAGCCGATAGAAATGTTCGTCATAAAGGTTTTTTGACTGGAGATGCCCACGATCGAGTTTATTAATTAATTAATCCGACGGCGCTAAAAGGCTGAAATACCAGTTGATCATCTACTCAGCCAAATTAAAAATGCCATAGGCATATCATCTATCTGATCAAATCCCTATACAGATTAGCCTAAACTAGGCGCCGTACTCTTTTGTCTATAGCCAATAGGTTATATAGACAGTGGTTTTCAACCATTTTCATACCAGGGCCCACTCTTTATTCAGCATTTGAGCCACGGACCACCACTCGAGGACATTTGCTCCACTAAAATTGAAGATAATTTATTTTGCTTTTGTCCACAATACCAGGCCATTCTATGACCATTCTTCAACATTCTCTAGTTGTGTAGGCTTGGGCTAATTCACATTATGAATATTTTAACTCTTGACTTGAGAGTGTAAACATGAAACCAAATAGACCCACAAGGGTCCATTTGGTTTCATTCTTACGAGCTCAAAGAGTTTCATCTGGTTTAACCAACTTCCCATCATTTACCTGGGGACCACCGGGAACTCTCTCAAGAACCACTAGTGGTCCCCGGACCACCAGTTGAAAATCCCCGAAGTAGATCAATCAAATAGATATCAATCAGTGACCAATGCGCAGCAGCTTTCCCCGCTGTTTATAGGCACCACAGCCAATTTCAAGAGGAAATGCACAACGCCAGGACTACTCACTTGGTAAAGTTCCCAACTTCTCGTGGTTTAATTTCAATGACGTGTATATCCATTTGGGGGTCCGCGGCCCGCAAGATGAGAACGTCTTCGGAAGTTACCAGCGGGTTATACTAATTAAATGAAGCATGAGACTAGCGCGTGTCGCTCCAGACCCCCTGCCAGAGAAAGCTGTAGCGTATGTTAGTAGTAGTTCTATATTATGCACAAACTGTCTAGTAGGCTACCAAACTGCCTACCTTATTATGATATATTAAGGCATAAGATTCATTGTTTGCAGATCGTATAGCTCGCACTCCTCGCAGCCTCACAATGAGAGGCGCCGTATGTTACGTTTGGCCATGGATTGATGCGCAATACAATATCACATAATAGGCTAAGATTGTTTCCACCTGTAGCCTACCGTTGTGTTTGCAGGACAGCGCAAAACGTTTTATTTTCCTGTAAATTTGCAGTAGTTGAGAGAAATGCACAGACAGTGTTCCAAAACCAAAACAGAGCTATAGGTTGGCACATTACATCTTTCCCTTCCAGTGCGTGATGCGCCCTGGCCCCTGGATATGGTGCAATATGGAACAGTGGACACTGTGGTCTAATAAAGAGGGTGCGCGCGCGAACACACACACACACACACACACACACACACACACACACACACACACACACACACACACACACACACACACACACACACACACACACACACACACAAAGAGAAAGATGCGCTGCAGTTTTTGGTTTCTACACGGCAGCGCAGTTTAGGCTGCATTCTGCACTCTGGGGTATTAGTCGCCTGCGCCGTGATGTGTAAGCTTACATTGACTCAATATGTTTAAAAAAAAGTCCGATTCATAACGAGGTCTTTTAGGTTTCGGAAGGTTAGACATTTCTTTATCAACACGTTAGTAGCAGCTGCTGCGGTAACTATAGCGGAGCTGGCAACCTGGATGCCGAAAAACTTCTGCCTTCGTGATTGGGAGATAAGTGGAGGGTGGCGCTTCGGCCAAAACAAAAAATGACAACAACAACATCAGTTGAGGGCTGCAACTGCACTTTTTAAACGGGATTATCCTGACTTGCATACTGTTGTCAGTGACACAAGTATTTGAAATGAACATGATTTTTAAATGTCTGTTGACATATCAGGGCCATTGTATGATTCGTTTTATTACAATTCTTACATACGGCTCGTTTAAATATGCTTTAAAATGTTCTAGTTGATTTGATCTTGTCAAATTGTTCAGAATTCCACCCATTTTCAACATTTTACTGTAGCCTACTGTATTTTACTTGATGACATCATCAAGTTGTGTTTGTTAATGATTTTTCTTTTAGGAGCTTTTTTTCTGAGGGTGTACAAATGGAACCAAATGGACCCGTCAGGGTCCATTTGGTTCCATTTTGTACACCCGCAGAAAACCATCAAACTAAGAATTGCAATATAAATCGATTCTGGGACCTAAATATCAATATTGACGGGTCCATTTGGTTCCATTTTGTACACCCGCAGAAAACCATCAATCTAAGAATTGCAATATAAATCGATTCAGGGACCTAAATATCAATATTGTATCGTATTGTGAGGTAAGTGAATTGTCCCACCTCTACCATCCATCCAGCCCAATACAGAACAGTTCTGCATCTGTCCAGCAAGACCACTACTTGCTATGGGGAGAAACGCAATTACTTAATTATGTGTATCCTTAGTCAGCACGCAAACAGACACACACACACACACACACTCAAGTTGTTTTGCGTCGTGGAGAGATTTCTCACGTCGGCTGCACTCGGAGAGAGTTCTCTTCAAAATAGGGACGTTGTCTTGGTTCTGAGAAGGATTGCATTCAGCCACTTCACTGTACAATATGCCGTAACGTAAATAAATGCACAACAACATGTTTTCAGTTCAAGCCAGGGTCGGACTGGCCATAGGGAGTACAGGGAGCGACCATAGGGGACCTGTAGGGAGTGCTAAAAAATAATAACACAGGCGTGTATTGTACCTGTATCAGTGAGTGACAAATAACCCCTTGAATCCTTTTGCCACCATCATTCTTGTGAGAGCAGCAAAGGCTTGTGTGTAGGTCTGTTTGTATCATTATTTTGTTTTGGGCCGGTCTGGGCCGAATTCGCGCAAAAAATGACCGGGCCGAATTTTTGTCCCAGTCCAGCCCTGGTTCAAGCGTATATTATAGTCCTGACCTGAGCCACAGGCACATGGGGATTAAATTCAATTCAAATGTGTTTGAGAGAACTCTGTAATGACATCAGCGGCTGGAATTAGCAGGGGAAGGAAATTTAATGAAATGCAATTGGTTGGTTTGGTCAGGCTGGGAGTTTCTGCAGAGCACTAGGGGTCTGGTCATTCATTCTGGTGGGGCAGCAGGGGCGGATTGGCCATCTGGAGTACAGGGAGTTTTCCCGGTGGCCTGCGCCACCTAGTGGCCTGGACAAGATGCAAAATGCACTAGTGGCACTTCCAAAATGCACTAGAATGCGCTAGATGCTCGCCTGGAACATACAGATCAAAATGACCATTAATCTTCTACAGTTGTGTAGACTAAGTTGGGCTAATTCACATGATGAATATTTTAACTCTTGAGGGTGTAAAAATGAAACCAAATGGACCTGCAAGGGTCCATTTGGACCCCCCCAGGGTGGCCTGGCAAAGGCAAAATTGTCCCGGAAAAATATGTGCCAATCCACCCCTGTGGGGCAGCGTGGTGGACGTTTCTCTCTCCGCTTCTGGTCAGAGTGAAATGCATGCATTTGTTTGATGTATGTTTGTTTTTTGTTGGATGATATCGCAATTTAACAGTGTGTAACACTTGTTAATACATGTTTTCAAACATGTCAAAATCAAATATGGACCCTTACAGGTCCATTTGGTTTCATTTTAGTTAAATTATATTTAAACATCTGAATTACGTAATTTCAAGAGTCCACACTATTAGAAAATGGAGAATAATTGTTAATAAAAAACAACAACGTTTTGCCAGTTCTCGTTCCCAAATGTGGACAAAAACGTGAAGGTTATTAGCTTTGGGTGAAAGAGACTAAATTCAACATCACAAACTGTCAACTCAAACCCCAAATACTGTTTTCAAACGTCAGCGGTACCACCTACAAGAAATCTCTTCCAATTCCACCTTCCAATTCTCACCCTCTATTTTTCATTATAAGTGCATTATTCTTAAACACTATAACAGTAAGTAACACCATCACCACTATTTCAAAGTCAAATGGATTTTTTTTTTGTTTTTGATGTGCAGATCTTGTTGAGCCTGTTATTTTGAAAGTAGCTCTCAAGTAAAAAAACAAAAAAGTGTGGGCACCCCGGCTTTATGGTTTTCAGTTGTTTTCCCATGTTGTACCCCAGGCTCAATTTGTTGCAAAATCCACTCAGCTGATGAGTTATGTAATGGAATCAGCAGGGGAAAGGAAGAATGTGAAAAAAACAAACTGTGAATAGAATGCAGCTGACCGGAGCCGGAGCTTACTGAAATTAATTATCCCACAAGTGCCATATTTTGAGAAGATCTTACAGCATACCTGGGCATTATGCGGCCCGGGGGCCAAATGCGGCCCTTTGGCTGACTCTGACCGGCCTGTGCAAGGGTACTGTGGTTTTCAACCAGTGGTCCAGGGACCACCAGTGGTCCCTGAGAGAGTTCCAGTTAAATATGTAAAGTTGGTTAACCAGATGTAACTCTCTGAGAGCGTAAACATGAAACCAAATGGACCCTTGCGGTTCCATTTGGTTCCATGTTTACGCTCTCAAGAGTTAAGATATCCATCATCTCATCTGAATTAGCCCAAGTCTACACAATCAGAGAATGTAAAATATTTTTTATCTATGTTTGCCTGTTTTGTTGAAATCAGCTCGGTATTGTGGACAAAAACAAAATAAATCTTTAGTTTTTGGTCTGGGGGGCTCAAATGTCATCAAATAGTGGTCCGTGGCTCAAATACTGAATAAATAGAGGGCCCTGGTGTCAAAATGCTTGGTCTTATTCTTACTTATGTCTTGAAATTAAATTAATATTAGCTATTGGCCCTCCACAATATTTTATGTATCTCATTAGGTGGTGGGCAAAATAATTGCCCACCTCTGTCTTACAGGCTAATGTAGTATCATTCTAGTTTGTATATGAGGGGGGGGGGGGCACAAGCATAACGAGGCTGGCTTGTTGATTGATAGATTTATTGATTGGTTTTATGGGCGACGGTGGCATTAGCAGGAAGGCTCAGCCCAAATAACACTCGGCCCTGAGTTCGCTGTCGCAAACTCCGTTCACATGGGATCAGTCCAATGGCTGCTCTACCGTCAAGTCCTGTTTCACAATGTTTTCTTTTTGGACCTTTTTTGGAAATGTCTCTTTTGTCAGGCTGCAACAGCCCTCCCGAGAGCTCAGTTTTCTGACCCCTCAATATCGCAATGAGTATTATTTGGGCTGAGCCTTTATGTGTTCATGCTGGGGGCTCAGGGGTAGAGTGGATGGTAACCATAGGGTTGCCATTTCAAACGCCGGCTGCCCCAGAGTTAGTGCCGATGTGCCTCTGAGCAAGACAAACCCTCGTTGGTACCACAATCAATGTAGAGTGCCTTGAGTAAAGGTGCTGTGTAAATGCACCATTTACACTTTCATTTATTTGGTGACCTCTCTCTTTTTTGCCCACATTACTTGAAATCTGTGTTTTCAGCCTAACAAATGCTTGTCCATGGCATTGCACTTTTACAATTAGGCCTAGATTTTCGTCACCGCTAAACCCCTTATCCCTTAACTTCTTTGCCTTTTTAAAGGTAGGGTAAGTGATTTGAAATTCATGGTGTAGTACCAGCCTGGTGCACTAGGGGCCCCCAAGAGTAGCTACACTATGTGAACCTGCTGCTCGATCCTGATTGGAGGAGAATTCACCCACCACCTGGGGAACTTTTATTAGCTCCTCTGCTAACGTGGGGGGGGGGGGGGGGGGGAACTCCATATGGTCTGCACACCTTATAATAGAGCATTTTAACAGAATTTTTTTTGGGGGGGTGATATCTGACAAAAGTGAAATCACTTCCCCTAACTTTAAACTATTAAAAAAAAAAAAAAAAAAAAAAAAACATTTTTCCAATAGTTCAAATAGCCAGTCTACATGTTCACGTGTCAATAGATTGGCATATTCAACTATTCCCAAAGGTTTTTAAAAATAGTAAAAAAAAGGGATAGTTTTGAGAAGGAGAACATACCCATTTTTTTTACCCAAATTATAATTTGTCTCTCTGCTCAGCCAGTTATATTCCCATGGGTTGTGAGGGTTGTGGAGGCTCAAACAGGCTAGCCTAACACGTCACACAAACGTAAAGCCAGGCTTTGAAAAAAGAAGAAGAAAAAAAAAAAAAAACGGGAAGTTGGATTAGCAGTCTGGACAAGGATATGAAAGCACTGACTCCCCCGGCAGCACACAAAAGTCTTGTGAAATCGGCCGTTTAGCGTGAGTCAGTGGAGAGAAATGTACACACCTTTTCATAGTCCCATAGCGCAGCACTTCTTTCTGTTTTTGCTCTCGTGTTCTCTCTCTCTCTCTCTCCCTTGTGTGTGTGTGTGTGTATGTGTGTTTTTTCTTTCTACCATTCCAGAGAGAGACAGAGGGATTTATTAATAGAGTCCTTAGCTGGCCTGTGTATATTTAGCCATGTGGGGTCCTGGCCCCAAGCCCAGTCCAGCCCCGCCAGTGTGGGAAGAACATTGTGCCCATAGTGGTATAGTGTCATACTGACTGAGTGTCATATACTGACTGCATTACACTACAGTGGCTGTGTTTGTTGTGTGTACCAACATACATGTTTATTCAACTCCCTGTCTCCCTGTCTTAATGTAGTTATACTGTATGTGGACTCTGTGTGTGTCTGACTGACTGACTGTGTGTGTGTGTGTGTGTGCGTGTGTGCATGTAGCCTACGCTACGGTCATGTATGTAACGCGTTTCTCCTGCTGCCTCTGCGTTGTTCCAGGAGCTGTTGAGCAGGACGTCGCTGGAGACCCAGAAGCTGGACTTGATGGACGAGGTTTCGTACCTCAAGCTGAAGCTGGTGGGCATGGACGAGGCGCACGCCAACGCGCGCAACCAGGACGCGTCGGCGGAGCAGAACAAAGCAGAGGTAAAAGGAAATAAAATAACAGTGTACGTGTCTGTCTCTGTCTGTCTGTCTGTCTGTCTGTCTGTCTGTCTGTCTGTCTGTCTGTCTGTCTGTCTGTCGGTCTGAGTGTGTCTGTGCATTGTGTATGTTGGCAGGCACGTGTGTTCACCTATAAAGTTATTTTTCCTCTTCCCCTGCTACACGCTAAAAACCCAAACGTATACACTTTGAACGTTATTAACACTCGTTTTCTAAGTTAGTCCTTTAGACTTTTTGCTCTGTTAAGAAAACTGTTTTAACAAGTTATTGTAGACAATTTTTTTGCAACTTATATACTGTAGAGGTGGGCAACCATTTTGTAATGGTGGTTATAATGATGTGCCCGTAATAGAGATGCCAGGTGTCTCAGTCTGTCTTTGGGTTCTATAAATATTTAACTGATGAAAAGTATTATTAACAAGAGCTTTAGACTAAATAAGTTCAATATGTACCGATAGCTGACAGCGGCATTTTGCACGCGTGCGTGCGTGTGTGCGCAATAATTATCTATAGAAGTCAGTACAGTATATTGTGATAGTCCTATGGAGACTTGTATTTTACATCATTGGACTTTTTTCCAAATGGTTTTATACCTCTTGAATACTATAGCATTCATATTCCGGGGGAACATTACCCAAAAATAGATCCACAAGCTCACACTGTGCATAGAGATGGGAAGCTCCAAATATAATCCTACTCGGATCCAGTTTACTAAGTCTAAATGAATAGCACTACAGAACAGGTATATCATGTCTGTGTTGTACATGTATTGTACATGCCCACCGTGGGTGATCTGCCTGGTGGTTTTGTCATTGGGCCAAAGGAAACAGTACCAACTTCTTTCTCCAAGTGAATAAATGTGGTCTCAGCTAGACAGCACTTCAGCCTAAATAGATGGCTTTCCCAGACACAGAAATGTGCAGACTTAGATGGTTGGAATCTTGTGTGTATTTAACTTTTGGAGCCCTTGGGTGCAGATGCCTGATGATTTATTCAATTATAAATCGATCGTAATCTGAAATACACGGTGGAAATGTCCCCGGATGTTTTCATTGTGTTACAGTGCATGCCAGTGAAGTTTCCACGAGAGACGGAATGCGGTGGTGAGAATGTGAGTGTGATGTTAGCCAGGTCTGTCCACTGCTCAGGTCATTCATCAACTCCAACATGTCATCAGGACAGTGTTAGAGGTGCCAGTTAGGCCTAATTCTATGGAATCAGGTCACTGTCAATAATATTCAGTTGTTTTTCTGGACACTCAGAAGCCTGGTTTAAACTGTAGGCTTGTACTGCCAACAATTTGGAACGTTATGTATGAAGCAACTACCAGTATTTGTTTTGCCTGGGACTATGCACATTCAGCAACATTTCATTTTTTCACGTTGAAATAATGTTTTTGTTATTAGAAATAATGTTTTCTGTTCAGAAACAAACACGGTTATGCCGTAACGTGGATTATACAGAATCATTTCTACATAGTCTAATAAGAAATCACATAAAACCTAATAAAGCCCAACATCAGCATTCATAATGCTGACCTATGGGCTACTAATATGGTTCCATTTTGTGTCTTAACAATACTGTAATGTGCAGTAATTATCTGCTGGTTGAGCTTTTATACAGTATATATAGTACAGTCCATCATTGTGAGGACTGAGGAAATGATTCAAGTTTAATTTTGTAATTATATTCCACTTTTCCTGTCAAGACGTAATCACAATCAACCGCAGTGAGAAATGAAATGCTCATATCAAGTCATGCGTCCTTTTAAAACTCATTACCTTGTCAGCCAAAAAGACCACTGACTCCTCTCCTGGGGTGTGAACCGCAAGTTAGCATCATAAAGTTAGCTATGAAGTTAGCCGTGATCCAGGGTCGGATTGACCATTGGGCGTACAGGGAGGTCTCCCGGTGGGCCACGACCAGTAGGGGGCCGGTGGTATCACAGTATGTTTCATGTTTCATGTTTCATGTTTCATGTTTACGCTCTCAAAGAGTTACATCTTTGTTAACCAACTATACCAGGTAGAATAGGTCCATCACACGCTGGTTGTGGTGGGCTGGTCTAGGCCAAATCACGCAATAAATGTCCCAGCCGATTTTTTCCGCCCAGTCCAGCACTGCCGTGATCTTAAATCGCTAAGCGGTCATTGTTGATAAATTTCCCCCTAGCACAGTCACCTCGCAAAACAAAAGGTATCAACAATTCGTTTTTGGGTACTGCATTGTCTATTTCTCGCTTCAAATGTTTTCAAATAATATGAGAGCAGATGTAGTTGTAAGCGACATTGTGGGAGAGTAATATCCAACTTCCGAGTCTCTGAACGTGACCCACGAGCTGCAACTGAGCTGAACATGCCTGAATAATGAAACGTAAACATCAGAGGTCCCCACAGACACCCGCTCAGACAGACAGCTGTCACTGCTGTCAACAAGATCCCCCCCCCCCACACACCCACCACCTAGCATGTGGTGGTGTTGGTACGCACTGATGAGCTGACGCCATGCTCTACTATGTAGTTGAATCAGTTATTGCCATTCAAGAAGTTTGTGGTTGGCATAAGGGCATTGATTTTAGAGACATTATAGAATCATGTTTCTTAAAATATGATGAAATTGCCCGTTGGAACGCATTGGAATTCTCTGTTTTGTGATGTCTTAAAATTGAGTGAGTGAATGTTGTTGCTAACAATGGGCACGCATAAAAGTAATGATACACTTTCTAATATTGTAATAAGACACTATACTCTTCTATGGAGTGTGTGTGCAGTAAAGTGAGTTAGCAAAGTGAGTTTAATGCTGCTTGTTGTGATTAGATGGGACTTTTCTGTTTGGATACATGGGCTATAAAGGCCAAAATGATGACGATGTCACACTCACACCCTCCATTCATGCTGTCACAGTCAGACAACAGCATAGGTAGCTGTGATATAACCACGATAAACCGTACCTCATGGATGGCCTTTAGTGTGTTATTGCTAAAACACCCTAACATTTCCATCGTGCTGCTTTACTTAATAATGAAAGTGTCAGTCACATTGCGTTAAAGGCTATTGCACCACTTTAGAGACATAGGCCTATAGATTTTCGTCACCGCTAAACCCCTTATCCCTTAACTTCTTTGCCTTTTTAAACAATTTAAAAAAACATTTTCAATAGTTCAAATGGCCAATCTACATGCTCACAACGTGTCAATAGATCGGCACATTGAACTATTCCCAAAAGTTTAAAAAAAAAAAATAGTAAAAAAAAGAGATAAGGGGTTTAGCATGTAACGAAAATGGAGCCCATAGTGTGATATTTATTTTATTCTTATACAGTACAACCAAAACGCAGTGCCAGTGCTAGGATGAATTGACTGAGGGGTCAATCACGATTTCGAAATCGTATGCCAGGGTCTACCTTTTATACTTTTGTACAAGTTGTTAAGTGTAAAGTAATGGTGCACATTTAAAAGTCTAGGCCAGGGGTTTTCAACCTTTTTGACTCGAGGGACCACCATTTATTCAGCATGCCACGGACCACCATTTTATTACATTTTCACACCAAAGACCTGAAATTAAAGAATTCTTTTGGTTTTGTCCACAATTCCAAATGATGAATATTTTAACTCTTGGGAGTGTGAAAATGAAACCAAATGGACCCGCAAGGGTCATTTTTACATTCTCAAGAGTTACAGCTGGTTAACCAACTTTCCATCATTTAGCCAGGGGACCACCTGGAACCTTCTCAAGGACCACTGGTGGTCCCCGGACCACCTGTTGAAAACCCCTGGTCTAGGCAAAGCAGATTTAGCTTAGCTAACTGCCCACTTAACCACATTGAATCACTGACAATGGCATTGGAATTTAACAGCTCTTCCCATCCCCATCCAAGGCTGTAAGTGAGGAATGTTGTTGTTTTTTTGTACACATGCTAACCCTGACATGAATGCAAGTAAGATGCAATGGAATTGAACACCTTTGAAACTTACACAGACTACCATTGTTTGTCTGTACAGCCTAGCCTAGAGTTATTATTTATACTAGTGGCGGTGCGAATATCAGGGGTTGACAGTTGAGACTAAGATCCCCAAGGAACTTGCCCATCGGCCAACTGCAAGTCAGGTTCTACTTGTCCTCAGGTCATGGTCACTTGCCCCTCAAAATATATCATGAATTTTGCATTTAAGTTTACTTTCTACTTGAGTGCTTTAAACATTCCCTTTCGCAGTCGAAGACTATTTTGTTTAAGTGACAATCAACTACAGTAAATATTCAACTTGTAAATCAATGTAAATCCCATAGTGGTCACGGACTCAGGCGTCCGTGACCCGCGCAATGACCACCTTCAAGACAAATATATATATATTGTGTTCTCTCTAAATCTGAATCTGAGTTGTGCTGTGTTATAGCGCACTAAGTTGTACACTTGCTAGATCGGGCAACCAGGTAGCAGTCTTCACTTGCCCGACCATTTTTTTTTACTTGCCACGGGCAAGCGGGCAAGCGTTAGTGTCAAGCCCTAGAATATCATTGCCAAATATTATTTTTGCCCTCACTTGTTTGATCTGAGGGGTCAAACAAAGAATCGATGGAGGGGGGGCATTGATTGACCCCCTGTGACCCCTTGTGGCACCGGGACTGCAAAAAATGCGGCTACACACACACACACACACACACACACACACACACACACACACACACACACACACACACACACACACACACACACACACAAACCCAACACACACACACACACACACACACACACACACACACACACACACACACACACACACACACACACACACACACACACACACACACACACACACACACACACACACAAACCCAACACACACACACACACACACACACACACACACACACACACACACACACACACACACACACAGTCCACTGCTTGTACATCTTAGCAGCCTTTGCTTGTCTTCAGTAGTGTCTTTGTATTGCTGCTGTTGTTCATTGTGACACCCAGCTGTTCCTAGTGGCACCACTAGACACCGGAACGGAACAGCCCTCGTGGTCAAGCCATGCACGCCCATTCATGTGTGTGTGTGAGCTGCAAAACTATCACTATCACTAACTATGAGGGGAAATTGGTTGACAGGCGCCAGAGATAAAACCCTTGTTTTTCACCATTTTTCCTCCTATGATAGAGTCCTCCTTCCTTCCTAGAAAGGACCATTGGTAACCAAATGGACCCTTTTACAGTATATCTGTAACTCTTGAGCTCTCAAGAGTTAAATCATATTTAACCATCTGAATTACCTAAGTTTCAAGAATCTACACATTTAGCAAAAAAATGTTGAAGAATTGCTAGTTTGACCAACATTTTGCCAGTTAGTTGGTGCTCCGTGGCTAAAATGCAGGATAACTAGTGGGCCCTGGTATGAAAATGGTTGAAACCCCACTGCTCTAGCGCAATCTGGTGCATTTTGGAAGTGCCACTAGTGCATTTTGGATTTTGGAAGTTGCCAACACTGGCCCCACTAGCTTGGGGGCCCCTGGACCTGGGCCCAGGGTACCCGTTGGATATTCCTTCCCGGGCCTGTGCGTGCCCACGTGCCGTTGAAAGGATAAGCATGAACACAAAGTGACAAGCAGACCAGAGGGCAGTGACAAGAGGGGGTGGGGACGGATGGGAGAGCATGGACACAAGAGGACAGAATACGCCAGAAAAGACAGTGAATTAGATGAAGAGTGAAGTTGTTTGCCCTAAAACAACACACACACACACACACACACACACACACACACACACACACACACACACACACACACACACACACACACTCCACAGGCTACTCACACAGTAAATATTGCTGAACGTAACTGTCAGTGTGTGACATCTGTAAGGAAATGCCAAAGCGTGACTTGACTCTTCATGGGATTATTTTATTTATCTACTCACACAAGGGGCTCGTAGTTAACCAATAGAACAGCAGGCTTCTAATAAAGACGTTTTAGTGTACTTGTTTTGGCTAACAGAAATGTTTTTTTTCATAGGTTAGCTTAGGTTTAGCACATGATTATACTACATTTACTGTTAATAGTTGCGCTAATGAAGTAGTGTGAATATTTCACTGAAGTAGTGTGAATATTTCACTGTTCATGTCCGATATCGACTTTTTTAACGATATCCCAATATTGTCCAACTCTTAATACTTTGACCGCCAGCGGTAGGCTTACTGTAAGGCATCGCTCGCCGATCACGCGGTTGGTGCAAAACACAACGATTTGTAGATTTCATTCTTTAATCCATCTATTAGTCCGAGCGCATCGTCTGATGAAGATCCCGTTGTTGACTTTCATTTGGGACAGAATGGGCGTGGCCATTTTGATTTTTTTTTGTCCCACACAAGTTACAACGATCACGCAATGTGAGTTAATTTCCGATATCAACCGATACCGATATGTGGGCTTTTGAGGGCTTTTGGAAAGACAAACAGCACATGCACCAAAGGCATGCCCCCAATTGATGATAATTTGAGGAAGGTTCCTCATATTTGTTTCCTGATTCTATGCATCTCTGTAAACAGTGTTTTATTGATTTTTAAAAAAAACAAACAAACAAAAAAGTATTTCTCCAATATTTGTTTCCCAATACCGATATTTTCCAATAATAGTTTTTAAAGCCTTTACTTATGATATATATCGTGAGGACCGATATATCTGCCTATATCTATTCTAGGATCAAAAATTGATTTTCTTTTTAGAAGAAATAAAATAAAGTCGGGAAAACAGGAAACACGGGTTTGTCAGTGAAAACCGTTGTAAAAAAAAAAAAAAAAAGTCAGGAAAGTCAGGTTATGCAGTCAAAGTGTTGTGAGCCTGTAAATCAGCTCTTTTTCCTGCAGCTGTTGACTTTTTGACCCTAAAGGGTGTTAAAAAGAAATAGTCAGACAAAATAAACATATCACCATTTCGCACCTATTCCTTTGTAATCCGTACAAATGGATTCAAGCCTTGGCATTGCCACAGTAGCATCACTCAAATTCTAGTTACCACACCGAGGGAACGGAGACAGACAGGAGGGTAGGTGGGCATATATTTGGCTATCATTGGACTGAAATGACCACCGTGAAATGTCAAGTCTCCCACAGCCCCTCCTCTGCAGTAATGTCCAGGAGAGTAAGCAATAATGAGAG
>CM076969.1:6136086-6273586 GCA_039105355.1 Benthosema pterotum
AAAGGGGATGGTGGTTCCCACTGCCTGTAATATATACTGTATGTAAACTCCTCTCCTGGTTGGTCTTGGAATCCTTTTTCCCCTTTAACTGCACTGTGTGTGGGTTCTGTCCTCGTTGAACGTCTACCCAGTGGTGGAAAGTACACTTACTTAAGTACGCTACTTTATGTACAATTTTGAGGTACAATACCAATAATCACTCCAGTGTAATACCTTATGCTATTGTGATTACACACCACTACAATTACATAGTTAGTTAGTTATTAGTTACTTTGAAGATTTTGATTACTATTGTTAAAAAAAAACAGAAATTAACCAGTTCGGCCCTATGTACATTTTGGCCCTTTGAAAAATGGCAGATCTACAAGCTCACAATGACGCATTGTGAGCTTAATCTACAGTATGTACAGTAGTGATACTAGTAAAAAAATATGCATACTTTTTCCACCACTTTTTTCCACTGCGTTATGGTGTGTGTGTGTGTGTGTGTGTGTGCGTGTGCGTGCGTGCGTGTGTGCGTGCGTGCGTGTGTGCGTGCGCGTGTGTGCGTGTGCGTGTGCCGCTGCCCTTCAGTAACGTAGAGGTGATTTCCTTGGCCCCATTCCTGTGCACTATATAGTGGAAATTTGTGCGTTATTTCTTTCACAGAATTTCCATTTTCAGAGTTGCAGGAATGGATGGGGAGAGAGAAAGAGTCTGGTAGTGAAACTGGAGTGCATGCGTGGTCAAGACGTTTTTCAAGACTTTTCAAAGCTGGTTTGTGTGGTTTGGTTTCTGAACTGAAAGACGTGTGTTTGTTGTTGTTTTTTTTGTCTCCTGTGTGTGTAGGATTTACTGCAGGAAGTGAACCAGCTGAAGAGTAAAGTGGCAGAGCTGGAGGGAGAGAAGAGTCAGTATGAGAGGAAACTCAGAGCCACCAAGGTACACTACACAGGGGTGTTTTTGACATTAGGCAGACTAGGCAGTTGCCTAGGGCGTCATGAGGGGAAGGGGCGGACATGGTGAAATACATCTGATGACATCGTCAAGATGTATTTCGCCATGTTAATGATTTTTCTTTCAGACCCCTTTTTCCTGAGAGGGCCCAAATGGAACGAAAGGGACCCGCTAGGGTTCATTTGGTTCCCATTTGTATCCTCTCAGGAAAAATTTGAAAATGGGTGGAATTCCCCTTCAAGAGGAGCACCTTCGATGCCTGTATGAGTTAGCTGTATAACTATAATGTCTATATAATATCTAAAATATTAGTGTTGGCCACTGCCACCCAGTGACATGTTCCGATTCCACCAGTTGGCATACAGTTTCAAATTTATTTGGCTGCTCAGTGTGACTGTTTCAAACTAACTAACATCCCCTGTGCATTTCACCCTCACTGACTAATACAACTATGAATCTTGTGACACCATTTTGGAAATTTTAAAAAAATATATTTTTTCAAAAGGTCCAAGATAGTGCCTCCTAACTCTTTTGTCTGAGGCTGTTGAAATTTCAGCTTGTTGTTTCAGTTGCTTCAGATCTGTTCACTTATGGATGTTTTGTTTTTTTCCTTTGTTAACACATAGTAGCTAAACTGAAGGTGGATTTGCCATTTCTTTATTTCTGCTTACAGTGCCCCCCCTCCCTGCTCTCTCTCTCTCTCTCTCTCTCTCTCTCTCTCTCTCTCTCTCTCTCACCCCCCCCCCCTCTCTCTCTCTCTCTCTCTCACCCCCCCCTCTCTCTCTCTCTCTCTCTCTCTCTCTCTCTCTCTCTCTCACACCCCCCCCCCCTCTCTCTCTCTCTCTCTCTCTCTCTCTCTCTCTCTCTCTCTCTCTCTCTCTGTCTCTGTGTTTTTTCTGTTTTCTTCTTGAACTGTTGTCCTCTTTTCCCCACTCATTTCGCCTGCATTCTCATTCACATTCTGCCTTCGATTCTTTTACTCACCTCCTTACGCACACATGCACACACGCTCGAATGCACACACAAACCACACACGCCGCTTCTCCATGTCCTCTCTCTTTTCCCCCCCAATCTCGGCTCTCCTCTCATCTCATCTTCTCTTTTGCTGGTCTTCCTCTCGTCTCTCTCTCCTCCCATCTGCTCTCTTCTGTATCTCTCTTTCATCAATCTCTCTCCCGTTTAATCTGCCATGGCTATCCTTCCTCCTGTTTCTCTCCTCCCAACTCTCTCACACTATCCCACCTCTCTTTCTTTTTCGCCTCTCGCACTTCTACATTGTGTCTCCATCCTGACATCTCGTCATGTCTCTCTCTCTCTCTCTCTCTCTCTCCCTCTCTCTCTCTAGCTCTCTATCTCTTACTCTCTCCACGTGTGTTATCAGTCTCTCATGACCCAGCTGGCCAGCCTCAAGCTGACAGTAGAACAAACACAGATGGAGAAACAGCACTGGGAGGAGCGCTGCCACCGTGCACAGGTGGAGCACCTCTTAACCCTGCACTCACACTACCTGGCTTTACCCCATGCACCCCACCCCACCCCACCCCTGCACGCACGCCGCCCCACGCTGGTCTAATACGCTTCATGTTCTGTTCTCCCATAATGCCTTTCTCATCTTCCTCGCCTTCCCTTCGCCTTGTTTTGTGACGGTAGCCTGCCTCTGCTTTTTGACCCGAGCTGCAGCAGGACAAAATCTTTATCTCTAACTCCTGCTAGGGTCCATTTGGTTCACATTTGTATGCTGTCAAAAATGAAAATGGGTGGACTTCCCCTTTAACTTAATATAGTTGGCACCTTTACACAGTACCATCCTCTGTTCCTTCCATTCCATTTGTAACTCCCTGTTGGTCAGGGGATATTAATAAAATCTGGTAACATATTTCTTACCAAGGATCTTCATCAATGCGTTTGTAAGAGTGTTCACTAAAACATATCCCACATTAGTTTCTACTCAACCACCGAAGGGAAATTTTTGACAGCGGCTGAAAGTTGGGGTATCGTCAATAACAACCAATATACAGCGACATATTCTAAATTTCATTAAACCTAAATAGCATAGCATAGCATTAAACCTAAGTAGCATGTGACATGTCAAACTAGAGGTTTTCATGATGCGGAAGTCAATAACGTGGCCCATAACTACTTGCTTGTGTGCTGACCTCATCCCATGTGATGACAATTATGTTGTATGTCCGTTGTTAAAGTGCACTAAGTTGCACACTTGCCTGATCGGGCAACCAGGTAGCAGTCTTCACTTGCCCCACCATTTTTTTACTTGCCCCGGACAAGTGGGCAAGTGTTAGTGTCAAGCCCTGCCTTTCATGGTACTGTGGTGCTACTTTGTGCTGTGTCTTTCTCCATTGGAACCTTTATTGGGGTCTGACCACCAGTGTTGCTTCTTTTATGTTCCTAAGTTCTTCTCCATACAGTATGTTGTCGTTGTGGGTCATCGTCATTCTCTATTTAGCTAGGTCTTTACGTGTTTCTGGTGATCCATTAATTTTGAACAGAACGTTCAAAATGTCCTCCACAACAAGCCAGCATGATGACTATCCGATGAATGAAACCTTTATACATTACGGGTAAACTAATGGCTGGCAGGACACTAAAACATGTGTGCTCCTTCTCCCCCCCACCCCCCCACCCCCCCCCCCCACACACACACACACACACACACACACACACGAACACACACACACACAGGCGGAGATCTCGGAGCTCCAGCAGATCCTGGCCTCCAAGGACTCAGAGATAGAGTGTCTACAGAGCCAGCTGCTGGCCAGAGGCTGCACACCAGGAGACACAGAGAGAGGTATGTATGTATGCTACCATCTGCACACCTGCTGCCTGTCTGAATGGCCACTGTGTGCAGGAGTGTAGTGGAGGGGGGCCGTCCCCCCACTTCTCACATCTAAAATATTTTGGGGGCAAAAGTAGGCCTACCGTATGTTTTTTGTCTTGTCATTTACTTTTATGGATACAATTAGACATTGTAAACAATCTTTCCCAAGATTCAGCCCAGCTTCTCATCCAGACAACAGTCATATCTAAACTGGACTACTGTAACTCCCTCCTTACTGGTCTACCGGCATGTGCACTTAAGCCCCTCCAACTGATCCAAAATGCTGCAGCCCCTCTGGTCTTTAACCAGCCCAAATTCTCACATGTCACTCTGCTTCTCCGCTCCCTCCATTGGCTCCCAGTCGCAGCACGCACAGTGTTCAAAACTCTCACGCTTGCATTCAAAGCAACCAAAGGTTTGACTGCACCTTACCTCAGTGGCCTCATAAAACCCTACAAGCCCTCCCGCGCACTCCGATCAGCCGACACTGGGAAGCTGGCAGTAGCCCCACTAAAAACGCCTGGACAACGCCCCACGCGCCCCAAGCTCTTCTCCCTCCTGGCCCCAAAACTATGGAATGAACTTCCCCCTGCAATCAGGACCTCAGACTCACTACCTATCTTCCGCCGCAGTCTTAAGACACACCTCTTCAGACTCCATCTCAACCCATAGCACTTGTATTATATACCAACCCACAGTACC
Source organism: Benthosema pterotum (assembly GCA_039105355.1). NCBI lineage: Eukaryota > Metazoa > Chordata > Actinopteri > Myctophiformes > Myctophidae > Benthosema > Benthosema pterotum. The sequence continues at coordinate 6,140,564 of CM076969.1, forward strand.
TGCTGCAATGACTTATATAGGTTGCCTAATGTATTACAATGTTTTTAGCGCTTCATTGTATGTTGTAAAATGTATTGTAAATCCAGATTAAATTGTAAACTTTTCACCATTGTAAGTCGCTCTGGATTAAGAGCGTCTGCTAAATGCCTAAATTGTAAATTGTACTATACTTGTTTTAATAGCGTGTCTGTGTGTGTTGCGCAGGCGCACCCAAATGCGCATGCAAGTGTGCAAGCATGCACGTGTCTTAATGGGGAATTCCACTCATTTTCAATATTTGACTATGTCATTAATATACCTTAGAGATGTTGTGCGAGCATGGTAAAAAAAAGTTAATGAGTTACCTTTTTTTCTGAGAGTGTACAAATGCAACCAAATTGACATTTGTACACTCTCAGAAAAAAGTTGTTGTTTTTTTCTCCACTTCTAATGGTCCCATTACAACACTGACCGTGTGTGTGTGTGTGTGTGTGTGTGTGTGTGTGTGTGTGTGTGTGTGTGTGTGTGTGTGTGTGTGTGTGTGTGTGTGTGTGTGTGTGTGTGTGTGTGTGTGTGTGTGTGTGTGTGTGTGTGTGCGCGCGCGCGCAGTCATCTCAGTGTAACAGAGAGGTGAAAGCTTGTGTTCTCCAATTAACCTCTAATTAACATTATGCTTCTGTTTTGACTTGTTTCTTGGCTCTCTGCTGCCCTCTGCTGTAGACGAGGTCTATATCAAGCAGCTGATTGACAAATGTAAGGCACTTCTGTGTGCTTTGGTTCTACCTCCAATTTCAAACCAAACTCTCAGTTTAATGTCACTGTACGTGTGCGGCTATGCTCATGCACGGGTGTGTGTTAGGTAGTTAAACGTTTGAAATAAAGCCCCTTTTTGGCTGAGCTCTAACAGCCCGAGACGTGATAGGATTAAAGCTGCCATGTGTAACAATTTATAGTGGGATTGGCGAAGAGGCTCATCTTATTCCGGCTGTGGAGCTGTGAAGTGTACAGTACGTGTTCAGGCCTTTTGAGGACTTAATGCGCCACAGTTGTAGAGAAATGGAACTAATCGAAGACACGACTACTCCTGTGTGTGTTTTATTCTAAAGGATTCCTGGCTAATAAGACAAATATACCTTAAAACAGTAGTTTTCAACCTTTTTCATACTAGGGCCCACCATTTATTCAGCATTTGACCACCATTTGAGGACATTTTAGCCCCACAGACCCCCAAAACTAAAGATTTCTTTTGCTTTTGTCCATCTTCTACTTGTGTAGACTTGGGGATAATTCAGATGAATGAATATTTTAACTCTTGAGAGCGTTTTTACGTTCTCAAGAGTTACATCTGGTTAACCAACTTAGCTGGGGACCACCTGGAACCCTCTCAAGGACCACCGGTTGAAAACCCCTGCCTTAAAACATTATGCTTCCCTCTAGAACTGAAATAAATAAAAAAACACTGTAAATATTTATTTATTTATTTGGTGAATCTTTCTCTCAATAGGGACTGCTCAAGTCGCAAATTGATGATGTCATACTGTATGTCCACATGCGGTCTAGCCCTATGAAAATTATGGAGTGGATATACTCATGAAAAACAACTTAAAGGGTAATTCCACTTTCAAAAAAAAAACTCTTTTGGTCATTTTATGGTCTACTCCGTCTCAATATATATTATTTAAAAACAAATTAAAAACTGTAAATGAAATTCCATGGCCCTCTCACATATTAGGAGGATAATATCAGTCACCAGAAAAAAAGACAGGTTGTTTTCAAAATAATCTGTCATGGTTAAAATGGAGTTTAAGGTTATAATGGGTTTGTATAGGAAGGAGGCAGATGCACTAAAATGAACATCAAATATCTAAATACTGAATGGAGTAACTCTGTCTGGTGTGTTCACATGAGACTGAGTAGACCATGAAATGACCAAAAGTTTTTTTTAAGTGGAATATCCCTTTAATACTTTCTAATATGATAATATCAGCTTCAAAGAAATATTTGTTCATATATTTTATCAGCACAAAATTTTTACAACCATATTACATACAATTCCAGCAGACCACAAGGTCATATGACATCATCACCTTGCAACCAGAGCATTCCCTATTGAGCGAAAGACTCTCTGTTCATGAAAGGAATGAATGAATGCCTTTATTTCAGACTCGGGGTCCATAGAGAGAAAACACAGAAGACATAATACAATACACAGAACATTCAGTAGAAAACAGTCCAAATGTACACTGTACAGGTTAAAAAAACATTTGAGACAATTATAAATAGAGACTTTTAAGCCAGTGCTTTCTCAGGCTAGAAGAGTATCTAGTACGTGCAACTTTTAGCGGGTTATTTAGACTGACGATGATGCTATTCACAGACTCATCTAAGCGACACATGAATCTATACATTAAGTTCCGAAGAACAGCTTGAAAAGTATGGACTCTTGCAGCAACAAACATCTCACTGGCACTACACCATCTAGGTCTTTTAAGTAAAATTCTCATGGCATCATTATATGCTACTTGCAGTTTCTGAATACTTGCTTTTTTGTAGTTTGACCACAGGTGAGCAGTGTAAAGTGGTGTACAGTAAGCTCTAAACAGAGTAATCTTAACTGCTTCAGAACACATACTAAATTTACGTGCCAGGGTGTTCGCCTGTGCATACAACTTACGGCACTGTCTGTGTATATCATCGTCATCAGTTAACTGTTCTGTAATAAAAGAACAAACAACAGAACAAACAGAACAAACAAATATTTAAGGGACTTTTATTTATTTATTTTTTGTTATAGTGGGCACATACAGTACAGTATAATGTTTTAAGGCCAGGCGTGTAGAGTTTGTGTAGGCTGCAAGGCTGCAGCCCCCCCCGGCCGTCTGAGCCGGCGGGGGGGTCACAGCCTACATGAGGACGGACGCAAGATGACGCCTCTGTTTAAGGCCATGTTTGTTGTATTCGCCAGGGGTCCTTTTAAAAACAAAACAATTACCCCACTGGACAGGGAAGCTTTTGTTGTGTCTGTGTGGTCTTTCTGGACCTGCTACCACCTTTGCCAACTCCATAGTTTCTTGGACACTTGGCCAGTCTCTCCACTCAGAGAACCCGGGTTACCATGTAACCATCCGTTACCTAGCGACATTACACAGAGAGCGTGATTGGATGTCGTTTTGTGAATGAGAGCCATGTGTGCTTTTGGAATGAAAATACGTGGAGTGAAGTAGTGTTGTCCGTCAGCACAGCAGATGAGAGTTTGGTTTGAGATCGGTCCAAAAGCTCCACTACTGTTTTGCATCCATTCATTTTCTTATCCTTTCTTATTTTCTTTCGTACATTCTCTGCACTATACTGTGTTGTCAGTGTCCATTTGTTATGCTTTGGTCACCGTATTAGCATGAGTGTCGTATCGGTCTGTACATGGGGCATGCCCTGTAGGCTCCAATACTGTTTTGCATACTGTTTTGCATCCGTTCATTTTCTTATCCTTTCTCATTTTATTTCGTACATTCTCTGCACTATAGCTGTGATGTCAATTGTTTTGTTTTGGTCACCGTATTAGCATGAGTGTCGTATCGGTCTGTACATGTACTTACCGGTACTTTTTATTAATACCTGATGATCATGTTTTAGGGTAGAAAAAATCATGGCACTCCATTTTTAAAGGGTTGAGGCAAAGATAAAGGGAAAGGGACTATTATAATTGTTAACTATTAAGGGACTATTATAATTTAGTGACATCCGTAAATAGGAGAATCTGAGAGTGCCCATGCTTGCGTCCCCATTCAGAAACACAGGGAAAATCACAGATATTTCAATGAAGGTCTGACTGTAAAAAAACAGCTTTTTGGGATGTAAAACTACATGGTAAAACACCAAAAATCTTGAAAAATGTAAAATTCATAGTGGAGGCCCAGTAATTTTGTATTTACTCATTTATTTTCTGCCCAAACATATGCTGTGTGGTTGTGGTATTGGTTTTACTGAGGATAAGATAAGAAACACATTTTAGTGTTCAGGCATAGTTTTACTGAGGTTATGTTTAGGAATTTAGGTTTAGTTTAGGTTTGGCCACCGTTTTTGCCGAGGTGCAGGTTGGTTAGTTTTTGGCGTAGTTTACTGAGATCACATTTATTTATAGCATGTAAAGACAGATCATTTACCGGAGTGACTGTGTTTTGGGTGCCACCGTTTTACTACTCTCCTGAAAAACCAAGGAAAATAGGAGGAAGCGAACCCAACGTCATTTTCTCTACCTGGCCAATGGAATCGCTGGGTGGCAAGCTGCAGCTTGAAATCGCGGGGAATATATTGAAGTCAATGAGAGCGGTGGAGTGGACAGGGACAAACAAAAAATAATTCTGAACGACTGATAGCATTGTAAATTAAACACTTGACAGAATACACATAAGACATGGTTGTCTGCTGTGTTGCTTTTCGATGTGTACACTGTGTAATGTTATATAGCTATCCAAAGAGCAGAAAGTATGCTTCTGATCGTCACTGTCTGCGAGTGCAGCTGGGTGCTATTGCAAAGAGGGGCAGTTCTCGCGATGAGAGGCCAGGCAGCCCAGGCAGACTCATTTTGTGCTCTTTAGATAGCTTAATAAAGTGAAATAGTTTGAAAAACACCCACTCACAACAATCGGTGACCTGTTTTCTTTTATATTTCAGAACCGATTATATGACATTGGTCGCAGTCGTTCATGAATCATGTTTGTTTGCAAGAAATCCGGCATGCTGCCATCCACTGCCATGTATTTGTCCTAGCTTCCGGTAGGAGTTTTGCTACTCGAGGTGTCATGGCGCAGCCGCGGCAGACTTGGTTACCCTTCCTCCTATATTAGAACTTCCTTGTGAAAAACAAGGAAAAGAACGCATTAAGCATCTGTTGACACTCTTCTTCCTGTTTCTTAGACCAAGAGTTCCACAGGTTGAAGATGGGAATGGAATCGTTGTTGGCGTCAAATGATGAGAAGGTCAGTGTTTCTAGTAGAGTCTAATAAAATATAAAAAAATATATATTAAATTGTAGTTCTAGTGTAAGGTATTAGTCTTTTACTTACCCTGGTTCTGCTGTGGGGGAAAACTACATTCGTATGAGTAGATGACTTGTTTTGTCATACATGACAGGATCGACATATAGAGGAGCTGACCAGTTTATTGGGCCAGTACAGAAAAATGAAGGAAGTCATGGCACTCACACAAGGTAAGAATTATAGAAGCACAATGTCGGACTATTTCAAACTACAAGCTACATCGATACGTATCGGTACGTGTATGTGTGCTTGTACACATATCGATTTATATTGCAATTCTTAGTTATGCTGCGATTCAATTTGATATATCGATATATCACATTTTGCCCCCACAAATGACTGTTATTTTATTATACTAGAACAAGGGGGATTCCACCCATTTTTTCTGAAAGCGTACAAATGGAACCATATGGACCCTGATGGGTCCATTTGGTTCCATTTGTACACCCTCAGAAAAAAGGTCCTAAAAGAAAAATCACACAACACAAACACAACTAAAATACAGTACTGTAAAATGTTGGCTCACAACGTGAGCTTGTCCATGTGCTGTTTTCACTAGTTTGGATCACAGGCAGATGTGTAATTTGTCTTTTGGGTTCATGAACTAAAACAGGGATTTTCAACCAGTGGTCCGGGGACCACCAGTTGTCCTTGAGAGGGTTCCAGGTGGTCCCCAGCTTTAAGTTGGTTAACCAGATGTAACTCTTGAGAACGTTAAAATGAAACCAAATGGACCCTTGCGGGTCCATTTGGTTTCATCTTTACGCTCTCAAGAGTTAAAATATTCATCATCTCAATTAGCTGTTTTGGAATGTATGTTTTGCTTGTTTTCTGTCCCAAATCCAGCCTGGAATTGTGGACAAATTTGGGGTCTGTAGAGCTAAAATATCCTCAAATTGTAGTCCGTGGGTCAAATCCTGAATAAACGGTGGTCCCTGAGATGAAAAAGGTTGATTACCACTCATCTAAAACATAAAAACATGCTGTTATGTGTTGTGTTTTTATCCTCCAGGTAGTAGTGAAGAAGAGCTGAGTGGCAGTCTGAAGCTCAGAGCGCTCACACACAAAGCACACTCTGATGTGATGCGCTCAGAGGTATGCAAATACACACACACACACACGCACGCACGCACGCACGCACGCACACACACACACGCACACACACACACGCACACACACACACGCACGCACACACACACACACACACAGACACACACACACACACAGACACACACACACACACACACACACACACGCACACACACACACACACACACACACACACGCACACACAGACACACACTAGGGCATTAACCAAATGAATCGAATACTTTGGTAGTCGAATAATTTGCGACTAGTCTATAGTGATTATATATTTGTTTTTCATCCAATAAAAACGTGCGATTCTGGGCTTCTTATTGAAACAGTGCCTGCATATTACACTACTGTAACTCAGTTACAGTATGACACGAAAAATAAGCAATCAACCAACAATCAGTCCCAACACCACAGCACACCACCAAAAAATAAAAATATATATTAAAAAAGATTATTAGCGAATAACGAATAGTGAATTAATAGTCGAATAGTGGTTTGCTAGTCGAATAATCGAATAGTCGAATATTTAGTTAATGCCCTAACACACACACACACGCACACGCACACACACCTGCCCAAGTGCACACAAGCCTGACTATTTCATTAGCACATTCAAATCATGAATGTTAAAGACTGATCCTCCGTACTCTAGAGTGCGATGACCTGTTGCACTTCTCCCCACTGCAGAGTGTATGCATGTGCACATCTAGTTACCGGGAGGACCGGAAGCTTTTCCAAACCAAAGTGAAACTATAGTTATAGTTATGTATTTTTTTGTCTTAGATATCGTCCAGAGGATCGTCTCCTCTGCTGGTGTCCCCGTCCTCCTTCCAGAGGGACCTGCATGACTCCAGGTAAACATAATACCGTAATTTCCGGATTATAAGCCACAACTGAATATAAGCCGCACCAGCTAAATTTGGGGCAAAATACTGATTTTTCCTTGTATCAGCCGCACCTAACTATAAGCCGCACCAGGCAATAAGCTTCATGTTAGAGCAGTGGTTTTCAACTTTTTTGATCCCAGGGCCCACTATTTATTCAGCACTTATTCAACATCTTCACCCCACAGACCCCAAAACTAAAGATTTCTTTTGGTTTTGTTCACAATTCCAGGATGGATTTTCGCAAACAAAAGAGGCAAAACATCAAAATTAGTCCAAAATGAACATGACTTATTAATTAAGTGGTGCTAATTTAGATGGTGAATATCATAACTCTTGAGAGTGTAAACATGAAACCAAATGGACCCGCAAGGGTCCATTTGGTTTCATTTTTACGCTCTCAAAGAGTTACATCTGGTTAACCAACTTTCCATCATTTAGTGGAGTGTGGAGCCCACCTGGAACCCCTCCATAGATTGGCTGCACTGTTGTGTAAGCCGCAGGGTCAAAAGCATGTGAAAAAAGTAGCGGCTTATAGTCCGGAAATTACGGTACTAGAACAGTGTGGTTGACACAGTCGTACTTACAGTATGTTGTACATAAGCAAGTTGGCATTCTGCTGAGTGCAGATCTAGATCTAGCAATACCACACCTGCTCGCATGCTCACTCTCTCTCTCTCTCTCTCTCTCTCTCTCTCTCTCTCTCTCTCTCTCTCTCTCTCTCTCTCTCTCTCTCTCTCTCTCTCTCTCTCTCTCTCTCTCTCTCTCTCTCTCTCTCTCTCTCTCTCTCTCTCTCTCTCTCTCTCTCTCTTCCATATGGGTGCCAGTTTCCGCAGCATACAGAACTCCATGGACTCATCGTTGGTTCCTGCAGGAGATTCTAGCTTCCTTAATGGATCATGGTACGTCATGGTCTAGATCAGGGGTGCCCACACTTTTTTGACTTGAGAGCTACTTTCAAAATGACCAGCTCAACAAGATCTACACATCAAAAATGTGATTGTTCCACTACTGAAAATCCATTTTAAGGTCCCTAGAAAGTTTGAGCTTACTGTTATAGTGTTTAAGAATAATGCACTTATAATGAAAAATAGAGGGGGGGATTGGATATGCTAATACTGATGTTTGAAAACAGTATTTGGGATTTGAGTTTGTGATGTTGAATTTAGTCTCTTGCACCCAAAATTATTAACTTTATTATTAAAGTTTTTGTCACAATTGGGAAAGTGAACTGGCAAAAAGTTGGTCAAAATAACAATTATTCTCCATTTTCTAATTGTGTGGACTCTTGAAATTATGTAATTCAGATGTTTAAATATAATTTAACTCTTGAGAGTGTAAAATGAAACCAAATGGACCCGTAAGGGTCCATTTGGTTTCATTTTAACGCTCTCAAGAGTTACAGATCTATACATTTTAGGGGACTGTCATGTGATCTACTGTGTGATCTACTGGTAGATCACCATCTACCTTTTGGGCATCCCTGGCCTAGAATGAACCAATGGGGAAGGGGATCAACATCACATGATTCTTAGTTTGACGCTGCAAAAACTCGGATGCGTGGCACTAACAACATGGCGCAGTTGCCAAACCAGTTTTAACCTCCATGTAGCAAATAATGGCAGATCATGCCCTGAAAAATACCCATAAGTCTTATATTGATCAATGGTTCCCAAAATGGAGTTAGTTCCAGTGGGGTCCACACCTACCAATACTGTACATGCTAGTGCCAAATGGAACCTCCGTCCGTCCGTCCGTCCGTCTAAGAGTGTCGATTAACATCGATATTACAATCCTTTGGGTTTCTCAGAGATGGAGATGGCATCAAATTGGCCGTTCGTAGGAGTGTACATGACACATATTATACTGTGTAGTGTAATGCTACTATCAAAGTTATTACTTTTTTACTGTACGTGTGGCAAAAAACATATAACATTTCCGACTATGTTTTTTTATTTTTTGTCCAGGAATCGACAACGATTGCTTTCCAGCAGTCTTGAGGAGTTGCAGAGCGGGTCCTTACCCAAGGTTACTTGTTTCTGAGTTATTATTATTATTATTCTTTAACCCATTGTGTCGTGACCCTCGATTCGACTTTCTGACACCAGATCATACAGTAGTTCCTGACACCAGATTATAGCTGCAGTAGTTCCTGACACCAGATTATAGCTGCAGCAACATTCTAACACTAGATTCTACTTATTGACACCAAATTATAGTTTCTGATGCTAGGATCTACATTTTGACACTAGAATCTACAGTAGTTTCTGACGCTAGAATCGAGTTTTTGACACTAAATTCTATAGATTCTGACACTAGATTCTAGTTTTTCTGAAAAAAATCTGTGTTCCTGTGTCAGTGATGCTAACATATTTCAAGCCAAGGACCACCAGAATTATCCATATTTGGCTGCAGACCCCCATCTGAAAACATGTTGTTCTAGGGATCCCCCAGAAGCAAAAAAAATGACTTAAAAATATTTGCCTCCAAAATAATGTATTCAGAGATTTGCAGCACATTTTCACAATTTTTCAAAAATAGCAGAACTACAAGCTCATATCGCGCCACTCGGTGGCGCGATATGAGCTTGGTAGATCTGCTATTTTTCAACAGATTTCAACACTAAGGGTTAATAGGGTTAATACAAAGGGTTAATACACTATAGTTTTTGAAAAGAATTTTCCACTATTGCTTTGGTCTTTGCCTACAGATATTCAAGCTAATCTAACCCTCCTCTTATTAATACAGCTATTCCTGCTTGTAGTGATATATTATACTAACTGAAAAAAAGCCAATGCTAACATTTTACTCTCTGATTGTCTTGAAATGGAAGATGATTGATAACGTGCTTGTGAACTAACTTTGTGTTTATGTTTACGGTGTGTGTGTGTGTGTGTGTGTGTGTGTGTGTGTGTGTGTGTGTGTGTGTGTGTGTGTGTGTGTGTGTGTGTGTGTGTGTGTGTGTGTGTGTGTGTGTGTGTGTGTGTGTGTGTGTGCGCGTGCGTGCGTGCGTGCGTGCATGTTCTTTCTATCTCCTGTGCGGGTGTCTGGCTGTAGGCTGTAGAGTTCCAGTCCCTTGAGGCTGACTCACACATACTGGGGACAGAGGTACCTTTCTATGGAGTCTGATCTAATATGAGAGTGAGAAGTGTATGGGGGACCCATAAAAAATAGCTCCACACGACCCACAAGTGGGTCCTGAGCCAGTGTTTGAGAACCAGTCAGTCTCTTAACCTATACCACTAACAAAAAGCAACACACAGCATGTGCATGTTGTCAGCAGCAGTAGGCATCAATGGTACGTGTTGCCTCCAAGCCATTTCTCTGTCGCACCCTTTTCCCTTCTGGATTTTCCCACCACTGTTGACTCTAATGCCACTGCAAATACCAAGATCATTGAGATTGAGTCACCCTTCTAAGGACACAAGACCAACCTATTCTTAGAAATATGTTATACTGTATCATATGGCAGTCTTATTTAGTTCATTTTGGCCCTTTTTTGACCAACAAATCAATAAGGCACCTAGAAAAAGGGTGCAGGCTGAAGACTTATGAAGACTTTGTTGCCTACAGTTTTGGGTAGACAATTTTTTTGTCTACCCAAAACTGTAGGCAACAAAGTCTAATGCACACCTATGAGTCTATGAGATGGGTGTGTAGGCAGGCAAAAAGCTTGAACATAGCTTGTACATATAGAGGCCTGCACACTGTGTATACTTGCAGAAACTGTTATATTATATTTATAATAAAAGTTTTTGCAAGTGTAGACGGTGTACGGCCTCTATATGTACATTGGTACATTTATCCTGAGTCTACCCAAAACTGAAAAAGGATTTATGAATAGGTGTGATAAGTACATAAGAAAAAAACAGAAAAAAGGAAAGCACCACAAATGTTATGCATTATCAGGTGGATTTAAAGCCATGAAATAAAGTTACAGGTTTTGTAATTGTAATTGTTTTGTAAGTGTAAGGTTTTGTAATTTTAGATCAGGGGTTTTCAACCAGTGGTCTAGGGAACCACCACTGCTCCTTGAGAAAGTTCCAGGTGTCCCCAGGCTAAATTACGTCCCCAGGCTAAATGATGGACAGTTGGTTAACCAATTGTAACCCTTTGAGAGTGTAAACATGAAACCAAATGGACCCTTGCGGGACCATTTGGTTTCATGTTTACACTCTGAAAAGTTACAATATTCATCAGAAGATTAATGGTCATTTTTGATTTCATATTTTGACCATTTTGTTTCCGAAATCCATCCTGGTATTGTGGACAAAAGCAAAAGAAATCTTTACTTTTTGGGGGTCTGTGGGGGGGGGGCTAAAATGTCCTCAAAAGGTGGTCCGTGGCTCAAATAGTTGAATAAATAGTGGGCCCTGGGATCATAAAGGTTGAAAACCACTGCTGTAGATCAGGGGTTTTCAACAGGTGGTCCGGGGACCACCAGTGGTCCTTGAGAAGGTTCCTGGTGGTCCCCAGCTAAGTTGGTTAACTAGATGTAACTCTTGAGAACGTAAAAATGAAACCAAATGGACCCTTGCGGGTCCATTTGGTTTCATTTTTACACTCTCAAGAGTTAAAATATTCGTCATGTGAATTATTCCAAGTCTACACAACTAGAAGATGGACAAGAGCAAAAGAAATCTTTAGTTTTGGGGTCGGTGGGGCTAAAATGTCCTCAAGTGGTGGTCCGTGGCTCAAATTCTGAAAAAATGGTGGTCCCTGGCATCAAAAAGGTTGAAAACCCCTGCTATAGATGATGAACTCTTGATGACACTGTCATTCCCGCTCCTCCAGAACCGTCCCATGGAGCTGAACAAGTACCAGACTCTGCCAGGGAAGCTGCGGAACAGAGGAGCAGAGCTGAGGACAGAGCAGAACGGAGACGGAGGAGAATACTCGTCCCCCGTCCAGCTGTCCCCTGTCCACCGCAACGACAACGACTACAGCCTCAGTGAGTACTGGACCTCCACAGCCTGTTAACTGTTCCTTGTGATACTAGTATTTAATTGTTATGCAGTGTTTAACCCATTTTGTCCAGACTATATCCTAGTTTCCGACCCTAGATTCTACTTCCAGCCGCTAGATCCTAGTTTCTGGTGCTCGATTCTGGTTTCAGACGCCAGATTCTAGTTTCTGATTCTAGTTTCAGACGCTAGATTCTAGTTTCTGGTGCTTGATTCTAGTTTCAGACGCCAGATTCTAGTTTCTGATTCTAGTTTCAGACGCCAGATTCTAGTTTCTGGTGCTCGATTCTAGTTTCAGACGCCAGATTCTAGTTTCTGATTCTAGTTTCAGACGCCAGATTCTAGTTTCTGGTGCTCGATTCTAGTTTCAGACGCCAGATTCTAGTTTCTGATTCTAGTTTCAGACGCCAGATTCTAGTTTCTGATTCTAGTTTCAGACGCCAGATTCTAGTTTCTGGTGCTCGATTCTAGTTTCAGACGCCAGATTCTAGTTTCTGATTCTAGTTTCAGACGCCAGATTCTAGTTTCTGGTGCTCGATTCTAGTTTCAGACGCCAGATTCTAGTTTCTGGTGCTTGATTCTAGTTTCAGACGCCAGATTCTAGTTTCTGATTCTAGTTTCAGACGCCAGATTCTAGTTTCTGATTCTAGTTTCAGACGCCAGATTCTAGTTTCTGGTGCTCGATTCTAGTTTCAGATGCCAGATTCTAGTTTCTGATTCTAGTTTCAGACGCCAGATTCTAGTTTCTGGTGCTCGATTCTAGTTTCAGACGCCAGATTCTAGTTTCTGATTCTAGTTTCAGACGCTAGATTCTAGTTTCTGATTCTAGTTTCAGACGCCAGATTCTAGTTTCTGATTCTAGTTTCTGACGATAGATTCTAGTTTCTGATTCTAGTTTCTGATTCTACTTCCAGGTGCTTGATTCTAGCTTCTGGCACTAGATTCCACTTTCTGACACTAGAATCTAGTTTCTGACACTTGATTCTAGTTTTTCTCCTCTAGAAGCAAAGGATTGCATTAAAATGCTTCTGAAATAAATTCAAAGATTTGAGCCACATTTTCACGACTTTTCAAAAAATATCAGACCTACAAGCTCATAGCGTGCCACTCGGTGGCGCGCTATGAGCTTGTAGGTCTGCTATTTTTCAATAGCTTGGAACACCAAAAGGGTTTAAGGTGGAATGTTGAACATGGGTGGAATTCCACCCATGTTCAACATTTTATTGTCATTAATATACGTACCTTAGAGGTGTGGACATGATAAAAAAAGAAAAAAAAAAAAACCCTCTCATTCTGTGTTAACTAGAAATAGAGGTCTGGAAAAAAAAATACCATGGTGAAACACAACTTGATGACATCATTAAGTTGTGTTTCACAATGTTAATGTTTTTTTCTTTTGGGACTTTTTTTTTCTGAGAGTGTACAAATGAAACCAAATGGACCCTAACAGATGCATTTTTGGTTTCTTATTGGCTGTTTATTGGCCGTTTCCCATACCCCACTATAAGCTTAGAATGGGCCATTGCTCCAAAATGGCCCCATTTATTTGCTATATATTCACTCTCCACCATGTCAATAGTGTGAAAATAAGAAAGCCTTCTGGGGTAGAATTCTCTTTTAAGGGTTCGTATGACATTAGAAGAAACAGTGGCTTTGACCGAGTTATTGTGAACAAATCTGTTTCCAAGGATATATACTGTAATGCCCTATTGGCCTGTATAAAAAACATGTTTTTTCCCCAACAGAAATATCCTAGAAAATTGAGTCGTCTTATATTTGCGGGCTAAACTATTTGACATTCACTGTTCTTTTTCCTCAAATGAGTCTCGAAAAATGAGTCGTCCTATATTTGGGACAATACGGTACATAATTCCAGGTATCCTGAATCCAAATATGAACTGTCTGAAATCTTTTTGGGTCAACTCTCATTTTTAATCTGAGAACAAATCTGCCTCAGACACATGCGAATGCAAACACACTCTTGGTGATTCATCTTTTTTCTCCACTAACTTAACCTAATGGCTTTCCCTTCCTATGCTCCACTCTGTGTCTTTCCGCCGCTGTCCTCTGCTCTGCTGCTGCCTTTGCGTTTTCTCTGTCTGTGTCGTGGCTGAAGTTCGCTGCAGGAGTGCCAGCGCTCCAGCCTTAGGTACCGTTTTATATTTACTAGGGGTGGGACGATTCACTTACCTCACGATACGATACAATATCGATATTATTTAGGGTTCTGAATCGATTTATATTGCGATTCTTAATTATGCTGCGATTCGTTTTGATATATATCGATATATTGCATTTTCCCCCCCCCAAAATGGCTGTGTTTTTATTATACTATAACATTTTAAAGGGGAATATCCACCAATTTTTAAAGATTTTTTTCTGAGAGCGTACAAATGGAACCAAATGGACCCTGACGGGTCGGTCCATTTGGTTCCATTTGTGCACCCTCAAAAAAAGGGTCCTAAAAATAATTTACAAACACAACACAAACACAACTTGATGATGTCAATATAAATAACAAAAAAGTTCAATCATACACATCAATGCAGTCTGATAACGTCGGTCAGTCTTTTTACATGAACAAACTAATGAATAGGCCTACATAAATATATATGAAAAAAATCGATTTTGAACCTGGTAAATCGATATTGATATCATGTCAAGAATTGCGATATATTGGTATATTGATTTTTTTTGCCCACCCCTAATATTTACAGTATGTGGAAAAGTCTTGAGGAGGAAGTTGAATTGATGCACCAGTGATATCACTATTTTGGTTCATAGCCATTTCAAGTAATTCATTATTGTAATTACATATGACTTTTATCTTAGAAACACAAGAATGGAAAAAGCTCATTGCATGCCTGCTGCTAGTATCCCGAGAAAGACGTGTTGGCTCCCACTGTAATTATGAAAATACTCTAGAAGAAAAATTATGAGAATACTCTAGAACAGGGGTTTTCAACCTTTTTCATCCCAGGGCCCACCATTTATTCAGCATTTGAGCCACGGACCACCATTTGATTACATTTTCGCACCAAAGACCCAACATTAAAGAATTCTTTTGGTTTTGTCCCACAATTCCAGGCTGGATTTTGACGACAAAACAGTGTAAGCTTCTTAATGAAGTGGTGCTAATTAAGATGGTGAATATTTTAACTCTTGAGAGTGTAAAAATGAAACCAAATGGACCCGCAAGGGTCCATTTGGTTTCATTTTTACGTTCTCAAGAGTTACATCTGGTTAACCAACTTTCCTTCATTTAGCCTGGGGACCACCTGGAACCTTCTCAAGGACCACTGGTGGTCCCCGGACCACCTGTTGAAAACCCCTGCTCTAGAAGACTCTAAAACATAATAATACATTGCTGTTTGCAATCTTTGACCCTGACAAATTCTAGACTCTCTTTTAGCATTCAAAGATTGTGGAAGAGGTGTTCTGGTTGTGAGACACTACAGTACATTGATCCGTCCGTCCTTTCTCTGGATAAAACCCAATAAGCATTTTGGAGGTGTACTTATACGCTAATGCAGGGGTGTCCAACCGGTCACAGACTAAGAGCCACGTTTTTCATTGTGTTACTGCAAAGAGCCACATCAAAGAGGATTCCCGGTGGTCCCCAGGCTAAATGATGGAAAGTTGGTTAGCCAGATGTAACTCTTTGAGAGCGTAAACATGAAACCAAATGGACCCTTGCGGGTCCATTTGGTTTCATGTTTACACTCTCAAGAGTTAAAATATTCATCATGTGAATTAGCCCAAGTCTACACAACTAGAGAATGTAGAAGATTAATGGTCATGGTTTTGTTTTCTCTGAAATCCAGCCTGGAATTGTTGACAAAAGTAAACAAAATCTTTAGCTTTGGGGTCTGTGGAGCTAAAATGTCATCAAATGGTAGTCCATGGCTCAAATTCTGAATAAATGGTGGGCCCTGGTATAAAAAAAAAAGGTTTTTGATGGTTTCCGGTGGAAGCCCCTTAAGAGCCACATGTAACCAGCTGAAGAGCCGCATGTGGCTCGCGAGCCGCGGGTTGGCCACCCCTGCGCTAATGGTACTGCGCTAAAGAAAGCTTAGGAGGTGACTTGAGACTCGAGCAACTTTGAAAAAAAAAAGAGGATCAAGCAACTCCCTTGCCAGGATTATTACTGTTGTCACCTCTAGTGACTCAGAGAGAGTTATTCAAGATAATCCCCTCACGTCAGCATTCTCTTGCTACCACACACGCACACGCACACGCACACACACACACACACACACACACACACACACACACACACACACACACACACACACACACACACACACACACACACACACACACACACATACTAGCTCACATGCACGCTCACACCCATTCATGCACACACTAGATCACATGCACGCTCACACCCATTCTCACACACATATGCGCACGCACACACACACACACACACACACACACACACACACACACACACACACACACACACACACACACACACACACACACACACACACACACACACACACACACACCCACACAGAGCTTAACACGTTCAGAGTCATGGGAGTTGTTTGAGGGCGAAGCACTGCAGGCTTCAACTGGCTTAGATCAGATGTCCAAAGTATACAAACAGGGATCGAATTTTACAGCCCTCTGTACTGTTTTACTAAGTGTGTAGCAGGGTTTCACAGAACATTCTGTAGTCCAACGTAGGGCTTTAACCAACTAGTCGACTAGTCGATTGTCAATGAGTAAAACCACTAGTCGAACTCGTTGTTACTAGTTGACTAGTCGATAAGAAATTAATAAAAACTGAGGTATTATTATTTTTTATTATTAATATTGTTTTAGTGTTACAACATAAATCTTAGCTAGATTATAGTCACCAGTGTAGTTTTCCTTTTACAATAACAAACATTATAATAACATGAGCGTGACGCTCGCCTCTGCCACAGAAAGGTGCTTCGCTTCGAGTAGGGTCTGCCCCTGGCTTAAAACAAGTGCCGGGAGCCCAGGAGGTCAGGGGCAAGGCTTCCCCCTTTCCCGCCCCCACCTTTTTTCTTTTTTAATATTATTATTTTTAATACCTGTTACAATAACAACTAGTCGACTAGTAAACTAGGCAACTAGTTGACAGGCAACTAGTCGACAAGTGAATGCCCTAGTCCAACGTTGATTTCCTACCATCTACGACACAAATAGCTAATGTGACGCATTGCAGAGCTGAGCTTGTACTGAAGATACTTTTTGAAGCGTTAAATAAATAAGAGAAAACAATACACTTTTTTTCCTCAATGACAAACAAAATCATTTTTTACAAAGAGAAGCCAAAGAAATGCCAAGATATTTTCATCTATTTATTGAAAAGGGTAAATCTACACTTAACTTCGTGGATCGTGGAGAAATAATCCTATTGCACCAAAAGTGACCTTTGGAGTCTGCTAAAGACCGAGCCAATCCTCTAGCCTGACGAAATGTGACTTGCTACTGTATATATAAAGTCGACTCTTTGGTTTTGGGGAGTATAAATATTGCCTGCCGTTTGCAGCTCCCGGTGTGATTAGGGTGACCAGATGTCCCTCTTTGCGTGGGACAGTCCCTCATTTTCAAGACTTTTGAAGCGTCCCACAAATTGAGACTCTGTCCCACATTGTGACTGACAGACATCGGTGTTCAAAATGCCCCTAATAATTTGTAGTGCCCTAATAGTTGGATTTCATCATTTCTTGCTATGTTTTTTTTTAAATAATTCCCACATGTGGTACCACTATATTTCCACACTCACTCTAGAGAGGCCACATCGCATACTGTCGTATCAAAAATAGCTGATCTACGATCTCAAAACGCGTCGCAGTGCGACGCGTTTTGAGATCGTAGATCAGCTATTTTTGATTTTAGATCAGCTGTTTTTGCTATGTGTGAAATGGAATCTTGAATGGGACATTTTGTCCCGTTTCCACACTTCACTTGTCCCACACATGCAACACTTCTGTCCCTCAAATGAACAGTTTGGATCTGGTCACCCTAGGTGTGATGATGTTCTGCTTTAAATGTGGGTCTTGTGAATCTGCATGCTGCCTGGTGGCTGCTACTTAACACAACCGTATACTGGCGGTAGAGGGTTTTATGGAGGGAGTTATTAATGAGGAGGCTGTAACTAATGCCCCGCTTCTTGCTTCTTGCTTCTTACCCATTTCGTCTTTGCTTCTTTTTGCTAATCTCCTCTGCCACAGGATCCCCTGGAAAACATGACCTCTATGATGCTGGTGGGTACCGCAGTACGTTACAGCATCACTCTGTGCTCTGTTGTTCCCAGCCAAACGGGTTATCATCACTGCATGAATATAATACATAACCTCTAGGCCTTGCCTTTCTCTGAGGGATATAAATGAAACACCGCCCGGAGGGACGCCTTGCTCTCCCTTATGCAATTCTGCTCTCTCTCAATTAAATCTAAATCTTTGGGCTGTGTGGGGGGGTATATATATTATCCCACGTTAGCCCTGGTGGTTCCTATTTTGGGCATGTCATTACAAGGAAAAAGAAGAAAAACTATATTTTGGAAAAATAACCAATATACCGGCTTACTGTGTATTCTTTCTTTTAAACCAGGGGTTTTCAACCTTTTTGACACCAGGGACCACCATTTATTCAGCATTTGAGCCACAGACCACCATTTGATTACACTTTCACCCCAAAGACCTAAAACTAAAGAATTCTTTTGGTTTTGTTCACAATTCCTGGCTTGATTTTGCAAACAAAACAGTGTATAGACTTCTTAATTAAGCGGTGCTAATTCAGATGATGAATATCTTAACTTTTACACTCTCAAGAGTTGGATTCATTTTTACACTCTCAAGAGTTACATCTGGTACATAAGCTTTCCATCATTTAGCCTGGAGACCACCTGGACCCCTCTCTAGGACCACTGGTGGTCCCCGGACCACCTGTTGAAAACCCCTGCTTTAAACTATTTGATGCTGAATCTAAATAAATAAATAAATCTTCTAGATTCTGAATTTTCGGAAATACATCCTGTTTCTATGTTAGTGCTGCTCAGCTATTTCACTATTTTCAACCATTTCATTCAAGCCCCAACCTGAAAACATGTAGGGCTCCATTTTCGTTACCGCTATACCCCTTATCCCTTAACTTCTTTGCCTTTTTAAACTATTAAAAAAAAACATTTCTCAGTAGTTCAAATGGCCAGTCTACTAGCTCACAACGTGTTAATAGATTGACATGTTGAAATAGTCCAAAAAAGTTTTTCAAAATAGTGAAAATGAAATAAGGGATATGGCATAAGGGGTTTAGCATGTAACGAAAATCTCACCCGTAGTTTCCTTGGAAGTAAACTTTTGTCCTTGGAACTAAAAATCTCCCTGGAACTCCAGTTTTGTCCCTAGAAATAAAATGTCCCTGGAACTAAAATGTTGTCCCCTGGAACTAAAAAAAAAAAAAAAACACGTACCTGAAGCTAAAATGTTGTCCTTTGGAACTAAAATTGACCCTAAATTGTCCCTAAAGGTTAAGTCCCTGTAACATTCCCACAATATTTCAAGAATAGCAGAGATACAAGTTTGCAGCGCAACACTCGGTGGCATGCTATGAGCTTGTAGATCTGCTATTTTCCAATAGCTAAAACACCTACATGTAAAGCCGTTCCCGTTCGGAAAGAGTTTAATATTGTGGATTAATTGCGTGTTTATTATGTGAAAAGGTAGAGCGAAATCGATCCGAGGTGATTGTTGCCTGAATGGCTTTTAAGAGACCAAAGTCTCGATGGGGATTAGGGCCGGATCTAGAGGGGGCAGGGGTGGGCAGTGCCCACCCAAATGTGCATCCTGCCCACCCCAATGAAAGGTAATATAAGTGGTTTTCATCAGTGGTCCAGGGACCACCAGTGGTTGAGAGAGGTCCAGGTGGTCCCCAGGCTAAATGGTGGAAAGTTGGGTAACCAGATGTAACTCATTGAGAGCGTAAACATGAAACCAAATGGACCCTTGCGGGTCCATTTGGTTTCATGTTTACACTCTCAAGAGTTAAAATATTCATCATGTGAATTAGCCCCAAGTCTACACAACTAGAGAATGTAGAAGATTAATGGTCATTTTGATCTGTACGTTGGACTGTTTTGTTTCCCAAATCCAGCCTGGAGTTGTGGACAAATAAAGCAAAAATAAATCTTTAGTTTTGAGCTCAAATGCCGAATAAATAGTGGACCCTGGTATCAAAAAAAGATTGAAAACCACTGCTTCATATGAAAAACTTTGGAGTTGCCCATACACCCTGCTTAAATCCGGCCCTGATTGGGATTGAGACTCTTTCCTCCTATCCTGTCCTGTCTAGGGCATCCAGAGAGGCTGGAGGAGTCCATTCTGTCAGACCTGTCTCCTCTGTCCTCCGGTGTGGACTCAGGCCAGCAGTCCCCCATCTCCTCCTCGGAGAACAAGAAGACTCACAGGGGCATCAAGAAGCTCTGGGGGAAGTAAGTGTTGAAGAAGACCATGATGCACTGCAGCACACATGCACGCACACGCGCACATCGGATCTGAAAATAGGCAACCAGTTCTACAAAATAAAGCCCCGGAGAAGCTACTATATTGGCCTAAAACTATGTTGCAAGTTGCAAGTCGGCCCCATACCATTTTCAGTTAAAAGACTTTTATTAGGCAAGTAAAGCACCAATAATAATCAGTTGTTGTTGCAACAGTTGCAACAGACACACAGCATGCATAAAGCTAAAGGTCTGACTCAGAGAGTTTTCTGTTTTCAATGATGAAATGCTGTTGGCTTAGTGGTGACACAGCTGTAGTTAGTTAGTAGCAGTAGTAGTGTTTCAAATCATTTTAAATATAAGCACTTTAATTTGAAATATCTTGGGTTGTTTTGCATGCCATCGTGTTTGGTGGGGCAGTCTGGGCATTTCGCCCCCCCCTCCATGCCCATGCGTAGATCCGCCCCTGCTCATCAGTCTCTCTCCACCTTGGTTAGAATCCGTCGCAGTCAGTCAGGCAGTCCTGTCCAGGCTGACGATCCAGACATGGTGGACTTCAAGAGGGGAGGATACAGAGCCACGGCTGGACCACGGCTGACACGGAAAGCCAACACCACACGGTATGTATGGACACACACGTGGAAATGGGACAATTCTTCTGAACATTAGTGACCATTGGTGAGGACCAATTATATATGGCAAGTGGTTTTAAGGTCTGAATTGAGTTTCTGGCTACGCCCCTGCTTCAGGGACC
Source organism: Benthosema pterotum (assembly GCA_039105355.1). Classification (NCBI taxonomy): domain Eukaryota; kingdom Metazoa; phylum Chordata; class Actinopteri; order Myctophiformes; family Myctophidae; genus Benthosema; species Benthosema pterotum. The sequence continues at coordinate 6,161,761 of CM076969.1, forward strand.
TGAAGACGCCCTTTTCAAAGTGGACGACCGAGCAGGTGTGTGATTGGCTGGAGGAGATCGGTCTCGGCCAATACGGAGTCCTCGCTCGTCACTGGGTCACCAGTGGTCAAACTCTGCTGTCTGCCACCCCACAAGACCTGGAGAAGGTACACACGCACATGTACATACATGCGCACGCACGCACGCACGCACACACACACACACACACACACACACACACACACACACACACACACACATACACATACACACACACACATGCACGCATGCAGCTACTGGTGCAGCTGACAAAAATCATCCTCCATTGAGATTAGATTAGTCTTCTGGTTCTACCTGTCCATCTTTGTTGCCCTCTGCCTCTATAATCAGTAACACCTGTCTCTCCTCTTTAGTTTCACCTTCAGCTGTGTCCTATCAGTTCCGTGTCATCTCCTCTCCTCTCCTCTCCTCTCCTCTCCTCTCCTCTCCTCTCCTCTCCTCTCCTCTCCTCTCCTCTCCTCTCCTCTCCTCTCCTCTCCTCTCCTCTCCTCTCCTCTCCTCTCCTCTCCTCTCCTCTCCTCTCCTCTCCTCTCCTCTCCCCTCCCCTCCCCTCCCCTCCCCTCCCCTCTCCTCTCCTCTCCTCTCCTCTCCTCTCCTCCCCCCTCCCCCCCTCCTCCCCTCCTCCTCTCCTCTCCTCTCCTCTCCTCTCCTCTCCTCTCCTCTCCTCTCCTCTCCTCTCCTCTCCTCTCCTCTCCTCTCCTCTCCTCTCCTCTCCTCTCCTCTCCTCTCCTCTCCTCTCCTCCCCCCCCTCCCCCCCTCCTCCCCTCCTCCTCTCCTCTCCTCTCCTCTCCTCTCCTCTCCTCTCCTCTCCTCTCCCCTCCCCTCCCCTCCCCTCCCCTCCCCTCTCCTCTCCTCTCCTCTCCTCTCCTCTCCTCCCCCCCTCCCCCCCTCCTCCCCTCCTCCTCTCCTCTCCTCTCCTCTCCTCTCCTCTCCTCTCCTCTCCTCTCCTCTCCTCTCCTCTCCTCTCCTCTCCTCTCCTCTCCTCTCCATGACAATTTGATTTATTATGTCATTATATGATGGCTGACTGTGCCGTTTATGCTTTCAACAGTTGGTCCGGGGACCACCTGTTGAAAACCCCTGCATTACAGCAATGAGCCCAAAGTTTTCTCTGAAAAGGCAAAGGAAAAATGTCACATCTTGAAAGATAATAAATGACAAATAGTGACACGGTAACATGATCTCTCATCAGGAGATGGGAGTGAAGAATCCCCTCCACAGGAAGAAGCTGCAGCTAGCCATCAAGTCACTGAGCACCAAGCAGGCTGAGAGGTCCTCGGAGCTGGACCACGTCTGGGTCACACGTATGTACACGCACGCACGCACGCACACACTAATTATGTCAAAATAGTGAGCGACACCCACAGCTACAATTCTAGAGGGAGTGATGACAAAGATCGGGTACCACCCACTTTTAAAGATGGGGTGCCATGATTTTTTTCTACCCTAAAACATGATCATCAGGTATTAATGTTATATGAAAAGTAAGATTTTTTCCCAAAAAGTGTACAGTGTTTGTTAAACTGTCATTTTTATGATTCCACCCTACCAGTTCATTAAAGGTAGGGGAAGTGATTTCACTTTTGTCAGATATCACCCAAAAAATATTTTTTTTCTGTTAAAATGCTCTATTATAAGGTGTGGAAACCACATATGGAGTTTCCCCCTCCCCCACGTTAGCAGAGGAGCTAATAAAAGTTCCCCAGGTCACCACAATTCTCCTCCAATCAGGAGAGAGCAGCAGGTTCACATAGTGTAGCTACTTTTGGGGGCCCCTAGTGCACCAGGCTGGTACTACACCATGAATTTCAAATCACTTCCCCTACCTTTAAGTATGCCTGGTTTGCCTGGTGGGTGGTGATGGGTGGAGATCCACCTGAACTGAAGCCACGCCCACAGCTTTAGTTGCCGAATGGAAACTAGACCTATCCTTTTGGACCAACATGCTGACTGTTTACTCTACTGGTTTAAACTGTCTTATGTCTAGCACAGTATTCAATCAATGTTCAATATTATCACAGATGGGCAGCGTCTGGGTTCTGTAGCTGCATGGATGTGTCCAGGGGCAGGTCTTTGTTTTATTATTTACTAGGACCTTACCTGTTGTGAATATATGGACACCAACTGATGTACAGTGTGGCTAATGTGATTTCACCAGGGATGCAAGTATTTTTTTTTATAAATCTTTAATGCAGAGACAGCACAATGGTCAGGCATAACGTGTGTCCGCGCGCGCCAACATGCATGTTTTGCTATTTGCATTGCCCCCTATGGCTGAAAAAGGAATTGCCAATGTTAAGCGAATGGGGAAAATTCAATGCAATATTAATTTAATGATTAATTAACAATAAAAAAGGGCTTTGTCAGTCTCTTCCTAATATTATGGTCAATGACTGTGTGAAAATGACTGTTATGGTCAATGACTGATTGGTGCTGTCAGTGAAGAGTCACGCCTGTTCAGACAGACATTCAGACATTTCCTTAATTATAGTATGGATGTTCAGAATTCGGTCTGTGTCTGGGTCCGTGTACACATTATAATGTTACGGTATATGGAGGGCAAGCATGGCATACTGCTGACAGGCGGATTGGAATGGGCTTGTCCTTGCCTTGTCCACTCTGGAGTAGGTCAATAAAGCAAGCGAAAGCTTCTAAAATGGCACTCATCTCATGTGTTCCAAGGCTGGCTGGACGACATCGGACTACCTCAGTATAAAGACCAGTTCAACGAGGCCCGGGTGGACGGACTGATGATGCAGTACCTGACTGTGGTAAGAGAAGTGTCTTCATTTGACCGTTCGTTCTGCCTCTTTTTGATCGCTTGTGATGTGCTCACATAATAACAATCACACAATAATAGCCAATTACCAAACAGAATCATATCATGTTGCGATTATAGTGGTACAAAAAACGGACTGGTGGAGACCTGTTTCTTACTGGCTGCAGGGATTAAAGTTCTCAGTACTGGGTACTGGGTCCTGACGATTTCACATGGGTCATTTAATTAGCTCAGTGCTTATTTGCAAAAGATCATTTTTAGTGTCAAGATTTTTTTTACTTTAATCCCTGTGGCTGCAACTACTATTCTCGTAGCTGTCTTGGCTATAGGTGCTTGTGGTTGCACCTGCAAACTCTTTCTGTAACTATCCCTATCCCTAAACATAACCACAAGCATGGAGCAGTGCTGAATCATTACATACAGTACATACATGCGTACATTTTTCAGGGGCGGATCTAGCATTTCCCATTTGGGCGGGGCAGGAGAAAATGATATGGGGGCGACTTCTTCATTGAAGTCGCGCCCATACCATTTTCAGTTACAGGACTTTTGTTAGGCAATTAAGCATCAACATCAGTTGTTGTTGAAGTCACGCAGCATGTATCAAGCATGGGTTTTCTGCTTTCAATGATGAAATGCTGTTGGTTTAGTGGTGACACAAGTGTAGTTAGTTAGTAGCAGTAGTAGTATTTCACATCATTGTAAATATAGGCACTTGAATTTGAAATAGCTTGAGATGTTTTGCATGCCATCGTGTTTGGTGGGGCAGTCTGGGCATTTAGGGGGGCATTGCCTCCCCATGCCTATGGCTAGTTCCGCCGCTAACATTTTTGTATGTATGATAAAATATATCCCAGAAACATAACCCTAAACATGCACAGAGTAGTGCTGATCGTAACGCTGACTCTAACACTAAACCCTAAACATAACGCAGCACAGAGCAGTGCATGTTCACCAACCTGATTGTCCCACGAGTCCAAGAGGTGCAGGGCAAAGTTTCCTGCGTCCATCCCTGCCCTACCTGCAATCTGGTCGCTGCTATTAAGCAAGTGGTCGCGACTTGGTCGTGACCTGGACGTTGGACCAGAATAAAGATAGTGAGTGTAGTGATTTCTCCCACAAGTCCCTTCCCATACCTCCCCCATCCACCCGCCATCTTTCCCCACGAGGCCAGGCATACAGACAACGTGTGGAGCATTGTGTTGGGCATGAGAACAACCACTTTCAGCCATTAGCTGTCTGCTGCTCTACACGACTAGGACATAAATAAAAGGCTGTTGAAGCGGTTAGTCATTGTGAAGATGATTCCTTGAAAAAGGAATAGTACAGTAGCTGACACTTATGTAAGCAATGAGTCACTGCCCAGTTGTACTGTACACTGCAACATAATGAGGCGTGTTTCGACAGACACTATGCAGGTCAAGGGTGCCCACACTTTTTTGACTTGAGTGCTACTTTCAAAATGACCGTCTCTACAAGATCTACACATCGAAATTTGTAATGTGTCTTTATTCCATTACTAAAAATCCATTTCAAGGCCCCCCTAGTGTTTAAGAATAATGCACCTATAATGAAAAATGGAGGGGGAGAATTGGAAGGTTTTCTTGTATATGCTACTACTGACGTTTGAAAACAGTATTTGAGGTTTGAGTTGACAGTTTGTGATGTCATGTTTGTCTCTTGCACCCAAAACTAAGAACTTTCACGTTTTTGACCACAATTGGGAAAGAGAACTGGCAAAACATTGGTCAAAATAACATATTATTCTCCATTTTCTAATTGTGTGGACTCTTGAAAATTACGTAATTCAGATGTTTAAATATAATTTAACTCTTGAGAGTGTAAAATGAAACCAGATGGACCCGTGAGGGTCCATTTGGTTTCATTTTAACGCTCTCAAGAGTTACAGATCTATAAGGGTCCACGTGCTGTCATGTGATCTACCTGCACGGCCTGTGTGATCTACTGGTAGATCACGATCTACCTTTTGGGTAGGCCTGGGAGTATTATGTGAATGTATGTAAATAACATGCAGTGACCTCTCCTCTCTCTCTCTCTTTCTCTCTCTCTCTCTCTCTCTCTCTCTCTCTCTCTCTCTCTCTCTCTCTCTCTCTCTCTCTCTTTCTCTCTCTCTCTCTCTCTCTCTCTCTCTCTCTCTCTCTCTCTCTCTCTCTCTCTCTCTCTCTCTCTCTCTCTCTCTCTCTCTCTCTCTCTCTCTCTCTCTCTCTCTCAGAATGACTTATTATTCCTCAAAGTGACCAGCCAGCTGCACCACCTCAGCATCAAGTGTGCCATTCATGTTCTACGTGTCAACAATTTCAGCTCCAACTGCCTCAAGCGCAGACCCAGCACTGAGGTCAGGCATGGGCCGTGTTTGTGTGGATGTAGTTTTTGGAACCTTTCTTCTTTTTTTTCCGTTTCCGACACATTTTTCAAAAATAGTGCAAAATATCACCCCCTGATAGACTAATTTCTTTTTATTAGGTGTTAAATAGAACGTTTACAGATGGGTTAAAAGAGGCTCTTTGTGCACGGATATATGAATACAGTACATAACCCTAACAGCTGTGCTTTGAGACGAAGTTGCATTACAGGGAATTAATGTAAAGAGTGGAAAAACGTATAGTAATGTGTGTGTCCGTGTGGGCTTGTCTGTCCGTGTGGTGTGAACGTGTGTGTGTGTGCGTGTGTGTGTGTGTGTGTGTGTGTGTGTTGTGTGTGTGTGTGTGTGTGTGTGTGTGTGTGTGTGTGTGTGTGTGTGTGTGTGTGTGTTACAGAACCAGACCACTCCCAGTGAGGTGGTCCAGTGGTCAAATCACCGTGTGATGGAGTGGTTAAGATCTGTGGACCTGGCAGAGTATGCTCCTAACCTGAGAGGCAGCGGTGTGCATGGAGGCCTCATAGTAAGTACTGTACTCAGTGGCGGTTCTAGGCAATTTGGAGCCCTAGGAAAGATTTCCCCTGGAGCCCCCTATTACCAAATGGACCTCTTACGGGTCCATTTGGTAAGGGGGGGGCTCCAGGGAAAATCAGCGAAAATGTAAAATGGCGCCCTCCAAGGGATGAAATTATAAACTATTTTTAAACTAAAGAACATATTATATGTGTTTTAAATGTTCAATTCTAGTTATAGAGGATACGTACAAAGTGTTTATCCATATTAGGCTTATTAGCCTGGTATCCTTCCCTCATGGTCCTCCCCTCCGCTCCCCTCATGGCGCCCTAGGCAACTGCCTAGTCTGCCTAATGGGAAAAACGCTCCTGACTGTACTAGACACCTCTCACTGTTGTGAACTCTGAACGGGTGTGCTGAACCAAAAGCGAAAGTGTAATTGTCAACACACTGCTGACATGGTGGAGGGACAATATAATATTGCAAAAAAAATGCATTGAACAACATCCTATTGTCCCATTCTAAGCTTATGGTAGCATAGGGGAAACAGACAATGAGGAGTTGTTGTTTTTTTTCTTAATAATAATAATAACAACTGGACCACTTTTTTGTTTTCAAGTTTTCTGTTCGCATGCATGGGCTTTCGAGATCAGAAAGTATTTTTTCTTTGTTTTGCAACACAATAGGTGTTCTGCATAACATCCAGGTTTGATGTGACTTGCTCTCTAGACCAGGGGTTTTCAACAGGTGGTCCGGGGACCACCAGTGGTCCCAGGGAGGGTTCCAGGTGGTCCCCAGCTAAGTTGTTCAACCAGAAGTAACTCTTGAGAACGTAAAAATGAAACCAAATAGACCCCGGTGGGTCCATTTGGTTTCATTTTTACACTCTCACGAGTTAAAATATTCATCATGTGAATTAGCCCAGGTCTACACAACTAGAAGATGGACAAAAGCAAAAAAAAAAAATCTTTCATTTTGGGGTCTGTGGGGCTAAAATGTTCTCAAATAGTGGTCCGTGGCTCAAATGCTGAATAAATGGTGGGCCCTGGGATGAAAAAGGTTGAAAACCCCTGCTCTAGACCACTGTCTTCGTGACAGGGTAACAATGTGTGTGTGTGTGTGTGTGTGTGTGTGTGTGTGTGTGTGTGTGTGTGTGTGTGTGTGTGTGTGTGTGTGCGTGCGCGTGCGTGTGCGTGTGTGTCTGTCTCTCTCTCTCTCCGGTAGATTCTGGAGCCGCGGTTCAACTCCGACACCCTGGCCATGCTGCTGAACATTCCTCCCCAGAAGACCCTCCTGCGACGCCACTTGGCCACTAACTTCGGCAGTCTGGTGGGACCCCAGGCCCAGCAGGAGAAGAGGGAGTACACCGAGGCACCCGGCTACACCCCGCTCAGCATCACCGCTAAAGTCAGGGTACGACGTGAGCTGGGGTGGAGTGGAGGGGCGACGCGGGGGGACGGCGTCCCCCCACCAGGATTATAATAGTTAACTAAAACTAACTAAAAAACGAAAAAATAAAATTGCAAAAACATTTCAGTTAACTGAAACTAATCAAAACTAAAAATGAATGCCAAAAATGATAACTAAACTAAAACTGTAATGTGGGTTCAGAAAACGAAATAAAACTAGCTGAAAATATAGCCAAAATACCCTTAGTTTTAGTTTTTATTAGAACTTTTAAATCCAAAATGTTTTGGTGACCAGCATGAGGAGGAGATGCTTCTAGATCTTCTATCCACTACTGAGTTCCATAACACTGTGGGTAAAAATTGTGTTCTTGTGGTAGAGTGCAAGAAACTAAGAAACTCAAAGCAAGGGTTGATTACCAACCTTTTCCTACTTTGGCACATTTTTAATCCTATATCTGACAGAAAAAAATAAAATAACTAAAACTATAACTAAACTAAAACTAACTAAAACTAAATATTTTTACCAAAATAAAAACTAAATAAAAACTAGCAAAATTGCTCTAAAAACTAACTAAAACTAACTGAATTAGAAAATAAAATGTCAAAACTAACTAAAATTAAACTAAAATGAAAAATCTATAAAACTATAATAACCATGCCCCCCGCTTCTCACATCTAAGATATTTTTGGGGCAAAAGTAGGCCTATGTTTTTTGTCTTGTCATTTACTTTTATTGATACAAGTAGGCATTGTAAACAAATCTTTCTCAATATGCTATACTTGTTTTAATAGCGTGTCTGTGTGTGTTGTGCAGGTCCACGCAAATGCAAGTGTGCATGCACGTGTCTTAAAGGGGAATTCTAGTCATTTTCAATATTTTACTCTGTCATTAATATACCTTAGAGATGTTGTGTGGACATGATAAAAAAAAGGTTTCCCCATTCTGTGTTTCCTAGAAATGGAGGTCTGAAAAAAAAGGTGAAATACATCTTGATGACATCCTGGCATCATCAAGATGTGTTTCACCATGTTAATGAGTTTCCTTTTTTCTGAGAGTGTACAAATGGAACCAAATGGACCCGCTAGGGTCCATTTGGTTCACATTTGTACACTCTCAGAAAAAAATAATAAAATGGGTGGAATTCCCCTTTAAGAGGCGTCCCCCCACTTCTAAAAGACCCACTACAACATTGGCCGTGAGATGAATAAATAACAAGACAAAGTCAGTGTTACCCTGCTCTGTGAATAAATACCGTATTTTCCGGACTATAAGGCACACCTAAAAGCCTTTAATTTTCTCAAAAATCCACAGTGCGCCTTATAATCCGGTGCGCCTTATAATCCAGTGCGCCTTATAGTGCGGAAAATACGGTAACAACCGATTGCTGCAGGAATTGCACATAAAGGGTTACTATAAAATGCATAAGTGATTTACAAAATATCTTTAAAACATTGTCAGACTACTGTATGTTCAGGTTTAAATTCATTTAGTCCTCCGTGGGTTGGATGTGCACTAGCCAAAGGCAAATACGGTACATTAAAATGCAGCATTTATTTATGGTCATGGTGGTATTAGACTCCGTAGAAGAAAGGGAAATTCATAAGGCAAGATGTAAATAATACACAGCCACGTGTCATATGGAGACTATGCACCACACACACACACACACACACACACACACACACACACACACACACACACACACACACACACACACACACACACACACAACACACACACACACACACACACACACACACACACACACACACACACACTCGACACTTTTCCCACTAAGAATGAATGCACCTTAATCCTTGGTGAAACCTTGGCGTGTCACAGCCTCAGTAAGCCCCTGAGCCTCCCTTTACATATCTGCCCATAAGCCCCCACTGAACGCAGAGCAAACCGGACTGACGCTTTCTGCCGCTGCTCCTCCTCGCAGCTGTATAGAATGTTAAGACTCAGCAAGCCATCCACACGCTGCAGCCTTTAGCCACACAACACAAGTCCCTCTCTGTGTGCTGTCATCTGTTCATGAGGAAAAATTAATCCGTGTTGAAACATGACTCACATGCTGTGCTGCGCAAAGCAGGCCATGATGACCATGGGCACTTCCAACATGTGGACGTTGTGCTTACTGTATGTTCTTGAAGCTAGAGCCTGTCACAGTTGTTATTACCATTTGAGATAATCGTAAATATGATGAATGATAATGACCAGACGTCATTATCATTTCCGCGTTGAATTTTCCAAAATATACAAGCTCAAAGCACATGACTCACAATGCGATACCGTTGCCTTTTGAGTTTGTACTTGGGTGATTAAGCATAAAGTTATTAGTTAATCTATGTTATTAGTCGTAACCAGTGATGTAAATAGTTTTAATGAATTCCAGGATGTAGGGAGGGTCTTTTACTATAGATGAGTCCCACTTTAGCAATGTTAGGAATCATATTTTGTCATTTTTACAAATTGCAGCATTTAACCGGTAATTGTGTTTATATTCAGGTAGAAGAAATGTACACCTATCTGAAAGAAATGAACACTATTCCAAATCTGAAAACTTTATTTGCAAAGGTTTTTTTTTTTTGCTAGCAACAGTCCCAGTTTAAATGGTTAATACATCTTTCACACATTTCTCTTTTGCAATTCTTTTTTTTTTTTCATGGTGGATCAATATTATTGTTCATGCCTTGTACACTACAGCAATGCAGAGCTCTGTCCAAATGCATCCACCATCTATACATTTTGTAACAGCCCATTGCACCTTTTGTTTAAGCAAATCAGAAATGACGGTTTCATTCATGTATTTATTTGTGTGAGAACTAATTGTCAAGTAAAATTTAGATTTGTGGCAGCCCTACTTACTGTATGTATCACAAAGATGTATGTGACCAAAAATGTATTATTTTCAACAGTATTTAGTCTTATGTTAAAGTGAATTATTTCAACTTTTTTTGCGAGAATAGGAAGGGCCTTCGTAGAGTCCGTGTTCTTTCTTTTGCGCTGGCAGAAGCGATTGGATTAATCATGATTATTGATGATCATTGATTAATTATGATCCAGCTGCCTAGTGTCTAATATGATCCATTCCTAATACAATCTCATTTCGTTTTTTCAGCCAAAGAAGTTGGGCTTCTCCAACCTCACCCACCTGAGGAGGAGGCGTTCGGACGACTCCACAGACTACATCTGTCCCATGGAGTCGTCCTCCTCGTCCTCCTTGTCCCCGCCGGGTCAGCAGCCGCTGGCCAACGGCTCCCAGGCGGCGCGGCCGTACGCCGGCTTCAGGGGCCTCAGCCCCATCCTGGACCGCGAGCCCCACGACCACAGCGCCGCCGCCAGGGAGCAGGTGGGCCTCGACCACATGTGATCCGGTTCGCCATGGCGGCAGCAGCGCCATGACGACCACGACCACGACAGCCATGAAACAAACAAACAAAAAAACAATGACAACACCATGGAATCCCGCGCTTGTCACGCTTTACACTCACCCCACCTCCCCTACCTATCGCCTTTGATACTATTGCGCGCATCCTTTGCTTGCAGCCCCCACCATAATCCCACCGCAGCCCCCCAGCCTCTCAAACTCACCCCACATTCCTTATAATCTACGATATATCTTGTCGATAAGCTACCCCACACCCCCCGGCTATTTCCGAGAAATAGCCCCCTTCCTTTTTTTTGCCATGAAGTGATTAATGGTGTTGACTAACTTTGCCTCGAGTACTTGAAAAATGTTGGGAGAAAGATGTTTCTTTCAGCCCCACTGGGGGTGAAATGTCTTCTCCTCCCACCCACTGTCATGCCCCCTCTGCCCCTTCAGCTGTGCCATCGTGATCCTAACTCCAAATGACAGACCAGAGCACAACTGGACTGCAAAAAAAAAAAAAAAAACTGTACACATGTCAGTTCATTCTGACGTCAACTTCTGTATTACATGTGTGGATTCAAAGCCGCAGTACAGTCAGTGTCAACATGTAAGCACCCAGCTCTGGAAACATTCTGTTCTGTGTGTTATGGTTTGTGTGTTAAGGATAATCAGTTGAAACTCCTTTTTTTTTTCTTTTTAAGTTTCCTAAATGAGAAAACGCCGGATTTGTCAGATGATTGATGAGAATGAGCTTGTGTGCAATATTTGCACAATATTACAGTATAGAGGGGAATATATTTAATATTAATGCAGTTAATCCGCCGAGCAGATATACTGAAATTGTGTTTTAGTACATTTGGCAATTTTGTACTATTTTTTCATATTTGACTATAGTATTTTTATAGTAAAAAATACTGCTTCTGGAAAAGAAGCTTTTGTTGTCATGTAAATGTAAACAGATTTATCCAAATGGTTTAATAAAGAAAATAAATGATCATAAGCGTGTAATATTTTGTGTCTTTGCTTCCTTCATGAACTCTGGAAGTTAGCACTGTGATTGAAACAATGATTAAAAGATGTGTGCATTGTATTCAGCTGTCATCTTAATTGTACTGATTTATTTTGCTACAGGATAACTTGGCCATAGGGTTCATTTCAAGTCCAACTGAATGCACGTGTCCACTTTAATATCGGCTCTGGTCTGCTTTCTTTTTTGTTTTTCTTATTTTCTTTCTCCTCCCCTCTTAAAAGAATTGCGGATGAGCCCAGCAACAGCCAGGCCATCAGCATGCTACCATAAAACCACTAACCATGCTTACTTCATCGCCATCTACCGGTAATGCATCATTATTGTGCATTTATGTTTGTGTTTTATTTTGGTTTTAATGTTGAAAAATAGACGTTCATTCACTCATTCATTCATTCATTCATCTCAACATCATTGTGGCAGTTGGTCAGTACCCTCCATGACTCTACCATGATGGCTGCCAGTTACCAAATGTTATGGTATGCTGTGGTAGCAAATGCTAAAACAGAATTCATGCTTTGTGGTGCAACAGTGTAGCATGACAAAATTAACTTAATGTTTATTAGGTTTATTAGCATGCGCAAGTTTATGTATCCAGTTTATCCACAAGCACCTGCTTCAATACAGCATTGACTAGTTTTCTTTATTTAAACAATGCTCACCATTCGGGTGCAACACTTCTGTTATGGTAATAAAACACATATTATATGGCCATCAATCTTATACACTTTCATTTGAGCACTTTGTCTGCCATCATTACTCACTTCTACATGTACTTCTCTCCAGTAGTGACGTCACGATTGAATGTGTTTGTTACAGATGGAGATAACAGAGGGCACCATTTTAAAGATAGAAGCTCTGTCTGAAGGCATCAACAAGCTCACAGTGAGTGCATAAAATACACCTAGAACATCTGATCCCAGCACCATCACAGCAGTATACATGACCTCATACTAAATTGTAAAATAGTGCAAATGAATACATGCACAAATAGGTCATTCTATGCTTGTGGGTATATACCGGTATGTAGCCTTATTTATGTACGCATCTTATTTGAAGAATTGCCCTTAATTGCCTACGGTAAGCCCTTTTCACACAGATAGAGCCACCTAGGCAACTCCTCGGGTCCAAATGCTTGCGAGAGTTAACGCTAGAATGGTCTTGTTCCTTTGGTATAATATGGTCCCTTGATTTACATGAATTGCATCATTTAGTTGTTCCTCAACAGATACCATTCCAAAACCATTGCTTTGTTGAAGAAAAAAAACCTGTCCAATGCTATAAGATTGTGGAATTACAGTAGGTGATATATTTTAGTTGAAATATATGGCATCTCTGGCCCTCATTCTCGGTGTGATGTTCCCACTGAATAAAACGAGATGCTTTTTATTTGTATTATTCATTTTTTAAAACTTGCCTTGGGATCAAAGGCTGCAATAATTAAGCTGCTGCTCTTAAGTGATCTAACTGCTAATAAATTGTCGTCATAATAATAATAATAATAATAATAATAATAATAATGTGTTGCTCTGTGGTGAGGTTGCTCTTGGCATTGCCATAACGACCACCTATCCAGCAAAACCTGATCTCAGCCCTTTGGCAAAGGACGGTGCTGGATATTAAATAAGAACCTTTCCTTAAGTACATTTTTAGGTAAATAAACTGGAGTATTTCCTATTTCTAATACTACTACTCCACTTTTGCTCACACCGTGATGCAGTGTGAGCTTGTAGATAAAAAAAATAACACATTTGAGCACTACATTCTGTAGTACTTTTTTCCACCAACCCTGGCAACAAAGGACAACTTCACCACGCCGCGTCTGCACAGCAGCTCGCTCTCTCTCTCTAACCGCTAAGCCTACATCTCCCATGATGCTTTGCTTTCTCCAGTACCTCCTGGACAGAGATGAGATGCAGCAGGAGCGTGGAGGAGGGAGGCGGGGCCAGACGGCGCTGGTCTGAACCATATGGCACCCTATTGGCCTGTCACGCCTGTCAATCAACTTCCCCAGAGACTAATAGAGCTGCGCAGTGACGTCACCGCCCCTGTTCCGGAAGTCTTTTCCCCATTCATTTTTCTCATAGACTTTTCGAAAATAATTTATATCAAGACGATTACGCCGCGGCCAAAGCCAACTCAGGTCGTGACAAATCATGACAACAAACACAATATCGTCATATAATATATAATTGGGAAGAAGTAGAAAACGGCATGATACAAGACTTTTTGTTTCGTTTTTCATCTTAGAAATTATTTTATTGTCCCAAAAGTTTGTGTGTGTCATCATGATTCGTCACGATTCGAGTTGGCTTTGTCCGTGGCGTAATCGTCTTGATATAAATTATTTTCGAAAAGTCTATGAGAAAAATGAATGGGGAAAAGACTTCCGGAACCGGGGCGGTGACGTCACTGCGCAGCTCTATAGCAAGCTGCCTCATATACCGGTTACCTCAAGGCTGCGATCTAACACTATACCTCTTCTTCCAGTCACTCATACCTCAAGTAACGCATATAATCACTACAGAGATACTGTAATTAGTACAGTTACTGTCCTAGCAATCAAACAATCAGTAGTGAGAAATGACGATAGAAATAAACATTGGTGCAGCAGGACAAAGCACACACTGTAATACCGACTGTTATTATGATGATAATGAAAAATGTAAAAAGAAAATGTAAAAAGTTATTTTCAAAGCTTTGTCATTTCCCTATGCAAGAATCCAGCAATGTTGATTGACGTTGCACCTACTGTATATACACAAGCCTACTTTACTTAACTTTATAATTGCTACTATTAGGGATCAATATGATCTTTACTCTCTATAAATACATTAAAAAAAAGCTCACACTACTTGTCCTTATTCATGCCTGCTTTAAGAAGATAGAGTTCTGTGTTTTGTTTGCCCATTATACACCCTTGGGGCTCTTCCTGTGTGTAGATGCTGCTCCCAGCTCCCAACTAACTGGTAAGATTAGTCCTTTTTTTTGTTTTGTTGACTTAATACTCAACGTTCTGCTGCTTACACCACCCAAATGCTAAGACAAGTCTGGGTGATGATTAGGAACTCGAGCCCTGCAGATTCCCAGTAGATTTAGTGGACATTTGAGGCTTCTGTTTGTGCCGCTAACCTCAGTGGACTGTAGTAAACCGCTAAAAACTTCACAATCACCACTACAGGACAGGAGAGCAGACGCTGCTTCTACGTCAAGACCCGTTCTGGTGAGTAATGTTTAGGAACTTCACAGAGCGCTGTACAATTCATGTTATTCTAAACAAACAAATTGTCAGATAGTTTACCTACACTTTATAGAATTTGTTCAACAACGAAATGCTAATTGGGACTTCTTAGTCGCTGTTTGGTGATTTGGTCACAGAATAGGCCAAAAATGCATCTTTTATATGTTCGTTTTGTTACATTTGTTGCTTTCCTTCATTTTAGCAATTTTGACTATTTTTGGCAGAGGGGAACAGGGGATTTGAACAATAGTCCTACTAGACCCCAGGAAATTACATCTGGCCACAAAAGATCACTGGATCTACTGAATGTGAAGGAGGTGACAAACTGACATGTTTAGCCTGTAACACATAGTACCGCCTTCACATTCAGTATATCCTGTGACTTTAATTTTGTGGCCAAAGTAAGGTCTAGTATAGGACTATAGTAGACAATTTTTTAGAAAATTGTCATCAAATTTTGTCATACATAGCCACATGTTGGAATGCCCCCGCCCCTGTCAAAAATAGTTAATCAAGGGAGTTTTGATGGTGTAAGAAACACAGCATGTGGCAGCCAAGTCTATGGACTTTGTTGTTTGTTGTTTATCGCCTCTCACAGTCTCACGACTTCACACAAGTGTAATTATTTTCGCTTTGTTACTATTATCATGTTACAGTGTAGAAACCATGCATACCCTATTGGCCTGAATATAAGTGTTTTTTCCCAATGGAAATATCCCAAAAAATGTCGTCTTATATTCAGGGGCTATACTATTTGACATTCAATGTTCTTTTTTCTGTAAATGGGTCTTGAAAAATGAAGGTCGTCTTATAACCGAGTCGTCTTATATTCGGGACAATACGGTATTTGTCATATTTGTCTTTTTGTGTTTGTTTCCAGTGCATTAGGGAGACCACCATCTGAACCCGTTGTACCCTAACTGCCCCCATATACCCCGCCATGGGCCTGCTCAAGAGCAAGCCCCCCGCTCCGCGCTTCAAACGGCCCAAGTTCCTCTCCTCTTTAAACGCTTCCATTCGCACTCTGCGCCGCAATCCTAATTTCTCTCGGCTCTTCAACACCACCTCCACCTCCTCCTCCTCCTCCCAGCCCTGCTCCTCTCCCCACTCCCCCGGCCCGGCCCCCGCCCCGCTGGCTCTGGACCCGTCGCAGCCCAGCATCTTCTCCACGCTGTGGCGGCCCCCTCCCTCCAAGCCCAACGAACTGGTCCCTCTCTTCAGCGACTGCGTCTTCATGGCCTCCTCCAGGACCCAGGAGTACCTGGGCTTCAAGGACCCCGAGGATAAGTTCCACCCCTCCCCCGACGTGCTGGATCAGGTAGAGAACACGGCAGGGGGGGGGGGGCTTTGTTTTCTGAGAGAGTACAATTGGAACCAATTGTACTCTCCAATTGTACTCTCTCAGAATTTGAAAATGGGTGGAATAAGTTGTATGTAATACTTGTGTACTGTATTCATTGATTGCCATGGTGGGAGTTCTGCTCTGGTTTTGGTGAATATTAACAGTCATTTTGTGGGGGTCACTGTGGTGAATGAATGAATGAATGAATGAATGAATGAATGAATGAATGAATGAATGAATGAATGAATGAATGAATGAAATTTTTATTAACAGAGATGAGAGTTACAGTACAAGTCAAGTACACACTGCAACAAAACTGATAACAGCTTGGAGAATTACAGTACAATTCAAGTACAACTGCATCAAATCTGAAAAAGCTGATTGGACACATTAGTTAAGCATACACTTGTTTACAATAGTGGCCAACTTGTTCATTTCATTAAGGCATTCAAATACCGTACATATAAAACAACTACTTCAGTAAAATCAGAAGCAGCAAATCATGGAGGTAAAATCATAGTGGAGGTAAAAAGGGAAAAGAGAAATGTACAATGAGGAGAGGCGGGGTGGGTGAAATGCAGTGAAAGTAAACGAATCCACAAAACTAACATTGTTTGTATTGTTGAATTATTTTTTACAATATTAGCACATTCTTCATTCATGTTTGACCCCTCTATGAATGAAGGTTGGTCTACAATACATTTTTTTATTCGTTTACTTTTAATGTCCTGCCCAGTGCCCAGTGCCCCCCACAAAATGACCGGGATGACCGGAACTACTTCACATTTCACCCAAGCCACAGCAGAACTCCCATCAATTAATACAGTTTTACTGCCCTCACAATTGAATCCACATTGTATATCTGGTATAAAACTGATGTTCAACATGGTAGGTTAACTAAACAGTTGTATTGTTTTGTAATCCCCGGTACAGATCTTCCTCATGACCTACATCTCTCAGAGCGTCAAGCTCAACCTGACTCCGGTCTTCAACTGCACGGCCATGACGCCGCAGCAGCGCGTCCTGCTGGGGGTGGACTGGGTGTGGGCCGTCCTGGAGAAGAACAGCAAGAACCCGCGGATCCAGATCGCCGTCCAGGTGCTGCACCTGCAGCCCGCCGACAGCAAAACATCCGACGACGATGACGACGGCACGGCCTTCCCCCCGGAGGCGTGCGCGTCCGAGTCCGTGTACATGGCGCGTCTGGAGTCCAGCCACAGGACCATGTGCGAGCGGATGGTGGACTTCTGCGCGTCCATCGGCAGCGACTGCTACGCTCTCTTCCTGTTCTTCGGCAAGAAGAACGACGGGGCCAACATCTACGGCGTCCTCAGCAACAACTTCCACGCCGCCATCGGGAAGTGCGACAAGATCAACCGGGGACTGATCGAGAACTTCTTTAAAGGGTCGAGGTACCTCCACACCCCCACGGGCATGCTGCAGTCCATCCTCACCAAGAAGGAAGGGGATCCGCTCACCTTGCTGATCAAGTTCAGCTAAACCCCTGGGACGTTTTTATTTGCCACCGTAGTGTATAATTGGTAAGAGAAAACGCTGAATACATTACAGAACTTCTCTATCTACTAAAAAACCAAAACATCTTCCATGGAGAGAATCTAATAAATGCAGTATATGTGAAGAAATAACGGCAGGTAGTGTTTGAGATTAGCTACATAATATCCACTGATTGTTGGAAAGGAGGATGTAGTGATGAGTAGATTGCAAAACAATAGGCAACAGTAGTAGTAAAACCAAATTGCTTTTAATAGTTAATAAACATAGCATCAGTTTGCTAAAATAAGCTTAAGTGTGCATTG
Organism: Benthosema pterotum; assembly: GCA_039105355.1. Classification (NCBI taxonomy): domain Eukaryota; kingdom Metazoa; phylum Chordata; class Actinopteri; order Myctophiformes; family Myctophidae; genus Benthosema; species Benthosema pterotum. The sequence goes on from CM076969.1 coordinate 6,179,685, forward strand.
AGAATTTTGAAATGTTGAATTTCAAGTCTCCAGATTGTGAGCCATCTCCAGTCAGCGGGATTAGAACGTCAAGTGACGTTTTGAAATGCATCCACTCTATTTTTGCTTTTCTGACGTGCAGTAAGCCATAGAAATCTCACAACAATTAATGGTGATTTCAAAGGTGAAGGTCTTTTTTTCCTTGTTGTTTGGGGGGGGGGGGGGGATTTTGGCAGCTACTCAATGACTTCCATCCCACAAGTCTTTCCAAAATGTCTGATCTTTCAGGGAATGTGATTCTACCAGCAGACTTTAACTTTAGATTTTCCCTGGCCTTATACAGAATAGCGTACATCAATGTATTCATTGTACATGAAAGGCACTGGCACATCAATGAATTCATCAAATTAAATCACACATTTCACCCTCACTATGAATTACTGAGTAACTTATTCAGTAATTCATAGCTGGCACATATTGACTTATTCAGAATAAGTCAATATGTGCCAGCTGGTTAACATGTTTACTTCTATGCTTCCATGCTATGCTGTCACAGAGTGCACACAGTTAAATACCGTCCGTACCTTGGTCTGCCGGTACAAATTAAACTTAGTTAAAAAAGGATACTGGAGTCTGGTTTATTGGCATTTTATTCTTTGCACAGAAGAAACAAAATAACTTTTACTACAAGACGAGATCAAACGATGGCCACTTTGGCCATTGATCAACTCTGGATGATTAATGGCTGAATTAATTATTTTAGTCTCATTTAGTTCCACTTAACGATTGAATATGCAAAACTAATGTATTGTTGCTCAGTCATTTCCATGTGACAGGGAAAATGTATGTTTTTTTTAGCACACATCCCCATGTATGATCTTCCATGTTTTATACAGCCATATTGTTGATTTTAGGAATGTTAAAAACAACCAACAAACCACTGAGGTATTCAAGTATTTTATGTCAAGCAAGTTTGCATATGCAGCCATAGAAAACAACTGAATACAGAGAAAACAACTGAAGTAAGTGTACCCTAATAGCAAGTTTCAATCTTGTGGGCTATTTGTTTTACGATTTTCAGGTTGGGACAATGACATAAAATGAATTATGATTACTGTAATTTCCGGACTATAAGCCGCTACTTTTTTCACATGCTTTTGGTTGTTCTTGGTTCAGCAGTTGAGAATGTTCATGACGTTTCGAAGAGGATACATTGATCCTGAAGAACTTATCGTACACAGTGAAAAAGCAAATTCAAGCAAGCATGCAACATTGACATTTTTTATTTATATTAAATGGTAACAAATTCACCTAAACATGAGTGGCTTTTTATTAGAAAAAATATTATTGGTTTAAAGTGAGTAAATCATTCACTACTAAAATAGTTATATAAGTCTAACACTACAACAAATTGAAATGAATGAAGGAATGGTGTATTTAGAAAATACTGTCAGAAAGGCAGTGCTTCACAAGGTCATAAAGAGACATACTTTAACAAAGACAACTTATAAAAAAAGTATAAAAGCAAAATAACACTGCATTACAATTAAATAGTAACTTAACAGTTGAGGCATTATTCATGCTCAATTCATATCAAATGGAATGAAATCCCTGGACGGCGCACATATGTTGGTTAGACATATTAACAGTCTGACACACCGTAGCTCCCGATATATGCATAGAAGGTTAAAAAGTCGTGGCACTTTAAACCTAACTTAAACCTGGATTTCCTGTGAGGTTAGGCTTTTTGTTGAAGGGTGTCGAGCTGTTAGCAAGTCAAACCCATGTAATGACCCCGGAATGAGCAATGCCTGCACTACAATTACTGTATTATTACAATTCCAAGAGTGGGTGCGTATGTTTGACTACATTGCTCATTCCATGGATGCAGTTTGCAAGGCATGATGCAGCTTATCCTATGAAATTCACAGTCGCTGTTGAGTGGTTTGTGAGGTGTGTGTCTACTGCCTAGCAGGCCGGGAAGAACACCTGATCTGATTGACTTCACAATTTACACATTGCACTCTCTTGTGTGTCCTCCGCACCACGGTACACATTCTATAAGATTAAATTACCACAGTGCACTCTCTGGGGCCCTACTCCACACGCGGTACATGTTCTATGAACGGTTATTGATATGCCGACGGTCGGCACACACAAACCACCAGTCACAAACGTGGTGTCTCCAAATCAAAATAGAAAATCCTAAAAGCAGGACTTTCACACAGCAGAGCAGAGGACAATTTCTGCATCTACAAGAATAGAAAGCTCAATGATATCAGACAGTGACGGACAACAGCACTTCATATAAAATCATCCCTGTTAGTCACTTTTCGATTTAAAGAAGATGGCAACATTTTAAACAAAACCCTCGTTGTCAAACGAGACCGAAAAGCAAATTGAAAAGTGCAATGACCTCACCGTAATACCGTACATTACAGACGCACATTTACCTCACAAAGTCCATCATAGTTCTTCCTTCTTCATGGTGGAGGGTTTATCTTTACCGGCGGCCTCGTCTCCACTAGCAGTTTCGCGCTCGCATTTACAAAGACTGGCGAGCACGTCGGTCTCGGACACGAGCTCCATGTCCGGGTGTCGCTCCGGCCGACCCGACTGTCGCTCGGCGTACGTCCGCAGCACGTTGTGGTAGTAACAGTACAGCCTGTTGGGCTGCAGCAGCTCCCTGGCGGCAGCCTGGCCCGCCTCCGCGATCCGCCGCGCCTCGGCGTCGTTGGCCTTGGCCCAGCGGATCCGTTGGATGAGGTCGGACAGGTCTCGCTCCACGGACACGTAGTGGACGCCCGGCTGCAGCTGGGTGTAGAAGTGTTCGTAGTACGGAGAGCTCTGCTTCAGGACCAGGCTGTTCCCCAGCATCAGGTAAGGGAAACGATACGCCGCCACAGTGCCGTCCACGTTCACCTGGTACTTGTACTGAGAAAGTAGGACAGAAACGCATTGGTGTTTTTAATTTAAAGAAATTTTGAAAAATGTAAACACTTAGTAAATAAAATGTTTCTAAAGTGGTTTCAACATACAAAATACTTTTTTCCAAAAGAATTTAAAAACTTTAAAAGAGAATTCAACCTCAGAAGACTTTATTTACCTTTATTTTCAGTTGATTTAGTAACCCACCATAAGCTTAGAAAGGGGCTACGGGATGTTGTTCAAATTATTAATTAAAATGACCTATTTCCATCACTCAAAAACGCAATTTGTTCAGTTCAGCAGTCTCAAAAGTTGACCACTTTTTTGGAAATACATAAACTACAAATGTACAAAGGTAAAAAAAAAAGTCTTCTGGGCGGAATTCTCCTTGAAATGAGACATTCTGCACAATTTTACGTTTGGTAGTATATTCAGTGAATTCACTTAATTATTTTGTCCTTCTTTTTGTCCTTCTTTTTTGGGATAGTCCACCGTACTATAGAGTGTGTTGATCTTCTAAGTTCCTCCCTGACCCCTCTACACCTCCTTACCTTGAAGAAATCAAAGAATCCGACGAGCGACGCTTTCCCCACTTGCTTCTCTCTGTCCCTGAAAAAGAACCATCCCGTTATCCCCGCGTCCAACAGCTCAGGGTTTTTCTTGGAGAGAGAGACCAGGTGGAGACGTTCCTGCCGGCTGTCTCTGCCCCGGAAGAAAGCCTGCTCCGTTTTGTTGGGCCACGAAGGTCCTAGAGGAGATGCAGAGGCAAAATGTCACACTGTTAAGACAGTGCAATGGCTTGATTCCATTAGGGTCCTTCATATTCCAGGGGTTGACACTAACACTTGCCCGCTTGCCCGGGGCAAGTAAAAAAAAATGGTCGGGCAAGTGAAGACTGCTACCTGGTTGCCCGATCGGGCAAATGTGCAACTTAGTGCACTATAACACAACACAAGATAAATTTGTCTTGAAGGCAGTCATTGCAGTCTCTGCCTCTGTGTTTTTCCCTGGACCCGCAAGGGTCCATTTGGTTTCATTTTTACGTTCTCAAGAGTTACATCTGCAAAATGTACAATATATTGTCGGTGGGCAAGTGACCATGACCTGAGGGCAAGTAGAACCTGACTTGCACTTGCCCGATGGGCAAATGCCTCTGAGACCTTAGTGTCAACCCCTGTATTCAATTGATGTGGATTACTGTCTGTTGCGATGGGGGAGTTACCCGTGTTTCCTTGGATGGAGAGCAGGTCGTTGGTCACACCCCTCATCCCCTCCAGGGTGGAGTGAGTGATGTCATAGGTGGGGAGGATGATATCCCGCGTGTCCGTGGAGCCGCACCACGAGATGATCGGAAACGCGTCGCTTTTCCTCGACTCCAGCGGCCAGTCTCCGACGTTGATATAAAACTCCACATCAGGCAACCGCACCTTGAAGAACATTGCATAATGTCAGCTCGCCCGTGAACAGGAGGCAAGAGATTGCTTCACAAAGTGGCCATTATAGAAAGGGAAGTTTGAGTCTCTAAGGTGCCGATTGTAAACACACCAAATAGTGCCAAAAAAATGTAAATATTTGGTGAGGAACACATGTACATTTCAGACACTTGAACCGTATTGTCGCTCTAATTGCAAACATAGTGGGCTCAGGGATAGAGTGACCTCATGTTTACCGCAAAGTTTTCCAGTTCTACCCCGGGCGAATTATTGCTTTATTTAAAATTATATTGTTCAAAATTGCTTTAAAATGTTCTAGTTCGTTGAACTTGTCATGGTCCATATTGTTTAGATTTTTTTCTGAGGGCATACAAATGGAACCAAATGGACCCTTCCATTTGTATGCCCTCAGAAAAAATCTTGAAAATGGGTGGAATTCCCCTTTGAAATGTTCTAGTATAATTAATAAAAGCAGTCATTTGTGGCAAAAAATGCGATATATCGAATTGAATAACAGCATAATTAAGAATCGCAATATAAATCGATTCAGAATCAGAATCCTAAATATCGATATTGTATCGTATCGTGAGGTAAGTGGATCGTCCCACCCCTAGCACACACACACACACAATCTTACCTTTCTTGTTAAGGAGAGCAACATCTCATCAGAGAACATCTTGAAGTCGGTGTATTTCCCCAGTGTGCGTCGATACACCCGGTTCTCCAGGATGGCGTAGTGAATGAGTCCTCCTCTGTTGGCGAACCTGGGAGGAAGGTCGCGGCGGAGCCGCGGCAGGTCCACCACGGGGAAAGGACGGAAGTCGTCCACGATCTGAGGCTCCTCCGCGGGACACTGCATGATGCTCTCCCAGACGTTAGCATCAGGCTCAGGACAGTCGCAGTATTCATGGTAGACTGGACCTTATGTGGAAAGAAAAAAAGGGGAAATGTGGCCATTTCAGAATAAGGTATAGTGGACAGCAGTGATTTTCAACCAGTGGTCCTTCAGAGGATTCCAGGTGGTCCCCAGCTAAATGATGGACAGTTGGTCACCAAATGGATCCGTATTATAGATCTGTAACTATTGAGAGAGTAAAATGATACAAGAGTTACATTATATTTAAACATCCGAATTACTAAATTCTCAAGAATCTATGTAACAGTGTGAATAGTGAACAGTGGGTATAATTACACAAAATATCATATCAGTTCTTCTACCTGACAAGATTCCCCATGATTCTCTACGTATAGTCCCTTTAAGTTGGTACAGTCTGCCTCGTGTAATTTCCCATGATGCCTTCACCTCTTCCTCTTTTAATTCCGCGATTGGAACGAGATGAGATCTGTACTGTATGCACGAGGCTAACGTGGAGACGTGTTCTGTGTTATTTTCTGTCAGAATAAACATCTGTAGTCTCCACAAGAGTCCTGGGTTGTCCCTCCTAACACAACGCAGAGTGAGACGGATCCAACCGGTTACATCTACATAATTATAAAATGTAGGGAGAAATGTTTTTGACCAGGATTTTGCCAGTTCATCTCAAAACAAAAACTTGAAATGCTTAGTTTTAAGTCCGAGAGACTAAAGTCAACATCAAACGGTGGTCCATGGCTAAAATGCAGAATAAATGATGGGCCCTGGTATGAAAAAGGTTGAAACCACTAGTGTACAGTATCCAATCCAAATGATGAAACAATACAGTACATGCTTGCTGTATTATATTTATAAATCAAATATAAATCAGGCTAAAGCCTCCCCAGTTGCATCTTTAAAGTAACATCCACTTAAAATAGATGTAATCAGCACAACTAAAGCCTTTTCTCAAATATCAGAAACCATACAATGCATACTGTATACTATAGGCTATAGGCTACCTTTGAGGACATAGGGTGATTTGGCAACCGCGGCATCTCGATGAAGTATTTCGATCTTCAGCCCTGCCGCCGTACTACCGTACAGTCGATAGCGTGCGAGGAAGGAGCCATCTCCTCTGTCCAGGGGTGGAGGGACATGGATGCGGATGTGCTCCTTGTGGGCCAGGGAGCTTATCTTCACTTTGAAAGAGTCCTTACCTACAAACAGGGGCGGATGTAACATTTCCCAATTAGGGGGGGGGGGGGGGGGCAGGAGAAAAATCGCCCGTGACGCTTCGCGCCGCGGGCGATGAAGCCGCACCCATACCATTTTCAGTTACAGGACTTTTATTAGTCAAGTAAAGCATCAATAATAACATCAGTTGTTGTTGAAGTTGCAACAGACACGCAGCATGCATGAAGCTAAAGGTCTGACTCAGAGAGTTTTCTGTTTTCAATGATGAAATGCTGTTGGTTTAGTGGTGCCACAGCTGTAGTTACTTTAATAGTAGCAGTAGTAGTGTTTCAAATCATTTTAATCATAAGCACTTGAAATATATTTGAAATTTGGGTCATGAAATTTGGGTCGTTTGCATGCCATCATGTTTGGTGGGGCAGTCATGGAATTTAGAGGGGCATCCCCCCATGCCCATGCCTAGATCCGCCCCTGTTACACATATCTTAAAATGCTGAGAGTACAGGCTTGTCATATCAGTCATTCATTCATTCATCATGGTAGACTACTTCACACGGATAAAATTACATGACATTTCTGGGCTTATTGTTTATGCTCATCATCAATAACTGAAAAATGATAGAGTATATAATATTAAAGAAGAAAAACAATATATGAAAAGGCATTTTGCAGATTTAGGTGTCAAAAGAACAAAAGAGGGGAGGGGTTATATGTTAGGCAGTGTGGGCACTGTCCAATGATGTATTGTTTTTGAGTAGTATGCATAGATTCATTCATGGTTTACCTGGAGAGAAGGTGAAGTTTTCCCCTTTGGAGTTGACAGCCTGGATGAAGAAGAAGCGGACAGGTAAAACTACACCGGGGTCGAGGAGACCTGAACCCCAGACCAGAGACCTCTCTGGGCTGAGGACTGTTTCTGTGCACTCACTAAACGGGAAGTCTGTCCACAAAATTAACACAACAATGGAGATCATCAACCTAGCAGAACTTCTACCAGGGACCGTGAAGTTCTTCTCGGTCACGCTTGTTCCGCGAGTCATCCTGCTGTGAGGCTGACGACTTGCTCTATCTGCGTTAAGGTGAACAAACTCTTCATCAATGTACATTATGTCGGCAACTTTTCATCGGACATGTTGTCCAAAGATAGTTGAGCTCAGTGAAGATGAGGATATATGAATTCACCCCTCAGCGCCTTCTGACAGAAATGTCCCTCCCCTCAGAGCTCAACTCCCTGGTTGGTGCTCTGAATGGGCGGGGCGGTTCTGTCAGAAGACGTTGAGGGGTGATTTCACCCTCTCCTGCCAGCAGCTGCAGCACGCGGAACAAGTGGTGTGACGTGGACGTCGGTCCCACCAATCACGGAGTGAGTCTACGTTTTGCAGTCACTGGAAGTTCAAAGGATGTAGCACATCTTTGTGTTGATGATCTCTGTAATAGTTGTTCTACTGTAGTAGCCTAGCTTTTTCCTTTGACATAAACTTTTCTTACAACTTTTTTTCTCCGACAGCAAGGGCCCTCAGATCGTTCGAGTCGCAGTCTACAGAGCCATTTGGCATTTTATCTCTGGGACCCCAAATTCACATTGTAAAACCAATGATAATTTAACTCTGAGTCTCTGACACTGACTAGTGTACATGATCTATATGGGACTTCGGATCTTAGAGAAGTCCCCGTTAAGGGTGCGGTGTATTTTGTAGTAGGGTTTGGTTCCATTTAAGTTGCACAGGCAAGGAGTCCACTTGGTTCCTATCATGTATTTCGCCTAGCGTATGGGAAATCCAAAGAAAATGATTCGTTTAAAGGGGAATTCCACCCATTTTCAACATTTTTTCTGAGAGTGTACAAATGGACCCTAACGGGTTCATTTGGTTCCATTAACATGGTGAAAATACATCTTGATGATGTCATCGAGATGTTTCACCATGTTAGTGGTTTTCTTCAGACCTCCATTTCTTGGGAACGGAATGGGGGAGCTTTTTTAATCATGTCCACCCAGCACCCCTAGGGTATACTAATGACATTAGAATGTTGAAAATGGGTGGAATTCCCCTTTAATTCAACCCATAAGGAGAAGGAAACAAACAAACAATGAACATACAGTAAATGTAGCCTAGCGCTTAGAAGTGACAAATGATAGGGAATGGCGTCATCTGCTGGTGGAAAACTGTAAATGTAAGCATCCATCCCGTGGCACACAATGTCCAGTCAGTCTTCACTTCACTTTTACAGTTTGCATCAATTCCAATTTCGTATGGTGTTCTTTAGGAGCTTTGTGAGAATCTACCATGCTTTCTCTATTATGGGCAGACGTCAGGCTGTTTATTGTTGTTTCACCATGCTTTATTACTTTCTTTCTTTCTTTCCAATGAAAAGTTGGCAAGTTCCCTTTCTCTCTCTCTCTCTCTCTCTCTCTCTTTCTCTCTCTCTCTCTCTCTCTCTCTCTCTCTCTCTCTCTCTCTCTCTCTCTCTCTCTCTCTCTCTCTCTCTCTCTCTCTCTCTCTCTCTCTCTCTCTCTCTCTCTCTCTCTCTCTCTCTCTCTCTCTCTCTCTCTCTCTCTCTCTCTCTCTCTCTCTCTCTCTCTCTCTCTCTCTCTCTCTCTCTCTCTCTCTCTCTCTCTCTCTCTCTCTCTCTCTCTCTCTCTCTCTCTCTCTCCAGGCCCGGATATAATATTTGAAGTTGCAACGGACACGCAGCATGCATAAAACTAAAGGTCTAACTCGGGAGAGTTTTCTGTTTTCAATGATGAAATGCTGTTGGTTTAGTGGTGACACAACTAGTAGCAGTAGTAGTGTTCAAATCATTTTGAATACAAGCACTTTAATTTGAAATATCTGGTGGTGGGGGAGATCCCCCCCATGCCCATGCCTAGATCCGCCCCTGCTCCATTCCAGCTGTTGCCCCCCCCCCCCCCCCCCCCTCTCTGACACACTCCTCCAGGCTCCTCCAGCTCCAGACTTTCCAAATAAAACACATCCTGCTGTGCCCCAGTGCCGTCACGTACAGACTAGTAGACTACCTCCTCCATCATCCACTCCCAGTCAGTCAGTGGGAACTTTTAGTTTGTCCACAGTCAGTCAGACCAGACGGATCAGAATGTGCAGTGCGTGGTGCTCCGTGATGCTGCTGTTAGTGGCCGCCGGCGCCTCGGCGCATTCCCTCGAGGACGCACTGGAACGAGGCACGGTCAGTCTGAATGAAATGTTCCGAGAGGTGGAAATGCTGATGGAAGACACGCAGCAGATCTTGGACGAGGCGGTGGACCAGGTCTGATATTCCTTTTTATATGTTTACATAATGGGTCATTTTGGATTGTATTAGATATGTATTCGTGTTGTTGCCACAAAGAATTAGGACATCTCCGTATATCCACGATTCCACGGGGAGACAGACAGCATCTGTTTTACCCATGCTTTGCTTTCTGGCCCAGTGTATAAAGGGGAATTCCACCCATTTTCAACATTTTACTGTCATTAATATACCTTACCATTAACATGGTGAACACACAACTAACTTGACCTCATCGAAGTTGTGTGTGTGTGTGTTTTTCTTTTAGGACTTTTTTATTTTTATTTTTTTTTTTCAAAAAAAAAAATGTGTACAAATGTGAACCAAATGAACCTGGGGTCCATTTGGTTCACATTTGTACACTCTCAAGGGTGGAATTCCCCTTTAAGCAAGGTCTATGTTATTGTTGGTATAGCTGGTTGCATACTTCTTTTGTCTAGCCTATTGAGCCAATTTGTCTAGTTTGTCTATTGTTTCAGGTCTATTAAAACACCCTTACAGTCCTACTGTATATAAGCACGTTCTGATGATTTACTCCGCCATGTGAACCAGATAGCTGCGGAGAGTGCCAAAGCTGCTCTACATTCACTGGACTTCATTCCTAACTACCACAACAACCACACCAAGAGCATCACCACTAATGGAGACAGAAATGTTCAGGTCCTAGACACAACTGACAAGGTTGGTATTCACTTTTCACTCAACTGCGGCTGAAAATGCATCATGTAATAGGCCCACTCTTCTTCTAATCTTTAAAGGGGAACCCCACCCATTTTCAACATTTTAATATGTCATTAATATACCTGTTGTGTGGACATGATAAAAACAAGTTCCCCCAATTCTGTATTTCCTAAAAATTGAGGTCTGAAAAAAACATTAACATGGTGAAATACATCTGATGACATCATCAAGATGTATTTCACCATGCTAATGATTTTTCTTTCAGACCCCTTATTTCCTGAGAGGCGACAAATGGACCCTTGCGGGTCCATTTGGTTCACATTTGTATCCTCAGGAAAAAAATGCAAATGGGTGGATTTCCCCTTTAACAATATATCTATAGGTTGAAATTCTATACTTAGTTTGGTATTAGTTTCATGTATAGCTTTGCTATTCGGAATCAAGGCTGTTTTCTCTTGTTTGCCTATTTATCTGAAAGTGTCTCCTGTGTCTTGCTTCTAGAAATTTGACAACAAAACAGGAGATATTCGTCTTTCGCACATCCATACGGAGATCACTGGCCAATGGAATAGTGTGGATCATGTAAGTCTTTTTACTTAAAATGCTGCTTCTCTGAAAACACTAGGAAGGATTTTGCACGATACTTAATTCCCTGATTAAATGTTCCTTCTGTTTATGGACCATTGACTGCAGGGATCAAGAAGCAGTTATGTTCTTCACAACGCTGTTAAACCACATCTAACATCCCCCCGTTTCAGACAGACCATATGTTTCTTATCCATGACTCCTTATTACACAATGTTAGGTTAGCTGAGCACTCAGCATTATATTTTACACTGGCCTATTGTAGGCATTTGTTACATCGCCCATATCATTGCTGTAACATATGCTCTAAACCAGGGGTTTTCAACAGGTGGTCCGGGGACCACCAGTGGTCCTTGAGAGGGTTCCAGGTGGTCCCCAGGCTAAATGATGTAAAGCTGATTAACCAGATGTAACTCTTGAGAATGTAAAGATGAAACCAAATGGACCCTTGCGGGTCCATTTGGTTTCATTTTTACACTCTCAAGAGTTAAAATATTCATCATCTGAATTAGGACCACCTAATTAAGAAGTCTACACTGTCTACACTGTTTTGTTTGCAAAATCCAGCCCTGAATTGTGGGCAAAAACAAAATAATTCTTCAGTTTTTGGTCTGTGGTCCATGGCTCAAATGCTGAATAAACGGTGGTCCCTGGTGTCAAAAAGGTTGAAAGCCCCTGCTCTAAACATATAAACCCCAAGAATTCCTTTTCTTTGCAAGTAGAAACGGAAAAAAACAGAACAAAACAATGGAATAATTTCAATATGAACTGTGGTTGTATATTGTCTCACCACATTTTATAAAAGAAATAGGTCATCCCTAACTAGCGCACACTACCTACCATACATGACTACTTTTCACAGTTTAACCAGCAGGAGACCAGAACGGGATTAGGTCATTATTCCAGTGTTGTTGCCTGTTTTACCACCGTGCAGTTTATACGGTAATACTTTCTTTCCCTCCTTTGCTCCTTCTTTCTTTGGCAGCCTTACAGAATGTGGTTACATTTATAGACCATGCCGCTGGAAACAAAATGCCAGGGAGACAAGTAAGCAAGCTGGCAAGCCAGTCAGGGAAATGTACTGTGCTGTAATGGCTAAAAGACTTAAAGGAAATAAAAAAAAAGGGATCTCCCACAAACTCTTTGTAGAAATTACACTTCAGTTTGTGTGCTGCTAGGTGGTGGAAAATCTGATTCGATTTAGGCATTTTTGAGAGATGTGTTTATGAAGAGAAAATGAAAATGACTACAGGGCTATAGTGTGACTAATAGCAGCTGTAGCCATGTGGGATTTATTAAAGAAAATTGCAGGACTACCACTGTGGTCCACTCTGTTTAGTCTCTGCAGTATATCTCTGTCTGCCCCAGTGGTCTCTTGTGTATTAGATCAATGATCATCGCTTGTCACAGCAACAATACTGAAGACACACAGACTATTTTCCAAATGATTTCCACCGATGTTCTATCTACGAAGCAAAATAAGTTGACAAAAGGCAGTTGTCGCGGGATAATTAGAATGGCACAAAATGGACCAAAAGGAGGTGCCTTTTTACACTTTGAGTTACAGTAATGAATAATGATAATTTAATTGGGATAGTTGAATTTAAATGGGAGGGGAGTTATGCTAGTAGACCGATGCCAGGCATGCAGTCCAAATCATGTTTAGACAAGGTTCTTTACAACAAAGATGTTCATACATATACAAGTGTGAACATGTGATGGTTTTCTGTGCCATCAAAAGGAATGTTATGCTAGACATCCAAATAACCTATGGTCGGGCAAGATCTGGGATCCCCTCTACAGTTTGTAGAATTACAGTACTTTTCAAGCACAATTCAATACGAGATTCAAAACTGTGAGTGGACAACCCTATTAAGCATTTCTGCTTGTTTACAATAGGAGCCATTCATGTCATTTTATCAAGACATTTAAAGACATACAAATAATCACTACTGTATAGCCAAAAGCAGGACATCATAGTGATGGCAAAGAACAAGGGGGAAAAGGGGGGCTTGCCAACCAAGAACTTGAGAAATGCGGTCAAAACACCAAAGCATGGAACTGCACTGCACTCCCAGCGGAAAACAACAAACAATGCTTGCAGGGCAGAATTAGGTCGATACCCATTCATTATCAAAGTAAAGAAGTTAGCACTTAAATTTTATAACCACCTAATAACATAGCCCTCAACAACCACAGAGAAAACCTACAGGGATGTACCCTTAGTCAGCTGCTCCAGGGACTCGGCACAAAGGCAAGCGCAAGATGCCAGAAAAACAAACAAACATTGGATTTAACCAGATTATAAGAAAACAAAAATACATACTAGAAAGAGACAAGCCAAAACCGAGGCAAAATGGAAAGAAAAATGAATGAAACAGAGCTACATTTTCTAACCCGTGCATTTCCATGCACTATACCAGACACAAGACAAAGACATACTTCCCACAGATTACATACATTTAAAAACATGACCAACGACAAAAAAAAACTCTTGATACCTACCTTGGGATAGTGCAACAATGTACAAAGTAATATTTGTGAACTGTTGCGATGAAAGGTGTTTCGCCAGCCAACCAATAGTAGGGACTATAGCCTACTGTCTGTACCAACTACTGGGTAGGTATTTAGACCTACTGCACATAATAAACAGAGCTGTTACCTGCTACACATTTTAAATCTGAGCCTTTTTATATACTTAGTATAGTTTTTTGTATAGTTTTTGTATACCACAGAATTCTGCGTAAAATGCTGTTATTTGTTCTAATCTAACAGCAAATACCCTTTAAAACATATATGACAAGTTACGACGCAATGTGACACTGTGACATAGCTCTGTTTACACAATACTGTACCTCCTCCAACTGTATACACTTACTTTACCCAATCTAAACGTTTTTATTATATTTTGACACTTGCTTTGGCAATGTAAATGTAATGTTTTAATGTTTTCTCATGCCATTTAATTGAACGGGTCCTTGGCCTGAAAAACGTTCATGTGAATGTGTCAAAATGGAAACAGTTTTTCTGGCTTTTGATTTAGTTTTGAACGTTGCTTGCTACTGCCTGGGTCAGCTCTGCAGCGCCTGCTGTTTCAGTGACTTGGCTCCATTTCTACACTGACTCCCCTGAGGGAGGACAGGGAGATAAAAAGCTCTGAGTAGTTGGATTCATTGGCCTCGTTTTGGCACACGCTGTTTCCTCTGTCTGACGAATAAAACTAAGAGCTGGATCCCAAATATATGAAATCACATTCTCTCAAATGGGTTTCACACGGAGAGTCAGACTAGAGATTCTGAATCTGATCGGTTTTGAGATACTGTAGCAGGACAGGATCTACTATTCAGTATTTAGCTAATGTAACTTTGTAAATAAATAAATATCTGTACTATTTTGTCATCACTGGGCATGTTCACTAAATGATGTTTTTCTATGAAATCCTCGATATCTGCTCTAGTGGTACTCATTGTGTTCTTTTCTTTTCATAACACTGCTGTTAAACCTCAGGAGTGCATGGTTGATGAAGACTGCGGTGATATGAGATACTGCCTGTATGAGATCGAGAACTCCAAATGCCTTCCCTGCATACCAACGGATATGGTTTGTAAACAATCGTATGATTCATTAAAGTCAACATGGCAGCCAGTAGAGAGGCATCATTTTACATCAAATCGGTATTAACAGCACATTCCATGCCAACTATCAGGGAGCACCTACTGTGCCATTCACAAGATTCACAAGATTTATATAAAAACACTCTGCTTTTTTTCTCCATACTCTAACTTCTGCTGTTATACATATAGCATAATGTGATAAAGTTCATTATTTTCATAAGCTGTAAGCCATAGTCATCAACATTGAAACAATAAAAGGCTTGAAATATTTCAGTTGTTGTGTAATGAATCTAAAATATATGAAAGTTTATTCTTTTTCATTAAATTATGGCAAATAATGAACTTTATCACATTATTGGAAGCCAAACAAAAATAAGTTTTGTTCTTAATACTGTATGTACCTGTACACAAGAGAGTAAAGACAACCTTGACCTTCACGATGAGTGCATTAACACGCTGCTTTGGTGTGTTTGTGTGCCGTCGTCCAGCCCTGCACCAAGGATGAAGAGTGCTGCGCGGGTGATATGTGTGTGTGGGGCCAGTGTTCAGTTAACGCCACCAGGGGGACAGAGGGAACTATTTGTCAGTTCCAGAGTGACTGCAGTGCCGGCCTCTGCTGTGCCTTCCAACGGGGTGAGTTGGAGTAGCTTCCAGTAGGAGGCCTGACACGACTCACAGTACGCTGACACATTTTTATACCAACTGACTTGTCTTTCAAAGTTTGTCGGAGGAGCTTGTGTTTGTACGACTACGGCTACAAGCCAGACCAATAGGCAGGAAATTGTTTGTTATAGCGCCACCATGAGAGAGACTGATATTTGTAGAATAAAAATTAATAACATAAATTTAAAAATACCAGACCAGGAGTAGGAGTTAATAACAATACCAGAGTCGTAACCAGACCAGTCGCCCCTTTGCCAGCTCACCCATGTATGCAGGCATGCAGACAGCGGAACTGCACATTCTGGTATTTCTAAAGTACCCTAACTCATTTTTGTTTAAATGGTTAATCCTAACCTTAACCTCATTAAAACTATGCCTAAATCTAACCCTGTACCTTAACCCCAGTAAAACTAAGCCTGTAAACTAACTGTAAACTTATTTCTAACCTTATTTTCAGTAAAACAAAATAAAGAATATTATATATATACTATATGCTCTGCCTTGGTTGGCATGAGGTTGGTGGAAAAAATCAAGGGGCGAGATGGATTACTGTTTTTAATGAAGTGAATTAAGTTAAACCTGACGATCCCTGTCTTTTTCCCTGTCTCTCAAATGCCTCTCTGTCATTTTATTTATTCTCCCACTCTCCGTTTCTGCAGAGCTATTATTTCCAGTGTGTAACCCCCGGCCGGAGCAGGGGGAGCCCTGCGTGAGCCACCCCAACCTTCTGATGGACATGCTGGCCTGGGACCAAGAGGGACCCTGTGACCACTGTCCCTGTGCCCCTGGCCTCCAGTGCAAACCCCACGGGTGAGGACAACAACATGGCTGAGGGAAGTAGGGGTGCTGGGGGGGCTTGAGCACCCCCTTTTTTCAGACACAGCCCCCCTTGGACAGGAGGAGGAAAATACTAGTTATTTTAATCAAAACAGATTCCTGTTAATAGGCCTTCTAAACATGCTCTATTGCTGTATCAGAGGCTAAGGTACCTGTGTCAGTTAGCTCATGCATGTGGAGAGGGAAGGTAAAAGCCACTTTTCCATGTGTAAATGCATGAAAATGTGCATGCACAATGCGCATTCACACACATTTTGCGTGTGTGCGCATCTTGCAGCACCCCATAGTGAACGTCCAGCACCCCCTACTGTAAATATCTTCCCGCGGCCATGGACACAATGGCATCAAAGACATGCTTAGTGGAGTGTAAGAATTCAGCAGAATACAATATAATATTTTGGAGATGGTGGTCTTTACACCCTATGCCCAAAAGGTAGATTGTGATCTACCAGTAGATCACACAGACCATGCAGGTAGATCACGACAGTCCCCATGAAACCAAATGACCATGCAGGTAGATCACGACAGTCCCCAGTCCCCAAATGGACGCTTGCCGGTCCATTTGGTTTCATTTTACACTCTCAAGAGTTACACTCTCAAGAGCCCATGCAATTAGAAAATGGACAATTATTGTTATTTTGACCAATGTTAATTTTGCCAGTTCTCTTTCACAATTGTGGGTGCAAGTCAAGAGACTAAACTCAACATCACAAACAGTCAACTCAAACCCCAAATACTGTTTTCAAACGTCAGCAGTAGCATATACAAGAAAACCTTCCAATTCTCTATTTTTCATTTTAAGCGCATTATTCTTAAACACTATAACAGTCAGTAACACCATCACCACGATTTCAAAGCTCAAACTTTCTAGGGGGCCTTGAAATGGATTTTCAGTAATGGAACAATCACATTTTTGATGTGTAGATCTTGTTGAGACGATCATTTTGAAAGTAGCTCTCAAGTCAAAAAAGTCTGGGCACCCCTGCCCTGTACAATATTCCTAGCCACTGGTGTTTCCCCACTACGAAAAAAATTGGCAATCTGCAAGATCAGTGCATTTTGGTGTGGCCCACTGTTTTAAATAATCTGCATACCCGCGTTCCCACCACCTCAGGACATTGTGGTACACCAAAGTCCAGAAAGAAGTGACAAGACTGGTTATATCAGAGTGGTGATTGAGGCTCAAACCATTAGAAATAAGCTTGAGGGACATATGATATTAAGTATTGAAAAACTTTTTTGGAATGTATATTACACTGTGTTAATATTGTTTTGTTTTCCCCCCAAAAATCTCTTTCTAATTTCTTTTAGACGTGGATCTCTTTGTGGGAAGTAGCTGGCTGAGAAATTCCCTGGGGATGAATGACTGACCTATTGAAGATCAAAGCTGGTATTATTTTAAACTGCGTAACCCTGTCCAGAAAGTGATGCTTGTTGACTTAAGTTATTGAAACAATCAAAAACTGCTCCAGTAGTAACTGAAAATGCAATGTGTTGTTTTTGAGAGGACTCACTTGTTGCACTACAGTAGTATCTGTGCCTATAACTGAACGGAAATTAAAGACATGTTCTTAGTTTTTTTGACTAAGGACCAATAAGAGTGCTGTTAAAAGGTGTGTAATATTTTTAATATGAACAATGATAATAAAATAATACAAAACAAACAAATTGAATTTAGTTTATTTATTTCAACAGGGAAAGGGGTAAAGGCAGCTTGGAACACTAGATGGCAGCATTGTTTTGTTTTGCTTTTCTTTGTTTTTGGATCTGATGTGTAGTGAAGTAACAAAGATATGGGAAAGTGGAATTAGTCAAGTAAAGTACAAATACCTACAAAATGTACACTGGGCGTTTTGGTGTAAAGCAAATCAAAGCCTTCTACAAGATGACTTTAAACAGGGCAGCAATGGTAACAACTGAGGAGGTACTGAAAGAGCCAGCGAAATCCATTTGAGCCCTCGCCCGCGGGCGCCCGTTTTCAAAACCGGGCGCCCGTTTTCACAAAAACGGGCGCCCGGTTTCACAAAAACGGGCGCCCGTTTCACAAAAACGGGCGCCCGTTTTCAAAAGCGGGCGCCCGTTTTCAAAAGCGGGCGCCCG
This sequence comes from Benthosema pterotum, assembly GCA_039105355.1. NCBI lineage: Eukaryota > Metazoa > Chordata > Actinopteri > Myctophiformes > Myctophidae > Benthosema > Benthosema pterotum. The sequence continues at coordinate 6,197,840 of CM076969.1, forward strand.
TTTTCACAAACTAGGCTATGCCTAAACCTAACTCTAACCCTAAACTTAACCTCAGTAAACCTATGCCTAAACCTAACCTAACCCTAACCATAACCTTTTGAAAAGGGCGCCCGTTTGTGAAAACGGGCGCCCGCTTTTGAAAACGGGCGCCCGTTTTTGTGAAACCGGGCGCCCGTTTTTGTGAAAGCGGGCGCCCGCTTTTGAAAACGGGCGCCCGCGGGCGAGGTCGCTTTTGGATTTCGCCCCTGCTGACTGAGGAGGTACTGAAAAAATCAGACCTGTCTGAAGTAAATGGTGCTGTACTGAACTATTCAGTTCTCCTCCTTGGCCTGTGTGTGTGTTAGGCTGCATAACAGTTACACTTGGTAACACATACTGTATGTGTTACTTATATGCACCTACCGGTATACTTCCATGCTCTGACCCAGGGACACAGGCAGGCAGGGAAACAGCCATGGTACACATACAGTAGCTGTCCAAGACTCAGCCATAGCTATAGCTCCATTCATCACCCACATAATAAACCTTTCCATCGAACAGGGAAAAGTCTCCCAAGATTTCAAACTGGCCAAAATAACCCCCCTGCACAAGAAAGGGAGCAAAATAGACCCAGGAAAATGCCTATTCTATTCTTAGCTCCATCTCAAAAGTGAGTATGAACAGGTTGAAAAAATATCTTGCCGCACAAAAAAGGTTTGCACAAATTCCAATCTGGCTTCAGAACATCCCACTCCATTGACACATGCCGCCTCTATTTGAGTGACCACATCAAACATGAGGATACTGGCAAATACTGGATGCTGTGCCACCAAAATCAAATCTCAGTAAGGCAGATGGCTTCTTGGTTAGAGTGGGTGACAGTCACAGTGTTATCACACAAAAAGATGGAAATACCTAACTAGGTTCCATCCTTCAAAAACACATTGAACCTGATCTTCTATTTTATTTTCACTTATTAAAAAAATCATCTTACCTCATAGTTAATTTAACCTCATGTGTAATTTATGAAAATCTGGGGAAAAAGCGTTACCCTCAAGAAATTTCTAATGATGTCTAATAACATCATTAAAAGATTGAAATTCAACTCCCATAGGAAACCTCATAAAAAACACTAGAATGCAGGCCACTAGTCCAAACGTATAGAAGGCAAAACATGCAAAATTTCAAGTCTAACTAGGTGGTTTTCATGATCTTGAATCCATTCCACGCATTAGTTTTGCTCAGAAAACATTCCTTGGGCTAAAAACAGCCATACCCATCAGCATAAACATCCAGAGCATTTCATATCCAGCGCATTTCCTGTGTTTGGGGATCTCAATTTCCTTCTGTGGAATGAATAGCCTAAATAAGGTCAACCTTTTATCTAACTCTTGCACAGATAAACACACCACTATCTAGTGGGGGCAATTTGTGTGTACAAATGCAACCGAGTGTACAAATGCAACCAAATTTGGTTCCATTTGTGCACTCTCAAAAGAAGCGTCTATAAAGAAATCCATTAACATGATGAAAATACATCTTGATGATGTCATCAAGATGTTTCATCATGTTAGTGGTTTTCTTCAGACCTCAATTTCTTGGGAACACAGAATGGGGGAACTTTTTTTTTTTTTTTTTTAAATCATGTCCACCCAGCACCTCTAGGGTATACTAATGACATATTAGAATGTTGAAAATGGGTGGAGTTCCCCTTTGAAGATGCTAATCGCGTCCAAAAAACAGATATATATCTGATATACAGTATCTGAGATTTTTTGTGTGTTTGCTCGACACCGTCGCACGACGACATAACATTGAAACCATACTCTCCCAACTCTCTCTGACGTCACGCACTTTTCATTATGATGGGAACAGAGGGGACCACCCTTCATGTTTCCTTCCAACGTTGCCATGTCCGCTTGATTGTAAGCGACTTTTTCTCCAAAGCTTTGATTGATGAATTTAAGTATTTACACTGGGTCTGGGAATGCAAATAGGCTACTGTTACAGTGGATGGCACATCGATAAGGCATTGCGCTTGTTTACAACGGGAAACACCTTTTTCAATTCATCAGGACATTTAGAGACATTAGTGGTAGTTTTACTAGGGTTACTTTTGGGAATAGGTTTAGGCTTAGGCATTTTACAGAGGTTAAGGTTAGGGGTGAGGTTATATTTAAACTTAAATTGAAGCAAAATTTACTTATAATAATATTAGGAATAGCAGACTGGTATTCCTATTATAGTCTAAGTAAATTTTGCTAAAATGATATATCGGTTCATTAGGCGTATTGGGGAGGCATGGTGGCACGGTGTTGCTGTCGCCTCACAGCTAGAAGGTCTAGCTTGGTTTGATTCCCCTAGGGACGCTGTGGGTGTGGTGCCCATGCCCGAGGCGGGGTTGGTGAATGGTCCTTTCTGAGCGTAGTTTGCATGTTCTCCCTGTGTCCCCTAGGGTGGGTATTGGGTACCCTCACAAAAGTGATCCTGGTCTCTAGTCTAGACTCTAGACTGCCTCCCCCTGCCAGCTGGGATGCCTGATGGAAGGGACAGGAACTGGTTGGAATAATGTGTATGAAGCTTTATAGCCTACCCTGTATAACAGGTTTATAGGCCCGCCAACGGCGCGTCATGAGATTACGTCGTGCGATGGTCCACGCCCCTTTCTCCCTGCCCTAGGGCAAATACGCTAGTAGCCCTGCAGGCTACTCATACATTCTCAACTCTCGTTGAGCCTGACGCGTCATCATCATCAGCTGTGCAGCAGGCGCGTAGCGTGCGTCGGACATCAGCCTCGGCCAGTAGAACCCCCCCCCCCCCCCCCCCCCCCCCCCCCCCCCCCCCCGCATAGCGGCGGACATCTAAACCGGGCGATAGATAAAGCCGTTGTTACTTTCTAATAAGTAATGCAAGAAAGAGAAGCGTGAATGAAACGTCAATAAATACACAGTGCAAGTATATTTGTATATATGTATAAGTAGGCTATATGTATTTTCGTTTATTCTCAAAATTTGTATTTACAAATGCCTTTCATCCCCAGCCTCTCAAGGCAAGTACAAAAGGTTTTAGGCTACTGGAAATAGATGGGCGCATGGGCCATTAACACCTATTGTTTTGGGGGGCCAACTTTGCCACCTCCAGTCACCAGGACCAGTTAAACAGGTTTTGACCCATTTGATAACAATAGCCTGGATGAATAGCGGGGCGTCAAGCCGTCTAACACCCCCAACACTAAGCTACTCATGGTGTCTGTCTGTCTGTTCCCCTGAATTCTCGGCCCCAGTGTACTGTACCTCAGCCTGGGCCAGCAAAATAATTCGGGGCCATGGCTCCAATGGCCCCAATGACGCTACGCCTCTGCTGTGCAGTGTTAATCATACACTTTTACTTTTTCCGACAGTTTAAAGCTGCGATCCATGCCATGCGTTTAGTCCGTGGTGGTAGACTAGGCTAGATTTCAAGAATGTGCTTATTTTAAGTGCTGAAGGAAGCTTGTGTTAATTTATTACATACAAGTGTTCTAGGGGCATTAAGGCGTGCTGAATCCAAATCTGCTATATGTAAAGCTCAAAAATGGCTGCTAAGCCTTCAAAATAGACCATTTAAAAATGGCGGTCACCACCATAATGAAGCATAATAAAATGATGTATGTTTGACTAAATAAGCTATAAAATGGATTAAAATGTATTGTTTATGTTTTCATATATGGGGAATAGAATGACATATTCATATTCCAGATCGATTGTGAAGGTACCACTTTAATATAATTTATATTGCGAAAATTGGCCTCTTTGGTATTATTATGGTAATATTTTTTAATGGTGAATAATTTCTTCATTATTTGCCTAAATTGGTGTTTATTTGCATGCAGTAGACCCGTGGTTTTCAACAGGTGGTCCGGGGACCACCAGTGGTCCTTGAGAAGGTTCCAGGTGGTCCCCAGGCTAAATGATGGAAAGTTGGTTAGCCAGATGTAACTCTTGAGAATGTAAAAATGAAACCAAATGGACCCTTGCGGGTTCATTTGGTTTAATTTTCACACTCTCAAGAGTTAAAACATTCATCATCTGAATTTAATTCTAAAGTCTACACTGCTTTGTTTGCAAAAATCCAGCCTGGAATTGTGGACAAAACCAAAAAGAATTCTTTATTTTTAGGTCATTGGTGTGAACATGTAATCAAATGGTGGTCCGTGGCTCAAATGCTGAATAAATGGTGGTCCCTGGAGTCAAAAAGGTTGAAAACCCCTGCAGTAGACACATGGACAGTCAGTCCCAATGATCTTCAGTGTTCTGGCAGGTGTTGCCAACACCATATATCTTACAGATTAATTTCTCTGCTGAGCTCATATGTCTTCCGTAAGAAGACCTTTTCCAAGGCCACTGACGTCTGAGGGATGTTGCTGGAACACCTGCTAGATTGTTTTCTTACCACTGCCACTAAACTGTTACAGCTTGAGAGGCAAGTAGAGTATTAACTTGACCAGAAGGCAACTTCTGAATTTCATGCACTGGAGATACTTACTATCCTTTGCTGTCCCAGCTTTAATGTAGAGACCCAGGCCTGCATTGCATCTTGCCATCGCATGCCAGAAGTAAAAGAAGCACATCTTTATCATGTGCTGACACAACTAAGAACTGTTTCATTTGAGCATGAATGTAGTGCAAACCAAGCCATGTGTCAGCTTCCTCATGGTCAGCACTGAGATGAGACTGGCACAGATCCTGGCATCAGATGACTTGACAATGGTCATTCACTCCAGCAAACCCCCCTGATACAACAATGAGCAGAGTGTTGACATATGTTGACATATTCACCAAGTGGTCTAATGCCAGGTGGCTTTTCCATTGACATCACAAGTGCTTGGCCTTCGATGAGGTGTGCCTGAAGTTGGTGCATGCAATGAAGCAAGAGTCAAGTTGTTTTGTATGGGGCGTCCGCAAGAGACTATGCCACCAACCTCAGATGCAGTAAAGTTTCACATCATGCGTTCCCATTATCAAGCTCTTGTATAGAATCAAGCTCACTTAACACACCCTGATCTTCCTCCCATTACTGAAATGGCATGGATGATCCTGAATGGTCAGTTGCTACCCCGGCTGCTTTCCTTGCCACCATTGCCAAAAGCATGCAGCGAGAACACGTCATGCATTTGCACAAGGCTGCTTTCAGCCAACGCTGCGGCTGCAAGAAAGTACACATAATGTACATTGAAGTGTGCCGTTTCAAGAAACTTAATTGGCAACACCTGCCAGAACATTGAAGATCATAGGGACTGACTGTCCATGCGTTTACTGCATGCATTAAGTCATAAACACTAATTTAGGCCATTATTGAAGCAATTATTCACCAACAAATTACATTACATAATATAAATTATATTAAAGTGTACCTTTAAAATTGATCTAAAATATGAATGTCAATGTACTCCCCATGAAAACATACATTTCAATCTATTTTCTACCCTATTTAGTCAAACATACATCATTTTACTATGCTTCATTATGGTGGTGGCCGCCATGTTTAAATGGTCCATTTTGAAGGCTTAGCAGCCATTTTTGAGCATTACATACAGCAGCATTTGGATTCAGCACGCCTTAATACCCCTAGAACAGTTGTATGTAAATAAAAACACGTTTTGCCTTCGGGGTTCACATTTGTAATATGGTCCCAGTCTATATTATGGGTCCATGCTGGAACAGCGTAAAAAACAATTGCATGCGAAGCTGCGTGAGGCGTCCTTCTGTTACAGCAAGTCTGCACCATAGTGAGCCAGTGAAGAAGTAAATAATGTAAATAAAAATGTAAAGTATAAAACAGAGAAGTCACTAGTCTAGTAATGCTGCTGCTGCTGCTACTAGGCTCACTGACTGACTGACGGACTGACTGCTCTTGGCTCTGTGCCATTTGCCCTAGAGCAGGGACGGAGCGGAGAGGCGAAAAATGTTTACGCCCAAAGGGGGCGTTTTTGTTTGGCCTAATAATGATGCTATGTGACTGACACACCCACTTTTGGTCACGCCCACAAACAGGACCTACCTACCCCATGTCTACGGTCATTTTCCAGGCTGGCGACCCTGACATTGTGACTTAAAACACTCCAACAGTAGGCCAGTAGGCGTATGTTTGCAATCTGTAGGTGCAAATTATTATTATTAGCCAGTGGGGTTCTCAGATTGCTTTCATCGACCCTAGTTTACCCATTTCTCTCTCTCCACGCAAAACCTGGCAACCGGGTTTCCTTCCTGTTCTCTCTCTCGTGTCTACACACTTTCCACTGTAGGCTCTCCCTCCTCCCTCCTCCATCCCTCCCTCCTCCAGTGAGTGCACTAGTCCCCGCGCCGCGCAGCCCCAGCAGCCACTAGCCAGTTCCTCAAACTGTGGCCCACCGTTGAGGTCCTCCCTCCAGTCACACTGCCCTCCCGTCAGTCAGTCCGTCCGTCCGTCTGGGGGATCACAAGTAACAGAGCGCGGTGGAAAAAACCCCGATCGATCGATATTTCAGGTACGTGTAACGTGGGGGCCACCACCGCCACCGCCGTCCAAGAAAGAAGTGACCACACCGACGCGATCATATCTTACATTATGTAGTTAATCTGTTCATAATAACGCTGTTTAGTGAGGAATGAAAATGAATGCTAGAGGAGCAGCCAGTGGGTATTAGTAGTAGTGGTGGTTGTCGTTTGGGGAGAGCCAGCGTGCGGCGGCGGCAGCAGCATGTTATTTCATTTCTGAAAGAGATGCGCAGAGCAAGAGAGAGGAAGAACAAGAACAAGAAGAGGGAGGGGTGGCTAAAACAAAACGCACACATACGGTCACATAACGTTCCATCATCGTATTCTTCTCGATTTAACATTTCATTTGAACTACGATCCAAACGAGCGGCTCCATTCGGAGCCCCTTCTTGGGGGTCTGGTGTTGGTTCGTTCACGGCCACCGAGGCGACGAAGCGACTGCACGGGCTTTTTTTTTGTTTCTCACGCTGCTTGATGATGGTGTAAAAAAAATCATAGCTCCATCTGTCACTTCCTTCACCTTTCGTTAGCCGATTGTTATCTGTTCAGTCAGTGCGATCTCGCCTCAAATCCACAGGCTTCAATGGATCACTTGTTGCGATGAATGATCTCATTTCCTAGTTCCTTCTACTCTATGATGATGTGACTTATAACTTCAAGTGTGATGGTTGCGCCCCGTGCCTGGTACCGACTATAGTAGACTTTTAGAAGCTTCACATGTTGCTGCTGACATAGCCCTGAAACATAACTGTCATTATCATGACAGTCATGCAGCGTGTTGAAAGAGTTTTTTGGCGGATGGCTACATTTACATCAATAGCGTGTACATAAACATTCCGTTTTCAAATATAAAGTGCTCACACATTTGAGTACAGGTGTTAGACACTTATTGCGCCCGAAATTAGGATAGCTGCTTGCCGCGTTGTTTAATAAAAAAAAAAGCATTTTACAAGAGCTCCCCATGCTACTTTTCTGGGTTGGGGTAAGTTTGGTAAACACACAAATGCACGCGGGGAGCACATCCCCCTATTAGTTTGTATTGGCAGTGCGGTCAGCATGAGTAAATGGAACACACCTAATGTTCAGAGTGCCACGCTCCTCCCCACCGATAGGGGCGCATACAATAGAAAGCCAATGGCGGAAGAAAAGCTCGGATAAAAATGCTTTTTATTAAACAACGCGGCACGCTGCAATCCTAATTTCAGGCGCAATAAGTCTCTAACACCCGTAGAAATATGTGCGGGTACATTATATTTGAAAACGCAATGTATATGTACACGTTATTCATGTAAAAGTAGCGATCTGCCAAAAACTGGATAAAACTGCTGCATGACGCTCCTGAAGTACGAGCGTCATGCGATGCATGGCTACTGCTGACAGTGATCCCGACCCAACCCACCCCGTGTTGCAACTAGAACCACCAAGTATAAATCATCGATTAAGGCTTTTATAAGTGAAGTCTACTTTAGTGGCGTTTGACGTAGTGAGTTTTTACGTGTGCTCTGCAAACGAACAGTAAATAGCGGGCGTGTTGTGGTAACTAACGATGCAAAGCAGTCTGAACAACCTCTGTGTGTGTAATGACTATCACGGGATGCTTTGCATTCCTACTACTGGCAGTGCACAGTGTCAGGGGCTGTAGTCTCTGCTTCTACCACCTCGATCTGCTAGAGACAGATGTGCTTCATCAGATTGCTCCATCCATGGGGCAGTGCTTTACTGGATGAACGGGGGAGGTCATTAATAGTTTGTCTTGTGTTGACAGTTTGAGTCTTTCGAGATTGAGAAACATCCGTCCTCAAGACAGATGGGTTTCCTTAGATTGTTCTCATCCAGATACTAGGGGGACACTTTGCGTGTTGGTGGCACAACACAGGTTTTGACCAAACAATGTATATAGAATTCTAATGATTCGTGAGAACAAGTATTGTTGCATTTTTGGGGCATAGTGTCACAGTGGTTAGTGCTGTTGCCTCACAGCTAGAAGGTCCTGGGTTCGATTCTCTATAGTGGCGCTGCAGTGGGTGCTGGCGGCGTGTCTGCTCCTCCGCGTCATCAGTGCCCGAGGCGGGGTTGGTGAAAGGGCCTTTCTGTGTGGAGTTTGCATGTTCTCCCCGTGTCCCCTAGGGCAGATTCCCCCACAAAAACATGCTGTAATCCTGGACTCTAAACTGCCTCGCCCTGGCCGGCCGGGGCACCTGATGGAGGGGACAGGAACTGGTTAGATTTAGAATAGCGTGTTCCTTCCACATGCTACGTCCAACCAGGGAAACTCTCCCTGTCAGGTGAAAAGAAGGCAGCCTGGACTCCTCATGCATTGAAGGAAGCATGAGGCCAGAGGCCACTGCCTCCTCAGGTTATAGAAGTTTTGTTGCGTTTTTGAATGCTTTGCTTTGAAAGTGGGATGAATGAAAACCGGCCTTGGTATGCCAATAATTCCATTGTGAATGGCAGGCATGTTGAAGACAGTCAAGTGATTAATTTTTTTTCCTCCAGCTGAGAAGCATCCATTCATATAGCTATTTGTGCAAGGGTTTATACGCCATGAACATGAAATTGTCATAGGACAGTGTGCAGCCAGTCACACCATTCAGTCCACACATGGTTCACACCAATTGGCATTTGTGACAGGGATTGCAAGAAGTTGCAACTGTTGCAAGCCGTTAACTACAATCTACAAATCATCTCATCTCCATGCTCTATGTGTGGTAGTTTTTATGCCACTGCCTCAATTTCTTCCTGTACAGCACATCATGGCCTTTGTCGGGGCAAAGCCAGCAGGTGTTTAGTTTGGATAAAATAAATATGAATTAAGAAGGAAGAGATTTGCAAGTAGAGCCGCTGCTTTCCTTGCCTGGAAAGGTGGTTTGGGCATCTGGTTAGGATGCCTCTTGAGCATCCCCTAGGCAGGTCCTTGATGCACATCCCACTGATAGGTGACACCAGGGCAGATGAAAGCCTAGCTGCAATGCAGCTTTAGATTTTTTTTTTTTAAATAATGGGATGAATCTAGAGTTGCAATACCCTCCATTGACTCCCCCATAACAAAAATCTTCATCTGCCATCTGCTTGTATTAAACAATTTTAAAATCACCAACATTGCAACTGTATGGAAAGGTTTCTTTCTATCTGCAAAGTATTTGTTTGATGAAAATCCACCATAGTCATGTTATGAGCTCCTTTCTGTCAATAAATAAAAGTGCTGGACTTACAGTAGGTTGGGTTGGGAGTCACTCGTTTGTATTACCGGGTCGTCCTTGTGCCTCTTGCTTTATGTGCAAATTCTAACCCGGTGATGCTACACAGGGCCGTTCAGTGACCAATGATGAGAGGTTCCAGACTCCAGTACAGTAGAAAAAGTATCACCTGCAGTCAGAGAATTTACTGACACAGTTTATAACATGAAAATTGTTGCTGTGGGGGAATCAATGGAGGGTATTCCAACTCTAAATTCATCCCATTATATTAAAAAAATCTAGAGTTGCTAACAAAAGCCTACACTGGTTGTGCAACAATGCAATGTGTCAGGCGCTGTGATTGAAATCTAACCCCAACTTTAATCTCAGTAAATTTAACTTGCTGAGAGCACTGCCCATGTTTGATTTAGTATGATTCAGGGCAGACTAAGGTGCAGATCGAGGGATTACATCGACTCACTGGCCTTGGAGCGTCTCGGGATCCCCCAGGAGGAAGTCACTCATGTTGCTCTGGAGAATTTAAGTGTTTGTTCTCGATCAGAACGGTTCCTCTGAGGGTAATTATGCCTGGATCTTAAAGAGTCTTTCATCCATTAGAAACAAACCTTTTACCGGGCAGCAGGAGTGCAAGTGCCCTTTCCATTAATTTTAATGTTGTGTGTGGGTGTGCAGACTGCGGTTAACCCTCCATTTGTTACCTTGCATATATAAAGGGTTTTTTACTCTTCTTGGCTGTAGATCAGCTTTCAGGGACAGCTCAGATGAATAGTCGAATGCCAGCCTGGTACTCGCTTCAGCGAATAAACTGCAGACATCTGAAAACTCCTTGTTTTAATAAAACGTTGTAATTTATATAGTCTTCCGTCAGCTAGTGATGCAGAATAAATTGTCACTAGTAGCGTTTGACCACAGAAGCTATTGCTTTTTTACCTGTGTCACTCTGTCCCACTTCTATGTTGCACATAAATAAACTGCCCTAGTTCAGAAATTCACAAATGCCACGTGTGAAGGATGGCAAAAGCTCCAGAAACTATTTTTAGAATTCACTTAAGTCTTAAATGAGAATGAATGCCGCACAGACAGGTGCGTTATGGTGCGTTATGCTTTTCAGAGATATATACCGATTGTTATCACTGGAATAATGCCACAATCACATTAGTTTATAATGGCTCCAAGATGGGCAATGAAGTGCACTAACCATATATCATTTAAAAAATTATTAACATGATTTTCACACATTCTTTTTTTAGGCTTTTGTTCTGTTAGATCACTGTTCTGTGTAAATGCAACCTTCCCTTTTCAGACAATCAGACAATGGCCAGTATTCTCAAACGCTAGAGCCATACCTGGTGTAGCCAGGTATGGTTTTCCATTGGCTGCATGGCAGCAAATCAGGTATAGGGCCTTGTGTGTAGGCCAAAAGCCTGTGCCACCAGACCTGGGCCTGGGCTTACCAAATAATTACCCATAATAATTAAAACCTGCAACCAGGTTGATGGCTGGTTTTATTTAATCTGGGTAATTGTTTGGTATTAAGCCCAGGTCCAGGTCTGGTGGTACAGACCAGACCTGATTTGCTACCTTGCGGCCAATGAGAAGACATAGGGCTCCATTTTCATTACCATCTAAACCCCTTTTACTAATTTTAAAAACATTTTGGAATAGTTCAATGTGCCAATCTATTGACACATGAGCTTGTAGACTGGCCATTTAAACTATTTTTAAAAATGTTTTTTTTTTTAATAGTTTAAAAAGGCAAAGAAGTTAAGGGATAAGGGTTTTAGCGGTGACAAAAATGGAGACTATACCTGGCTACACCACAGCGTTTGACAATACCAGCCATTGGCAGTTAGTGTATGTATATCACAGACCTGTGTAGAAAGTGTTCCTGTTTGAGATAGCAGCATACGCTGACTCTGAGTAGGTTCAGCTATGAAACCCACTATGGACCATATTACTTACTTACTTAATCCTCTTCATTCCCTGTGGAACATAAGGCTGTGACTATCTGCTTCCATCTGGTCCTGTACAGCATGTTGTGCCTCAGTCCTGTGTCAGATTTGTCATCTTAAAGGGGTATTTCACTTTCATTTCACTGTCATTTTATGGTCTACTCAGGCTCATGTGAACACCCCAGACAGCTTTTAGGTTACTCCATTCAGTAGTTAGGTATTTGATGTTCAATTTAGCTGTCCCACCCTCTTCCTATAGAAAGCTCTTATAACTTAAAACTCTGTTTTCACCCATTCAGAGGGACTTCAGTCTGAATAATGAAGTGAAACGAAATGACAATTCAGACTGAGGTCAGGCTAAAGCTAAAACATGATTAAATATCTAAATACTGAATCAAGTAGTATAACGTATAAACTGTCTGCAGTGTTCACATGAGCCTGAGTTGACGATTAAATGTTTTTTTTTTAAGTGAAATATCCCTTTTAAGTTCTGAGGTCAGTGTTCTCAGCCCGGTTGTTTTTGGTCTGGCTTGTTTGCTCTTTCCAGGTGGGGTCCGTCTTAAGGCCAGGGGCGGATCTAGGCATGGGCATGGGGGGGCAATGCTCCCCCTAAAGGCCCAGACTGCCCCACCAAACATGATGGCATGCAAAACAACCCAATATATTTCAGTGCTTATATTTAAAAGTATTCGAAACACTACTATACTGCTACTAACTAACTACAATCGTCTCACCACTAAACCAACAGCATTTCATCATTGAAAACAGAAAACTCTCTGAGTCAGACCTTTAGCTTTATGCATACTGCGCGTCTGTTGCAACGTCAACTTCAACTGATGTTATTAATGATGCTTTAGTTGCCCAATAAAAGTCCTGTAACCGAAAATGGTATGGGTGCGACTTCATCGCCCGTGTCGCTTCGCGCCACGGGCGATGAAGTCGCACCCATACCATTTTCTCCTGCCCCCCCCCCAATTGGGAAATGTTACATCCGCCCCTGCTTAAGGCTACTTTAGACCTGGCCCTCCAGGTTGGGAGTTGGCTGTGGGGATAACAACCTCAACACATAAAGCAATTCCTTGTTACAGAAACTATGACTAGTGTGGATGCAGTAATGTTGTTCCTTGTGACATTTTATGATTAAAATCAGGGCTGCACCAAAAGGGAAATTATTGACCAAATCTGTATATAGAAAACATTTGGCAAAAAACAAACAAACCCTAACCCAATATGATTAATATTATGCATCTTTTCTTCATTTTTACTGTAATGCCTGAACCTTAGCGCTATGCCTTTATGGCAGAAGTCATGATTATTATGGCGGACTGGGTATAGCGGTCCGGGTGCATGCCACATATAGGCTTTGCCCTGACAGTGTGTTGTGTGTTCGAGTCTCGTTCATGCCGATCTTTGCTGGATGTCTCTCCCCTTCTCTACCTTCACTCACTACTAACAATAAAGGCAAAAAGCCAAAAAAATCTAAAAAAAAACATAATTATAGCAAAACCTAAATTAAATAACAAGCAAGACACTGTGCGTGTTACTTACTTGAGCCTGCCCAAATATAGAGTGTGGCGCACCCACAGACATTTCTGCACAATTTCTGCATAATTGCATGTACTATTCAGTGATATATTTCCTGCCAAATTGGGACGAAACCGAATGGGCCGAAAATGCCACATTTGCCTGTCGAATATTTTCTGCAGGTGAACATTCCATGCATCACCAATTACAATATCTTATGGGTTTAGCAGGTGAGATTGAGTGAGTTTGGTTGAGCGTTGCATGTTGACCGTTGAGCCGCTTGAGCACGTCAAATATTTTGGATTGGTGTTCACGCTATGGAAGCCAAGGCTGCAGATCGAATCAGAGGGAGCCACGTGCACAGGCCCAAAGTTGCCAACTTGGCGGATTTGGTACTATATTTAGCTTTTTTCAGACACCCCTAGCGCCAAAATTAGTGACAAACTCCTGGCGGAAAATCTAGTGCTTTTTTGCTGCTGCTGAGTTGGGGTGAAATTGGTCGACAGGCGCCAGAGATAAAACCCTTGTTTTTCACCATTTTTCCTCCTATGATAGAGTCCTCCTTCCTTCTTAGAAAGGACCATTGGTAACCAAGTGGACCCTTATCGATCAGTAACTCTTAAGATCATAAAATGAAACCAAATGGACCCTTACGGGTCCACTTGGTTTCATTTTACACTCTCAAGAGTTAAATTATATTCAAACATCTGAATTACCTAATTTCCAAGAATCTACACATTTTCAAAATGTAGAGGAAGTGCCATTTTGACCAACATTTTGCCAGTTATCTCTCCTAAATTAGTCTGAGAGACTAAAGTCAACATTAAATGGTGGTCCCCCGTGGCTAAAATGCAGAATAAATTGTGGGCTCTGGTATGAAAATGGTGGAAAACCACTGCTCTAGTGCATTTTGGCAGTGCCACTAGTGCATTTTGGATCTTGGCAGTTGGCAACACTGCACAGGCCAGATGCAACGCAGAATGCAGGTGGGAACTTGCTGAAGGCAGACCTGCCTGTCATGCATGCCCGGCTGGTTCTGCCCAGGCAGCGCCGCCACTTAATTCGCTTGATGTCACCAGCTGCAGCACATTGAAGGCCTGCAGCCAAAGTACTGTTCATGCAGTACTATTTAATTACTATTCTATTGCGAGTGTGAAGGAGGTGAGGCCTGCTGCTATAATGCACAACACACTCACAACAAACACACACAACAATTTACAATTTAGGCATTTAGCAGACGCTCTTAATCCAGAGCGACTTACAATGGTGAAAAGTTTACAATTTAATCTGGATTCGCAATACATTTTGCAACATACAATGAAGCGCTAAAAACATTGTAATACATTAGGCAACCTATATAAGTCATTGCAGCAAGTACTGTGGGTTGGTATATAATACAAGTGCTATGGGCTGAGATGGAGTCTGAAGAGGTGTGTCTTAAGACTGCGATGGAAGATAGGTAGTGAGTCTGAGGTCCTGATTGCAGGGGGAAGTTCATTCCATAGTTTTGAGGCCGGGAGGGAGAAGAGCTTGGGGCGCGTGGAGCGTTGTCCAGGCGTTTTTAGTGGGGCTACTGCCAGCTTCCCAGTGTCGGCTGATCGGAGTGTGCACACACGGATGAAGGCAAAGTTGGGGCGGCTAAAGGGATTGAGGAAAACTGAAACGGTGAAGGCCACTGAGAGATTGTGAGCTTGTGGTTCTAGTGGTTCTAGCCTTCTTACCTATCAGGCAATGATTTGCCAACAGCTGATTCAGTCTGGCTTAAGCCAGGCTATAGTGGTTCTACATTCATTTAAAGCAGTGGTTGTCACCTTTTTTATACCAGGGCCCACTTTTTATTCAGAATTTGAGCCACGGACCAGCATTTGATGACATTTTAGCCCACATTTTTTTTTTTTTTTTTTTTTTTTAGCTTTTGTCCACAATTCCAGGCTGGATTTGGGAAACAAAACAGTCAAACATACATGAAATGACCAACATACATAAAATGACATTCTCTGGTTGTGGATAATTTAACTATTACTCTTACTTTTTTTTTTCTTTTTTTTTTCTTTTTTTTCATTTTTACGCTCTCAAAGAGTTACATCTGGTTAACCAGCTTTCCATCATTTAGCTGGGGACCACCTGGAACTCTCTCAAGGACCACTGGTTAGACTCTTCTTCAACAAAGATAGCGAATGCAAACATTCTCTGTATTGTACTAATACATAATGTTGTAAGATACAAAACACTGAAGTCCTATACCACAAACCTAACCATAACCTCAGTAAAACTTCCTTCCTACTTCGCCCTGCCCTACTAGTAGTAGCCGGCAAACCCATGATTGATCATGGGTTTGCCGGCTACTACTAGTAGGGCAGGGCGAAGTAGGAAGGAAGTTACAATAAATAAATACAATAAATACAATAAATACAAAATATGTACTTGCCCGGCGGGTATCTGAGTATCTGCGTCTACTCGTTGTATTCGATATTATTATTACTCGTGATTATGCTCTATTTCAGGGGTTTTCAACAGGTGGTCCTGGGACCACCAGTGGTCCTTGAGAGAGTTCCAGGTGGTCCCCAGGCTAAATGTTGGAAAGTTGGTTAGCCAGATGTAACTCTTGAGAATGTAAAAATGAAACCAAATGGACCCTTGCGGGTCCATTTGGTTTCATGTTTACACTCTCAAGAGTTAAAATATTCGTCATCTGAATTAGCACCACTTAATTAAGAAGTTTACACTGTTTTGTTTGAAAAATCCAGCCTGGAATTGTGGACAAAACCACAAGAATTCTTTAGTTCTGGCTCTTTGGGGTGAAAATGTCATCAAATGGTGGTCTGTGGCTCAAATGCTGAATAAATGGTGGTCCCTGGTGTCAAAAAGGTTGAAAACCACTGCTCTATTTAATCGAGGTCTTTCTTTTGTATGCTGTTCTCTGGCCAGTACTGTGCTGCATGGTGTGTGCTAGTCACACAGCCATTAGGACAGGCTTACAGCTGGACCCGGCATGCTGACTTATGCAGCAAATGGTACATCTGCATCGTTGGCTAGAGACTGAGCTGCGCAGGAGCCTCAGTACGCACTGTACACAGGGGCCCATAATTACAGCTATATGAGACATTGCGTCACTGTTTCAGGAGAAGCAGACCAGCATTTTTGCATGTGTGTGTGTGTGTGTGTGTGTGTGTGTGTGTGTGTGTGTGTGTGTGTGTGTGTGTGTGCGTGTGCGTGTGCGTGTGTGTGTGTGTGTGTGTATTGCATGTGCACATCTTGTTGCCACGTCAAATCACCCATATCACTCAATGCACCTCTTAGACGTCTTCTCTATGTTTATTGTCAAAATTGTGATGATTCTATATTGACACTTTATTATTACTAATTTGATGTTGTCTGTTGGTGAATCCAACAGCCCATAACTCAAGGAGAAGGGAAAATCGATCATTCTGTTACCTCTGCAGTACAAAATCAAAACTGCCCGTGATCAGAACTATTTGTGTGTTCTGAATAGATTGAATAGATGCTTGAAGTTGAACAGCAAGTTTTAGTGTAATGTGACATGCTGGTCTGCCTGCATTGGAAGCTGAATAACCGGTTTAACCGAAAAACCTCAGCATTGGCAGTGTTAGTAAATCCCAGGAGACGTCCCTGACTTGAGCTTGAGTACAACATACTGTAATCACAGTACGATTTTAAGTAACTACTCTGTGTCATTTGGAATTTGTTTTGCTGCAGGAGCATCATCAAACAATATTAGAAAAATTTCAAGTTCTCAGTCACCAACTCCCCATGGATGCTCATCAGTCATTTGGGTTCCATAGAAGCTATTTTATCTTATATGGAAGCATGTTGCATGGCAAAGAAAGCAAGTGGTCACACTAGCAATATGATTAGAAGCATTTTTCATAAAACCCTAATCGTCTCGGTGTGTTTCATCACTAATACATCATACTTTTCTACATACTGTAATTGTGTTAATAGTTAGGAAACCCATCTTTCAAGTGTGAGATTTTATTTTGCTTTTAATCCAAGCAGTGGCTGATGATGGCTTTCTGGATTTTTTGGGTTGTTGGTCTGGTGATGATTTAAAAACGCCTCTCTTAGAAGGTTTATTATTGTAAATGCCAGTATGGTTCTTTTTTGTGTGAGAACACTGGGCATTTTGGAATTTGTGATTTAGTAGGGGGAAAAAAAGTCCTTATGCACACATACAAAGCATAGGTACAGACGTACAGTATGTATGAAAAAAGGAACTGGATAAGTACAACAGAATGCGTCCCGCACAGACTTCACCCATCAGGATTAAACTTTATTTGCAATGTTTTCGGACCTTCATCAGGCAAAAAGCTTTGAAAGAATTGACTGTATTCTGGTGTGAACACTGCAGCAGTTATTTCCATCCATCCTCCCAAACCTCCCAAGCAGTCAGGAATGTGATTCCACCCCGAGACAGATCAGTGCGTTCACTAAGCCTACAACATAGTGCAGGGGTGCCCAAACTTTTTAAAATTGAGAGCTACTTTGAAAATGACCTGCTCAACAAGATCTACACATCAAAAATGTCATTGTTCCATTACTGAAAATCCATTTCAAGGCCCCTAGAAAGTTTGAGCTTTGAAATAGTGGTGATGGTGTTACTGACTGTTATAGTGTTTAAGAATAATGCACTTATAATGACAAATAGAGGGGGAGAATTGGATGGTTTTCTTGTATATGCTACTACTGGCATTTGAAAACAGTATTTGGGGTTTGAGCTGACAGTTTGTGATGTTGAGTTTAGTCTCTTGCACCCAAAACTAAGAACTTTCACGTTTTTGTCCACAATTGGGAAAGAGAACTGGCAAAACATTGGTCAAAATAACAATTATTTCCCATTTTCTAATTGTGTGGACTCTTGAGAGTGTAACTCTTGAGAGTGTAAAATGAAACCAAATGGACCCGTAAGTGTCCATTTGGTTTCATTTTAACGCTCTCAAGAGTTACAGATCTATGGGGACTGTCGTGATCTACCTGCACGGCCTGTGTGATCTACTGGTAGATCACGATCTACCTTTTGGGCACCCCTGGCATAGTGGAATAGTGCAGAAGTAATTCAGTTTCCTAATTCCTCCTAACCACGCTTACAGAAGTGCACATATTACATATGCAAAACATGCTCTGCCGTTGTGCTAACGGCACATTACGCATCATTAACCCTCACCGTAAACACGACATCACGTGGAAACGACACCACAGGCAGAAAGAATCGCCGTGTCGCGATACCACTCTGTCTCTGTCCCCCAATGTCAGGTACCCGACAAACACCTGCGTGACGTGTTCCCTTGGGCCTTAGTGACTGCCGGTTTGAAATAATTGTTGGAAAAAATGATTTTATTGTTAGGAGAGATGAAAGTATTTCAGGGAGCTGACGATAGTACCAGTTATCTGATATGTGTGCTGCTATCAGCTCCAGTGGCTATAACTCAAACACTTTACGCCAGCTACTACTAGATAAGAATTTTAGCCAACACCTAAGAGATAAGGCTAGACTGCATTCAGACAAAAAGAATTTGTATTCCTAAATATAGCCTCCACACCCAGGCTTTCATTTTCGTCCACCTTGCGTGAAATCGGAGGGGCTCATCTTGGCCAAAAATCAGCCTGGCCTAACGTGAAATGATTTTGGGCTGGAGGGGTGGAGAGGAGACCGGCGCAACCATGCCAGGAGATCGGGTCTAGTGCATTAACTAAATATTCGACTAGTCGATTATTCGACTAACAAAACACTATTCGACTATTAATTCACTATTCGTTATTCGGTAATATTAACCCCTTAGTGTACTGAACGCGTTTTGGTGTTCTCTAAGCATTATGTTAACTATTGAAAAATAGCAGATCTACAAGCTCATAGCGCGCCACCGAGTGGCGCGCTATGAGCTTGTATCTCTGCTATTTTTAAAAATCGTGAAAATGTGGTGCAAATCTTTGAATATTATGTTATTCAGAAACTAGACAGGACACAATGGGTTCATTTTTGATATATATTTTTCAGATTTTCTGCAGCAGGCATTGTGGATGTGTGCTGTGGTGTTGGTAGTGATTGTAGGTTGATTGCTCATAATGTAACTGAGTTACAGTAGTGTAATAGGCATGTATTTTTTCAATGGGAAGTCCAGAATCACACATTTTATTGGCTAAAAAACAAGTATGTATCACTATAGACTAGTCGACAATTATTCGACTACCAAAGTATTCGATTCGACTAGCAAAAAACGTGTTTGGTTAATGCCCTCGGGTAGAACTGATTTGATCTCACCCACGTGTCGTCATCCCCGGCCCCTCTCCCGCACCTCATCACATCAATTGGAGCGACGCCCACCCCGAAAGGTTGAAACCCGCTTCTAGGACACCGTGGCTAACTTAATTCATTCACGCGAGGCTTTTCGCGCAACACGGATGAAAATGAAGTTGCCACCAAATTTTGTCCATCTATATCTACAGTATGTACAGTATATAACATACCTGGGCATTATGCGCCCTGGGGCCAAATGCGGCCCTTTGGCTGACTCTAACCGGCCCGTGAAAGGGTAACGTGGTTTTCAACCAGTGGTCCGGGGACCATCAGGGGTTCTTGGGAGAGTTCCAGTTAAATATGGAAAGTTGGTTAACCAGATGTAACTCTTTGAGAGTGTAAAAATGAAACCAAATGGACCCTTGCGGCTCCATTTGGTTTCATTTTTACGCTTTCAAGAGTTAAAATATTCATCATCTGAATTACCTAAAATCTACACAATATGTCAAAGGCTAAAATGTCATCAAATGGTAGTCCTCTGTGGCTCAAATACTGGATAAATTGAGGCCCCTGGTGTCAAAATGATATTGGTCTTACTCTTACTTTTGTCTTGAATATTTGAATTGAATATTACCCACACTTTAGTTCAGCCTTTAGTCTTGGCCCTTCACAATATTTTATGTATCTCATTTGGCCCCTTGGAAAAAATAATTGCCCACCCCTGGTATATAATCTATAGGCAGGCAAGTGTCCAATTGGCCCTTAGCAAGTGTCCAATTCTGATCAGGCGGACCTACCGGTAATCTAACGCCTCGTTTGTGATGCACTTCCAAAATTGTACTCTCTTGATTTCTCTAGGTCGTCGGCTTCATTGTGCTCGATTTTAGTGCGTCATCAAAAAAATGCATAAATGTTCCATCGCATTTTAAATCCTCTTTCTTGTCTCTCTGTTTCTCTGCAGGCGGCGTGGCGTTGAAGAGGGATTTCATCCATCAGGGTTAGGACCGTCGTCATCATGGTGAACATCCCAGAATACTATGCGGGAAAGGCTGTGCTGATCACGGGGGCAACAGGCTTCATGGGCAAGGTAGTGTACAAGTACAGTATGACGTTCATAGGCATGGGCTCTAGTACCTGGTTGAAGGGGAACTCCACCCATTTTCAACATTTTAATATGTCATTAATATACCTTTAGAGATGTTGGCCTAGATTTTCGTCACCGCTAAACCCCTTATCCCTTAACTTCTTTGCCTTCTTAAACCATTTTCAAAAACCTTTTTCCATAGTTAAAATGGCCAGTCTGCAAGCTCACGGTGTGTCAATAGATTGGCACGTTGAACTGTTCCAAAAAGTTTATCAAAATGGTAAAAAAAAGCATAAGGGGTTTGCGATAAGGGGTTTAGTGTGTAACAACAATGGAGCCCGTTGTGTGGACACGATAAAAAAAAGTTCCCCCAATTCTGTATTTCCTAAAAATGGAGGTCTGAAAAAATCATTAACAAGGTGAAATACATCTGATGACATCATCAAGATGTATTTCACCATGTTTCACAAACGATTTTTCTTTCAGACCCCTTTTACCTGAGAGGGTACAAATGGAACCAAATGGACCCGCTAGGGTCCATTTGGTTCACATTTGTATCCTCTCGGGTAATTTTTGAAAATGATAAAATAATTAAAAATATATGATTTGGTATACAAGCAACGCAGTCATAGCCTGGCTCAGCCCTGAATCGCCACCTTAAAAAATACTAACTTTTCCCTTGCAATTTAAGGACTGGCATCCATCTCTCTGTTGTTGTTGTTGGTATGAGTTGAAATTCCAACTACAGCAGCTGATTGGCCTACACCCCTGTCACTCAACAGTATCGGGTTTTATAAACACACAGTCATCCAACATATTTTACTGCTTTTGTTCACATGCTAGTAACACTCGTCGGCCGTGTTTGTTTGGTTCGCAACCAGGCTAACCCATCAGCCGTATTAATGACAACATAAGCTTTCCCAATATTCTAATGAACCAATGAACCAATCACGGTGAAGACTGCTGCTTTGATAACGCCCATCCCAGAAACTACAGTGGTAGAGAGGGACTTCAGTCTGAATAACGAAGTGAGACGAAATGACAATTCAGACTTGAGTTCAGACTAACGCAGCCGCTGTCAAAGATTTGACTATCTGACTTTGCAGTATATGCAGAGCCTATCTAGGCCTGACATTGCCAGACAAATATAATATCCATAATTAATTACACACAAAAATGCGGTTTTCATTTGATCACTGAGGTTTTTTACTTAACTCTACACACAGAGGCTGCTTTATAACATTTTTGTCAGAATGTGAGGGGAATGTAAAATGGTTTTCTAAACATTTGTTCTGGGTGTCACATGATCCCAAGACAGAGCCATCATCGGCCTAACTTTCCAAACTCGTTGAAGAGTCTGGTTTGTCTCAGGCTGTGTCCCTCTGGTTTATTAGCCGCCGTCACAAACCGGGGCGGATGATGTCTCATTTGGCCCCTTGTTGGAAAATAATGTTCTAGATCAGGGGTTTTCAACAGGTGGTCCGGGGACCACCAGTGGTCCTTGAGAAGGTTCCAGGTGGTCCCCGGGCCAAATAATGTAAAGTTGGTTAACCAGATGTAACTCTTGAGAATGTAAAAATGAAACCAAATGGACCCTTGCGGGTCCATTTGGTTTCATTTTCACACTCTCAAGAGTTAAAATATTCATCATCTGAATTAGCACTATTTAATTAAGAAGTCTACACTGTTTTGTTTGCAAAATCCAGCCTGGAATTGTGAACAAAACCAAAAGAATTCTTTAGTTTTTGGTATTTGGGGCTAAAATGTCCTCAAATGGTGGTCCGTGGCTCAAATGCTGAATAAATGGTGGTCCCTGGAGTCAAAATGGTTGAAAACCACTGCTCTAGATCGATGAAATGATAATAAAAATGAATATTTCTTCAATCAATCAATAAATCAATCACTCCCCTCCATTGTCTCCAGGTGCTGCTGGAGAAGCTGCTGCGGTCCTGCCCTGAGGTCAAGCTGGTGTATGTGCTGGTCAGGCATAAAGCTGGCCAGAACGCTCAGACTCGCATCGCTGACATGGTCAACTGCAAGGTGAGGAAAAGGAGGGCTGGATGATGGAAGTTTGGATGGGGGGGGGGGATAAAGACCAGGGCCGGATCTAGAGGGGGGGGCAAAAACGTGGAAAAACGTGTGAGGGTCTTACCGCAATTATCTATTCTTCTACTTTCTCTTAACTAAATGAAGTGATTCAGATGTCCTAACAACAGTTTAACTCCTGAGTGTGTGTAGTGAAACCAGATGGAGGGTCTGATGTACCCTTTCAAGAGTTAAAGATCTATAAGGGTCCTCTCCCATCATTTAGCTGGGGGCCCAGCTGGGACCCCCTCTCAGGGGTCCCAGATCATCGGTTGAAAACCACAAATTTCAGGAGTTGGAATAGGTGATATAATGTGAACTTGTTGTGAAGCTGTGCAGAGCCTTAGCTGTTGCCTGTATTGCTGAAGTTTGTGTATGTGGATGGAGAGAAGTGTGTGTGTGTGTGTGTGTGTGTGTTGTGTGTGTGTGTGTGTGTGGTGTGTGTGTGTGTGTGTGTGTGTGTGTGTGTGTGTGTGTGTGTGTGTGTGTGTGTGTGTGTGTGTGTGTGTGTGTGTGTGTGTTGTGTGTGTGTGTGTGTGTGTGTGTGTGTGTGTGTGTGTGTGTGTGTGTGTGTGTGTGTGTGTGTGTGTGTGTGTGTGCGCGTGCGCGTGCGCGTGCGCGGCTTGAAGCCTGAGAGATGACAATGGAATGGATGTATGTTTAGGCAGAGAGCATGTAAGGCATGCATGGTGGGTGATGTGCCAAACTAGTGCTGCAAGACAATTAATAGTTTTCCTGCCGAAGACGCGCAGCTCGTGGACCTCCCGTGGAGAACCCCACTGCCGGTCACGCGGACGGCTCGTATCACGACGAGATGTAGATTTCATTCTTTAATCCAACTATTAGTCCGTGCGCATCGTCTGATGATCATCCCGTTGCTGACTTTCATTTGGGACAGAATTGAGCGACAACTCTTTTTTTTTTGTCCCATTCACTTCCATTCAATCCAATGCATTCAAACGGCTCTCCTGTGTTTTCGCTCTGAATGGGGTTGTCGCACTGGTGAATCAACTAGCGCTACACGGCTCTTCCTGACTTGTGACCCGGATGTATATGGGCAGATCGCCAGATGACCGATTAGGCAAGACAACAGACACAGCATAACCGAAACAGCACATCCTGTTTAGGAGATCTGAGCTTCAAAATAAGGGCTTTTTTACCGATCGAACTGGTTTGAGCCGCGGCAATGGAGAGGAAACAAAGAAGCCTGGGGTCCCCCTAGCGGTCAATGAATTAAGAGCGGAGGAGAAAAAAACGAAGGGGAAGTTGTGCATGTTTGAATGGGGACGACGATGTGAGAGAGTACTAGTGGGCGAGGTTTGATGTTGGATGAAATCTCCATTCCCCCCCAAATTAACAATTTCAAAGCACCTTTAATAAGGCCAATATAAAGGGAAACGTAGCCGAGCTTTCAGGCCGGCAACGCCAAAGGAAGATGGGGGACCGGTGCGAAAACAATTTATGGAACAAGTAGGTGGATAGAATGGAACACTTCTCCATTTGAGACATTTCTGTGTGTGTGTGTGTGTGCGCGTGTGTGTGTGCATGTCTTTTCTCTGCTACAATCGTTCTTTTCCTTTTTTTTGTGTAGTTGTTTGACAAGTTGCGGGACGAGCAGCCGGACTTTGCGGAGAAGATCACGGCGGTGAACAGCGATCTGACGCTGCCGGAGCTGGGCCTGAGCAGAGCAGACCAGGACATGCTGGCTGACAACGTCAACATCATCTTCCACTGTGCTGCCACCGTCCGCTTCAGTGAACCCCTCAAGTGAGACTTAGTTCCATTATGGTCCATTATACCAGTGGGTTTCAACCCTTTCTGACAGCAGGGACCACCATTTATTCAGGATTTGAGCCACGGACCACGAATTTGTGGACATTTTAGCCCCACGGACCCCAAAACTACTGTAAAGATTTCTTTTGCCTTTGGCTGGATTTGGGAAACGAAACAGGCAAACATACAGACCAAAATGACCATTAATCTTCTAGTTGTGTTAAGATGATGAATATTTTAACTCTTGAGAGTGTAAAAATGAAACCAAATGGACCCTTGCGGGTCCATTTGGTTTCATTTTTACACTCTCAAGAGTTACATCTGGTTAACCAACTTAGCTGGGGAGCACCTGGAACCCTCTCAAGGACCACTGGTGGTCCCCGGACCACCGGTTGAAAACCACTGCATTATACAGTAGTAGACCAGATTCTCACAAATGTCTTTAAAAAAAATCATGACGGTTTCATGGAAAATGCTATTTTCTCTGTCAAACTATTTCATGTACCTCATAGGTACCCCAAGTATCTAAAAATATGTTCTATAGCTGAAGTTTAAAATAATGGAGGTATGGTAAGTGGCTAAAGTATCTGAAACCGATGTTTTGACTATTCACACTTAAAGCTACATTTCAGTTCACTAGAGAACTTTGTACCTTTTACTGTTGTCGTTAAAAGTGTGTGTACGAGGGCCATACGTGACAGTTCAAGGCATGGTGGCATGCCTGACTTCCCCTAAAATGTCAGAAGTGGTCACGGTTCCCTTTTCTCAAAACAGTGCATATGTAGTTAAAAAGAAGTTGCGTAAAGACCTGTTCACACTCTGTTTTAGGTGAGAAAGCCGTCAGTCGCTTATCGGCACAATGTAACCTGTTGTAGTTTTGCCTAAAAGAACCTTGCCTAAAAGAAGAAACAGCTACTGCAAGCGTAATGCATATGGCATATTTTGTCATCATGTTTGGTTCACACTCATTTTCAATTAACACTAAATTAAATGTATAGCTGTTGGATAGCAGTCAAATGCTGACGTGAGATTTAAAAACTCCTGGCACATGGCCAGGCCAGAGCCCCTTCTCCCTGTCCCTCTTTCCTGGCCGTCTTCACAATATAACTACCAATAAAGCTGCGCAGTGACGTCACCGCCCCTGTTCCGGAAGTCTTTTCCCAATTCATTTTTCTCATAGATTTTTCGAAAATAATTTATATCAAGACAATTACGCCGCGGCCAAAGCCAACTCGAGTCATGACGAATCATGATGACACACACAAACTTTTGGGACAATAAAATAATTTACAAGATGAAAAACGAAACTAAAAGTCTTGTATCATGCCGTTTTCTACTTCTTCCCAATTATATATTATATGACGATATTGTGTTTGTTGTCATGATTTGTCACGACCTGAGTTGGCTTTGGCCGCGGCGTAATCGTCTTGATATAAATTATTTTCGAAAAGTCTATGAGAAAAATGAATGGGGAAAAGACTTCCGGAACAGGGGCGGTGACGTCACTGCGCATCTCTATAAAGGCACAAACGCCAACAACAACACCGACACACAAGCGATAGGGGTGGGACGATTCACTTACCTCACGATACGACACCTTATCGATATGTAGGGTTCTGTATCGATTTATATTGTGATCCTTAACTGTGCTGTGATTCGATTTGATGTATCTCATTTTTGCACACAAACGACTGTTGCTTTTATTATACTAGAACATTTTAAAGGGAGATTCCACCCATTTTCAAGATTTTTTTCTGAGAGCAGGAAAAAGGTCCTAAAAGAAAAATCATTAACAAACACTACACAAACACAACTTGATGATGTCATCAAGTTGTGTTTCACCATGTTAATGATTTATTTCAGACCTATTTCAGACCTATATAATGATTATATTCAGACCTCCTATCAGGTCTGAAATAAATCAGGTCTGATTTATTTCAGACCTATCATGTCCACACAGCATCTAAAGTACAGTAAAATGTTGAAAATGGGTGGAATCCCCCTTTAAAACAATTCTTTCTGACATGAACAAATTAATGAATAGGACCTACATGAATATCAAAAAAAATCGATTTTGAACCTGGCGAATCGATATTGATATCATGGCATTAAGAATTGCGATATATTGGCATATCGATGTCATTTTTTGCCCACCCCTACAGGGGTTGACATTAAGGTCTCGAGGCACTTGCCCAAGTCAGGTTCTACTTGCCCTCAGGTCATGGTCACTTGCCCCCCAGGTTCCAGGTGGTCCCCAGTTAAGTTGGTTAACCAGATGTAACTCTTGAGAACGTAAAAATGAAACCAAATGGACCCTTGCGGGTCCATTTGGTTTCATTTTTACGCTCTCAAGAGTTAAAATTCATCATCTTAATTAGCCCAGGACTACACTGTAGAAGATTAATGGTCATTTTGATGTGTTAATTTGCCTGTTTTGTTTCCCAAATCCAGCCTGGAATTGTGGACAGCTAGAAAGCAGGGAAAGACACAGAGGCAGAGTGCAATGACCGCCTTCAAGACAAATTTATCTTGTGTTGTGTTATAGTGCACTAAGTTGCACACTTGCCCGATCGGGCAACCAGGTAGCAGTCTTAACTTGCCCCACCATTTTTTTTTTACTTGCCCCGGGCAAGCGGGCAAGTGTTAGTGTCAACCCCTGCCCTAACAAGCAACCATTGAGCACTGAATGTCTCCCATCTCCCCTCAGAGATGCGATGCAGCTGAACGTCCTGGCCACCCAGAAGATGATCGCCCTGGCCCACAAGGTGAAACACCTGGAGATCTTCCTCCACGTGTCCACGGCGTACGCCCACTGTGACCGCGAGCTCATCGAGGAGGTCATCTATCCTCCCCCTGTCGACTACCGGAAACTCATCGACACGTTGGAGTAAGTAGTTTCCATGCGTCCACAGTGCAGTTTGGTCACACTCGATCTTGTTGCCATGGAAACCCAGTGGATTACGCTACAGGTGCAAAAAAAGAACAAAAAACGTTGCTTTGGAAATTGATATTCACTGGAGCTCACCGCTTGGGTGTGATGTATAGCAGGGGTTTTCAACAGGTGGTCCGGGGACCACCAGTGGTCCCTGAGAGGGTTCCAGGTGGTCCCCAGCTAAGTTGGTTAACCCATAGTAGACGGGAACCCCTAGTGGTAGTTTTACCCTAGTTGACGGGAACCCCTATAGGGGTTCTGTACAATATGTACAGTATCAAAAAATGTCAAACATTTGATGGTGTTACACAATAATTTGAAGTTTTTCAGTACACTTAGGTTAGTATTTCAAAGACATTTTTAGAATCGGGATAGTCTACAATGGGTTAACCAGATGTAACTCTTGAGAACGTAAAAATGAAACCAAATGGACCCTTGCGGGTCCATTTGGTTTCATTTTTACATTCTCTGTTTTGTTTCCACAAATCCAGCTTGTGGAATTGTGGACAAAAGCAAAATAATTCTTTAGTTGCTGAGTAATTGGTAGGCCCTGGTATGAAAAAGGTTGAAAACCCCTGATGTATGCAGTTAAAGCACCGTTCTGTCGCATGTAGTTGCAAGGAGCTGCGTAGGTGTCGTCATGGGTGTGCTTTGGGCATAACAGTTCCATGTCCCATGCAGACACGGATTTGTCTGGTCTAGACTGAGTGGTTGGTTGTTTCAGGGTTCCCGCGGGATCTTAAAAAGTCTTAAAAGCATTGAATTTATGAATTTGAAAATAATACCTTAAAAAGACTTAAAAAGTCTTGAATTTTTATGTCTAGGTCTTAAATTTTGCGCAGTTTGTAATTTCTATGTGTCACATTGCTCCTCAAAAATTTCATTTGTCAACCGCGTGTTTGGTTTAAATAACGTAGCCAGAAAAACGGCGGCGTGAACTTATCAATCATCAAGTAATTGATTTCTCGGTTTCGCACCGAGAGAACAGAAAACTCTCTGAGTCAGACCTTTAGCTTTATGCATGCTGCGTGTCTGTTGCAACTTCAACAACAACTGATGTTATTATTGATGCTTTACTTGACTAATTAAAGTTCTGTAACTGAAAATGGTATGGGTGCGGCTTCATCACCCGTGGCGCGAAGCGACACGGGTGATGAAGCCGCACCCATACCATTTTCTCCTGCCCCTCCAATTGGGAAATGTTACATCCGCCCTGGGTATTACAGTATGTTTTATATAAATGGACTTAAAAAGGTCTTAAAAAAGACTTAAATTTTACTTTAAGAAACCTGTAGGAACCCTGTGTTTGTTTGTGTGTAATGTTGGCTCTGTTTTATCTGGATGTGAGGCTCAGCATGTGTGATGTATAGGCCAGTTGTTGCAAAAATGTCATGTTCAGAGCCCCAACTGCAGGGCTTGACACTAACACTTGCCCGCTTGCCCGGGGCAAGTAAAAAAAATGGTGGGGCAAGTGAAGACTGCTACCTGGTTGCCCGATCAGGCAAGTGTGCAACTTAGTGCACTATAACACAACACAAGATATATTTGTCTTGAAGGCAGTCATTGCACTCTGCCTCTGTGTCTTTCCCTGCTTTCTAGCTAATCCACAATTCCAGGCTGGATTTGGGAAACAAAACAGGCAAATTAACATACACATCAAAATGATCTTCTACATTCTCTAGTTGTGTAGACTTGGGGCTAATTAAGATGATGGATATTAACTCTTGAGAGTGTAAAAATGAAACCAAATGGACCCGCAAGGGTCCATTTGGTTTCATTTTTACGTTCTCAAGAGTTACATCTGGTTAGTAAACTTAAATGCAAAATTTACAATATATTTTTGGGGGGCAAGTGACCATGACCTGAGGGCAAGTAGAACCTGACTTGCACTTGCCCGATGGGCAAGTGCCTCGGAGACCTTAGTGTCAACCCCTGCAACTGGATATGTATAACGGTCGGAGCTGCGAAAGTGTGCTGCATCCAACATTCACATTGAATGATTAACGATTAAAATGTAACCAAGGTGTTTGGGAGCAGTGTCATTATGACATGATTATAACTTGAAGACATCAAGTTGTGCTTCATCATATTAATGATTTTTTTTTAGATCTACGTTTTTTTTTTAGAAACGCAAAATTGAGGGAACAATTTTATTATTTCCAAACAACCTCTCTAAGATATATTAACAGAACAGTGTCTTTGTGAAAGAACGTTTTTGGTGCTCCCAAGTGTGTTGTCGATTCCCACAAATGGCAAAGTTCGAACAATCAGGCTTTTCATATCATAGAGGAGCTTTAATGTAAATTGCTCTCATGAACAGCTCGTTTGATTTTGGCCTCGTAATGATGTCATCAATGCAATCTGCTTTGTATAATCACTCTTCAGTCTTCAGTTACACATTTGCATTTCCACTTCTTTGTTTACAATGTCCACCATTGTTGTTTTCCCAGCTGACATGGAATGGAGCCTGCTTTCATGTAGTGTCTGCATTATAATGACATAAATATGAAATATTCTGCATATCAGCACCCCCCACAACCTCAGGGCATTGTTGTACTGCAGCTAAACTGTCCAGAAAGAAATGACAAGACTGATTATATCAGTGGTGACTGAGGCTCAAACCAAGATTAGACACTAGCTTGAGGGACATGTACAATAATGATATTATGTATTAAAAACAGTTATAGGAATGAATGTTATTTGCACTTTAACAACATAGTAAAATCTTAAATGGGTGGAATTCCTCTTTAAGCCATTTATTAATGTTAACTGTTGCATGAGGAAGGGAGTGCAGCAACATCTTGCAGGGTGTATTGCAACATCAACATTTTGAGACATATACTGTGTACAGCAGTGGTGCCCACACTTTTTTGACTTGAGAGCTACTTTCAAAATGACCGGCTCAACAAGATCTATTCTACACATCAAAAATGTGATTGTTCCATTACTGAAAATCCATTTCAAGGCCCCCTAGAAAGTTTGAGCTTTGAAATAGTTGGTGAAGGTGTTACTTACTGTTATAGTGTTTAAGAATATTGCGCTTATAATGAAAAATAGAGGGAGAGAATTGGAGGGTTTTTCTTGTATATGCTACTACTGACGTTAGAAAACAGTATTTGGGGTTTGAATTGACAGTTTGAGTTTAGTGTTGAGTGTTGAGTTTAGTCTCTTGCACCCAAAACTAAGAACTTTCACGCTTTTTGTCCACAATTTGGAAAGAGAACTGGCAAAACATTGGTCAAAATAACAATTATTCTCCATTTTCTAATTGCGTGGACTCTTGAGAGTGTAAGATGAAACCAAATGGACCCGTAAGGGTCCATTTGGTTTCGTTTTAACGCTCTCAAGAGTTACAGATCTATGGGGACTGTCGTGATCTACCTGTATGGTCTATGTGATCTACTGGTAGATCACGGTCTACCTTTTGGGCAGCCCTGGTGTAGAGCATGTATATCATGTCTTGTGTAACAAAGCACTGATGTTTCTCACCCCACCAGTTGCCAGTCTAGCCAGACCATCCTTTCCAATTCAAATATCATCACATGTTTGGCTTGAGTGTGACATGATGACTATTAATTATCTGTGCATTTGCACATTAATCACTCGTAATGTTTTGTTTGCTATAATTAACATGTCAGTTTACACAGTCGATTGCCATTGATTGCTATCGGCACTGCTGCAAATCCATAGGGATTATGCAGATTAACGCCAGTCAATACTGTAGTCTTCCCGTGAGAGCTGTTGCAGTTTGGTAAATGACTGCTTAGCAGAACTTAAATGGGGGAAAAGAGCTGATGTTGACCATAGAGCTGGTTTAAAGTGTTAGAATTGAGGCTATAAATCACTGCCTAAATTCTAATGCTTTAATTCAGCAGAGCTCTTGAGCCACCCGTGAGTGCTCTTTGAGAGCATTTTTGAATAAGGCAGGGGTTTTCAACAGGTGGTCCCGGGACCACCAGTGGTCCTTGAGAGGGTTCCAGGTGGTCCCCAGGCTAAATGATAGAAAGTTGGTTAACCAGATGTAACTCTTGAGAATGCGAAAATAAAACCAAATGGACCCTTGCGGGTCCATTTGGTTTCATTTTCACACTCTCAAGAGTTAAAATATTCATTATCTGAATTAGCACTTTTTAATTAAGAAGTCTACACTGTTTTGTTTCCCAAATCCAGTCTGGAATCGTGAACAAAACCCGAAATAATTTATAGTTTTAGGTCTTTGTGGCTAAAATGTCATCAAATGGTGGTCCGTGGCTCAAATGCTGGATAAATGGTGGTCCCTGGTGTCAAAAAGGTTGAAAACCCCTGGAATAAGGGACTGGGTCCTTTAGGACTGTTGTTAGGACAGTCTCCCACTGATGTCTTCATAGCAGGGAGACCATAAAAGATTATTGTGCAACAAAGATATAATATTCTCCTCCTCTGAGGCTGTTTTTTGGAGGAGCCTCTCAATCTGGTGTCACATTGTTGGGAGGGGAAGTGTGGAACGTTGTTCTGGGAAATAGCAGACATACCGTTGTTGCTGCAAAGTTACTTGCATGTTGCAGATTTACCTGCTGGGTAATAGTTATACTGAATTCAAATTGAACCACTGTGGGACTGTGGAGAGAGAGAGAGGGGTAGAGAAAAACAAAAGTCCTATTTATATTCATGACTTGGTTAGTGATTGAACGAAGCACTACTTTAAAGAGCATTTCATTGTTGGTTTGGGCAAATACATACATGCGACCTTCAAATATATATAGCCATTGACATTGTTAAGCAAAGCCTATGCATTAACACACCTTTCAGCTACAATATGGAAATTTCACGTTACATGGTTGACTCTGCCCTGGGTTATGTTTACTAAAGGCTTAACTATTGCATTCAAACTCTGAAGGCGGTGTCAAACTGTTTCGTAAGCCACAGCGTGAAAGTGATTCGTTTACTTTCCATGTATGGCATAGCAATTGTCTGTTGTGAAGGCACAGGTCCAAGTGATTTGTTTCCATACTGTATAATATGGCATTATAGCAATTGTCTGTTGTATGATAATGCATTGCACGTTCTCCTTCTGACAGTAGGCACTTCAAACCAGACGTATTGATTTCCACAGTAATGTTGAGGCTAAGAATAGAAAAAATCGATATACCAATATATCGCAATTCTTAATGCCATGATATCAATAACGATTCGCCAGGTTCAAAATCGATTTTTTTGATATTCATGTAGGTCCTATTCATTAATTTGTTCATGTCAGAAAGACTGACTGACTTATTTTTCCATTTGTACATCCTCAGAAAAAATCTTGAAAATGGGTGGAATTGTCCTTGCAGTATAAAAAAAGCACAGTCATTTGTGGGGAAAAATGTGATATATCGATATATCAAATTGAATCGCAGATAATTAAGAATCACAATATAAATCGATTCAGAACCCTAAATATGTATAAGGTATCGTATCTTGAGGTAAGTGAATTGTCCCACCCCTAGCTAAGAACAGAAGTGAATAATGCGGATATGGATTACTTGTACCTGCGGTGCTGTAGGAGACTGATGTAGTCACTGCGACCACAAATGTCCCAAGAAACCAGCCTAGTCTAGACGCTAGTGTTGCGCGGGCCGGCCCGAACCCGGCGGGCCCCGCGGACCCCCGCGGGGGGCGGGCGGACGGGTTCATGATTTTTAAGTAATTATCACCCCCGCGGCGGGGCGGGCTGACCCCGCTGCACATGCAAAAAATAAAACAAAGAAATCACATGCTCTCGTTTTGTTTTACCCTCTCAGTGGTGGTCCTCAGACCACCTGTTGAAAACCCCTGAAATACTGACGAAAATATGAGCCTAAATTGACAGGTAATTAGTGATGACGGGCAATTATTTTTACTACCAGAACTTGCATTGAGAAGACGGAGAATGTTCATGGAGTGGGACACACCAGACCTAGTACAGCATTACCTACAGCCTCACTTCACCGTGGAACAGTGCCAGGATAACGCCAAATTAAATTCTGGAGCCCTTGATTCCATTCTTTTTCTGCACAGCGCAGCCGGCCGTCGCAAAGGAGACTGGCTTGGACGCACAGCTAGTAGAGTATTAAGCCGTATGGTTTCGTATGTGCGAGAGAGAGAGAGAGAGAGAGAGAGAAGCTGACAGCGCGTCTCAAATGTGGTCTTGTATATCGCATAATAGGGTTATCTGCACATCAAGAGGATACGATGGTAGAACGCGCCTCAAAAGTACTATTGTACATCGCGTAAGATACGATGATTGAGGCTTGATGATCAAATATTTGGTATGGGCATTTAATAGCCTACTATTGATTGCAGCTGCGTTTCCAGCTCATCAATGCAAACGAAGCGCTGTTGACTACGCATGTTTTAGTCGCTGTCTTACATGACAACAAGTTACGGGATGCAAGTTATATAACTTTTTTTTGTATATATTGTAATATTGTAATATCAATAGCCTCGGTGGACATGGGGGGAGAGACAGAGACAGAGAGAGCGCTGTGGTGTTTTTTTTTTTTTTTTTTTACCTGTGTTGTGAGTTATTTCACATTGCAATGCTGAGTGGCCGTGTTATATAGGCTACAAGAACAGGGACAATCCGTCGCGAGGAAAATAAGTCCATGCATGCAGTATACTATAGGGAAGTCCAACGTTCTCTTAGTCTTCAGACGTTCATATTTTTGCTAGTGTAGGCTATATAAGCTGGTCTGCATCTGATTAAATGAATGAAGGAGGATGCGGCATTCGTGCGGTCCATAGTTTGTTTTATCGTTTTCGATCCATCACCGACAGCCGCCTTTTATTTATTTTCCATGCGTCTTAGAAAGACATAGGTATTTAGAGCCAAGACTGTCGATTTTACTGTCATTACAGAACCATTCTGAACAACATGCTTGTTTATTCAGCCCATGACAATATCATTTATATAGCTGCTATAGTATTTTAAAGCTTGGGGTACTCACAAGAACATGCACTAATCATTATATCATTTTTCTTTAATTTCGGGCTGTGGGCTGGGGCGGGCCGTTGATTAAAATTTTGCGGGGCGGGCTGCTGCGGACGGGCTGGGACAATTGGCGGCGCGGACTGGGGCGGGTTTTGAAAAAAAGCCGGCCCGCGCATCACTACTAGACGCCCAGTCTGTTGGACTCTGGAGAAGAACACAAGCTGAAATCTTTGTATTGATGATTGGGTGTTAACTGTCTGGTGGTGACTGGAGGTGGGACGATTCACTTACCTCACGATACGATACAATATTGATAGATAATTAGGGTCCTGAATCGATTTATATTGTGATTCTTGGTTATGCTGCGATTCGATTTGATATATTGATATATCGCATTTTCCCCCCACTAATGACTGTGCTTTTATTATACTAGAACAAGGGGGATTCCACCCATTTAAGATTTTTTCTGAGCGTTCAAATGGAACCAAATGGACCCTGACTATTTGTACACCCTCAGAAAAAAGGTCCTAAAAGAAAAATCATTAACAAACACGACACAAACACAACTTGATGATGTCATCATCAAGTGAAATACAGTACAGTAAAATGTTGAAAATGGGCGGAATTCTGAACAATATGGACCATGACAAGTTCAATCAACTAGGACATTTTAAGGCAATTTCAAACAATATAAATAACAAAAAAAGTTCTGTCTTTCTGATATGAACAAATTAATGAATCGGTCTACATGATGAAAAATCGATTTTGAACCTGCCGATTCGATATGGATACCATGGCATTAAGAATTGCGATGTATTGGCGTATCAATTATTATTATTAATTTTTGCCCACCCCTAGTGGTGACCTGTTTAGTTCCTCCAAAACGGCCTGTTGTTGTAGAACTGACAAAGCATTGTGGTCTATTGTGTCCTCCTCCAGCTGGCTGGATGACAAGATGGTGGCGGTGCTGACCCCCAGGCTGATCGGAGAGCGTCCCAACACCTACACCTACACCAAGGCCCTGGCAGAGCACCTGGTGCAGCAGGAGGCTGGCAGCCTCAACGTGGCCATCGTCAGGCCGTCCATAGTGGGAGCCAGCTGGAAAGAACCCTTCCCTGTCAGTGCTTTAGCCTTTTCTAATCTGATTTAATCGTTTCTTATTTAGCCCACAATCTGAGCTTCTGGAGACTGGGGAGGTCCCTGGAAGTACATATTTTCTGATTGGGGTTCTGATTCTGGGTTTCCTTAGCATGAAATATTATTCATTATTTTTTTTTATTTTTATTTTTTTTATTTTTTTCCCCCTGGAAAAACTAAACTATAGTGTGTGGTCGAAATGGATTAAACTGTTTCACAAGATTTAATGCAAAAACTAACAATAGAATCGATTGTGTTAAAATTACGATGTAACAAAGGATGCCGATAACAGCTAAATTCTATATTACTTCAATAGGTAGTATAGATTGTTTACTGTATTTTATACTCCTCTCTTTAGGGCTGGATTGATAACTACAATGGACCTAGTGGGATCTTCATTGCGGTAAGTGTTCACAGCGTTTGTCCATTTGTTGTTGTCGGGTTATTTTTAGACGAATTTATGAAGCAAAATTAAGAGTTGTGACGGCAGTCTTGCCAGAGACACACAGTATGTCTCCGCTTAACCTCTTTGCAAACTCGATAAATAATTGATAATGCACTTCCAATGGGGCATTTATGTTTTTTTATTTATGTGAGCATACCTGGGCATTATAAAAAGCGAAAAAAATGAAACCAAATGGAGGCAGGTCCATTTGGTTTCATGTTTACACTCTCAAGAGTTAAAATCTGAATCATCTGAATTTGCCAGAGAATGTAAAAGAATGGTCATTTTTTATCTATGTTTGCCTGTTTCGTTTGTGCAATCCAGCCTGGAGTTGTGAACAAAAGCAAAAGAAATCTTTAGTTTTGGGTCTGTGGGGCTAAAATGTCAGCAAATGGTGGTCCGTGGCTCAAATACTGAGTAAATTGAGGGCCCTGGTGTCAAAATGGTTGGTCTTAATTTTATCTTGACATTAAATGAATATTACGCAGTTCAGCCTTTAGTCTTTAGTCTCCACAATATTGTATATATCTCATTTGGCCCCTTTGGGAAAAATAATTGCCCACCCCTGTGTTAGAGCATGTTGACTATAATTGTTTCCGTACAGGCCGGTAAGGGGATCCTCCGCACCATGAAGGCGTCCAACGATGCCGTGGCCGACCTGGTGCCTGTAGACGTGGTCATAAACAACACCATCGCTGCAGCCTGGTACTCTGGATCCCAAAGACACAGCAGGTTGGTGTGGAGACCAGACCCAGACACACACAACATTGATGGACAAGTGGATGGTTGAAAACCCCTAGAGCAGGGGTTTTCAACCATCCTGACCAAGAATGAACCACGGTCCTAGTACCATCATGATTTAAACCCATGGGACCATGACCCGAGAAAGTTAGTCCAATTCCATTCTCTTCATCCAACTGCATTGATTCACTGATGTAGACTAAAGATGGAGTAGACAAATGATGACATAACTTGTTTAGCTTGTTTAATTATGAGCACATTTCCTAAGAATGATGACTCAGCAGGCAAGCCTTCTTGACATCTAACTCTAGCTTTCTTGAGAATGTCCTAAACTCGATAAGTAAGTAACGACAGCCCTGGCTGACATGTTTCCATGGAACAGTATGCATGTTCAGGGACCACATGCAACACCTTCACAGACCACCAGTGGTCCACGGACCACCTGTTGAAAACCCCTGATCTATCATAAATTATTTGTGTACTACTGTATAATAAAATCACTAGTTTGTTGTATATTTAAAGGAGAATTCCGCCCATAAGGCTTTCTTACCTTTATCTGCAGGTCATTTATTTCCAAAAAAGTGGTCCTGTTGTTATTTTGTCAAAAAAGTTGTTATTGTTTGTCTCCCCTACACCAACATGAGCTTAGAAGGCAGCTGTGGAATAGTTGTTCAAATTCTCCTATTTTCCTCTGCTCCAAAATCGCTGCATTTTTTCCTATATATTATCTCTCCACTCACAATTTCACAACCACAGCTAAAACAATAGTGTCAACACGCTACTGACATGGTGGAGGGACAACACAATGCATTTTGGGTTGACGGAAATCTGTGATTTTGAACAACATCCCTGGACCACCTTTTGGGAAATGAGTCGAAAGCAAATACATTTAAGAATCCTCCTCTTAATTAAGGAATATGCGCAAGGAATATAATATGACACGGTGATAAACCACAGGAAAAAATACATATTTAGGACCATGCTCGAATGTTTCCGTCCCCCATGTCAAAATAGCTAAAATCGCTATAACTCAACAAAGCAGCACATGTAAAAAAATAATGATAAATAATACCAGTGTTTTATTTTGTCCAATAACAACCTAAAACAAACAAAAAAAGTTGTCCTTTAAGGCATCACAGGATGATTTAACACAGAGGCTAAGTCCAGGTGTTTAAAGGGGAAGTCCACCCATTTTCAACATTTTTTCTGAGTGTACAAATACAACCAAAAGAACATCTCATCTATTATGCCACTTGTTTCGCGTCTAGTCAATAAATTGACCCAAAAGTGTTGCACTGGTTGTCGCCTGGGAAAACATAGACCAGCATGTGGAAACCAGGAAATGTGGATCAAATACTGTAATAGCGAAAGATTTTCTTTTCTTTTTTGGTTACCGCATTCTCGCTTCAAATGTTGTCGATAAAACATTCTGGAGAGCAGTGTTTAGTCATGGCGTTTGTGTCCCATGGCTGTCATGTCGGATGTGGTGTCAAATCCCAAGCAGTGCAGCCAGGTGCTCTGTCGCTCTGATTAGACGGCCATGTGCTGAATTCAACGCTTTGACCGCGCAGAATTGAAGGGGAAGTCCACCCATTTTCAACATTCTAATATGTCATTAGTATACCCTAGAGGTGCTGGGTGGACATGATAAAAAAAAAACTTCCCCCATTCTGTTTTCCCAAGAAATGGAGGTCTGAAGAAAACCACTAACATGGTGAAACATCTTGATGACATCATCAACATGTATTTTCACCATGTTATTGTTGATTGATTTCTTTAGACGCTTCATTTTTTCTGAGAGCGTACAAATGGAACCAAATAAACCCGTTAGGGTTCATTTGGTTGCATTTTACACTCTCAGAAAAAAATGTTGAAAATGGGTGGAAATCCCCTTTAAGCATTCAACCAAGCCGTGTAATAAGGCCTAATCACCGGTCTCTTCCATACTCAGTTTTGTCACAGGTTTGTACCAGAAAACGCCTTTTGTTTCCTCTTGAGAACGTAAAATGAAACCAAATGCACTCGTACGGGTCCATTTGGTTACGCTCGCAAAAGTTAAATTATTGTTAAGCATCTGAATTACTTAAAGGTAGGGGAAGTGATTTGAAATTCATGGTGTAGTACCAGCCTGGTGCACTAGGGGCCCCCAAAAGTAGCTACACTATGTGAACCTGCTGCTCGATCCTGATTGGAGGAGAATTGTGGTGACCTGGGGAACTTTTATTAGCTCCTCTGCTAACGTGGGGGAGGGGGAAACTCCATATGTGGTTTCCACACCTTATAATAGAGCATTTTAACAGAAAAAAAATATTTTTTGGGTGATATCTGACAAAAGTGAAATCACTTCCCCTACCTTTAACTGTCCCCTTCTAAATACAGAATGGAGTTGTGGACAAAAAAAACAATTGGTTTTGAGACAGAAATGTTTAGCTTTGTGTCTGAGAGATTAAACCTCGTCAAATGGAGGTCCGTGGCTAAAATGCGGAATAAATAGAGGGCTCAGGGATCTAAATGGTTGAAAACCACTGATGTAGACTACTGTACTGTTCCTTTCTCTCTTTGTTTCTCCAGACCCAAGAACATTGTGGTGTACAACTGTACCACCGGTGGGATCAATCCGTTTCACTGGGGTGAAGTCGGTATGCAGTCCAGTCCTTTATCTTATCTTAACCGTGGCATAGCTGACGACAACATGAGCTCAGATGGTTAAATATAGTCTCTAATGACACAGTGGAGTTGTCCTTCAGTCTGATGTCTGGGCAACTACCCCATAATAGTGTTTTTTTTATTTTCTTCACCTGTTCATTTGAGTAGTGGTGAGGAAAAAAAGTACTCACATTTGCTCTACTTAAAAGGATTTCACTCTTCTTATGGTCTATGCAGGCTCATGTGAACACCCCAGGCAGTTTATAAGTTACTCCATTCAGTAAATATTTCAGTTAAATATTTGATGTTAATTTTAGCTGTCCCACCTCCTTCCTATACAAACCCTTTATAACTTAAAACATTTTAACCATGATAGATTAATCAAAAACACGCTATGGTGCCCTCCTAATACAGTACGTGAGGCGGCCAGGGAATTTCATTTACACTTTTCATTTATTTTTAAAATATTGTTTTGGAAATTGTGGAACCCTCCATATTAAAGATTTTAATGAGAAATGACAGCCCCCTCACATTTTTAGGAGGACAATATCAGTAACCAGAAAAAAAAGATTGTGTGTTTTTGATTAATCTATCATGGTTTTAAGTTATAATGGGTTTGTTTGGGTCCACTAAAATGAACATCTAAATACTGAATGGATCAACTTATAAACTGTCTGGTGTGTTCACATGAGACTGAGTAAGACCATAAAATGACCAAAGTTTTTTTTGAAAGTGAAATATCCCTTTTAGTAAAGTAAAAAGCATTTGATGATCGATATATCCAGTATAAAGTAGTTAATTCTCTGTTAGTACATGAATTCCATACACGTTTCCATAGGGCTGGACCACACATGGGAATCATCATCAACATGCGACAGAAGTCATCCCTGTTGAGTGAAAGATGAAACTATCTCTGAAATACATGTGAATGAGATGTTCTAAGTTGTTTATTTTTCCATTCTTTATTTAATTGTAGTCACAGAGGACTCATTAGAATGCATTCAGGCACATTTCTTTGGCTCGTAAGATTTGTTTTCCCCGACGACGAGT
Source organism: Benthosema pterotum (assembly GCA_039105355.1). Classification (NCBI taxonomy): domain Eukaryota; kingdom Metazoa; phylum Chordata; class Actinopteri; order Myctophiformes; family Myctophidae; genus Benthosema; species Benthosema pterotum. The sequence continues at coordinate 6,238,084 of CM076969.1, forward strand.
CCGGAAAACTCACACTTCTCTTTTCAGAGGAGGGGTAAAATGAGTTCAACTCATGAAGACCCCTCTATTGACCCACTTGCTTGAACCCCTTACCCCCTTTTGTCTCTCAGAGTACCATGTAATATCCACTTTCAAGAGGAACCCCCTCGAGCAGGCCTTCCGCCGGCCCAATGTTAATCTCACAACCAATCGCCTAATCAATCAGTACTGGATCACCGTGAGCCACAAGGCTCCGGCCTTCCTCTATGATCTGTACCTCAGGCTGACCGGACGACAGCCCAGGTAACTCTTGGTTTGTTGTCGTTGTACGCCGCCCGAAACACCAACCGGACGTGCCAACGCTTCTCTCTTCCCCTCTTCCTCTTTTTAAACATCAGCCCCCCCCCACCACCCCCCTGCTGCTACTGCACTACTGTTTGCTTCACACTTCTACTGCACTTTTTTTGTCTCCAGCATTAGAAGCCGTTAACATCCCCAGCTGTGGTGATGATGTTGTTGTTGTTTATTTTGTTGTTGTTGTTGCCGTTGTGTCCAGGCCAGGGGGCTTAAAGATGTAGAGCCCAATCGATTTCCCAACCTAAACGGGACAAATCACGGATTGGGTTCTGCCCTTTTTAAGTCTTCTCCGCTTGAAATTTCAGCCGCATTAGAGCCAGAGAGAGAGAGAGGGCTGGGTTTCCAAAACGGGCCAGTGCTAGGACCATCTTGGGGGTTTCTTTTTTTTTAATTACTTCTAATTCAACCCGAGATGGACTTAGTGTTGACATATTTTTTTGGGAACCCAGCAGAGCTCCTCCCTCCTCCGTTGTCCAGTGTGTGTTTGTGTGTTTACCGTGATGTGCTCCCTGTGCTGTCTGGTGTGTATGTCTCTCTCTCTCTCTCTCTCCCTCTCTCTCTCTCTCTACCCCCCACAGAATGCGCTATAAACATGACCTTCAAGAGCAAGCCCCTGGAGCGGGCCTTTAGAAGGCCCAACGTCACACTGCGCTCCAACCCCTTTACCAATCAGTACTGGACGGCGGTCAGCCACACGCTGCCCGCCCTGCTCTATGACAGCTGGCTCAGGGTGATGGGCCGCAAGCCCCGGTAAGGTCCCCCCCTCCCCTCCCCTCCCTTACCCCCCACCCCACCCCGCCATCCACCAGCAACTGCCCCCCCCCCCCCCCCCCCCCCCCCCCCCCCGCCCCCCTGCAGTGGTGGGGAAAAAAGTAGTCAATATTACTTAGGAAAGTAACTTCTTTACTTTACTCATTACCCCTTAGACAAAGTAATATCATTACTTTACTTATTCATGGAATTGAAGAGTAATATATTACATATTACGTTATCACTTTCCCAAGTTCTCGACTCCCACCTTTGAAAAAATAGAGACATTTAAAACGCATATAATATGTTCTTTAGTTCATATTTTTATCCCTTAGCCCGCGCCACAGGCGATGAAGCCGCACCCATACCATCCATACCCATACCAGGACTTTTATTAGACAATTTAGCATCAATAATAACATCAGTTGTTGTTGAAGTTGCAACAGACACGCAGCATGCATAAAGCTAAAGGTCTGACTCAGAGAGTTTTCTGTTTTCAATGATGGAATGCTGTTGGTTTAGTGGTGACACAGCTGTAGTTAGTAGCAGTAGTAGTGTTTCAAATCATTTTAAATATAGGCACTTTAATTTGAAATATCTTGGGTTGTTTTGCATGCCATCGTGTTTGGTGGGGCAGACTGGGTATTTAGATCCGCCTAGATCCGCCCCTGTAAGTAAATATAATTAGTTAGTACCTTCCACCACTGCCCCCACCCCCCCCTCCATCTATACCACACGCTCCCTCAGACCATTCTGGGGAGCAGGAGAACCGTCCAAGTTTGCTGTGATCTCTCTCAACTTCATGACATCGGCTGAACTGGTTGTCGCACAGAAGTCGTTTCTGTTTGGCACAGATTTGAACGTTTATCTCTATTGTTATTATTATTATTATCATTATTATCTTTACAACGTGGCTTTGCGACGGGGTCTAGCTGTGTCTAGTGTCGGTCCTGTGTGTCCGTAAAGGTAATCTCGCAAAAGCGCCGAAGCAGGTTTTTGTTTGCGCTTGTCTAAGGCCACAGACGTAACCTCCACTATTTCCCTCCACATGTTTGTATACAGTTTTATTATTTATAGATATATTTGACTTCAATATGTCTCTGCTGATACTCTAAAACCTTCCCAAAGTTACAGTACATCATAAAAGAACACAATGAAAAAGGCTGACCACATGAAGTCGGAGATTCACATTGCATCCCAAGATCCGTATGATTGGATTTTTATTTTTGGAACGTCCATTTTCTTTGTTGTTGTTTTTTTTTTCACCCTTTGTTGTGTGTTATTGCATTTTGAGCCATTTTGCACGCCGAGTTGGATTTTATTTTACTTTTAACACCATGTCCATTTTTCTTTTTATTGAATATGTGTTTCTTTGGCCCTTAACTTTTTTTGTATGTCGTTAAATCATCCTAACAATGATGGTTGAATCATTTTATTTCTGTCAATCCAATCATTGAAACTCCTCTGGTTGGGTTCCATGGGACTCGTAATGTTTGACCAACTCCGAAGGATGTGTTCAGCAGGAGATACGCCATGCAGACATTTGATTTGAAAAGTCACCAATTTACCTCCAAATCACCACATCATTCTCACCGGCTCCAAACTAAATTGAAGGTCCCTCTGAACACAGCCCGCGTGACACGTCCTAATCAAATCGGTACATGGTTTGTGTTGTGTTAACATTTTCACACGGCATTTAGGCTGTCTGAAATGGAATTGGTTTAGTAGCTAACTCTCGCATTCTAGGGGGAGGGGTGTGTCATTTGATCCCGGTTGCCAGATACTGTTCTGTAAGTAATCCCTCACTTTTCTCTTTTTTTTTTTTCCTCTGTGTCGATCAACCATGCATGTTTTGTCACCAACAACTATAGGCTCTAATAGAGGGGATTCTGAGTCATCACAATTCAGGGCTTTGTAATGTTAATTGGCTTGCATTTCAACATTTCATTCAAACGATTATAGTGGGTCGGTCCGTTTTTTGTTTTTTTTTATTGTGCAATTATATTCTAGGCGTCAAAAATGGAGATGCCTGCATTCTTGCTCTCTGAGGCTCTATTGAAAATGCTGTTGCTTAATTCATTAGACGCAGCATTTAACCGCTTCTGGTTTTTAAGTACCGAAATGATTTTGTTGAATCCTAAACAAAAAAGTCCACACTGTCCTCAGAGACCCTCTTGAGATTAAGTACTGTATAACAATGCATCTTGTGTCAGTAGTGTCGCATCAAATCAACAAAATAGACTAGAAAGCATTTATCCGATTTCGATTGAATTTGCACTGAATTCACAGAAGAAAAATAACTGGATCAGCTTGTGCTCAGCTCGGAGATCAGTTTACAAAGAAGAAGAAGAAAAAAAAGTGCAGTTCTATTTCTGGGTCAAATTTGTCGAGAGGTAGCATGTCATTTGCTCGTTTGACATGTCACCGATCAAAAATTAAACCTTGATTTGTATTGAGGTTAATGTAATGAACAGCGTGTTGCTGCTTCCTCGTACAACATTGGCCACATCCATTCATTCAGGGCAGAGCATTATCCTGTTCTCCTGGCCTGCACACCGACTGAATCCAGTTAGCTCTCGGCCGATTGCTGTCATCAACATTAATGTCCGCAAACCGTAACGGGCAGGCCCTTGAGGCTATAGTCCCATTTAGCATCTGCATGTAAACACGAGATCTGTGAAAAAAAGAGTAGGATTTGATGAGATGTGACCTGCAAGATGCTGACGATGTTCTTGTAGCAGCCATGGGTGTTCCTCATTTGTGTACTTGTGTGTATTGGTTAAGAAGTCAAAATTATTATATATTTTTTTTTACTTTGAGACATGAAATCGAGGGAAGTTCCTGGTTCAAAGGTGCATGTGCTGTATGTGGTGCTTGTCCTGTGTGTGTGTGTATGTGTGTGAAGCTTTCTTACATAATGCTTACAAATTCCGGCTCTATTCTCCCTGCCTCCACTTCTTCCTCACAACATTTTGTCTTGTCATCAACCCCCCGCCCTTCTCTAAACTCACTCTCTCTCTCTCTCTCTCCTTCACGTTGTCTTCTCGCGCCTCACCCTTCTGCTCCGCCTCTCACCTCTCGGTTACACTTTCACTCCACCTTGTCAGTTCTTGTACCTATCTTTTCTCTTCCACTCCTCCGCTCCTCGATTCCAACATTGTAAATCACTCGTTCCACCATGACACTGTTCTCCCTACGACGCCTCCGTCGTCTCCTCTCACGCCTCCTCCTCCTCCTCCTCCTCCTGGTCTTTAGGATGATGAAGACGATCACGCGCCTCCACAAGGCCATGATGGTCCTGGAGTACTTCACCAGTCACTCCTGGGTGTGGAGCACAGACAACATGACCATGCTCATGGCACAGATGACCCCCGACGACAAGAAGGTAAGGGGAATGGACAAAGCAAGTTGTCCAGCGTCTTGCCTCCACCAAGGAGGTCACACGGGTTTTTGCCCTCCATGTTAGTGTGTCCTCAAACAGAGATTAGGGGCTCCATTTTCGTTACTTCTAAACTCCTTATCCCTTAACTTCTTTGCCTTTTTAAACTATAGAAAAAAAACATTTTACAGTAGTTCAAATGGTCTACAAGCTCACAACGTGTTAATAGATTGACATGTTGAAATATTCCAAAAGGTTTTTCAAAAAAAGTAAATGGAGCCCTAGATGTTTTGTCCGGGACCCAAACTAGTGATAATGGCAGATCATGATAAATTGGTTCTGACCTGTATCTCTAGATGGTTATGTAAAGAGTCAAATCAATTCAATTTAAAGTAGCTTTATTGGCATGAGAAAGCAAATGTTTACATCCACAAAGTGGAAGTGTCACAAATACAATCCAGTAAAAACATTTGAAAATGCATATATACAGTTGGAGGGGGCACAGCGTTTTGTAAACAGTTATGTCTCATCGCAGTGTTTTGATAGATGTTATAACGGGCCTTTTATAAGAGCGTTTTTCCTCTTATTTTTTTAAACAAATGGCGTCATTTGAAGAGGCAAAGTATTTAGCCTCTTCAGGACAAATGGCGTAGAAGATTATGCAGGAAAACAAAATGATATTTAAGGTCTGTTTAAATGTAGCAGCTCTGTTTTACATGGTCTTGTACAGACAGTAGTCCTTAAGGTGGTTGTATTCCAGTGGCCAATGTTCTTTTGTCTCAACGGTTCACAAATCTTGCTGCTGTGTTTACACATTGTTGTATTTCTCCCAATAGATATGGGGGTTTAATCATAGGGCTCCATTTTCGTTACCCCCAAACCCCTTATGCCTTAACTTCTATGCCCTTTTAAACTATATATAAAACATTTTTCAGTAGTTCAAATGTCCAGTCTACAAGCTCACAACGTGTTAATAGATTGACAAGTTGAAATATTCCAAAAAGTTTTCCAAAATAGTAAAAACAAAACAGGGGGTTATCCCAAACAGGGGTTTGGGATAAGGGGTTTAGCATGTAACGAAAATGGAGCCCATAGTTTCCAACTCATGTTGAGCGTGTGTATTTTGTGGGAAGTACCGCTATGTGTCTCTGATGTCTTGGTATAGTGGGCAGGAATCAAAGGATTTTCGCAAAACTGGGGAAGGTTGGTCCTTGGCACCCATTCACAGTTTCCTGATAGGCCGAAAAGGGGTCAGGACCGTGGTCTTGATGTGAACCGTCTCAGAATTAAATGCACATAACTTCTGAGCAGATGATCGCCATAACGCTGTAATGCCCCTGAGTCCTGGAAGAGCTGATTAACCAGTCACATGCATCATTAAGTTATATTGACCCTAAAGGGGGTGTTGTGGGTGGCAGAAGCAACTTGTAGAAGTCAGACAAAGGTCTAGTCTGTGCTCTACCAATCGCATTCTACAGTGTGGATCTGCAATAGGCTGGTTTGCTAGCTGCGAGTGTGTGTGCGTGCGTGCGTGCGTGTGTGTGTGTGTGTGTGTGTAATCTCTTAAACCGCTGGAGTGATCAGCGTCACACTCTATGCACACACTTGTCAGTAGGACACACCACACCCATCAATCGTATACTTATGTATATACAAACACGTCACTTTCATTGTGTAGTGGAAGTCAACATGGCTCTGCTTGGACTGGAACCTTACTCACATTTCTACTGACAAATGGCTAGCATCACAGCATGGCCACATGAAGGTTGAAGCTTGAATGGGAGGCTAAGACCAACATCGGAGCCATGTTGTTTCCATAACCTTTAGACATCACTATTCTAGCTTGTTTCCGGTTATAATTTAGTGTTACAACTGCCACATACTCTTTATTTTTGTTTTTTTTTCCCCACCTTACTTGATGATGCTGTACCACTGTACTACCCAACTGCCGAACCTTGCGGGAAAGCAAACTAAACGATACATGTTGTGGTCAGACAGTGTACGAGTGAAATCCAGTTAAAAGTCTTTGGAGCGTAGACGCCACACACAAACAATACTAAATATGTTGACAGTTTTATTAGTGTTCATCTCTCACACAGCGTGGTTCTGTTTGTCTGGTTGGGGGCATGGCACTGAAGGCGTGTGCACAGTGGAGATTGCAGATGAAAATGTACCATTGGCATAGTGGCATATCTGTGCGGATACAATGGAGTGATTCATCTCAGTGACTTTGCGGGCAGTGAATAGTGCCATTGTTGTGCTGGTGATTCTGTTTTGTTTGTAACCTTGGATAGAAGGTTGACTAGCAAAAAAAAAGTACGGAAGTAAGGCTTTAGTTTCATCTCCTTTTCCTTGTTCTAACCTTGTAGTTCTAATGTTACAGTGACGCGTGATTTTGCACTGCATTTAAAGGGGAACTCCACCCATTTTCAACATTTTAATATGTCATTAATATACCTTAGAGATGTTGTGTGGACATGATAAAAAAAAGTTCCCCCAATTCTGTATTTCCTAAAAGTGGAGGTCTGAAAAAAATCATTAACATGGTGAAATACATCTGACATCATCAAGATGTATTTCATGTTAATGATTTTTCTTTCAGACCCCTTTTTCCTGAGAGGGTACAAATGGAACCAAATGGACCCTAGCGGGTCCATTTGGTTCCATTTGTATCCTCTCAGGAAAATTTTGAAAATGGGTGGAATTCCCCTTTAACTCCTTCTACAGTAAAAAAAAAAGAAAGATTTTAGAGATCTGTTTTTTTTTAGAGATCCGTTTTTATTCCATTAAAAAGGAGATAAAGTCTTGGTCTTTCTATGAGTGTGATGTTGAAGACTAAAGTATGGGAACGCCTTGGGCCAAAAAATGCTGTGTATATAATATAATTTAAACGTTGAACAACTGTTTTCCTCTGTCTCCTTGGTCCCCTCAGACGTTCAACTTCGACGTGCGTCAGCTGCACTGGGCGGAGTACATGGAGAGCTACTGCATGGGCACCAAGAAGTACGTCCTGAACGAGGAGCTGTCGGGGCTGCCGGCCGCACGAAAACACCTCAACAAGTAAGACACACACGCACACACACACACACACACACACACACACACACACACACACACACACACACACACACACACACACACACACACACACACACACACACACACACACACACACAGCTCAACTCGTAAGACATGACACAACTGTGACTGAGTACACACACACACATCTCAACCAGGGGCGGATCTAGGCATGGGCATGGGGGGCAGTGCCCCGCTAAATACCCAGTCTGACCCCCCCCCCCCCCCCCCCCCCTAACACGATGCCATGTAAAACAACCCAAAATATTTCAAATTAAAGTGCTTATATTTAAAATGATTAGAAACACTACTACTGCTACCAACTACAATTTTGGCACCACTAAACCAACAGCATTTCATCATTGAAAACAGAAAACTCTCTGAGTCAGACCTTTAGCTTTATGCATGCTGCGTGTCTGTTGCAACTTCAACAACAACTGATGTTATTATTGATGCTTATACTTGACTAATAAAAGTCCTGTAACCGAAAATGGTATGGGTGCGGCTTCATCGCCCGTGGCGCGAAGCCGCACCCATACCATTTTCTCTTGCCCCTCCAACATGTTCTCTTGCCCCCTCAAATGGGACATGTTACATCCGCCCCTGACCTCAACAAGTAAGACATGACACAACTGTGACGGTGCCATGTCATTATTCCGACCTGCCATTGTTGCGACCTCCCATTGTTCCGAAACTACGAGACGCAAAACCCGGTCTGTGAGGTTAGGTTGATGGTCGGGGGTTTAGGCTCTTAGGGTTACGGTTGGAGAAGGGTAGGGTTTTACTACAAACATGCCTAAACCCTCACCATAACCCGGGGGTCAGCAACCTGCGGCTCAGGAGCCTCATGCGGCTCTAGAACACAACCCTAGTGGCTCCCTGGCTGTAGCAGCATTATACATACACATTAGGGCGATCCGCCAACATAATATAAACATTTCAGTCACTGACAGCACCCAACACGCCATGCGCTGTCTGACAGTTACATCGCCAGTTAATGTAGCGCTTGTTGGTCATGACACAAAAGCCCAGTACATACTGTATCAGAGATCGAGCTGAACCACCCATTTTCAGTTTACTATATCATTAGTATATCTTTGAGATGTTGTGTGGACATGATAAAAATGATGTGTTTCCTCGAAAAGGAGGTCTGAGAAAAAAAAAAAAAAAAAACATTAACATGGTGAAGCACAGCTTGATGACATCAGGTTGTGTTTCACCATGTTAATGATTTTTCTTTTTGGACCTTTTTTTCTGAGAGTGAACAAATGGAACCAAATAGACCCGTCCGGGTCCATTTGGTTCACATTTGTACACTCTCAGAAAAACAAACAAACAATGAAAATGCATGGAATTCCACGTTAAGTGCTTATTATGCTTACATTTTTTGCGGCTCCAAGCCAGATTTTGAATTTAATTTTGGGTCGAAAATGGCTCTTTCAACATCTTGGGTTGCTGACCCCTGCCCTAACCGCAAGCACGTCGCAGCTGATAGTGGATTTCACTTCGGTACGTAGATCAGTCCCCACTGTGACTGAGCGCTCACGCTTCTGAACCTGAACAAAACTAATATATTTTACTAGGGCCTCCAAATACAAAACAGATGCTAGGCAATCAACCTTTTTGCCTATTAAATAACATGAAATAACTGTTTAACTGGTTAATTTGTGGTCCATCACTTTAAAAGTGTTATTTTGTTTTCCCTCTGGTTTGTCCCATTTATTTGTTGATCGCCTCTCGCTGTCTGTGAAACATGACTTCATGAGCCGCTATGCTCCATAACAGGCCTGATAAGCCAAAAGCTTATTGATAATTAATAACATGTACTCAATAAGCTTATTATCGGATTTTATTAAGTAGTAATACTTAATATGGGAGCAAAAAGAGAGGTCACAAACTCGTGGGATACAAATTCCGGGACAAAGAAACTCTACGTAGATAAAATCTCTGGATTAACACTACAATATCCTCTACAATATCCTATTTATATACGTGATGCACTTAACGTCGTTCAATCTCTTTTTTTTGCCTGTGACCTCGTGCGGTAGATGAGATCTGTTCCGCTGTCTTCCCTGCGTGACTGCATAGGTCAGATTATCATTCCTAGTGGGTAGAGCAAGTAGATTAATGTGTTGTTTCAACACTACCAACGACGAATGGCAAATGGTGTTTGTTTGTTTATCATGTCACACATTACCTACCAGAGTAGACAGGAAGAATAAAATGAAATTCAGTCACAGGGGGTAGAGGATGAAGTGGAGGCTTCTTAAACAGTTGATCACACAGGGGAAAATAGCATTTGACAAACATGAAATTCCAAAAATAAATAAATGAAAGTCCTAGTGTTGATGTTCCCCAGTGGTCTAGGGAGGGAGTTGGCTGAAAACACGTGTCGTGCTCTGTTTTCAGTTGCAGACGGTTTAACACCAGTGCTTATCTGCCATGGCAACTGATGTTGGGCATAATGACTTCACATGGTAGTAATGTCAGCATGTATGAATTAATTTGTTATGACTTTTTTTTTTCTAAATCTCTAATGGTGTCTAATAACATTCGACTTCAATTTACCGGTAACATGTGGGGGAAAAAGGTCACTAACCTAGAGAAGGCAAAACGTGCAAAATCATTCATCATGCTTTTATGCAGCATATGCTATGCATGTGATAACTAGGGGGCTTCCATGATGCTGAATCCATTCCATTACCTTGGCGACAAAAACAGGCATACGCGTCATCATAAATGTGCACATTTGTGCAAATGCTATGGCAATTTTCAGCTAAATGTTTTTTGTTTGTTTTGTTTGTTTTTCATAACTAATGCGTGGAAGCATTCAGCCTCACAAAAACCAAAGTTGTTTGACCTATTTTTATGAGGTTTCACACAAGGGGTTGAATTTCAACATTTTAGTACATGGTTATTGGACACCATTGGAAACACATTGGGGAAGAAATTTCTTGGAAACAATTTAGTTCCCAGGATGGTCAAATATCTGATAAAATGCCCCAACGATCAGCTCTTATATTGTCAGCAGAACAATCTGTGCCAGGTTAGGCACCCAGCAGTTGGTGAATTGTTTTTTTTTTTTTTTTTTACTTTACAGTTTCTTTCAAATACAACTTTGTCATTAACTGGGTGTGTGTACCTTGTTAAAGAGGAATTCCACCTATTTTCTTTTTTTTTTCTGAGAGCCTACAAATGCAACCAATTGAACCCTAACGGGTTCATTTGGTTCCATTTGTAGGCTCTCAGAAAAAAGAAGCGTCTAAAGAAATCCATTAACATGGTGAAAATACATCTTGATGATGTCCTCCATTTCTTGGGAACACAGAATGGGGGAACTTTTTCATCAAGTCCACACAACACCTTGAAGGTACATCAATGACATAGTAAAATATTGAAAATGGGTGGAGTTCATTTGGCCTATTTCTGTGCATACAATTTTTCTGTTTTGAATCTGAGAAAAAAAAAACACACATTCAACCAGTTGATTCTTTTAGTTGGGTGGAGTTCCCCTTTTAAATGTCAGAATCATTATTTGGCCTTTGGTATGTTTTTCAGAAAATAAAAATAATAAACAAAAAAACCTGTTTCTGTTCTCTAGGCTGAGGAACATCCGTTACACCTTCAACACCATCATGGTGGTGCTGATCTGGAGGGTCTTCATCGCCCGCTCCCAGATGGCCAGAAACATCTGGTACTTTGTGGTCAGCCTCTGCTTCAAGTTCCTCTCCTACTTCAGAGCCTCCTCTACCATGCGCTACTGAATGGATGAAATTTATACACAAAGGAATGGGGAAAAAAACAAACCAACAAAGAGGAGAGACTGCGCTAGACGTGATGCCAGGGGGGCGTTGCAGGCTTTAACAACATGTCTGCGTTGTGTGCAGGCTTTAACAACCTGTCTGCGTTGTGACCCGTCTTTGGCTACATGTTCACTCTCACGCCCAAGGCCTAAAGGAAGCTACACAACTTCTGTATGACCGTGGGCTACTAGCACTTGATCTATTGGTGTGGTGTATTCTTTTTTTCTTCTTCTTCTTCTTTTTCTGCACAGCCCCCTATAACCTAATTGAAACCCCCAGCATTTCTCAAAATACCATAGAATCTGGCATCAAAAGCGTCAATCTTGGCCCCCTCTGGACAGATGTATAGGTCCACTCACTCCCCTCAACCGCGCGCACACACACACTCTCTCTCTCTCTCTCTCTCTCTCTCTCTCTCTCTCTCTCTCTCTCTCTCTCTCTCTCTCTCTCTCTCTCTCTCTCTCTCTCTCTCTCTCTCTCTCTCTCTCTCTCTCTCTCTCTCTCTCTCTCTCTCTCTCTCTCTCTCTCTCTCTCTCACTCTCTCTCTCTACTGGCAACTATGCATGGGTTGATGGCATGATGCTCTGCTGTGAAGATCTCTTGGATGATTTGGAGTCCATCACAGGGTCTCATATTCCGCGCTATGTGAACCTCTCCCCACTGCTCTGAGGTTACTTTGCAGAGGACGATGCAGTAGCTGCAATTCTACAGATCATTCCGTTATTTGCCTTTTTTTCAGTTTCTAATTTTTCTAATTTCAAAGCGGCATCGATGTTACGTTTGGCAACGTTTCCGCCTAACAGTTTGTCTTAATGGTAGCTAGGGCGTTACGCCAATTAATCTGCCCGCTTTGTATCTCGTGAGCTGTTTGCTTGGTGGAGAGGCTGACAGAGAAAGTTTCAAAGTTAATATTCATTGCAAATGTTTGGAAGCTAAGCTAATAGATTTCATTGCTTTACTTGCCCACCTCTGGGTTTTGGGGGCTATCATTTGGCCTATTTCTGTGCATACAATTTTTCTGTTTTGAATCTGTGGGAAAAAAAACACACATTCAACCAGTTGATTCTTTTAGTTGGACACAGGTGTTAGTCTGCTCTGTGATAACGACTAGTATGACCAAGCACAAGGTGGATTGTTGAGTCATGTCGTTGTTTTATAATGTGCCTAAAGAATACTTGCTATAATTGCTCTTGTGCCGTCAGCTCTGACAGGCAGTTATACTAATTTCTTTCCTTTTTTTGTTTGTGAGATCTGTTTTTGATGATCTACACAGTTTTTTTTCTTTCTTTTTTGACAAAATACCTCTTTGCTAACTGGCTCTTAATAAAAAAAAAGGTAAAAAAAGAAAGAAAAATAGGAGGATGAGACAACGGTAGAAGAAGCCGAAGATGTCACATCTGGAATACACAAGAGCCTGAATCTTTAAAATGCTACAAGGTAAACTGAATCTACCTTGACTAGCTCAGAGAGATTGCACTTTGAGAACGGTTCTTTTTGCCTCCAACATTCCTGGGGGGTAAAATTATTATAACAAACCCAATATAAGTTTATCTTTAGCAAAGGAAGAATAGTAAAGTAAAAGACTGCGTGCTGCACTAGGCTAGTGTCATGCAAGCGTCTGTTGTGCCAATCCTCGCTATGGTTGGTGTTCAGGTCAAGGCTGTTGTTTGTAGGTCAATATTTTCAACTAAGGTGTTTATTTGTGTTTGCCCCTGGCCATATTAGTCACACAGTGACCATTTCGCCCCTTTTTTCAGTTTTGTTTTTTGTTTGCTTTTTAAGCGGTTTTGGGAAACCCTGCATCGTGCGACAGTGCGAAGGAACAGCAAAATAGCTGCTGTTTTAAACAGGTTAATTATGTTGTCTATGCCTGTCAAAGGAACTTAATTAAGGCTGCATTTCTTTTCATTTTAATCTTTTTTTTTTGTTTGTTTGTTTGCATGTTGTCTTTGTACGACCATGCTGTTCATTAATCCTCTTCATCTTTTCCCATCATATACGGTAGGAACCGAATCTGTACTGCGGCCAAAATATGCATGTTGACTACTGTTTAAAATGGGTATAAAAGAACATAGCATCATATTCTGTATTCTGCACTCACCGTATGGAGTCTTTGATGCCCACAGTGGGTGGGAACTAGTCTCAACTTGTTGCGCGCTGCAACCCACGTGTAAAGTATGCAGTACGGTGGCAGTAAGTTGTCTTGGTGAGCACACTCACCAAAGGTGAGTCATACAACGATGACGCCGTGTGGACTGATGTCTGCGTCACAAAGCGGTTGTTTTGGGCCACTGTTGGCATCGTGTGTGCTTGAATTTTGTCTCTACAGTGTGCAGTAACTATGACAACATGACGAGAGCAGTCGCAATCCCCGTTTTCTAATCGGTTTGTCTGCAACTCTATTTACAGAGACTTCACGATGTGACAATAAAGAAATGCAAAATCAAAGTATTTTTATGCTAACGATATTGCTTGGATATTTATTTTACTAAAGAGAAACTTAAACCATCACTGAACCAACTGCAGCTGCTGTGAATCTGTTTACCTAACAAAATATGACTGCAATATGTTGTTTTTTTTGGTCTGAATGTAATATTAGATACAAGAGCCCTCTGACGTAATTGCACAGGTGACTTAGTTTTGCCAAAATTCAATGTCAACACTCCAGCTCGCATTTCCAATAATATCAGTGGTTCATCAGTGGTTCTTTTTTTTTATTATCTTCCGGATGAACACATTTTGCAATGAATCCATTCCTTACATTAACTTTTATAGCCATTCATAAATCCATGTACTTGTGCTTGAAAGTAACGGTGGGACATTTTTTTGATGGTGTGTGACAATTGTAGTGTGTGTGGAAGTGGAGTGTGTATGTTTCCTGTATGTTGTTGCGTTCTGCTTCTCAAACGGAAGCGGTGGAAGCGTCGATTCAGGGTTTCCTTCGAGGTTGTCTTGCTGTAGGGATAATCTAAGAGGTGAGAGTAATGGACCGGTCCTTTCCAGTGTCTCTGTGTTGGTGTCAGGGATTCAGGCTAAAGGATCACATACGTTTTTTTTTTTTTGTTTGTTTGTTTCCTAATGCCAGGGCATTGCACGTGTCTTAACATCAATAGCATTCTTTTATTTTTCTGTATTACTCTGAAACCTACAGAAACTACATTGATCTGAGCATGAATAAATGCCAGGGACATGTCAATGATTTTGAAGTCGTCATGACTCGCGGATATCAAGTTCGGACTTTGACACCCTCTTTTGTGTATTATTTTACTTATATTTTCTATGCCTAAATTATACAAATACTCTAGGCTACTCGTATGTTAATTTAACAGTTTCTTCTCATGTGTCTTTGCTTGCTAAAAAACAAAAGATGTGTTGGTATTGTCTTTGTGTTGTCTTCTGTCTTGAAATCAGACATGCATCCCAGCTACCAACATGCTGTTAACTTGATTTGAGTTATCTAACTTGATAACTGATCTTGTGAGTTCATGGCCTGTGTGTTCATTTGCTACCTGTGTATTGATTCCCCTCTTGTCTCAGCCGTAGTGTGGTGACGTTTCAGAGCTTTCTCTGTATCATCTTAGCTCATCAATGAATCATCTTTGCTCAACAATGGTCTTTCCTCCATGGATGTATAAGGTTTGGGTTACGTTTATGATTTTTTTTGTTGTTGTTGTTGTTGCATATGGTAGGTTGATGAAGCACAGGCCATTATCTCTACAGCTTTGAAATGGAGGAATTACATTTTCTTTTTGTTCTGCAGTCTGTGTATGTTTTTAAAACAAAAGAAAATCAATCAATAGGTGCCTTTTGTTTGTAAACCAAAAAAGAAATAAACAATGTTAAATCATAATGCCTGCATTGGAGATTTTCTGGGAAGATCTTGATGCTATTAAACTAAACAACAATCACCAGCTAGTTTGTGCTAGTTCTAATACACAATCCATTTGGTTACAGTAGCCTTTATTTGTACAGCAGGCCTGCTTCCTGTGGTTCAGAGGAAATCTCTGTATTCCACTTTAAAAAGTAGACCATAGAGAGCGAGGCTGTTGATCCTTCCACATTATTTCCTTAATCGTCGACTGTTGAACCCTGGGCTAAAGTGTCAACTACATTGTTTTGTGTATTACATTTCACTAAACTGTTGTAACGAGAGATATACATTAGTATAATGCCTTCCTTTGTTTTTACTGTGTGAGTTCAGTTGCCATTAGTTCCAGGAACCGTGGTTTGTATAGTGGCCCGTCGAAGCTTGATAACAAATCCAAACAGCCCATTATAACGTTTAAAACTGCTGGCTACTGGAGCGGCGGCTTTAGTTAATGCCTTTCAGAGGGGCACGCCCGTAATGGGTTAGATATGTGCCAGGATAACTGTTGTGTTTATAAATGATATCCCCTTCCACAATCTGAACATGATGCCTTTAGTTGACACTAGTTGCCGGGCAACCTGCACCTTGGGGATTTTAGGAGAGGATATTGTTGCACAATGGAGACGTTTTATGTTGTTATACCCACTGGAGCTAATGCCCTAGTCGTCTACTAAAGCTGCTTACAAACTTTCTGTGAGGTGCATCTCATTTTCCTCTATTTGATTCATTTTTCCCCTTCTTCTAGGTATTTTAACAATTCAACACTGGTCTGTGCAAGTGGATTTCCAGCCCAGTCAGGGTCGGATTGACCATTGGGCCTACAGGGAGGTCTCCCGGTTTGGGCCATGACCCGCAGGGGGCTGGTGGTATCACGGTATGATTAAAAGCACTGTTTTTCAACCTTTTTGATCGCAGGGCCTACTATTCATTCAGAATTTTGAGCCACGGAGGACCACCATTTGATGACATTTTAACCCCAACAGACCCCAAAACTACAGATTTATTTTGCTTTTTGGTCCACAATTCCAGGCTGGATTTGGGAAACAAACCAGTCAAACATACAGATCAAAATGAGCATTAATCTACTACATTTCCTAATTAGACTTGGGACAATTTAGATGAATATTTTAGCTCTTGAGAGTGTTAACATGAAACCAAATGGACCCGCAAGGGTCCATTTGGTTTCATGTTTACGCTCTCAAAGAGTTACATCTGGTTAACCAACTATACCAGGTAGAATAGGTCCATCACACGCTGGTTGTGGTGGGCCGGTCTAGGCCAAATCACGCTAAAAATGTCCGGGCCGATTTTTTCACCCAGTCCAGCACTGAGCCCAGTGCATGATGGTGCACGAGGTTAACAGCGTTTTGGCATCTTCCCTGCCTGTGTGAAGCGCCCCGACAATGAAACCTGCTGATGAAGTGCAGCTAGGTTGCCAGCTTATACAAAGAATGTATCCACGTTAGACGCTTATTGGACCTCTATTGCACTTAGTAAACCCATGCAGTACCGTACAGGAGGACGTCATAGCCCAAATTAGCAGACGGCTGCACTAAAATGCCACCCTAATGAAATTTAAAGAAAACAATTTAAAGAGGATTGTCTTTGTTCAAGCACTTGTTCATGCAGTGCTTTTTTTGTAGTGCCTGTGTGAAGGAAAAGTGTTTTCCTCTTGGCCTCAGTGTTCGGGCTAAATCCTTCCCATTGCCTCCATGGGCGGATCTAGGCATGGGGGGGCAATGCCCCCCTAAATGCCTAGTCTGCCCCACCAAACACAATGGAATGCAAAACAACCCAAGATATTTCAAATTAAAATGCCAATATTTAAAATGATTTGAAACACTGCTACTAACTAACTACAGTTGTGTCACACTAAACCAACAGCATTTCATCATTGAAATTGAAAGTCAGACCTTTAGCTTTATGCATGCTGCGTGTCTGTTGCAACTTCAACAACAACTGATGTTATTATTGATGCTTTAATTGACTAATAAAAGTCCTGTAACCGAAAATGGTATGGGTGCGACTTCATCGGCCGTGGCGCGAAGCGGCACGGGCGATGAAGTCGCCCCCATACCATTTTCTCTTGCCCCCCAATTGGGAAATATTACATCCGCCCCTGATTGCCTCTCAACAACAGATACTAAATTCAGTACAGTACCATAACCATGTCACATCATGTGTCCTTTTTAATGTATGCAACAGCCGGTGAGTGCAGCATATGCAACCATGGCGGGTGCTGCTGAATCACAACTGCCCACTCACTGCTGAGTCACAACTGGGCATGCCCATTCATGTGGGTCTGCCGGCTGCCTGGGACGCGGAGCAGCGAAAACAGGAACCTGGAGCTTAGGGGGCTTAGTTGTAGGGAGTGGAGCCACATGGGCTATGATGACGAGAGAAGATAAAAGCCAGACTCCATTGCTGTGTGTGTAATCTTATCACCTTTTCGTGGCGTGGTGGCTTTGCAGGTCATCTATAAGAGGGTTTTGTGTGTCTCGTTTTTCTCGCCAAATACCTTGCAACTTAAAGGTAGTTAGACACCATTTAGGCCTAAATTCAAAATGTAGGTATATTCATATATTTTGCGTTGTTTTCCCTCTATCGGCCTCTACATTATAGTTGACAATAATGTCAACATAAACATTGAGATCCCAGCATAAACATTGAAACGAAACATAAATACAGCCACAGGAACAGGAACATGTCTTTTTGCAGGAAAACACCCCAGCATATAATTGTACAATTGTGTAATGGCTGATCGTGACTAAATATAAAAATATACATATATTTTTATGTAGGCTTATACTGGCTGTAAACCCATGCCAACAGTTGTGGTCACACGCGTCCGAGAACCACATCGGGATCAAAATGTGTTTGTTTATTAAATCACTTATAATAGGGCAAGGAATCATGTATCAGACACCCATTCATGCTGGGCTTCAGAGGACAGACGCATTGACCTCGTTTGTAATCGCTTGTTGTGACTGTAAAATGTGTGTAAAATTGTTGTGCTTGTTGTGACTGTAAAATGATTGGGTGTGCCACTGCCAGCCAGCAGAGAGCTGCATCAGTAGTAGATGTATATACAGTATGTAAGGCAGCCATTCTGACCAGACCGGCAGTGATGGGCAGTAGCTTGTTACAAGTAGCTAAGCTACATAGCTCAACTACATTTTCGTGTAACTTCTATATGTAGTATTACGCGGAAGCGGGGATCGAACCCGGGACTCCCACTCGCCAGTCCAACGCACAACAAGTCGCGCCAATAAGGCTGAGCCCGATTGGCGGGGTTGTTGTCGCTGGCTCATGGCTGGGTGCTACATTCACCCCCTTGATCTTTTGGAGCGCGTCCTCGCGCTTCACACTTCACACCACGGACCCCCGTACGTGATGTCCCTCATGTGGACCCGCAAGGACGTAGACGGGTATATTGGGAATAACACCCGCACTCCAAATCCTGCCGACTACGCCAGATTGTAGTATTACGCGGAAGCGGGATCGAACCCGGGACTCCCACTCGCCAGTCCAACGCACAACAAGTCGCGCCAATAAGGCTGAGCCCGATTGGCGGGGTTGTTGTCGCTGGCTCATGGCTGGGTGCTACATATAGTAGCTTTACTACATTTGTTCTGGGAATAGCTTGTAGTGAAGCTGCTACACTACTTGTTTCGCGTAACAAGGATTGTAGCTTACTACATTTTCCCACACACATTTTCAAATTCCGCCCATTTTTAATGGGTAGAAAACCTCTAATATACATTAGAGGTTTGAGGGAGTAGTACAAGGGAGTGGTACAAATGGACCCTAACGGGCCCATTTGGTTCCATTTGTACACCCTCAGAAAAAAAATGTCCTAAAAGAAAAGTCATTAACAAACTCAACACAAACACAACTTGATGATGTTATCAAGTTGTGACCTCAATTTTAGGAAAGACAATGGGTGGTATTCCCCTTTTTTAAAACAATAACAAAAAGTGCAATCATACACATCAATGCAGCCTGATAACCTCAGTCAGTCTTTCTTACGTGAACAAATTAATGAATAGGACCTACATAAATATATTTAAAACGATTTTGAACCGATTCAATGATTCGATATTGATAACATGGCATTAAGAATTGCGATATATTGGCATATCAGTTCTTTTTTTTTTTTGCCCACCCCTAGTCTCTATCCCTGCATGAACTACACTCTACTACTCCCTGAAGCCCAGGCAGACCACTCCTTACCGCTCCACTAACCACATTACTGGGTCAGCAGCACAGATGCATATTTTGTAATAGTCTCTACCTCATCTAATTTCCAAGGGAGGCGAGTAGCCTGCAGATACAGAACCGTCGCTGCTGTGACTCACCCCTGGCGGCTTATCTATCCATCATTTCAAATGATCTCTGTCTCTGACACGTCACCTTTAGTAGCTTCCAAAATGCAATTTCTTTGTAAGGGACCATTTTCAACAATATACAGCAAACTCGTTTGAGGAACTAATCTGATTGGTTGAAACTTTTTACCGTTCTTTAAACCAGCGCAAAGGAACGCCTAATCAAGACAAAAGATTCAAACGGCTCATAGCTTGCAATAACTTAAAGGAAAAGGGGATGCCATCCATTTTCATATTTTTTTTCTGAGAGTGCACAAATGCAACCAAATGAACCCTAACAGGTCTGCTCCGTTGTCATTATTTTGGGTGATTTGCATTCTTCTGCATCCCCTGCACCTGCAGGCCTGGGTTTCACAGGAAAAACAAACAATTTATACTTTTTTTTGTCATGTGGCTGTTGTGTGCCGAAAATAGCTGGTCTATATGTTCACGCCTTGCGCAAATTAGACACCATGCCTACAATTTATGCTCTGTTATCCGCCGCCTCACACGCTGAAAACAGGCGATATACTAGCTCTCACAACAAATCACATGCAGTATACGACACCGTCGTAGTCCTACGACAATTTCTACATTCATCACTGAGGTCACAATTACATAATTCAGTTCTTCTCCAAACTAAGGCAGGGCAGCTCTGCATGCCCACTGTCGGGAATGCAGTAAAAAAACATTTTCCCGTACACCTTTGTCTCAAAGGGCAAGTTGGCCGGTTTTTAGTGCCTTTCGACCCGTCGTATTTGACCTTAGGAAAGCATTTACTCGCTTTCTGTGAGAGGAGAGTCTATTGTTGTATGAAAGTGTGGTGTCTTTGACGGGTCTTCGTCCCAATAAACACCCTCTCTTTTCTTTTACTATCTTGTTAACAAGGGACTCTTAGGGAAAATACGTACACACACACACACACACACACACACACACACACACGGCCACATACTAGTATAAGCCATGTCATGTCTAGTAGTTTTGTGTTCTAGTGATGAAGACACCTACAACTGTGATCTGCGTCAGCCTCTGGGTGTGCATGATACTCCTCCATGCTTCTCATACTGGTGAGTGATGACATACATACTGTACCTACATAATAGAACCAATGTGTTCACTTCTATAGTGAGTTTGTGACGAAAAATCTGTGCAAAAGAGGTAATATTTAGGGGTGCCCACACTTTTTTGACTTGAGAGATACTTTCAAAATGAGCCGCTCAACAAGATCTACACATCAAAAGACATCCATTTCAAGGTCCCCAAGAAAGTTTGAGCTTTGAAATAGTGGTGATGGTGTTACTTACTGTTATAGTGTTTAAGAATCATTCACTTATAATGAAAAATTGAGGGGGAGAAATGGAAGGTTTTCTTGTATATGCTGCTACTGACGTTTGAAAACAGTATTTGGGGTTGACAATTCGTGATGTTGAATTTAGTCTCTTGCTAAACTAAGAACTTTCATGTTTTTGTCCACAATTGGGAAAGAGAACTGGCAAAACGTTGGTCAAAATAACAATTATTCTCCATTTTCTAATTGCGTGGACTCTTGAAAATTATGTAATTCAGATGTTTAAATATAATTTAACTCTTGAGAGCGGTAAAAAGAAACCAAATGGACCCGTAAGGGTCCATTTGGTTTCATTTTAGCACTCTCAAGAGTTACAGATCTATACATTTTAGGGGACTCATGTGATCTACTTGCTTGGCCTGTGTGAGCTAATTAGAATCCAAATCTAATTAGCAAGCGTCTCATCTTTGCCGCAGGGTTTGGGGCCAGGCTGCATGTGTTCTGCTTAATGGATCCATTTATGGAAGATATAATCAAACTTTTATAAGGAGCCTAAATGATCGTTCCAAACAGGGCCAAAGTGTGGGGTCCCTCAGGTGAGGAGCACTGCTGTGGAGCATGTTCTCAGGATCGTAGGAGGTGCTGAGGCCAGACGCGGGTCTCACCCATGGCTGGTCAGTAATGTTTTTTTTTTTTTTTTAAATTAGTGAAATGTAAGGTAAGGTGTATATATAGTGCTATATGTTGGGGCTATTGATTGATTGAAGAAAAAAAAAGATTAATTACAGCTTCAAAGTGACTCCTTGGCAGCATTTGAATATTTTACAAAAAGAAAAAGAATCTGTGGTCGAAAAAAAAATCTTTTTATTGTTTAAATATCCCAATAGGTGATCAGCCCCCAAAACTTCGAGCTATACTCTCTGGCACTGGTTACAGGGAGACACACAGCTGTATGTCTCCGTAAAACCCTTAATTGTGTTAAAACCTGTAATCGGATGACTCAACAAAATTAATTAATGCCATTAACTTGTTATTTTCAACAGCCTTGATACACTGCATATAGCCTATATACTGTATATATATACAGTATATAGGCTGTATATATTGGCTGTATGTTGTCGCCATATATGGGGACAACACACAGATGATGGCAAAAGGCTTCAGTGGTAAGCCGAATTCATCACTCGAATAGATTGTAGAGCTGTTCCTGTCAGCCAGGGGCTTCATGCTTGACCTGCATTGATGTTTGTGATGTGTTTTGTTGTCCATGTAGGTTTCTCTGAGGAACAGAGGCTCTCACTTCTGTGGCGGGGCCATTGTGTCTGACCGCTGGATCATGACCGCTGCCCACTGCTTTACGTCTGTCTCAAAGTATGTTGTGCACTAACTGAGGAGGACCCATTTTGCAGTGGAATGATCCCAAAGGGAAAAATGTCCGACTTCTTCTAAAACAGGGGCGGATCTAGGCATGTAGGGGGGCAATGCCCCACTAAATGCCCAGTCTGCCCCACCAAACACGATGGCATGCAAAACAACCCAAGATATTTCAAATTAAAGTGCTTATATAACTACAGCTGTGGCACCACTAAACCAACAGCATTTCATCATTGAAAACAGAAAACTCTCTGAGTCAGACCTTTAGCTTTATGCATGCTGCGTGTCTGTTGCAACTTCAACAACAACTGATGTTATTATTGATGCTTTGCTTGATTAATAAAAGTAACCGAAAATGAAGCCGCCCCCGTACCATTTTCTCCTAGCTCCCCCAAATTGTGAAATGTTACATCCGCCCCTGTTCTAAAATGTCTTTGGACATGTCTGATTGGATTTTCAATGTTCCTCCTGTCTGGAAGTGGATGAACTGGATCTTCTCTCCCTCTCCAGGGAGTTCCTGGGCAGGGTGAGCGTGGCGGTGGCAGAGTTTGATCAGAGAGTACGCGATGAAGAGGAGCAGCTCCTCCTCGTCAAGTCTGTCTTCATACACGAAAAGTACCAGCATGCCTTACCCATGAGCTACGACATCGCCTTGTTGGAGTTGGACCAGCGCATCCGTTTGGGTAGGTTTTTCCTAATTTTGTTCATGTATACCCTAAAGGTGTTGGGTGGACATGATAAAAAAAACTTCCCGCATTCTGTGTTCCCAAGAAATGGAGGTCTGAAGAATACCACTAACATGGTGAAACATCTTGATGACATCATCAAAATGCATTTTCACCATGTTAATGGATTTCCTTAGGCACTTCTTTTTTCTGAGAGCGTACAAATGGAACGGTTTCATTTGGTTGCATTTGTACACTCTCAGAAAAATGTTGAAAATGGGTGGAATTCCCCTTTAATATACCTTAGAGATGTTGTGTGGACATGATAAAAAAAAATCATTAACATTGTCAGTTTTTAATTAGACCCCCTGGTGTGTTTTGTGCAATGTTTTGTGTCATGTGCAATGACGTCTTCCCTCTCTCGGGGTTTCTTCCTGAGGGCTCAAATCTTTCCAGTCAAACATGCCAAAGAAAAAAAAACTATTATAGAATGACATCACATTATCAGCCCCTCCCCTAACTCCTCCCCCTTTGACATATAACTGAAGCTGTGGGCGTGGCTTCGGTTCAGGTGGATCTCCGCCCATCGCCACCCACCAGGCAAACCAGGCATACTTACAGTAGAGGTCTTCACGGGTCTCAAAAATGCCATCCGAAATCCGAAATAAATCCGTGCAATATCACCGATTCCGAACTGTTCCGGAAATATTTTCAAATAAATAAATTGGATCCGAGTCGATCCGTGGTATGGTTTTCCGCTTCCGAACTGTTCCGAGATTTTCCCCAAATTGCTTCGCCGAGCCCGACCGAAGTCGGATTATTTTTGACCGTCCGACAGACCCGCCTTGACCAAATCCCTCCCCCGCCTTGCCTACGTTTGATGAACCTGTAGATCAGTTATATTTCGCATGCGACGCTGCCTCGGCTCGCTAACACTGTTCCGCGCTGCCAGTCTACTCTACACTCTACAGGTACGTGCACACACACAGATTAAAAAGGGGCCTGCAGCCCCAGCTCTTTCGCATGTCTAAAACACAGAAGTGCCCTCATACAGGAGGTTGCCCCTGCCCCCTTATGTAACACGCTGTCTACACGGACACCACAGACTGTCGCCCCTATCATACATGTCAGTGCATGTCCAGAAGCGCACTCGCAGAGTGACAAAGATACAATCATACACACACTTGGTTGATAGAATATTTTATTATCATTAAAAAGGCAAAAAAAAAAAAAAAACGTAGAGAAAGAATACGTCTCACTGTAGTCTCGGGTCTTGTCGGATTTTCTCGGGTATTGCACATAATGATTGACAGGTCCGACTTCCGACGGGGATACGTCCGATTCCGACCTGTCCGAGTGACTGTGGTAAAACACACCGCCGGAACCGACCGGAACTGTCGGGTCTCGGACGGATTCGGATTTTTTCGGGTTCGGACAACCCGTGAAGACCTCTAACCTACAGTACAGTGACAGACCAGAGGCGTAGCGTCATTTGGGCCATTAGGGCCATGGCCCAGAATTATTTTGCTGGCCCAGGCTGAGGTACAGTACACTTGGGCCAACAATACAGGGGAACAGACAGCCTATAGGGGGATCGGAGGTGTTAGACGGCTTGACGCCCCGCTATTCATCCAGGCTATTGTTATCAAATGGGTCAAAACCTGTTTAACTGGTCCTGGTGAGTGGAGGTGTCAAAAGTTGGTTCCCCAAAACAATAGGTGTTAATGGCCCATGCGCCCATCTTTTCCAGTAAAACCTTTTGTACTTGCCTGGAGAGGCTGGGGATAAAAGGTATTTCTAAATACAAATTTTGAGACTAAACGAAAATACATATACTTATATATATATATACTGTATATACTGTACAGATATACTTGCATTGTATTTATTGACGTTTCATTAGTGAGAGAGATGAGATGAGATTCAATTTATTGTCAATGTACAGTATAACTACAGTACAACGAAAAGTATTTTCGCATCCCATCAGGGCAAACAAGACAGTACTGAAGTAGGTATAACAGTAGTTAGTGCAAAGGGTAAGTAAGCAGTAAGTAATAAATAATAAATGTAATAAATAGAATAAGAAAGAGACAATATTGCACAATCCATATTGCATGAGCCCTATTGCACAAGCCCGAATAAGTGCTACTCAAGAGAGTCAGACCACGACCAAGTCCATCAAAGCTTGTTACATGATTGTGGGTAGACACGGGGGGGGTTAGAGTTCAAGTGAACAACTGTGGAGGGGAAAAAGCTATTTCTCAGTCTGCTGGTTTTGGAAGCTAGATTCCTGTAACGTCTACCAGAGGGTAGGAGGACAAAAAGGTCATGATTGGGATGAGAAGTGTCCTTAATGATGTTCTGAGCCTTCCTCAGGCACCGGCTGTCGTAGATGGACTGAATGACAGGGAGGGATATTCCAATGATACGTTGGGCAGTTTTCACCACCCTCTGTAGTGCCTTCCGGTCAGCAGCTGTGCAGTTTCCATACCACACAGTAATGCAGTATGTGAGGATGCTCTCGATCGCACACCGGTAGAAATTCCCCAATATTTGAGGAGAGAGATGGGCCTTCCTCAATCTCCTTAGGAAGAAGAGACGCTGGTGGGCTTTCTTGACCAGAGACGAGGTGTTGAGGGTCCAGGTGAGGTCCTCAGAGATGTGGACGCCAAGGAATTTGAAGCTGGACACGCGTTCAACCTCCTCCCCGTTGATGTCAATGGGAGCGTGGTTTACAGCCCTCGTTCTCCTGAAGTCCACGATGAGCTCCTTGGTCTTTTTGGTGTTAAGTGCCAGGTTGTTGTTGGCACACCACAACGCCAGGAGCCGGATCTCCTCCCTATAGGAAGACTCATCGTTGTCCTTGATGAGGCCCACCACCGTGGTGTCGTCGGCAAACTTGATGATGGTGTTGGTGCCGTGTAGAGGGATGCAGTCGTGAGTGAAGAGGGAGTACAGAAGGGGGCTCAACACACAGCCTTGTGGAACACCAGTGCTCAGGTTTAGAATGGAGGAGGTGAGGTTGCCTATCCTGACAGACTGAGGCCTGTCAGTGAGGAAGTCGAGGATCCAGTTGCAGATGGATGGAGTGATGTCCAGGTCCTGAGTTGTCACCAGGTCACGGAGCTTGGAGATGAGTTTGGAGGGAGTGATGGTGTTGAACGCCGAACTGAAATCAATGAACAGCATTCGTACATAGGTGTTGCTCTTGTCCAGATGGGTGAGTGCAGTGTGAAGAGCGGAGGAGATGGCGTCATCGGTGCCCCTATTCTCACGGTAGGCGAACTGGTGTCTGTCGAGAGATGGTGAGAGGCCAGCCTTGAGGTGGGCTAGGACTAGCCTCTCGAAACACTTCATGATCGTGGAAGTGAGGGCGACAGGTCGAAAGTCATTAAAGCACTTTGCAGAGGAGTGTTTTGGCACCGGTACAATGGAGGTTGTTTTGAAGCATGCAGGAACAACTGCTTGGGCTAGGGACAGGTTGAAGATGTCCGTGAGCACCACTGTCAGCTGCTCAGCACAGTTCATAAGCACTCGGCCCGGAATGCCATCTGGTCCAGCTGCCTTGCGTGGGTTGGTCCTACTCAGCGCTGCTTGCACCTCTGCGGTGGAGAGGGTGAGGGGTGGAGAATCAGGCAGTACAGTCCTGGTGGGTGCCTCCTGATTGTCCCTGTCAAAGCGGGCATAGAAATGATTGAGATCGTTGGGGAGGGAGGGGTCAGTTGCAGGGGGGTTGTTGGAGGGTTTGTAGTCCGTTATGGCCTGAATGCCTTGCCACATGCGTCGAGGATCATTGGTGTTGAAGTGATCCTCAACTTTAAGCTTGTGGCTCAGCTTGGCCTGCTTTATGGCTCTATTCAGCTCAGCCCTGGCTGAACAGTAGGCCTGATGGTCCCCTGATCTGAAGGCGGTGTCACGTGCCTTCAGCTGAAGCCGTACCTCACTGTTCATCCACGGCTTTTGATTTGGAAAGGTAATAATCCGTTTAATGGTGGTGACAGAGTCAATGTTGGATCTGATGTGGTTCAAAACAGAGGAGGTGTAGGTGTGAATGTCAATGTGGGAGTCTGTGGTGGCCTGGGTAGCGAACAGGCTCCAGTCCGTAGACTGTAACCGGCCCTGTAGCTCCGAGTCTGCACCATCAGGCCATATTTTCACAGATCTAATTGTGGGCTTGATCCTTTTAATGAGTGGGATATACTTAGGGAGGAGGAACAGAGAGAGGTGATCGGACTGTCCCAGATGGGGGAGAGGAACAGCCCTGTATGCCTCCTTGATGTTAGTATAGACATGGTCTAATATCTTGTCTCCTCGTGTGGGACATGTGACATGCTGATAGAACTTGGGGAGCACAGACTTTAGATTGGAGTGATTGAAATCTCCAGCTGTAATAAAGGCTGCTTCTGGGTGCAGGGTCTGATATTTGCTAATAGCAGCATGAAGCTCCTTCATTGCTAACTTAGCATTAACCTCAGGGGGTATGTAAGCTGCGATCACTAGGGTGACAGAGAATTCCCTAGGCTGGTAAAAAGGTCTGCACTTAACTACCAGATACTCCAGGTTAACAGAGCAGTGACACTCTACTGTAGTACTGTCCATGCACCAAGCTTTGTTTATATAAATGCACAGACCGCCACCCACAGATTTGCCAGAATCAGCTGTTCTATCTGCGCGGTGTAAAACACGCCCGTCTAGCTCGTGCTTCTCTTTCTTGCATTACTTATTAGAATGTTTCAATGGCTTTATAAATCGCCAGGCTTAGATATCCGCCTCGAGGGGGGGGGCTACTGGCCCAGGCTGATGTCCGCTCCACCCTACGCGCCTGTGACATACTCAGGCATACTGGTGGGGATGCTCACATAAAAACAATATTTTACTGCACACTGTAGACTTGTTATATGAGGAGGTGGAAATAAATCATGGCACTTCATCTACACTATGTGCCTACTATAGACATATGAGTTTCAATCTGTCATGTTGTTTGACTCTGAATTCCCCTGTATTTACAATGGAGATTGAAATACATTGGAAATGCATCTCTCTCTGGTGTTATTTGTTATAAGCCTCTGATGTCTAAGTGTGTTTTTTAAAGGGGTCCGTGTCCAGCCCATCTGCCTGCCTCTGCCCAATGAGAACCACCCTCGTAAAACCAGCTGCATTGTGGGAGGATGGGGCCGGTTGAGGGAAAGTAAGGATTGCTAGCATTTCACCTAAAACACCATATTCAGTATATTCGGTCCGACATACGAGTCGACATGTGACCTGCTGACTGATTTAATGATGGTTTAAACCAGGGGTTTTCAACAGGTGGTCCGGGACCACCAGTGGTCCTTGAGAGGGTTCCAGGTGGTCCCCAGGCTACATGATGGAAAGTTGGTTAACCAGATGTAACTCTTGAGAGTGTAAAAATGAAACCAAATGGACCCTTGCGGGTCCATTTGGTTTCATTTTGGTTTCATTTTGGTTTCAAAATACAGCCTGGAATTGTGGACAAAATCAAAATAACTCTTTAATTTTAGGTCTTTGGTGTGAAAATGTAATCAAATTTTGGTCCGTGGCTCAAATGCTGAATAAATGGTGGTCCCTGGAGTCAAAAAGGTTGAAAATCCCTGATTTAAATTAAAGTATACAGTTCACCATTACAGTAGTCATTAGCTTTTTTAATGTTCTAGTGTTTTGTTGTGTTTTTCTATTCGTCCCCAGGAGGCTGTCTTCCCAAGGTACTGAGAGAGGTCCAGTTGGACCTGATGGCACCAGCCCGGTGTAGATACATCCTCCAGACCGTGAGGACATCTTTCCAGAATCGGGTCACGACGGATCAGTCTCATCCTGCCTTCACTGTGATTTGTGCCGGGCCTGAGGAAGGAGGGAAGGATGCATGTCAGGTAGACGAAAAATGTTTAAACTTGTCCAAAGAAATGTCTTTAGTTTACTCTATCTCTGTGAAAGAGATACAGTATCATTGTGGAGCGTAAACATGAAACCAAATGGACCCTTGCGGGTCCATTTGGTTTCATGTTAACACTCTCAAGAGTTAAAATACTCATCTAAATTGGCCCAAGTCTAATTACAAAATGTAGAAGATTAATGCTCATTTTGATCTGTATGTTTGACTGTTTTGTTTCCCAAATCCAGCCTGGAATTGTGGACCAAAAAGCAAAAAAAAATCTTTAGTTTTGGGGTCTGTTGGGGCTAAAATATCATCAAATGGTGGTCCTCCGTGGCTCAAAATTCTGAATGAATAGTGGGCCCTGGGATCAAAAAGGTTGAAAACCAGTGCTTTTAATCATGCCGTGATACCACCAGCCCCCTACGGGTCGTGGCCCACCAGGAG
The DNA here is from genome assembly GCA_039105355.1 of Benthosema pterotum. NCBI lineage: Eukaryota > Metazoa > Chordata > Actinopteri > Myctophiformes > Myctophidae > Benthosema > Benthosema pterotum. The sequence goes on from CM076969.1 coordinate 6,267,326, forward strand.
ACCTCCCTGTACACCCAATGGTCAATCCGACCCTGCCTCCCTTCATCCACCTTACTCCCCCCCACCCCCTTTCCCCCTCCCCAGGGGGACTCAGGGGGTCCTCTGGTATGTCCCGCGCGGGGCAGCGGCAGCGCCGGCCGCTGGGTAGCCGTGGGCGTGACTTCCTGGGGGAAGGGCTGTGGACGGGGCTGGAGGAACAACGCAGGCCGCCGGCCCGATGAGAGAGGATCCCCGGGACTGTTCTCTGACGTCCGGCTGCTGCTGCCCTGGATCAAAAGCAAACTGAGAGACGGTACAGTACACACACACACACACACACACACACACACACACACACACACACACACACACACACACACACACACACACACACACACACACACACACACACACACACACACACACACATACACACACACATACACAGGGCTGGACTGGGACAAAAATTCAGCCCGGTCATTATATGCGTGAATTTGGCCCAAACCGGCACAAAACAAAATAATCAAAAAAAATAATGATACAAAACAACAGACCTACACAAGCCTTTGCTGCTCTCACAAGAATGATGGTGGCAAAAGGATCCAAGATAGAACAGGGTTCTATCTAATGATGTTACATTCCCTGTTATATCTTTACGAGTATCAGCCCAATAATCACATGGGGCATTCGTCTCCTTGTGATTGGATTATTTAGCTGCTGGAAAGCATAAAGGAAAATAAAAAGTGAGTTATGTTTATTGTATTTGTTTCATGTCATACATCTGTGATGTGCCTAGCAGTGCGTGTGTGTGTGTGCTGTTGTGTGTGTATGTGTGTGCATGCGTGTGTGTGTGCGTGTGCGCGTGTGTGTGTAGGTGCAGGGCTGTGCGGTGTAAGGGACGGGCCCCTGGCTGTCTCCCAGGGGATCATCAGAAACCCCGCCCTCCCGGGTCATCGCTATGGCAACAACGAGTGAGTGTTATTCCAAAGAAGGCGCCAGTGAAGTGAGTGTCACACGGCGTCAAGAGAAGGATTTGCTGTCGATTGTACTTTGGAATGTCGCCATCGGTTCAGACAGAGATGAGCGATGAATAGCGATCACCAAGCCGTCTCCGACCCATACAGAAATAACAGTGTTTTACGTGATCTCTCCAAAAGGCTCTAACTCAGGGGTGGGAAATTGTTTTTCCCAAGGGGCCAAATGAGATACATAAAATATTGTGGAGGGCCAAGACTAAAGGCTGCGTAATATGAATTTAATTTCAAGATGAAAGTAAGAGTAAGACCAACCATTTTGACACCAGGGCCCTCAATTTATTCAGTATTTGAGCCACGGACCAACATTTGGTGACATATTAGCTCCACAGACGCAAAACTAAATATTTCTTTTGCTTTTGTCCACAATTCCAGGCTGGATTTCACAAACAAAACAGGCAAGGGTCCATTTGGTTTCATTTTTACGCTCTCAAAGAGTTACATCTGGTTAACCAACTTTCCATATTTAACTGGAACTCTCTCAAGGACCACTGGTGGTTCCCGGACCACTGGTTGAAAACCACAGTACCCTTTCACGGGCCGATCAGAGTCAGCCAAAGGGCCGCGTTTGGCCCGCGGGCCGCATAATGCCCAGGTATGCTCTAACTGGAGTACAAAGCCATGCATGCGTGTCGTGACTGGCCTCCAGGTGTGAATGATTACAACTCTGAAGCAGCCCTGCCAAACCTCTCTGCCCATCTCTCTCTGTAGCCTCTCAACTGGCCCGTATACACCTTGTATCTCCCAATGCTGGGCAATAATATCTCTACTTTAGTAATGGCTATTATATGGCTTATTATTATTATTATTATTATTTATTATTTTTCCAATTGTATGAGGGGCACGTCTGGTTTTAGGAAATTACGTACTGGCAGCCAAGTGGACTGTGGGCCTTTAGTGTTTGTTTTTGTCTGTCGAAGTGCCGCTCCACTCATGTCACTTCAAACAAGTGTGTTATTTTGTAGTTTGTCATCTACTGTATGACAGTGTCAAAAGTAGAGAGTTTTCTGGCGCAGCGAATGTCTCGGATTATCAACGGTGAAGATGAATATTCTGTGACTACACTTAAAAAGGAAAACAAATTCAGAAAAAAATAAAGGCTTGCAGTGGATAAACACAGCCAGACATACAGTGAATATCTGCCAGTGACAGTCAATGGGTGCAATTCTCAATCGCCTTGGTGTAGCCAGGTATGGTGTAAGTCCTCTCATTGGCTGCATGGCAGCAAATCAGGTGTGGGTCCGTGCTCATTGGCTGCATGGCAGCAAATCAGGTCTGCGGCCTTGGGCTAGGCCAAAAGCCTATACCACCAGGCCTGGGCCTGGGCCTACCAAATAATTATCCATAATAATTAAAACCAGACATCAAGAGCTTCAACTCATGATGAACAAAGCAGGGCAGTACAGTAACATTTTTAATTGGGGGGTTCAGGTGATTTCTGGACCTTTTGAATTGCAGATTTTAATTATTCTGGGTAATTATTTGGTAAGCCCAGGCCCAGGCCTGGTGGTATAGGCTTTTGGCCTACTACAGAGGCCCCAGAGCTGATTTGCTGCCCTGCAGCCAATGAGAAGACTTACACCATGCCTGGCTACACCACAGCTTTCAGAATTGCACCCATTGTCTGTCTGTGGGTTGTATGCACACTGAAGCAATGAAAATGATTAAAGGGAAGAGAGACAATCATTAGAGTACAGCCTCTTTTCCACATCCTGAAGGGTTCTGTCTGAGCAACATAATGTATTCTGCCACTGATCTTTCCTGTTCTTGTAGCTCACAGTATTGTGCTTTTCTCTCTCTCTCTCTCTCTCTCTCTCTCTCTCTCTCTCTCTCTCTCTCTCTCTCTCTCTCTCTCTCTCTCTCTCTCTCTCTCTCTCTCTCATGGGCGTCACCGCCATTCACTATGCGGGTGCCTCAGCACCCGCAACTTTTCACGTCGGAGAAAACAAAATTATGCGAAAAAGTGGGGGTGCTGGTGCTGGCCAAATCGCAACTGTCCATGCTGCAGGAGAGGCAGAGCCATATGAACCATATAGTGTAGACAGAGTTACGACAACTCCGTCCACTCCAAGAGGCAAGTTCAATGGCGGCTTTTCTACTGAGACTCGAATCGGGAATGGGGACAACAAATAGGGAGAAGTCCTGGACCTGAAGTAGGCAGTAGGCTAATGCAACGGCCTCCGGCAACAGCCTTGCAACAGCCCCTTGAAAGCATGCATAAAATAGCTCTTATTTGCGCTGTCGCCCTCATTGAAAACAATGCATTTCCAACTCCAGTTTCAGTTTCTCCCTATTCAGGCTGCATGAACAGCAGCGCGAGCGTTCAGTTTGTGACCCATCAATGTCGCAACTCTTCTACTAGATGGCACTGATCTGGGAAGGAGGGAGACGGGGTGACCGGCCGCTTGCATTCATTGCTTGCAGAGTCGGCGACGGTGCGGTTTTGAAACTTTTTCGTCAATCCACTACATTCTCGTCTCTACACGTCACGTCAACCATAACTCACAAACGTCTCTTCATATTTTAGTCATCATAGATAGCCGTTTTATCTCGTCACAGTCAGTCTTGTACTGCATTATAATACTGTTTCACTGAAGTGTGTACCATTACATTTATTGTGAAATATTAGTAAAAAGTGTTTTAGAGGGGGAAAAAGCCCCAAATTTTTCGCGGCCGCGCTGACGCGCGGCCGCAATTTAACCCTAAAGCGAAATCAGCACCCGCATCTTTCCAGACGCGGTGACGCGCCTGGTCTCTCTCAATTGAATCCAATTCAAATCAATTCAATTCAAAGGGCGTTATTGGCACGAGAAAACATGTACATTGCCAAAGCAAAAAAAAAAACACAATCCAACAGTACAGCAACACAATTGAGACAAATATGATATACATTTGAACGTCTTCAGTAAATCAAATTTTGTGTACCATGAGCTCACTTGACGCAAGACTACGAACAATCATTATTCTTCAGGGTGGTTGTGTTTCATCCACTATCCTTCTCCTGTCACAGCCGTTCACAAATCTTTGCCGCAGTGTTTGTTTGCAGTGCAAACACAGAGGCAAAGATTTGTCCTGCAGGCCTGTTGATGAGTCTGTGCAAACTTTTACACATTGTTGTACTTCCCCAAACAGGTATGAGAGGTATTTTTTGTGTCATGTCATGTTTTCAAACTCTCCTAGGATGGGACCTCACCATCTGGGGTGAATCTGGGGTGAAGTGTATGTCTCTCTCTGATGTCTTGGTACAGTGGACAGACGGTTAGGACTAGGGCTGGGCAAAAAAATCGATATGCCAATATATTGCAATGCTTTATGCCATAATAACAATATCGAATCAAAATCGTTTTTTTTTTTAAAATACTTTTGTAGGCCTATTCATTAATTTGTGGTGTTATCAGGCTGCTTTGATATGTATGATGATTTCTACAGTATATTGTTTAAAATTGCTTTAAAATGTTCTAGTTGATTGAACTTGTGGTGAAACACAACTTGATGACATCATAAAGTTGCGTTTGTTAATGATTTTTCTTTTAGGAACTTTTTTTCTGAGGGCGTACAAATGGAGCCAAATGGACCCTGACGGGTCCATTTGGCTCCATTTGTACGCCCTCAGAAAAAATCACAGCGTAACTAAGAATCGCATTATAAATTGATTGAGAACCCTAAATATCAATATTGTATCGTATCATGAGGTAAGTGGGAAACGGTGCGCTTTTGAGACTGAAAACGTTAGTTGCGGAAGTGACTGTATTTTCAGTCCCCAGAGAAACAACCCTGTTCAGTCCTCACTAGCGACGACTTGTTCAAACAAAGCAGTTATAGAATAGATTTCATCTTTTAAACATTTACAACAGCTTTGCGAGCACAAAGGGAGAAATAAAATGTTTCCGTGGGGTATTCATTTTCGGGAGAACCGCATCGTGACCAATGGCAACTTCCGGCGGAAGTTAACTAACCGGAAGTCCCGACTTCCGTCAGTGGCTTTGGGGCACCGTGATTCCATGCTCTCATCTCGCAACGCGGATGAGAGCCTGGAGATCGAGGCCACCCCTAGTTAGGACGTGCGTTGCTCAGTGTAGCTCTCTTCCCTGTGTCCCTCTCTCTCTCTCTGCAGGCTGTGCCAGTGGATTATCAGGGCTCCTCCGGGTCACAGCATTCTGCTGGAGTTCACTCACTTTGACTTGGAGAATGACTCCTCCTGTCATCACGACCGACTCACCGTCTCAATAGGGTCCCGCAGGCCTGTTGGTGAGTCTGGATTATGGCACAGACACACACACACACACACACACACACACACACACACACACACACACACACACACACACACACACACACACACACACACACACAAACACACGTACTGGTGAACATAGCCGATCGACTGCTTACAGCGGATCAATAAATTAAATCCTATATGCATAAACACAAAGACATAGGGCTCCATTTTCGTTAGATGCAAAAGTAAACCCCTTATCTCAAATCCTTTATTTCATTTTTACTATTTTGAAAAACTTTTTGGAATATTTCAACATGTCAATCTACTAACATTGTGAGCTTGTAGACTGGCCATTTGAACTACTGAAAAATGTTTTTTTTTTTTTTAGTTAAAAAAAGCAAAGAAGTTAAGGAATAAGGGGTTTAGCATCTAACGAAAATGAAGCCCATAGTGTAATTGTATACGCATGCACTGTACACAAAACACAAAACATATCTCTTTTGTGCTCTTGTGTTTTCACTCATATACTGTAGTCATAGTAACCATTTGCATTCAATCGTTGCTCTTGGCAGGCAGGGATATTGTGCATCAAACACACGCATGTGGCCAAACATGCAGGCCAAACATCAAACTGTACTGTCCCCCTCTCTCCCCTCTCTCCCCCTCAGCAACATACTGTGGCAGTGTAATTCCCCCTCTCCCCTCTCTCTCCCCCCTCAGCAACATACTGTGGCAGTGTAATACCCTCTCTCCCCTCTCTCTCCCCCTCAGCAACATACTGTGGCAGTGTAATACCCTCTCTTTCCCCTCTCCCCCCCTCAGCAACATACTGTGGCAGTGTAATTCCCCCTCTCCCCTCTCTCTCCCCTCTCTCTCCCCCTCAGCTACATACTGTGGCAGTGTAATTCCCTCTCTCTCCCCTCTCTCTCTCCCCCTCAGCAACATACTGTGGCAGTGTAATTCCTCCTCTCTCTCCCCCTCTCTCTCCCCCTCAGCTACATACTGTGGCAGTGTAATTCCCAGTCCAGT
>CM076969.1:6276086-6353586 GCA_039105355.1 Benthosema pterotum
TTTGGGCTAGTTCAGATGGTGAATATTTTAACTCTTGAGAGTGTAAAAATGAAACCAAATGGACCCACCAGGGTCCATTTGGTTTCATTTTTACACTCTCAAGAGTTACATCTGGTTAACCAACTGAGGACCACGTGGAACCCTCTCAGGGACCACTGGTGGTCCCCATTCACTACCGTAGTGAACGGGGCTGCAGTCTCCATGCGGGTGCCCCACACCTTGACTCCAATCGAGATCATCTGAAGTTGTTTATTGGGATTAATTACATCTTTCTTTTCACCACATCATCACATGATGCGTTGTATGGTTCGGATGTGTCTGACTGTCTGTGAGGTTTTCACGTGTGAACGCTGTCGTCACGGCAACCGAGGGGGGGAGAAGAAAAACAGCCCGATAGATGTTATGTCCCATGATACGTTAATGAGCTGCACAAGACATCCAGAGAGAGGGGGAGAGAGAAGAGAGAGAGAGAGAGAGAAGGGGAAATACACACACAGAGATGGAGAGGAATGGAGGGAGGGGAGAGGCGCTGGAGAAATCCGTTGCCAGTGACGGAAATAATGTGTCTTTTGTTTTGGTAAATCAGTATCTGGGCGTGTGTCACAAAAGACTATTCTCTGTAACCCTAGTAACCCTGTGTGCGCTGCGTGTGCGTGTGTGCGTGTGTGTGCGTGTGTGTGTGTGTGTGTGCGTGCGTGTGTGCGCGTGTGTGTGTGTGTGTGCGCGCGTGTGTGTGCGTGCGTGTGTGTTTACACGTGCGTGCGTGCGTTTTCAGGGTGTAGAACAGTGGTTCTTATCGAGAATCAGAACACCATCCACAGCCCAAATTACCCACAATCCTACAGCAACAACTTGGTCTGCCGCTGGGTCATCTATGCACCACTGGCTCACATTGTTAAGGTGACATATATACAGTATATATACATTTAAAGCAGGGGTTTTCAACAGGTGGTCTGGGGACCACCAGCGGTCCTTGAGAGGGTTCCAGGTGGTCCCCAGGCTAAATGATGGAAAGTTTGTTAACCAGAGGTAACTCTGAGTTAAAATATTCATCATCTGAATTAGCACTATTTAATTAAGAGGTCTACAGAGGTCTTTTGTTTGCAAAATCCACCCTGGAATTGTGAACAAAACCAAAAGAATCCTTTAGTTTTAGGTCTTTGGGGCTAAAATGTCATCAAATGGTGGTCTGTGGCTCAAATGCTGAATAAATGGTGGTCCCTGGTGTCAAAAAGGTTGAAAACCGCTGATTTAAAGTACTTCACAAAAGCATGACATGTGCACAGACATAATAACACACACACACACACACACACACACACACACACACACACACACACACACACACACACACACACACACCACACACACACACAACAATGGATAATGAACTGAACATGTGCCTGACTAATGATGGTTGTTGTGCGTTTACTGTATCTCTGTCAAAGCTGGACTTTGAGGACTTTTTCCTGGAAGAGTCCGAAGGATGTCTCTACGACGCTCTCACGGTCCTCGGGGATATCGACGGAACCGAGGAGATAGGTGGGAGTCGGACAGGTCATAGATCACCGTTTCTCAACGATGTGATCGGTAGCCATTTGTGGGTCACAGACCAATTCTATGGCACGGCAAACTGTATGAAATACTTGCCATGGATGCAGTGTTTACAGATGTATTCATTGATTGAGAACTCCCACCAGGGGACTGAGGCGATCAGCTGACACATTTGCAACAACTACAACTTAACATCCTAGAGTTTTAAAAGGATCCCTGGAAAATAAGACAAATATGCCTTAAATAAACACTATACTTGTTCAGGCCTATTAAAGAGCCAGCAAATCCCATACAGTATATGTTAATGGGATTTTACCGTTTTGGGGATTTTCGTTGCAGCTCAAAAGGCTTCCAATTCCCACAGAAAACTCCCAAGCCCCAAACAAGTCATTGAATGTTCAAAGTCCAGGTTTTCTGGGGTTAATTAGGATCAGAAAACCCAAAAGAAAAACGTAAAAAATGAATGAAAATTATCGTCACACATCAACCTTCAAGATGCGTATTAGGGATGGGCAAAAAAATCGATATGCCAATATATCGCAATCCTTAATGCCATGATATCAATATTGCATCGCCAAGTTCAAAATCGATTTTTTTGATGTTCATGTCAGGCAGACTGACCTGCATTGATGTGTATGATTGAACTTTTTCTGATCCACAGTATATGTTTAAAATTGCTTTAAAATGTTCTAGTTGTTATTGTCCATATTGTTTAGAATTATTTTAAATGGGAATTCCACCCATTTTCTGTACCTTAGAGATGTTGGCAAGATACCATATGTTTCCTATGTTTACTAAAATGGAGGTCTGAAAGAAATCATTGACATGGTGAAACACGACTTGATGACGTCACCAGGTTGTGTTTGTATATTTTTTTCTTGTAGGACCTTTTTTTTTCTGAGGGTGTACAAATGGAACACTCTCAGAAAAAATCTTGAAAATGGGTGGAATCCCCCTTGTTCTAGTATAATATACAGTATCACAGTCATTTGTGGGGGGGGAAATGTGATACATGATCGATATATCAAATTGAATGGCAGCGGAACTACAGAATTGCAATATAAATCGAACCCTAAATATATCAATATTGTATCATATCGTGAGGTAAGTGAATGTGTTTGTGTTTGTGTCTGTGCAGCTGTGCTGTGTGGCAGCGCGCTGCCTCCTCCGGTCCTGTCTAATGTGTCTGTGTCTGTCTGTGTCTGTGTCTGTGCAGCTGTGCTGTGTGGCAGCGCGCTGCCTCCTCCGGTCCTGTCTAATGTGTCTGTGTCTGTCTGTGTCTGTGTCTGTGTCTGTCTGTGCAGCTGTGCTGTGTGGCAGCGCGCTGCCTCCTCCGGTCCTGTCTAATGTGTCTGTGTCTGTCTGTGCAGCTGTGCTGTGTGGGACTAGGCTGCCTCCTCCGGTCCTGTCTAATGTGTCTGTGTCTGTCTGTGTCTGTGCAGCTGTGCTGTGTGGCAGTGCGCTGCCTCCTCCGGTCCTGTCTAATGTGTCTGTGTCTGTCTGTGTCTGTGTCTGTGCAGCTGTGCTGTGTGGCAGTGCGCTGCCTCCTCCAGTCCTGTCTAATGTGTCTGTGTCTGTGTCTGTGTCTGTGCAGCTGTGCTGTGTGGCAGCGCGCTGCCTCCTCCGGTCCTGTCTAATGTGTCTGTATCTGTGTCTGTGTCTGTGCAGCTGTGCTGTGTGGCAGTGCGCTGCCTCCTCCGGTCCTGTCCTATGACACTGTGATGGTGCTCCAGTTCACCACAGACAGCACCATCACACACACAGGCTTCAGGGCAACCACCTCCTTCATCAGCCATGCAGGTTAGCATCTGTCTGTTAATAGTAAAATGTGGGCTTTTCAGCCAATATCATTGGAATCACTGCGAGTGTTGCAACTCTCTTTTATACAGATACTTTACTGTTGTGTCATGTACTGTACATGTGCATACCTTGTTACCGGGTGCAACCGAGTATAAAAATAATAATGTAAAATATGGCCAATACAGGGGCGGATGTCACACATTTACCAATTGGGGGGTGCAGGAGAAGATGGTATGGGTGCGGCTTCATCGCCCGTGTCTCTTCGCGCCACGGGTGATGAAGTCACCCCCCCACCATTTTCCATTACAGAACTTTTATTAGTCAAGTAAAGCATCAATAATAACATCAGTTTTTGAAGTTGCAACAGACACACAGCATGCATAAAGCTAAAGGTCTGACTCAGAGAGTTTTCTATTTTCAATGATGAAATGCTGTTGGTTTAGTGGTGACACAGCTGTAGTGTAGTTAGTTAGCAGTAGTAGTGTTTCAAATCATTTTAAATACGAGCACTTTAATTTGAAATATCTTGGGTTGTTTTGCAAGCCATTGTGTTTGGTGTTGATTAACCACTACTAGCCCTCGCCCTCAAGTCCTTTCTACCATTTCCTACGCAGACCTGCATGGGCGTGGGGCAGACCACCGGGAACGACAGGAGAGCGACAGAGAGCCGGACCAACAGACCGAAAAGGAGCAGACGGCTCACACTGGTGATTTGGCAGCTAACGTCAGACACGTAACACCTCCTCCACACGGTTGGTTGGTGGATATAATGTCCTTGTTTTCCTTTTTTCCCTTTCCCTAGGCAATTATTTTTCCCAAGGGGCCAAATGAGATACATGAAATATTTATTTAATTTCAAATAGGGCCAAGACTAAAGGCTGAACTAAAGGATGCGTAATATTAATTTAGTTATTTTGTTTTTGTCCATAATACCAGGCTGCATTTTACAAACAGGATACACTTTGGGCTAATTCAGATGATGAATATTTTAACTCTTGAGGGCGCAAACATGAAACCAAATGGACCCTTGCGGGTCCATTTGGTTTCATGTTTACGCCCTCAAGAGTTACATCTGGTTAACCAACTTCCCATTTTTAACTGGAACTCTCTCAAGGACCACTGGTGGTCCCCGGGCCGGTCAGAGTCAGCCAAAGGGCCGCATTTGGGCCCCGGGCCGCATAATGCCCAGGTATGCACTGGAGAATAACAATCGGGCAGCGAAAACCAGAATTACGCGTTGCCATGTAATCTTCCTATCAGTTATGTGTCCTCCTCAGTTATCTGTCATTTCTAGCCACGCATCAGTGCTTCCAGTGATATTGCTATACGGGCAGGAGGAACGACTGTAGAGCAGCATGTCACAATGTCACACGTGTCAGAGAGGCCTTTAGAGTGGCACTGCGGTATTTGACGGAGAAGCAACATCAGGGGCGGCTGTAACATTTCCCGATTGGGGTGGGTGGGGAGGCAGGAGAAAATGGTATGGGACCATTTTCAGTTACAGGACTTTTATTAGTCAAGTAAAGCATCAATAATAACATCAGTTGTTGTTGAAGTTGCAACAGACACGCAGCATGCATAAAGCTAAAGGTCTGACTTAGAGAGTTTTCTGTTTTCAATGATGAAATGCTGTTGGTTTAGTGGTGACACAGCTGTAGTTAGTTAGTAGCAGTAGTAGTGTTTCAAATCATTTTAAATATAAGCAGTTTAATTTGAAATATCTGGAGTTGTTTTGCATGTTTTCCATCGTGTTTGGTGAGGCAGTAAGGGCATTTAGCCCCCCCCCCCCCCCCCCCCCCCCCCCCCATACCTAGATCCGCCCCTGTGCAACATGCATTCCAATGTGTGTATATATAGATTACAAGAGTGATAAAATAACATTATACTGAGTAATAATAATATTATACTGAGTGTAGTGCCTGGAAAAATATCATTTTGTCAACAGCCTTTTGCATACACAAAGTGAAAAATGTTTCCAATACACTGACTGAAAATATATTGCTTATATTGCGTCTCTTTTTGTATTTATTAACCATTTGGGTACATCATCATTTCACATGAAAGCACAGCACAAAAGACTGTTTTCTGTTGCGACACACTGCACTTCAGTGCACTTAAAGCACTTCAGAACATCAGAACATTTAGAGACACAAATGTATATACTGTACACTTTTTTGTGCCAAATCCGGGTGGAACAGGCTTTCCTGGTCTCCCACTAGTGTTATGTTGACATTTAGGAGGTATTTAGACTCGGTGGACCAGACCTGTTGCATGTTGCTGTGCTCTGTCATCAAGCCATCCTGCCTGTCAAAATGGGGGTTTTACACATCCGTGCACAGGGTTGGATCTAGGCATGGGCATGGGGGGGCAATGCCCCCCTAAATTCCATGACTGCCCCACCAAACATGATGGCATGCAAACGACCCAAATTTCAAATATGTTTCAAATTAAAGTGCTTACTGATTAAAATTATGCGAAACACTACTACTGCTACTAACTAACTAGTTCAGTTCAGTTCAGTTCAGTTTTATTTTGGTCATGCAGTGGACATTTCATAACATCGTAACTCATAAATCAAACAGTACAATTTTCATGACCAAAAGGGTTTAGGCTGAAGCCAATGGCTTATTTTGCCTATCCCATGGTATCAGCAGACTGGCAAAAAAAAATTATATGCATACCCACAGAGGGGGGAGATAGATCAAGAAACAGAAGAGAGAACAACAGAGAAGAGACACACCCACACGCACACCCGAGCATGCACGCAGATGCGCAAGCGCACACACACACACGCACACACGCTCACGCACACACACAGACAGACATACGACAAAAGTGTCGCGAGAAAAGGACAAACAAAACAAAAAAAAAAGACAAAAAACAAAAAAGAAAAGGAGAAAAAAAAACAAGAGAAAATAAGAAAACAAGGGAAAGGAGAGACGGCAAAAGAATCTGATTTGACCACAGGGAATCCAAAAATCACACGATGAAGAGTATTTCATAAAATTGTTCTACAGTAATATAGATGTTATTTAAATAGATTTGTGTTTATATATCTATTTATGGTATGTAGTTTGTGTGTCCAATCTTTCCCTCAATAAGGCCATCGATTGGTTTCATATATAGCAACACTATTTCACGTTAATGTTCTATATTTATCTATTGTTTTAGATTTGTATAATCTTTTAAATGTGTTAAGTGAGCTACAGTTTTTTAAATCGTTATCCAATGCATTCCACAGTTTCACACCTCTAATGCTTACACATCTTCCTTTTTTGTTTGTTCTTACTTTTGCGCCCTTAAAAATAGCCAATCCCCTAAGGTTGTATCTGCTCTCTCGAACCTCGAACAACTCCTGGACACAGCTTGGAAGTAATCTATGATGAGCTTTGTACATTATAACTGTACAAAGCTCATCATACAGCTGTGTCACAACTAAACCAACAGCATTTCATCATTGAAAACAGAAAACTCTCTGAGTCAGACCTTTAGCTTTATGCATGCTGCAACTTCAACAACAACTGATGTTATTATTGATGCTTTACTTGACTAATAAAAGTCCTGTAACCAAAAATGGTATGGGTGCGGCTTCAGCGAAGCGACACGGGCGATGAAGCCGCCCCCAGACCCAGTTCACACATTGGAGTCAGCTGATATGAAGACACAAATTTGTTCTTGTGTCGTCACTGGAAATGCATTGTGAGCTATGTCTATGGTATGTGATTTAGCCTAGGCCTAGGGTGGGCTGGAAGAATGTTTTTATATGAATCAGTGGTTTTCAACGTTTTTTACACCAGGGCCCACTATTTATTCAGCATTTGAGCCATGGACCACCATTTGATGACATTGTAGCCCCACGGACCCGAAAAAAGATTTCTTTTACTTTTGTCCACAATTCCAGGCTGGATTTGTGGAAAAAAACAGTCAAACATAGAGATCAAAATGATCATTAATACATTCTCGATTACATTCTTTAGTTGTGTAGACTTGGGCTAACTCAAATGATGAATATTTTAACTCTTGAGAGCGTAAAAACGAAACACTCTCTATGAGTTACATCTGGTTAACCAACTTTCCACCATTTAGCCTGGGGACCACCTGGAACTCTCTCAAGGACCAGTGGTCCCCAGACCACTGGTTGAAAACCACTGATATTACCTTTCATTGCGTGGGCAATGAAGATCAGGCCCTGTGTGTGATGCACAACCTCTTGAGTGAGTCTATATGAGGTTTCCACCCAGACAGAGACGATATGCGTGTGCCTGAGTGTGTGTCGGCGGAGCCATGAGGAATGCCTCATGCTCCTGCTGCTGCCTCCTGCTCCAGTAGGTCCAACTGGTGATGGTCTTGGTCCAACAGCTGGAGAGGAGGAAGGGTCCCAGCAACAACAAGGAGCTCTGCCCTGGGACGTGCACCTTTACCTGGGTAAAGAGTTCCTCTGCTCCGGGGTGCTGGTCCAGTCACGCTGGGTCCTCACCACTGCACGCTGCACCGTCGGACGGTGAGTTACTGTGTAGCAAAACGCTTGTTAAGCCTGGACATGCACACTAGACAAAAAATAAAATATATACAGTACCGTATTTTCCGCACTATAAGGCGCACCGGATTATAAGGCGCACCTTTTAGAACTGTTTTCATATATAAGGCGCACTGGATTATAAGGCGCAGAGAATAGAAGCTACTACAGTTAACATAGAATAGAAGCTACTGCAGTCGAACGATCCATACAGTATATAAGGCGCACTGGATTATAAGGCGCACTCTGGATTTTTGAGAAAATTAAAGGCTTTTAGGTGCGCCTTATAGTCCGGAAAATACGGTATATATGTATATAGATGTGTTTTTGCCTTTCTCCACTCTTTTGCCCTCTATTCCCCTCTTTTTCACCTTTGCCCTGCAGATGGGTCAGAACTTTATTGTTGTCAACAAATAATCCACATCGGGCAGGTGTTAGATTAAAATTAGAGTTAGATTAAAATCTGTATCCAATTAGATTAAAATCTGTACAGTGTGTACATTTGTACGTCATAGGCAACTTTAGTAAGGAGCCTATAATATCACTAGGGGTGGCAGTGGCTCAGAGGTAGGGTCACTGGATGGTAACCGCAAGGTTGCCGGTTCGATCCCAGGCTCCCCCAGAGTTAGTGTAGAAGTGTCTTTGGGCAAGACACTGAACCCCTAATTGCTCCTGAAGTGCTAGTAGGTACCTTGCATAGTTTCCACTGCTATCAGTGTATGAATGTGTGTGCGGAAATGGGTGAATGTGGTGATGTACAAGCTATGTAAAGCGTGCCTTGGATAAAGGCACTATATGCAGTAAATGCACCATTTGCCAGTGATGTCGCGGTTGAGCATGTCTGTGGAGCAATCCATGGAATAATATGAAAACGTTGAATATGCACAGCACAATTTTGTACAATATGCGGGGTTCCCTACTTCATCTCTTTTTCTCTCAGCCTAGGGCAGGGGTCGGCAACCCAAGATGTTGAAAGAGCCAAATGGACCCTGGCGGGTCCATTTGGTTCCATTTGCACACTCTCAGAAAAAAGGTCCTCAAAGAAAAATCATTAACATGGTGAAACACAGCCTTTGTTCAGAAATGTTTCTAAACAAATAAAGGAGTTTTACAGAGCTCCATTTCTAGTCCACACAACGTCTCTAAGGTACATTAATGACATAGTAAACTGAGTAAACCTTTGAAAATGGGTGGTTCAGATTGAAAGCTCCACCTCTGATAACTGCTGGGCTTTTTTTTTGACATGGCCAAGTGCTACTTTAACTGGCAACTGTCAGACAGCGCAACGCGTTTTGGGTGACTGAAATGTTTATATTATTTTGGTGTGGATCACCCCAGTGTGTGTATGTAATAATGCTACAGCCACTGAGCCACTAGGGCTGTGTTCTAGAGCCCAGTGTGTATGTAATAATGCTACAGCCACTGAGAGCCACTAGGGCTGTGTTCTAGAGCCCAGTGTGTATGTAATAATGCTACAGACACTGAGAGCCACTAGGGCTGTGTTCTAGAGCCCAGTGTGTATGTAATAATGCTACAGCCACTGAGCCACTAGGGCTGTGTTCTAGAGCCCAGTGTGTATGTAATAATGCTACAGCCACTGAGCCACTGTTAGGGCTGTGTTCTAGAGCCGCATGCGGCTCCTGAGCCGCAGGTTGCTGACCCCTGGCCTAGGGAGTCCTCCTTGGCCTGGAAAAACATTGAAGAGCCCTGTTTTAAAGGACATGCCTTCACAACTACAGAATGTTTCCTGAGCAGCTCATACTGTGGTTGTTTCTCTTTGTGTGTCCGTGTGTCTCTCTGTCAGAGAGCAGAACGCCTCCAGCAGACTGTGGGTGATGACAACAGGACCTGACAGACAGGTAGTGCTGTTTTCTGTGTGAATGACCTTTACATTCATCTGTCCATTTAGACCCGAGGCTGGAGAAAAAAAAGTCTTTGAGGGTTTGAAGGTGTTCCAAAGATTTGTGCCACATTTTAGGATTTCTCAAAAATAGCAGGTAGATCTGTCACAGTCATTTCAGTGAAATGACTGTGACAGATCAACCTGCTGTTTTTGAAATGGCATAGCAAATAATTCCGATTAGGTGATTATGAAATTATTTAATAATCACCTAATCGGAATTATTTGAGACAATTGCCATTATTTTGTCATTATAATTGTCATAATCGTTCGCCATGTTGAAAAACCTTCTTTCCTTCGGTATGTGTGTTCTGCAGAGGCGTGGGGTCTCCAGGGTAGTCATCCACCCTCGCTACCAGCCTTTCCTTGGGGACCACGACGCTGCCTTGTTGCAGCTCAGTTCTCCCCTGAGCTTAGCGGAGCATGCCCAGACCGTCTGCATGCATGACAAAGAAGAAGAACTGAAGGACCTTTCCATCCAGCGCTGTACTGTCTCAGGATGGGAGGAGCAAACAGGTGATTTTTATCCACTTCCATCCACTAGAGCAGTCTTTTTCATAACGGAACCCACTATTTATTCAGCATTTGAACCACAGACCACCATTTGATGACATTTTAGCCCCACAGACCCCAAAACTAAAGATTTCTTTTGTTTTTGTCCACAATACCAGGCTGGATTTCAGTAACAAAACAGCCAAACCTACAGATCAAAATGACCATGAATCTCTTATACATTCTCTAGTTGTGTAGACTTGGGGCAAATTCAGACGATGAATATTTTAACTCTTGAAAGCAAATGGACCCGCAATGGCCCATGGTTTCATGTTTACGCTCTCAAAGAGTTACATCTGATTAACCAACTTTCTATTCAGCTGGGGACCACCTGGAATCCTCTCAAGGACCACTGGTGGTCCCCGGATCACCTGTTGAAAACCCCTGCACTAGATAGAGAGATAGACTAGACTAGATAGAGATGGGGCATACAGTATTCCCACATGTGGTGAGTCACTGCTGCTACTCACGGAAACCCCATTAACATACTCATAACCACCCACATGCTGGCACACAGCAGTCAGTCAATCTGACTATGTTAACGTTTATGTTTTTTTTTCTATAGGTGACCTGAAGAATACCAACACCAGGGCGGTCCATGCCAGCCACGTGTCTGTAATGAGCCGTGCCGAATGCAGGCGGCACTACGCCTCCATCCTGCCTCGTGCCACGCTGTGTGTCAGAGCAGCGCACCAGCGTTCCGTCAGCAAATTTAACGTGAGCAAATATAAGGCTTGTGCTGCAAAATAAGAGTACCCTTTTTAGTTTTTATTTTATTGAAAAACGACCTATTTGAGCATTTAAATAATGCTATAACATACGCATCATGTTCATAATAACATGAAAATATTATATAAATACATAAATAACATAAAATGTTAAATCTCAATGAATAAATGCTATTTTTGGACATTTTACCATTTTTACTATTGAAAAACTATCTAATTCATTGAAAAACTATCTTATTGGAGCATTTAAATAGTGATATAACATACACATTACGTTCATAATAACATAACAACATTAAATAAATACATAAATAATGTAAAATGTTAAATCTGAACCAGTCCCAATGCTGCTGGGCGGTGAGCAGACGCACAGAATCCGGGGTGATTTACAACCACTATAGAACTATGACGAAAACTGTTTGTCAATTCAATGTCTTTTCCACAGACAAAAACAAAATAATTAAAGGGATATTCCACTTTCAAAAAAGCCTTTGGTCATTTTATGGTCTACCCAGGCTCCTGTGAACACACCAGACAGTTACTCCATTCAGTATTTAGATATATAGTTACTCCATTCAGTAATTTAGATATTTGATGTTCATTTTGGCCTATACAAACGCGTTATAACATAAAACTCCATTTTAACCATGACAGATTATTCTAAAACAACCCATCTTTTCTCTGGTGACTGATATTGTCCTCCTAATACGTGAGAGGGCCGTGGAATTTCATTTACAGTTTTCATTTATTTTTAAAATATTGTTTTATTCATTTGGGTGGGCATGCCGGAATACGGAGCATGCTACATTTTTCAAAACAATATTTTAAAAATAAATGAAAACTGTAAATGAAATTCCACGACCCTGTCACGTATTAGGAGGACAATATCAGTCACCAGATGGGTTGTTTTCAAATAATGTGTCATGGTTAAAATGGAGTGTTAGGTTTTAATGGGTTTGCACTGAAATGAACATCAAATATCTAAATACTGAATGGAGTAACTTAGGCCTATAAACTGTCTGGTGTGTTCACATGAGACTGAGTAGACCATGAAATGACCAAAAGTTTTTTTTATTTTTTATTTTTTTGAAAGTCGAATATCCTTTTAAGTAAGCCATGATGACTAAATATTGTGTAATTTCTGTTAGGGAAGGACTATTGGTCAATCTGTTGGTAAATACCACCCTCTAGTGATAGTATGGGGGATCAACACAAAACACAGTTTGGCCTATTGTACAAATTGCACAGTTGGACAAGATGCTTGCATTATCAAAACTGTATACATGTTTCAATTGTGTAATTAGGAGTGAAAATAAGTGTCTTGGTTCTGTACTGTCCCATGTACTGCTTGAGTTTACTGCCACGCAGGCTTATTATATAGTATAATTTAAAACACGACGGTAAACCTTGCATTGCGTAATCACCACCATTATTCATATTTGCAAGGTCCTTTCAATAAAACATCACGCCTGTGTGAAGTGAGAGGCACTCTTATCACCGTGGATCCTTGTGATGTAACAAACTAGCCAATCTACCCAGCAATCTGTATTTAGAATGAACCCTAATGGGTTCATTTGGTTCCATTTGTACGCTCTCAGAAAAATGAAGCGTCTAAAGAAATCCATTAACCATGTGAATTTTCTTCAGACCTCCATTTCTTGGGAACACAGAATGGGGGAACTTTCATCATGTCCACCCAGCACCTCTATAGGGTATACTAATGACATATTAGAATGTTGAAATGGGTGGAGTTCCCTTTTAAGTGTGTAATGTGTGGTGTTAGATATTTTAGGCATTAGCAGTGAGACGATATCTCTGATTTCATGGACACTTAACTACTTCATGGACTACAATTCCCACAGTTCGTTGGTGCGCTACGCCTCCTTGTGGCGAGGGAAAGGCCTGTCTTACTGAGACATTACAACATGTAGTCCAAGGAGGATTGATCCAGGAGATGACGCGAAGGCACCCACGGGGGAGTCCACATTGGTTCATGGGAGGAAACAGACATGCGCAGTACATTCCAGGAAGTTTGACGCTTGCAAACCATGCTTGCCATTGGTCACTTGGATGGTTTGACTTCCTGATCTGTACTGCGCATGTCTGTTTCCTCCCATGAACCAATGTGGACTCCCCCGTGGGTGCCTTCACGTCATCTCCTGGATCAATCCTCCTTGATGTAGTCCAGGAAGTAGTGTCGATGACCTCAGAGACACTGGCCTCACAGCTAACATCTAAAATATATAAAACAACACACTACACACTTAAAGATCACCAGGAAGGTGCTCTAAATCCTCTAAATGTCATTAACATATTTTTTTGGTAAAAACGCTTTAAGTCTCTTTGTGCGTCTACGTCAGGGGTGGATCTAGGCATGGGCATGGAGGGGGCAATGCCCCCCTAAATGCCCTGACTGCCCCACCAGAAATCATGGCATACAAAACAACCCAAGATATTTCAAATTAAAGTGCTTATATTTAAAATGATTTGAAACACTACTACTGCTACTAATTAACTACAATCGTCTCACCACTAAACCAAAAGCATTTCATCATTGAAAACAGAAAACTCTCTGAGTCAGACCTTTAGCTTGATGCATGCTGCGTGTCTGTTGCAACTTCAACAGCCGCCCCCATACTGTATGTCAAAATGACATTGACAAAATGACACAGTCAGTGTTGGGACATGTGCACTACGTAACTTAATATATTATATAATATATTACCAAAATGCAGTAACTTGTAATATAGATATATTACTTAACATAAAAATTATAATATATTATACTTTTCTTTCTGCATTACTGCATTACTTTCAATATTACTTTCTGTTTGCTTACTTTCATTGCAAGTGTTCTTGTGAAATTATCTTGCAGAAGTTAAGAACAGCAGAAGTTAAATAATTACTTATTTTCTATAATTTGTCATCAAATTATTTACTAGCTTTCATGAATTCAAGGAATACATTTGGTTTTTCAAGTTGATTTCATACGGATTTGTCCAGATAGCCAAGTGCGCTTGCTTTATTGTAGGTATGCCACTGCCCTATGCAATATTTGATTAATAGTGACACTAAATATTTAATTATATAGGCCTATTTTGTAAAAGAGTTTTTTAAGTAATATGTAATAGTAATATTAATATATTACACTTGCTCAGACAGTAATATTGTAATATAATATATTGCTTTAAAATGAAGGTAATAATTAATAAGTAATATATTAACAAGGTAAAGTAATATTCCCAACACTGGTAACAGTTGACGTAACAGTTGCCTGCAGGGGTGAAACATAGTCACCGCCAGTGACTGTTACATAGAACAGAATACTCCATCAGAATATTCCATCCACACTCTGCAGTAGGTCTAGTTATAGGAAAGGGTTGAGGCATTTCAGTTAATTTCATTTGACCAGATGCTATGCTGAAAGCTAGCCGTTTGGTCATAACTTGCACCAAAGACAAAGTGCAAATGTTTGTTGTGCAAATGTTGTTGTTTGTTTCATCAAGTCGGAACGGCAACAGTTTGTGTTGCGTGTGATTTCACACCAGAAGATATACCCCCCACCCAACCTCCCCTCTCATCTCCACAATGGCAACCACACTTTGCAATTTCTAAATGCAAAAATTCCAGTTGAATATACAACTGAAATTATTATGCGTGCTGCATTTAAAGAACACAGTAATTACAATATTGTGAAGGAGGCTGGAGAGACATGTATACCCAATATCCGCAATAGAACCAAATATTGGCATTATGGCTGTTCTGGGATGTAGGGACACTACCTGTAGAGTGTAGACCATCTGTGCAAGTATGATGTCAAAATAATCAGCAAGTATAAAATGACAGAGGAGGATTTACTTGGAATTCCCTTTTTTAAAATAGGCGTTTTTTGCCTAGGTGGTGAGTAACTTCGAACTTCATGGATCAATTTCATGACCTTTGTAGTAAAAGTACATTTCTGGACAATCCATTTCACGAAGGGGACATCATAAAGATATGAAAAGTGGGACTTTTAGAAGTGGGGGGACGCCTCTTAAAGGGTAATTCCACCCATTTTCGTTTTTTTCTGAGAGTGTACAAATGTGAACCAAATGGACCCTAGCGGGTCCATTTGGTTCCATTTGTACACTCTCAGAAAAAAGGAAACTCATTAACATGGTGAAATACATCTTGATGATGTCATCAGATGTATTTCACCATGCTAATGATTTTTCCAGACCTCCATTTCTAGGAAACACAGAATGGGGGAACTTTTTTTTTATCATGTCCACACAACATGTCTAAGGTATATTAATGACAGTAAAATGTTGAAAATTAGTGGAATTCCCCTTTAAGACACGTGCATGGACACTTGCATTTGCATGCGCATTTGCGTGCACCTGCGCAACACCCCTGTAAATAAAATATTTTAGATGTGAGAAGTGGGGGGACGCCGTCCCCCCGCGTCCCCCCTCCACTACACCCCTGTATATAAAATATTTTAGATGTGAGAAGTGGGGGGACGCCGTCCCCCCGCGTCCCCCCTCCACTACACCCCTGTTCCTCGCCTACAATTCTGTTCTTTCCCACTCCCGCAGGGCGGCTTGGGCACTGCCTTGGTGTGCCAAAGAGCCGACTCCACCTATGTGCTCCTGGGCTTGAGGAGGGCTGGAGGCCAGCAGGGGGAGACAGGGAGCAGGGAGAGGAGTGAGCGCTGTGGCCTGAGGAGGGCTGAAGGCCAGCAGGAGGAGACAGGGAGCAGGGAGAGGAGTGAGCGCTGTGGCCTGAGGAGGGCTGGAGGCCAGCAGGAGGAGACAGGGAGCAGGGAGAGGAGTGAGCGCTGTGGCCTGAGGAGGGCTGGAGGCCAGCAGGAGGAGACAGGGAGCAGGGAGAGGAGTGAGCGCTGTGGCCTGAGGAGGGCTGAAGGCCAGCAGGAGGAGACAGGGAGCAGGGAGAGGAGTGAGCGCTGTGGACCAACACCAGCAGTCTTCACCTCTGTAGCAACACTCAGGGACTGGATACGCAAACACATTTCTGGTAGCTATAGCTCTTTATCTTCACTGTGTTTTAGAGGGATAGTTCAGGTTTTTGGAACTTAAAGTATATATATAAATAATATATTGGCTTTTTTCTTCTTTTTTTTGTATATATTTCCTTCCATGAGCACTGCTGTTTTGAGGGATATCAGGAGCCATCATGTAAATCCATTGTGAGTTTACCAAGCTGTTGTACTGTGTGTTCTAGCTGACCTGGATCCATCAGAACCAGTTGACCAACTGCCTGACAGCAAACCTGCATCTCACCGAATTGTCACGGATCACCAGGAGAGTTCAAACCCTGGAGAACATATGGACTTGAGCTTGGATGATGAAGATTACGACACAGAATCCTCTGGAGGTTATGTGTAAACTGATGGAATGACTGATCTCCATACAGTACATCTTTGGATTACTAAGATTACTAATCTTACAATCTTAGCTGTATGTTGTTTGAGAAATACAATAAAGGTCTATAGCTGACTTGTTGACTCGTTGCCGAGTCAGCTGAAGGGGGCCTTGCAACATTCCGTTTACGTTTCACCTCCTGTGAGGACAATATTAGCTCGTAGTAGAAGGGACTGCTTTTTGAAAGGTTATATTCAACATTTCAAAAACATCTCAAAGTAGGTACTAAAGTAGTTTTAAATGTCTGTCAACTGGCTTCTGAAAAAGCCTAATGTATCACATAACTCTGAGACACTTGGCACTTCCACTATCCTATATAATAATATAATAACCATATATAATAACTATCTACTATAACTATCCTTACAACTGGGGAAGTAGCCAAGGGCAAAAACTGCGTTGGCTGGTAGTTGGTTTAACTCCTGTAGCCATGTCGAAGTGTCCTTGGGCAAGACATTGAATCCCACCTGTGAATGTGAGAAGTGGAGATGCTGGCATTGACTGGCAGCCGGAGCGTACCTCCAAATGTATGAACGGACCATTCTAAAGCGCACTGAGTAAGCATGGAGTGCATAGAAAAGTTCTGTAAAAAACGCAATCAAGCTTTCGCCAAGAAACTTTGGTTGTTGACTCAAAGCATATTAAAAGCATGTGGACAGTGAAAATCCAGTAATACAATGTACTGTATATGGAAGTTGGGTAACAAAAGGCCGGCCGACATCGGGCCTGGCTTGCTACAGTAAGTCTGACTGTCCACACACATTTAGAGTGAAGCATAGTCCAATCCTGTGATTGTAGGGAGCATCTAATAAATGAACCCGGGGAAGAACATTCATGTTCTTTATTGATATTCAAGATCGGTAATATAGGGATCATACAGTATGAACTAAGAAATGTAACTAACATACAGTACATATTCCCGATAAATAATGAAATGCAATCAGCTGAGCAAGAAGGAAATGAGTTGTTCATAGAACGGTTGGCGGTTGCTGAACGGTTGACGTTCAGAACAGTAGTCGAACGCCGGCCCTAATGGCCTACAAAACTTAAACAGCACGGCAAGGGAGTAAATCAAAAAACTATAAAGATTGTGGAAAAAATGTGAGGAACTTTACTACTGGCACTGTGCAAGCAAAGTTTTCTTTTTAGTTTTTTTGTGGTGTGCGCAAAATTACCTCCGGGCGTACAGATGCTCTTTGCCACAGAAGATGTCAAAATAAGTGCATTTTTCTTTTCTCTCATCTGTTGTCCTGGAAACATTACCGATAATATGAAACCTTGGCTAACAGATAGAAGAGAATGGGGTAGAGGGGATAACGCCTGTTAATAACAGCTTCCCTTGTGGTCGGTATTTGAAAACCAATCAAGTGGAACCTCTTAAACTCTCCCCAAAACAAATGAAAATAAAAAGTGTGGCACAAAGAGACCTTTATTTAAAAGCCACTTGGCACTCCACGATCCTATCCAAATAAAGCAGAAACACTGAATAATAAGGATAAAATATGGCTGCAAGTAGCGCCAAGCCATGAAAGAAAATAGTTATATGTAATATGTACAATAAGCTATACACACTGATTCTGTTCACATAGAGATGCGTCATTCATTTGTGATGTCAGAGTGAATCATAATTCATACGATCATGTAATCTAAAGGTCTAAATCAAAAGATCTAAAGGTTAAGTCCTTTGACAAGATTGTGTAGAAGACTGTAGAAAAACAATAGTGGCCAGTTCCCCTTCGCGACACCCAGGCTTTCATTTTTGTCTGTGTTGCGCGATAACAAGAAGCCTGGACTAATTTGTTAGCCACGGTGGCCTAGAAGTGGGAGTCAACCTTTCGGGGTGGGCGTCGCTCCAAATGATGTGACGTAACACAGCCCCCCCCAGGACAAAATCATTTCAGGTTAGGCCAGGCTATCTGATGACTTTACCTACTCTATGGGGACCCTTAGAATGTGGGGCACAGAGAAGAGTCGTCAAACCCCAGGATTGGGGCGTCCTCTTGATGGACAGTCAATGTGACTCTTGAGAGCTTTGATCCCAAGGATGTTGACGCAGCAGGGGCACCGGTGACGTATTAGAGTTGGAGGAACACCACAGGGGACTGACTGGTTCAGCCAGTTGCACTTGCTTCCACGGGTGTCATAAGGACCCGTGTTTGAATCTAACTGACTCTGCTTCCTTCCTGTCTCTCCAAACTATTTAACTATAAATGCACCAAGTCTGCAGTCAAGCCTGTACGTCATACATTTACTGACTGTCAAATTCGACACACATGTTCCATTCTTCCACAGGGAGTGCACCGCCTGGTGTCGAGCTGGTTGAACCCACGGTTGTCCAGAACCGCCGCAAAAGGCCTCTGCCTAGGCCAGACGTACTCTATATCCTGGGCATTAAAGGGGAAAGGGCATACCACTGACATCTAGCAGCTCAAAAGAATGATAAATTTGCTAATAGATGGCGGGCATGCCAGTGTAGCACCCAGCCTGAGCCAGGCAGAACAATTGTGCTTAGCGATGGGACGCGATGGGTTGGACTGATGAGTGGGAGATGAGTGGTCCCGGTTCAAACACTTCTTACAGCACAACCTGAGACTGTACAACAATAAATGAAGCAAACCCACAGTAAATAAAACTGACCAAATTGATAACACTAATTTCCTGATGTAGACAATGCATAAAAATCAGCTATACTGTGAAGTGAGGGGCCCAATGTTTGTTTGTATGTAATCAAACATTAAAGGTCCATAGACTTGATCGCCACATGGCGTCACGCTTAGTGCCCTAAACAAACATTACAAGTCCATAGCCTTGGCTGCAACGTGGCGTCATTTCAACTTTCAAGTTAGCCTAGGGCACTCTGAACTTGAACTCGAGAATTAGTGTAGTCACTTGAGAGGCCAGGACAGGCCAATACTTTAGTGGCCTGTCAATGTAGGCGGAGAGTTAAGTAGCCCCTGGGCAGGTACCAGGCCAATCAAATGGGGGTTGGGGGGCTTAACACATTCCATCCCTGCTCAGCAAAGCCAGGTTTTCATTCGCCCCCTCATGCTTCAGGTAGTTGTGTTTTTTAGCTTGGCCATTGCTTCGTTCAGCCCAGGGTGCAGCGTGAATACTTCTTGAGGTTGTTGATCATGACCTTCTTTCCGGTCATAATGTTGGTAGGAAGCGTGATGCCCAGTGGGGAGGTATAGGGGATCTCCCCCTGTACCTTCAGCACACTGTGTGATTGGACGCCATTGTCTGTATTTCTCTGGATGTGACCATTGCCAACCTTTTTTTTACTGGAGGTAGAGGTATATCATTTTCTCTTGTATCTATTATCAACCCCCACAAAATAACTGATTAGTATAGCATTGTACGAACATCTTTTCTAGGGGACTGACGACCACTATAGCTAACATTTGTTTATGGATGTGGTTTCTGCCCGCCATCATTGCCTTCCCCATTTATACCCTTCCTACACACAGGACACGTGTCATGCATTTCCAGCCAGGGCACTATACAGTCCGAGTGGAAGTAATGATTGCAAGGCATCTGTCTGATCCCCTCGCCCACTTGGAAGTCCTCTTTGCAGACCGGACACTCCATATTGCTGTCTACCTGTTCCTGAGACACGTTGACCGTTGGGAGAGTGGATATCTTTTCCTTCTCCGCTGGAGGAGGTCCGGTGTTCTCGACCCGATCCAACAGCATGGTCAGGATGGCGTCCAAACCTCCCTGTCCAAACACATAATCCCCTACGTTGGAGTGCAACAGCGGCGTCCACGTGTAGTTTGAAGAACCAGCGGTCCCTGGGTTGGCCCAGTCATGCTGAGGCGCAGAATTTGTAAACAAACCCATCACATTAGAAATGAACTGTTGCATGTTCATCTCCACAGGTGCTGGAAGGTTCCCTGTGGGCGGTTCTCTGGATGTCTCTCTGGCCCCTCCTGGCTGCCTGGTGCTGCCGCTGGGGTTAGGGTAGAACCCGGACGCGACCAGGAAGGGTATGACATTTGGTACGCTCCCATCAGAGTTCGCATGCGGACGATTTTCCGCAGAGGCCTCTCCGGGGCGACTGCCCGGCGGTCTGCTGCTGCTACTGCTGCTGCTGAGGGGCTGAGAACTGATGACCGTTGCAGAGTTTGTAAGGATCCCGACAGGACGGGTCTGCTGTTCGCTCCCTGCGGAGGGATCTCCCCCTCCCGACCGTCTGCCAACGAGGGGCATGATGCGAAAACCGGCCGTGTCTGGGAGACCGAGACCGGCAATGACCTCCGAAAACATCCTCATCATATCGTTAGGAGTGGGTAGTACAGGTACGGTGTCTTCAGCCCTATTGGGGGCATCTTCTAGGAGATTGGAGTTTTCCGGTACTTCCTCTATGAAGCCCGAATCGCACGTAGGACATATATATTCTGGGAGCTTGGGGTTCACTTCTCCGTTACAGCAGTGACAGAAGTAGTGATGCATGGGAACGGCTCCAGGCCTCAGCAACGCCAAGAGCAAAATGTCACCTATAGAACTAATTGCAGTTTTCTGTGCGACGGTGGTAGGAATGAACCGTTGCTTTCTCAACAAAAGCAAAAAGGATGCTCTCAGAATCTATTCCTCCAACAAATCTGCACATAGGAAGAACAAGCCACTTTGTTGTGATGCTGGTACTTAATATAGGCATGTATACTCTGGCGTCACAGTGCAACGCAGCGTTTGTGAGGGCCTGTTGTAAAAGGGTTGCCCAAATATGGGCTTTATTTACGTACAGAAAGTGTTGTTATCATGTGTTACTTTGATTGTGATGTCTTTTATTTCTGATGACGTGCTGTATGTACAGCATTACGTCACAGCGGAGTTATCCCCCAACATGAAATGTTGATTATTCAATATCTTCCAAATGTTTTGGGGTTTCAACAGGTGACGAAAATAACAAATGATTATGGAGTAAGCTTGTTATTTTTGAATATCCAGTGTCAAGTAGGCGATTGTAACATGATGCAAGCTTGCTATTTTTTTAAGATCCGGTGTAAAACTAGGGTCCGGTGTAAAACTAGGGTCTTGGGACATGGTGAAGACTGTTACGTCACCCTTACGGGTAACGTAACAGTCACTGGTGGTGACGACACGTGAACGTCAGGGCCCTCTCTGACGTTCACGTGTCTGTGACGAGAGGTTGCTACACATCCTCATGCCTAAAAGGCAAAACTTGCCTTTTATCCAGACCATGGATAAAAGGACCATGTCGCCTTCTGAGCTACACTACGAGAGGTTGGCAGTGGTCACATCCATCACATCACGCTTCCTACCAACATTATGACCGGAAAGAAGGTCATGATCAACAACCTGATATGATATGATATGATATATTACTTTATTGTCAGTTTGCACTGAAATTTGTCTTGCGGCACAGCAGCTTTGTATGCAACACATAGACACATTTGACAAGACGCAACAGAGGAACAGAAAGGAGAAAACAGTTACATACATAGAAACATATAAGGGCACAGAGCAATGTTCACAGCTCACTTTAGTCCTGGACAACCTCAAGAAGTATTCACGCTGCACCCTGCCACCATATGGCTGAACGAAGCAATGGCCAAGCTAAAAAAACACAATTACCTATTAACTGAAGCATGAGGGGGTGAATCAAAACCTGGCTTTGCTGAAAAGGGATGGAATGTGTTAAGCCCCCCAACCCCCATCTGATTGGCCTGGTACCTGCCCAGGGGTTACTTCACTCTCCGCCTACATTGACAGGCCACTAAAAGTGTCTGAGACGAAGCATAGTCACCACCTTATGGTGGTCACCATAACGTAACATGCGCGTGTACAGACGGACGTGTGCACGCACGCACGGACGCCGGACAGACAGGAGGCGAAACATAGTCACCACCTTACGGTGGAGACAATAACATATTGTAGTTTTTGATTGCAGCATGTATAAGTGGATAGCGGGGTTAAAATGAAGGTGATGCTGTATTATCAAATGTATTTACTTTAAGCGGGAAATGAGTGCAGCTCATAAATTGCAATAACAACTAGATCTGCACTCGGTAGCGTGCCAACTTGTAGACCATGGCTTACTTGTGCATGAGCAGAGCGAGCGATCCAAAAATAAATTCCAACAAATCCAAAAACACATGATGCGTGCTTGCTTTGCATGGGCACAGATACATCAGATACAGATAAGATACTTTTGCGTTTGTACGGCACAATATTAACAAACAAAACACCCACCCCACAGAACCGCTGATCCGACCAATATGCCCATAGGCATTGACTGAGGTCCGGTTACCCAGAACCACAGATCCGACTGAGTTTGTAGGTGGGGTTAGCCTCCCATTGTTGTTTGTGTAATCACGCAAACTAATTAGCGACTATTCGGTTGGCTGAGTAAAGTAGGAAGTGTAGGGTCGCAAGATGGACATTTGTCACGAGAGAGTGATGACATTTATTTATCACGGGGTGATATATCAACCGAGGAACCTTTTCTTATACAACACTGGAAGAACAGCTTCCACGGGAGCTTGTGGTCCTGACGAACCCTTTATGCGACTCAGAAGGTACAGCCCTATAGTTATAGACCACATGCCCCTTTAGCGGGTTTGCTGTGTTAAAAGCGAGTGGACACACTTGAGCTAAATGGAAGGAGCTTCCACGATTGCGACGAACGCTAAGCGCGCCGATGACCTGAATGCAAAACCGATCCAGGTCGTGGTCCACCCTTCTCCAAATGTCACCGAGGAGGCTTCCTACTTTCTTCCTCGTAATGGTGCCATGAATACAGGCGCTGACGCGGAGCCAGGGCTCTGCTCATGTCCGCTACTACGCAAGTTTTGCCCACGTCCACCAAGCGGCCTGCTTGCCTCCCTCGTTACCGAAATTCTTTTGGCCGCCATGTTGTTCGGAGTGGTGTGGTCCATCACGGGGAAGGAGGGTCTCCCGGGTGGCAACTTGTTTGGCATCACAATGCTTTACATCTGTGCGGTCGTCGGGGGCAAGCTAGTGGGCCTCATACGTTTGCCTAAGATTCCACCCTTTCCCCCTCTCCTCGGAATGATGCTGACGGGCTTCCTGCTGAGGAACGTTCCCGTGGTCACCGAGGCCGTGTACATCAAGCACCGATGGTCCGCCTCCTTGCGGAACATCGCCCTGGCCGTCATCCTGACGAGAGCCGGCCTGGGGTTGGATCCCTCAGCCCTGAGGAAATTAAAGGGCGTCTGCGCACGCGTGGCGTTGGGTCCCTTCCTGGTGGAGGTCGCCAGCGCCGCCGTAGTTTCACACTTCCTCATGGGCCTGCCCTGGTTGTGGGGCTTTATCTTGGGCTTTGTGCTCGGCGCCGTGTCTCCGGCTGTGGTGATTTCCTCCATGCTGTTGCTTTCGAAGGACGGCTACGGTGTGGAGCAAGGCATTCCCACCCTCCTTATGGCGGCAGGCAGCTTGGATGACACCTTTGCCATCACTGGTTTCACCACATGCATTGGCATGGCCTTTGCCACAGGCAGCACGTGGCACAACCTGCTCCGAGGCGTCCTGGAGGTGGCCGGGGGCCTGGTTGCCGGGATTCTCCTCGGCCTTCTCGTCCAATATTTCCCTAGTCGTGACCAAAAACACCTGGTGATGAAGCGTTCCTTCTTGGTGCTGGGCCTGTCTGTGTTTGCAGTGTTTGGAAGCTATCAAGCAGGCTTTCCCGGTTCTGGAGGCCTCTGCACCTTAGTATTTGCCTTCCTGGCTGGCCTGGGCTGGGGGCAAGACAAGGAACCTGTGGAGGAGGTTGTGGAGAAGGCCTGGGATGTGTTCCAGCCACTACTATTTGGCCTGATCGGAGCAGAGATGACAATCTCACAACTGGAGGGAAACACATGTGCCCTGGGCGTAGCTTCTATGCTTATTGCCCTGATGGTTCGCTGTCTCTTCACATTTGTCTGTGTGCTGTTTGCAGGCTTCAACTTCAAGGAGAAGGTGTTCATTTCCCTGGCATGGCTTCCCAAGGCCACCGTACAGGCGGCTATTGGCTCTACAGCTTTGGACATGGCCAGGGCCAATAGTGACGAGATATTGCAGAAGTATGGCATGGATGTGCTGACTGTGGCGGTTCTATCCATCCTACTCACAGCCCCCTTAGGAGCCCTCCTTATAGGCCTTTCTGGACCTTACTTGCTACAGAAACCGAAGAGCCCATTCTGGGGTGAGCCAGTCAAAGTCAGCAGGAGCTGAAGGTGACAGTGAGACTACAAACGGTAACACATTCTTGTAACTCTACCTATTAGATTAGTGGGGCATATTTTAGCCACATGCCCCTCTGTTTCCTAATGTGCTTTTGACGATCACTTATTTGCATCTATTCATTGTTATACCAATCTAAAATACTATCCGTTAAATCATGTAGTATGTCGCAGGTTCGAACTCTGCTGTCTTCCATCCATCGCCCTGTTTCCTGTCAAGCTACCAATAAAGGCAAAAAGTCCCAAAACATCTAATGTTAATGTAAAAAGGTAATGTGTTTTGCAGGATTGCTTAATTATTTTTAATTGTAGATATAATGTATATTGCACTTCCTACCAGACCTTGACTCGATCAAAATCTAGGCACTAGGCCTTCAGGAATACTGTATGTAGAAGCTATACCGTTTTACAGTGTAGGAGACCCATGTTAGGTACACGTATACAAAATGTAATACAATTCAACACAAACTACATGAAAGATTGCTTAAACTAATCCTCCCAAGAAGACACTGTCAATAAGTAATTGAAGATTGACCTCTACAATCTGTAAAACCAAACTATCTACATTCTGTGGGAGTCCATTGGGGAACAGTCTTAAAGGAGAATTCCACACCAAAACACATTGGCCATCAATCTACCTTGATTCCAGTGACATGATTCATAATGTCCTTGATTTGTGTCACAGATGCCCCATTTTCTACATTTCACCCTGAGGTCAGTTGCAGCCTCTGTTGCTGTTGTGCCAATGCAGTTTGCATGGCCGCAGGTTGCCTTTATTCTAATGTGGGTATTTCTGTAACTCCAAACTTATTTTTTTCACACATCACATTTTAATAGTATACTGATAAACATGCTTGAGTTTTATGTCACTCTGGAGCAGACTTCACATGTAATCCCAGAGGTAATCAATTCCTCCTCCTCTCCTCCCCTCCCTTGTGCCACTCTCCTCTCCAATCACTCCGGTCTAAACTCTTGTCGCACGGGTGCCAGCTGACTTTTTAAAAATCATGTAAGTGGTCCAATTATCTTGTAGTATGTGGCTTGATGTGATATGTTAAAATAATAAGGATAAATAATAAAATTGGATGTACAGAAATACCCGCATTAGAATAAAGACAACCAGCGGCCATGTTAACTGCACTGGCGCAACAGCAACAGAGGCTGCAACTGCAACTGACCTCATGGTGAAATGTAGAAAATGTGGCATCTGTGACACAAATAAAGGACATTATGTATCATGTCACAGGAATCAAGATAGATTGATGCCCAATGTGTTTTGGTGTGGAATTCTCCTTTAAGCCTGAACACTGTTCGCTTCCCAAGTTCCCATATAGGCCTACAGTCAGTGCTCAGATTGCAATGTACAAATGTATGCCGATGGTTCGGTCATCAGTGTCCATGGCAAGACCCCTGAGCTTAAGGTGTCTGGATTAATAAACTTGCCTCATATTGAATGCAAAGAAAATAGTTTATGCTATTCAGCAAAAGACCTGTTACCATTGAGAGCTCTGGTGTATTTTACAGGGGGTGGAATTGAATGATGTACCCCACTGCAAGTACTGTATCTGAGTCATTTTGGACTCCAACTTAAGCTTCAAGAAATAGCCTAATTAACATTTAACTCCAGTCTGAGAAATTTACAGATTCAACCCTATCTAACAATACAAGCAAGCCAAAAACAGCCAAGAACACTTAGCATTTTTTGTTATACCATCACTAAACACAGGTTTATTTTACCCAATGTCAAATATTCCATCACAAATATTTATCTTCAAAATATATTGAGGTACAGCAATACATGGAAACTTGAACTACTCAATATTCAACATTTCATCATGACTTCATGAACCCCAAAAATAGAAACAAAATCTTACTGTGAAAATATTTTTTACTATTTTTTACGGTCAAGTCTTTGAAACCTTGTGCTTGGTGGGACCCCACCATTTTGTGAAAAAATACCAGCTTTTTGGCTCATTTTAACAAGGAAGGAAATATCAGAGCCGCCTAAGTGGTATTGCCTTGTTAAAATATGTTAAATTGCTCTTATGAAAGCAAGAATGAGTGAGATCAGGGTGAGAATACTCTCCTCCTCTCACAGTGGTGTGACTGTATGGCTCTATTCTCCTCCGCCTCTACACTACTCTACCATGTGAAGTCATGGCGAAAGCTCTCATTCTATTGGTGTCTTGAACCTTATGTTACCTTTACCCCACAGCCATTGGCTCTACTTGCCTTTACCCCAGCTGGAGGCCACGCCCCCTGTGAGGCCCGAGAGAGAGAGTCTCTCTCTCTCTCTCTCTCTCTCTCTCTCTCTCTCTCTCTCTCTCTCTCTCTCTCTCTCTCTCTCTCTCTCTCTCTCTCTCTCTCTCTCTCTCTCTCTCTCTCTCTCAGAGAGAGAGAGAGAGAGAGAGAGAGAGAGAGAGAGAGAGAGAGAGAGAGAGAGAGAGGGGAATGTTCCAAAGGTCTTGAAGCAACTTCTTTTTTGCTCTGATCTCAGGGACTGTACAGAGGACAGCAGGATTGGGCACGCGTTTTGGCTAAAGAATGGATCAGACTTTAGTAAGAATCAATTATATCATTTTAATATGTTGTTGTTGGTTAAAGGTCTGTGCAGTGCTTGCTTGACTGACACATAGTGCACCGGATTCCTCTGTGAAAACAAAGGCATTCAGTCTTTCTATTGTATACAGTGTATGAATGGGGCATACATGTCAGTAGTAGAAACATGCTTGGCATTATTCTTGTTGGTGTTGTGCACAAATCTTATTTGCACCATGACTACATGAGTTAATATACAAACTAAAATGTTGCATGTATAGTAGTGATCCAGGTAATTGCATAGTGATAGATAGATTTTATTTTCATTTGTAAAAAGAAAGTACAAAACATGAGCCTCAAGTACAGCAGTTAAAAGGTTACCTGGGGTGAGTAGTACAGGCAATCTAAGGTTTAACCTCAAACAAATTGCAACAGAAACTCTTTCAACTTTTTCTGTTTCCTTAATATGTTAGGAATAACATATCAAAAGTCCTAAGAAATCCAAGTAGGGGAACATAGTGAAAAATGCTGAAATAGATGATGTCACAATTTCCGATTTTCGTCTATTTAAAAATTAGATTTATGTATGTTTTCTTAGCTTGTGTCTAAAGAAAATGTTCAATACTTTGCAGAATTACATAGAAACTATGTCTGATTCTGTGAAATGATTGTTCAAGAGTTTTTTTCATTTATTGCAAAAGGAAAATCTTAATATTAATGCATTTTGTGAGCTAATATGGGACAAATTTCGTATAGATTATAAAATCAGAAAAATGGTTGCAATAGGGCAAAACAAGTTGCAACAGAAACCCTTTAACTTGTTTTTGTTTCCTTAATATGTTAGGAATAACATATCAAAAGTCCTAAGAAATCCAAGTTGGGGAACATAGTGAAAAATGCTGAAATAGATGATGTCACAATTTCCGATTTTTGCCCCTGGTGAAAAATAGAATTATGGAGGTTTTCTTAGCTTGTGTCTAAAGAAAAGGTTTAATACTACAGAATTACATAGAAAATGTGTGTGATGCACTAAAATGATTGTCCAAGAGTTTCATTTCATTTTTTGAAAAAGGAAATTCTTAATATTAATGCATTTTGTGAGCTAAAAATGGAGAAATTTCACATATAGCAGAAAATCTGAAAAATGGTTGCAATTGGGCCAAACAAGTTGCAACATAAATCCTTTAACTTGTTTTTGTTTCCTTAATATGTTAGAAATAACACATCAAAAGTCCTAAGAAATCCAAGTAGGGAACATAGTAAAAATGCTGAAATAGATGAGCTCAGAAATCCCCATTGATGTGAAATGAAAATGTTTAATACTGCAGAATTACAGAATTGCAGAATTACATAGCAACTGTGTCTGATGTAGTAAATTGATTGTCCAGGAGTTCATTTATTTATTTATTTTATTTTGGCAAAGGGAAATTCTTAATATTAATGCATTTTGCGAGAGGAAAAAGGGACAAATTTCACAGACAAGAAATAATCAGAAAATGTTGCAATAAAAGATAATACTATAAACATAACTTTAACCTCACAAAACATAAATATATAATATATAAACTATTCAACATCTTTATCATCATCACTTTGAACCAGACTTGTGTTTGTGTAACACCCGGGATTCGAAACGGGGTCTCCACCGTGAAAGTCCAACATCTTAACCACTAGACCAAAAGGGACATCCCCTTGGTACGGGGGCAGATACTAGACTTTGGAGGTCATCACGACAGAGGCTGTAGCCACCAGCTACACTCACCTCCCTATTGACCTCCTTCCACAGGGAAACGCGATCCGGGTCACGGGACCACTGTAACACCCGGGATTCGAACTCAGGTCTCCACCGTGAAAGTCCAACATCTTAACCACTAGACCAAAGGGACATCCCCTTGGTCCGGGGGCAGATACTAGACTTTGGAAGCCATCACGACAGAGGCTGTAGCCACCTTCTACACTTGCACACCCTGTGTCTTTGCAGTTTACACATGCAACAGAGCAGACAATGCTTCTTGCAAGTGCACCTCAGGCTGCTGCAGTTGGTCTTGCAGGTGCATCTGAAGACCCATAGCAATTCCTGAGCTGGAGGTATGTCTGTCTGGACAGGGATAATCACCCCATCATTATCCCCATTCTTGCGGCAAGAGCACTCATGCAGTTCCCTTCCACTGCTGTACTTGATAATGTGGTACTTTGCTGCTGTGGCTGGAGATGGCAGACTCTCTGGCTTTACAAGAGATGCTTCTTGCAAGTGCACTTCAGGCTGCTGCGGTCGGTCTTGCAGGGAGACCCCTCTCATAGCAGTTCCTGAACTGGAGGTATGTCTGTCTGGACGGGGATAAGTGTAGCAGGCGGCTGCACTGATGGCGTGATGGCCTCTAAAGTTTAGTATCTGCCCCTGGACCAATGGATGTCCCTTTGGTCTGGGAGCAGAATAAAGAAATTTGGTCCCTTTGGCGTGAAAGTCCAACACTTAACCACTGTTAAGTGTTGGACTTTCGGGCGGGAGACCCGAGTTCGAATCCCGGGCGTTACATAAGCACCCCATCACTCTCTTCCCATCCCCATTCTTGCGGGAAGTCTGAGGAGGGTCTTGACTCATTAAGCATTAAGATACAAGCATTTTTGTAAGAAGGTGGCATCTTTTGTGGAG
Source organism: Benthosema pterotum (assembly GCA_039105355.1). Lineage (NCBI taxonomy): Eukaryota > Metazoa > Chordata > Actinopteri > Myctophiformes > Myctophidae > Benthosema > Benthosema pterotum. The sequence continues at coordinate 6,305,952 of CM076969.1, forward strand.
CCAGAGAGTCTGCTACCTTCAGCCACAGCAGCAAAGTACCACAGTCTCTGTGTCTACTACCAAATACAGCAGTGGAAGGGAACTGCATGAGTGCTCTTGCTGCAACAACTGGGATGGGAAGAGAATGATGGGGTTCTTATCCCTGTCCAGACAGACATACCTCCAGCTCAGGAACTGCTATGGGTCTTCAGATGCACCTGCAAGACCAACTGCAGCAGCCTGACGTGCACTTGCAAGAAGCATTGACTGCTCTGTTGCATGTGTAAACTGCAAAGACACAGGGTGCGCACACACAAGTCTGGAAGTGATGATGATAATTTTACAATATACAATGTATACACTAAAAACTGTAATACATTAGGCGCGATGATGAAGGTGTTGAATCATTTATATATTATGACAGCATTGCTTTTGTAACTTTTACGTTTTGTGATGTTAAATTTATGTTTATAGTATTATCTTTTATTGCAACATTTTCTGACTATATTTCTTGTCAGTGAAATTTGCCCCTTTTTCCTCTCGCAAAATGCATTAATATTAAGAATTTCCTTTTGCCAAAATAAAAAATAATAAAAAATAAACTCTTGGACAATCATTTTACTGCATCAGACAAAGTTTCTATGTAATTCTGCAAATTATTAAACCTTTTCACTGGACACAAGCTAAGAAGACCTCCATAAATCTGTTTTAACATGGGCAAAAATCGGAAATTGTGACATCATCTATTTCAGCATTTTTTACTATGTTTCCCTACTTGGATTTCTTAGGACTTTTGATATGTTATTCCTAACATATTAAGGAAACAAAAACAAGTTAAAGGGTTTCTGTTGCAACTTGTTTTGCCCTATTGCAACCATTTTTTTGATTTTATAATCTATACGAAATTTGTCCCTTATTAGCTCACAAAATGCATTAATATTAAGATTTTCCTTTTGCAATAAATGAAAGAAACTCTTAAACAATCATTTCACTGAATCAGACATAGTTTCTATGTAATTCTGCAAAGTATTGAACATTTTCTTTAGACACAAGCTAAGAAAACATACATAAATCTAATTTTTAGATAAGCGAAAATCGGAAATTGTGACATCATCTATTTTAGCATTTTTCACTATGTTCCCCTACTTGGATTTCTTAGGACTTTTGATATGTTATTCCTAACATATTAAGGAAACAAAAATAGGTGGAAGAGTTTCTGTTGCAATTTGTTTGAGGTTACCCCCCTTTTTTTCTTAGATTGCCTGTACTATAGGGTGAGTTGGTGCAGAGGCCAGTAAAACCGAAACCAACCTAAACGGCCAAAACAAAAACAGAATGCTTAGAGCAAAATAAATGTCCATCTTTGTTTCATAAGGCAATGGTGCTCCCAAAAATATGCATGTATTTTAGATTCACATCACAAAGGAGAGATATCTTTGACATGGGACACTGATACCATTTTTGGAGTGATGCCATCCCAATTGTTTTAAGAATATTATCACCAATTACGACATTAAGTTAACTTCTAAGCAAACATAACTAAACTAAAAACATTCTTAATTTTGGCAGATTGATAATAAAATACTAAATTGTATCATTAATTATACAACCATTGTCTCTCTCCCTCACCCCCTCAGAAGTACAAATTGCAAAACCTTAAGGTTGAAAGTGAACAAAACAACGGATGTTTGGCAGATGTTTTAGCAAAAGATAATGGTCTCCCTGATCGAGTCGACACCAAATGATCACAAGTAAATATGAAACAGTCTTCAGTCTGATATAAATAAAGTTTAATACTGTGTGTGTGTGTGTGTGTGTGTGTGTGTGTGTGTGTGTGTGTGTGTGTGTGTGTGTGTGTGTGTGTGTGTGTGTGTGTGTGTGTGTGTGTGTGTGTGTGTGTGTGTGTGTGCGCGTGTGTGCGCGTGCGCGTTCTGTCACCCAGGTGGTGGTAGCTGTTTCTGTGGTAATAGTGTCCATGCTGTGTCTCTTCCTGTGGTCAGCTGGAGGAGAGAAGAAGAGGAAAAAGAAGCTACCTGTCACTCTGCAGGATCCCACAGTCAAATGTCCACTCCGTCTTATAGATAAAGAGGTATGTACACTCTCGACAAAGAGGTATGTCATTGACAAAGAGGCACGGTATGTCCATTCTGTCCTATAGAGAAAGAGGTGAATGCTACACACATTTGTTTCAGGTTCGTATAGTGAAGATAATTTACTTAGATTGTGAATAGATTTAGACATTCCCACAATGGTGACGTAGGAAACCAACCAACCTGCGGGAGCAATTATTATGGGTTAAAACTCTAGCATTGATCTGACATGCATTGGTTCACTTGGGAGTTTATGGTTAGGGTGAAGATAGATAGAGATAGAGGTTATAGTTATCCAGGGCTTGACACTAACACTTGCCCGCTTGCCCGGGGCAAGTAAAAAAAAATGGTGGGGCAAGTGAAGACTGCTACCTGGTTGCTCGATCGGGCAAGTGTGCAACATAGTGCACTAACACAACACAAGATAAATTTGTCTTGAAGGCAGTCATTGCACTCTGCCTCTGTGTCTTTCCCTGCTTTCTAGCTGTCCACAATTCCAGGCTGGATTTGGGAAACAAAACAGGCAAATTAACATACACGTCAAAATGACCTAATCTTCTACATTCTCTAGTTGTGTAGACCTGGGCCAATTAAGATGATGAATATTAACTCTTGAGAGTGTAAAAATGAAACCAAATGGACCCGCAAGGGTCCATTTGGTTTCATTTTTACGTTCTCAACAGTTACATCTGGTTAACCAACTTAGCTGGGGACCACCTGGAACCCTCTCAGGGACCACTGGTGGTCCCCCGACCACCTGTTGAAAACCCCTGGTTTAAAGCACCCAAGTAGGAAGTAAACTTAAATGCAAAATTTACAATATGTTTTTTGGGGGCAAGTGACCATGACCTGAGGGCAAGTAGAACCTGACTTGCACTTGCCCGATGGGCAAGTGCTTCGGACAGGTGTCAACCCCTGTTATCTGACCATTGGTATGTCTGACTAAAAGCATGCATCCACCCGGAGCCACTTGCTATGATTACAGTAATACAGTTAACCAACAGGAGAATGGAATAGCAGTAGCTCAGGGGCCAAGTGCCCGGTAGAATGGCCAGATGGGAGAACTGTGTCGTACCCAAATCCCAACCCAAATTAGGCTGCACACAATGTATTAAACTTAAAGGAAACCAACTGAAGACACGTATGTACTCTATCTGAGAAACACCTCCACAGATACTTAGATACTACTTAAAAGCAGAAAAGTCGAATATATCATGAAATGAACTGAGCTGTGAGCCGAATGCTGATGAACAGATTGCCACTTTGTTTGTTGTCCCATGTTGTCCTTGTACAGGACATTAGCCATGATACCAAGAAGTTTCGCTTTGGCCTTCCCTCTCCAGAGCATGTCCTTGGACTGCCAGTAGGTACTGTATGAATCCTCTCCTCTCCTCTCCTCTCCTCTCCTCTCCTCTCCTCTCCTCTCCTCTCCTCTCCTCTCCTCTCCTCTCCTCTCCTCTCCTCTCCTCTCCTCTCCTCTCCTCTCCCACCCTCATATTAAATGTGTATGGCTTTCTGCAATTTAACAGACAAACTGAATATACTGTGCATACAATATACTGCACACAGATAGACAGACAAACAGACCTTATTTATCCATGGGGGTAAATTAGGTCTTATCATAGTAGCAACAGCATGCAAGCATGAAACAGGATTTGTACAAGTAGGAGTGGGAAGAATCTGACCCTGTCCATATGAACTTGTCCTGGAGATAATGTATACTGTATGTATCATGTGTATTTACTGCGGTTTCACTTTATAGCTGTGTTATATTGCAAGCAACATTATGGTGTTTCTTGTTTTCCTTTGTTGCCTGTACCTATTTCCAATCCTGTGTGAACTGCAAATTGTTCATTGTGTTCACCTGTGTCATGCCAGTCCTTGTCTATTCATAGTACTCCCTTGTGTTGTTCTTTGCTTGTTCATTGAGATTGTTTCACCAGTGTTTGTTTTCGTTGAATTCTTGTTTCCTTGTAGAAATAAACCCCTCACTTTTGTACTGACAAATAAGGGACGTTATTTAGAACACTGCGAGTTGCCTATTGTCTATAATTCTCAAGATACATTCCCTCTCTACTAATAGTATTACAGTAGATACTGTATACCGGTAGTCAGGCCTGTCTAATTCCATGTCTTTGTCTCTGTTTCTTGCCTGCTGCAGCATAATCTTGCGTTGCCAGACTGCCTCTCATAGTTTTCAAAGTCTTATGTATATTGGTGGAATCGTTGTCTGGCTACGTACGACTATTACCTGCAGTGCAAATGGTACCATTGGTCTACAACAGGGGTTTCCAACCGGTGGTCCGGGGAGCGGGGACCACCAGTGGTCCTTGAGAGGGTTCCAGGTGGTACCCAGCTAAGTTGGTTAACCAGATGTAACTCTTGAGAACGTAAAAATGAAACCAAATGGGCCCTTGCGGGTCCATTTGGTTTCATTTTTACGCTCTCAAGAGTTAAAATATTCATCGTCTGAATTAGCCCAAGTCTACACAACTAGAGAATGTATAAGATAATAGAAATCTTTGGGGTCTGTGGGGCTAAAATGTCATCGAATGGTGGTCCGTGGCTCAAATGCTGAATAGATGGTGGGCCCAAAACCCCTGCTCTACAAATATTCTATCTACCACTGGAATGTGATCCAATCTTTGAACACTCCTCTTCCCTCTGCTCTGCAGGACAGCATGTGTATCTGTCAGCTAAGGTGAATGGGAGTCTGGTGGTCAGAGCCTATACTCCAGTCACCAGTGATGAAGACCAAGGATACGTTGATCTTGTGGTTAAGGTATTTCAAATTTATTTTATTTTATTACCAAAATTATGCAAGGATTAAATGGTGAATGATGGGATCATAACATATAACACCTGAGGTTGATTGTACATGCCTTCTAAGTCAGTAGTTCTCAAACGTTTTGGTGCCAAGGACCCCTAAAATGAATGTTTTGATATGCAATTGACTGTCAACCCCTAGGTGAATCAATATAAGGTTTAACCCCCAAAAATTGATACCATTTTTTCCAATGGATTTTGGTAGTTATTGGGCATGATAAATAACATACAACAAAAGTCTACCAATATCTACCCCCCAGAAAGACGTATTTTTCGAGGCCGCTTCCAAATTTGACTTAAATACAATACTTTAGTTAGCCACCACTGCTTGGGATAACAGACTGACATTTCTGTTTGTTCAGGTATACTACAAGAACTGCCATCCTAACTTTCCAGATGGAGGTAAGATGTCTCAGTACCTGAATGACATGGCTATAGGGGATTCCATCGACTTTAGAGGACCCAATGGACTGCTCATGTACAATGGCAATGGTGAGTGAAAGAGAGAGAACAAATAATACAACTTTATTTGTATTGCACCGTTCATGACATTAAATACAGCTGTTGAATGTCATTAGCATTTTAAGGCCAGCAGATGGCAGTGTAGCATAAGATTGTCGGCAACAGTAGCTCAGGGCTGGGTGGAGTGGATGATTTACTGTAAACCTGAGATTCCAACTGAAGCTCCCCCAGAATTAGTGTCCTTGAGCAAAACGCTGGTTGTCTCCACCGAAGGTGGTGACTATAAAACGCCCTCTGTCCGTGCACGCAGCCCGTCCGTCCCCTGGATCTGTCTGTCCCACGCCCTCTGTCCGTGCACGCAGCCCGTCCGTCGCCTGGATCTGTCTGTCCCACGCCCTCTGTCCGTGCACGCAGCCCGTCCGTCGCCTGGATCTGTCTGTCCCACGCCCTCTGTCCGTGCACGCAGCCCGTCCGTCGCCTGGATCTGTCCGTCCCATGACGTCATGACGACGTCATAGTTGACACACTAGTACTAGTACACGTTCAAACCTGAGCCCAGACGGTGGAGACCTGTGCCCCGTAGGGGCACAGGTCTCTGTCCGTGCACGTAGCCCGTCCGTGCCCACGATCTGTCCGTCCCATGACGTCATGACGACGTCATAGTTGAGCTAGGAGGGCTTTGAGCTAGGAGGACCCTTGAGGCTCCTGAGATGACGTCGAGATAGGGGGGCCTGATCTAGGAGGACCCCGGACCCCTTTGCAATGTGCACACGTTCAAACCTGAGCCCGGACGGTGGAGACCTGTGCCCCGTAGGGGCACAACTCTGGTTTCTTCTGAATTTGGGTTGAATGTAGCTAGTGCACAATCTATGAAAGTGGATAAATGTGGTATATAATTGCACCATTTCTTTCTTTTTAAGGTAAATTTTCCATCCGACCTGACAAGAAGTCTGAGCCTAAGATGAAGAAGTTCAAACACATTGCCATGATCGCTGGTGGAACAGGTTAATTTCCATTTTTGCATTACTATTAGATACTTGAAATGAATGCATGCATATGCAAATTATGGGACAAATTCTGTAAGAGGGTATATTATATCTGTGAAGTGGCTGTAAGAGATGACAAATGTGCTTTATAGATTATTTAGAAAGATATTTTGACTGTCTTTAATTTGGATTGTTACATCCAACGATAGAGGTTTGGTTTTACATACCACAATCGAGCTGGGAGGTGACTTTCTTGGCATACTGCTTTGTTTGCACAGAAAATCCCCTCCTTGTTAATAAATGACAGCCATAACCAATGATGCGATGTTGGCACACCATGCGTTTGTTTGGTTTCGATTTTTCAATTTTCTGCAAAGCTGTTTTGGACAACCACAGTTTCTGACTGAGAGTACTGATATACAGTATAATCTGTTTGCACACCCCCTGAGGAGAGGCACACTGTTCTTTGTCTATTCCAGGTATCACACCCATGTTGCAGCTGATTCGGGCCATCACAGCAGACCCTTCTGACCACACCATGTGCTCTCTCATATTCGCCAATCAGGTGTGTGATTTACGTCACTTTCTTTTCTTCTCAGCTACTAATCCCGTCTGGCTTGCCTTGAACCCTAGCATTGCTATTCTGGTGCTAACATTTGGCGAACATTGTGGATTGGCTATTTTGATTAGAGATTATTAGTGTAGAGTAAAAACAGCAGCAGGCCCAAATCCCTTACAGTCACATACTCATAGGGGTTATATGGTTATAACTGAAGCGTAGCTAAACTCAGCTCAGGTTAAGCAGTGACCAATAGTGCTTATACACGTCAGAGACATAGAGCAAGACAGAGTTATGACATTGAGGGGGAAGAAAACTGTGTGAATAAATGAATGAATGAATGAATTACAGTACAGTACAGTACAGTACAGTACATTACAGTCAAGTACAACTACAACATACCGGTAACTGAAAATCTGTGAATGGCAACACTAGTTAAGCATTACATTTGTTTACAATACTGGCCACCAAACCTATTTTCACAAATTGTGAAAATGCAACCCAAATCTTTGAATATTCTAGCTATGTTCTTTCAGAACGAACTTTCATAGCGAGTTTCGGGTCAAAATGGGTTAAAATTGTACAGTATATACTGTAACAGTATATCAGTATCTCATTACTAAAAGCAATCTAACATAAATAACATCATTTTAGATCATTAATTCTGAATTGTTTCCTGAGTCTGCATTTCTATCAACTTCCGGTCCAGTGATTCGCTATGGTCTTCACCAATAGAAGTCTATGTAGAAGAGTCGACATTGGACTGGAAGTGAAGAGTTGTCAGAACTCTGGCTTACCCTATGGCAGGGGTTTTCAACCTTTTTCATCCCAGGGCCCACCATTTATTCAGCATTTGAGCCACGGACCACAATTTGTTTACATTTCACCCTAAAGACCTAAAACTTAAAGAATTATTTTGATTTTGTCCACAATTCCAGGCTGGATTTTGCCAACAAAACAGTGTAGACTTCTTAATTAAATAGTGCTAATTCAGATGAAGAATAGTTTAACTCTTGAGAGTGTGAAAATGAAACCAAATGGACCCGCAAGGGTCCATTTGGTTTCATTTTTACATTCTCAAGAGTTACATCTGGTTAACAAACTTTCCATCATTTAGCCTGGGACCCTCTCAGAGACCACTGGTGGTCCCCGGACCACCGGTTGAAAACCACTGCCCTATGGCTCTGATGCGGAACTTTGTCACACAATCAACTTGCTTGACCAAAACAATTACATTTTTCAACTGAATAATGTGTCTTCTGGTTCTTCCCTTTCAGACGGAGAAAGACATCCTCTTGAGAGAAGAGTTGGAGGAGGTGAAGAGCAGTCATCCTGAGAGGTTCAACCTCTGGTTCACACTAGACAAACCTCCACAAGGTAACACACTGCTTTATAACCATACTTGAAGCTAAATTATAATTACTTGACGGCATAATAATTTCTAAATTATAAATAGTATATTGTATTTACTATTTATACGCATATGCATAGCAAGTTTTAAACAATACATTTGGGGCTCCAGTTTTATTACCATCTAAACCCCTTATCCTAAACCCCTTATAATTGTTTTTACTATTTTGAAAAACGTTTTGGAATAGTTCAACGTGCCAATCTTTTTTAATAGTTTAAAAAGGCAAAGAAGTTAAGGGATAAGGGGTTTAGCGGTAAAAAAAAAAATGAAAATGGAGCCCTTGGAGTGGTGCAACCAGCAATGTCCCTATGTCTGTCCATCCATATATGGATGGACAGACATAGGGACATTGCTGGCCATCCCTATAGTATGCCCCTATTTTTAGAGAACCAACAGAGGGGGCGCTGTTGGACCATTGACTTTTGAGTCTGATTTTTGAGTGGTGCAACCAACCAATTTAAATAACAGCAATGTCCCCATCCATCCCTAGTATGTATACCCCTATGTTTAGGGTACCAACAGGGGGCACTCTTTCTTCACCACTCACTTCAGACTGACGTCTCAATCTACATAATAATTTTAGTATAAACAACAGATCCCAGCTGTCTACTCCAGGGTTAAAAGATAGATTCTAAACAGCCTGTTAATTTATATGCCATCAATAATTAATCAGGTGCTATAAAAGCCTCAAGCAGAAAAGAGAGCAGAACAAAGGTCAGCTCAGTTCTAAAAGATGTTTGACATGACATCAGGGGCGGATCTAGGCATGGGCATGGGGGGCAGTGCCCCCTAAATACCCAGACTGCCCCCCCAAACATGATGCCATGCAAAACAATCCGACTTACCCGAGATATTTCAAATTAAAGTGCTTATATTTAAAATGATTTGAAACACTACTACTGCTACTAACTACAATTTTGGCACCACTAAACCAACAGCATTTCATCATTGAAAACAGAAAACTCTCTGAGTCAGACCTTTATCTTTATGCATGCTGCGTGTCTGTTGCAACTTCAACAACAACTGATGTTATTATTGATGCTTTACTTGACTAATAAAAGTCCTGTAACCGAAAATGGTATTGGCTGTGGCTTCATGAAGCCATACCCATACCATGATGAAGCCGCTCCCATACCATTTTCTCTTGCCCCTCCAACATGTTCTCTTGCCCCCCCCCCCCCCCCCCCCAAATGGGACAGGTTACATCTGCCCCTGCATAACATGCACAAAACCATACTGTTGCTATCCATTCAGCCTGTGCATAAATAGTATTAGAATCAGTTATCAAATGAATAATGCGTCCAAATCTCACCTGTTTTCTGTGCTCTTGACCTTTTAGATTGGAGCTACAGTTCAGGGTTTGTGAATGCTGACATGATCAAAGACCACCTCCCTCCTGCCTCCAGTGATGTCCTGGTGGTCCTCTGCGGTCCTCCACCCATGATCCAATACGCATGTCTGCCAAACCTGGACAAGCTGGGATTCAAGACAGATAACATATTTGCATACTAGCAGGGGTGTAGTGGAGGGGGGACGCGGGGGGGCGGTGTCCCCCCACTTCTCACATCTAAAATATTTTTGGGTCTGAAAAAAATCATTAGCATGGTGAAATACATCTTGATGACATCATCAAGATGTGTTTCACCATGTTAATGAGTTTCCTTTTTTCTGAGAGTGTACAAATGGAACCAAATGGACCCGCTAGGGTCCATTTGGTTCACATTTGTACACTCTCAGAAAAAAAAATCAAATGGGGGAATTCCCCTTTCAGAGGCGTCCCCCCACTTCTAAAAGTACCACTACAACACTGCATACTAGCATGTAAAATACGTACAACATGGTTTTCCTTTCAACATTTCCTGAACACGAACAGTTCTTCACAATGTTTTGGTGAATCCTAAGACAATTTGTTCTCACTGTGGGCATTGCACGGACCTCCAGGGGTCCTTGAAGATGTTGAAAAATAGGAGAAGGTACAAGCTTGCAATATGTTCCAATGCAACCGTTGTGAGCTAAGGTCTGCTATTTTCCAAAGAATGTCTGAGAATGTGAAAAAACAAAACAAAAACACCACAGCACAAAAAATGCAAATACTGTATGGGGTCCAGGGCACCACATATTTTCATGGATGGATATATTTGATAGATATTTTCTGCTTATAAAATCATAGGCTATTGTATTTCATCCTTGTCACTGTAATTATGCTGAAAAAAGTTTTTCTATTAAAACATTTCTAAATCTGATTCTGATATGATTGATTCTGATTTCATGTAAATTATGATGTCTTGGTTGTGTGCTTTGTTTTTGTAAAAGTAGGGCATCTTATTTCATTTTCATTATCCACACATTCAAATCTTGAACACAACATGCCACACTACAAGTTCAACCACTTGTCTCTTGGGCAAGTGCAAGATGAAAAGTAGGTTTCAAATTTGAGGCATTGACTGTACACTACATCTCATATGATTTTATTATTATCATTATTATTAACAGTGTCCTTTAACTCTATCTTGGTCTATCTTGGTTAAAACAGAGTTTTAAGTTATAATGGATTTGTAAAGGTGGTGGGGCAGCTAAATGAACATCAAATATCTAAATACTGAAGGGAGTAACTTATAAACTGTCAGTGATGTTGGTGTTCAAAATGACCAAAACTTTTTTGAAAGTGAAATATCCCATTACGGTTAAAGTAAGTAGGCCTAGTGTCAATGGACACCATTGACAATGCCTATGTGAAATGTGCAAGTGTAGCTTATATACCATTTTTATGCTTTGCTGCGAATTGCAGAAGCACTATACTGCACTAGCCTACTTTACTTAAAGGTAGGGGAAGTGATTTCACTTTTGTCAGATATCACCCAAAAAAATGTTTTCTGTTAAAATGCTCTATTATAAGGTGTGGAAACCATATATGGAGTTTCCCCCTCCCCCACGTTAGCAGAGTCCATAAAAGCTCCCCAGGTGGAGGGTGAATTCTCCTCCAATCAGGATGGAGCAGCAGGTTCACATGGTGTAGCTACTCTTGGGGGCCTCTAGTGCACCAGGCTGGTACTACACCATGAATTTCAAATCACTTACCCTACCTTTAAAAGTCTGAGTAGGTTCAAGTTCTTCCACCGTAACTTGGACATGACTGATCTTTTTGTGGGTCGGATTGGAGTAGTCTGGACTCTGGAGGAGGGGAGACATCATAAGGAGGCATGAACTGCTGACAGTGTGTGCCCTCAGAGCCATCTAGTAGAAGAGTTGCGACATTGAGGGGTCAGAAAACAACCTGGTCACGTGGTTCATGTACTCGCGCGAGCCTATAGGCTCCAATGCATTCAGAAACTTCCGGCTGTCACTATTTGTTGTCACTATCCAATACAAGTCTATGTAGAGGAGCCGCCATTGGACTGGCGCCATTGGAGTGAACGGAGTTGGCGTAACTCTGTATTTCCAAGGCTCTGACAGCGCGTCCACATTCGTCACGTTCTAAATGTACTCTCTTATCGCTCGGGTTCCCATTGGACGTCATTATAGCCTGCGCTCAGGAAAAGCACCGCCTTCCGCCCGGTGCTGCTGCTCAACGCTGCTGCCAGTGCCGTGTCTACTAGTTTAGTTTGTACTTTCCTTGTGTAGGACGGAGGGAAGACTACTGCTGGCTGACGATACAATAATAGAGGAATCTCACAGCGTGGACTGTTGTTTATTTCTCGGTGGGTACCGGTTTCTGTGTGGGATCTTAATAGCCGGCTCAGAGCAAAGTTCCTTGGGACGGATCACGCAACTTTTGGTGCCACAGCTGTCATGTGAGTTCTTCTCAGTTCTTTAATTGGCACTTAAAGGTCCAAGCGGCGTCGTTTTGTCTTTACTAACTAACGTGAGTAGGCTATACCTTGAACCAAGCGCTTATTCGTTTCTTCTCGTGTTTTTTTTGGTCAATGACTGACTGACTGACTGTACTGTGTGAAGAGCTACTGAATTATTTGTTCGTGCGTAATGTTAGTGATACGACCGCGCGGTGTTTGGTTCCATCCAACTATGAAGTGATGATGATCGCGTTGGCTGCCCTGCGGGGTCCATGCAGGCTACAGCTGCCACATAGGCAGTCACTAAAGCAGGGGTTTTCAACCTTTTTCATCTCAGGGACCACCATTTATTCAGGATTTGAGCCACGGACCACCATTTGAGGATATTTTATCCCCACAGACCCCAAATCTAAAGAGTTATTTTGCTTTTGTCCACAATTCCAGGCTGGATTTGGGAAACAAAACAAGCAAAACATTCATTCCAAAATGGCTAAAATATTTTAACTCTTGAGAGTGTAAAAAAGTTACATCTGGTTAACCAACTTAGCTGGGGACCACCTGGAACCCTCTCAAGGACCACTGGTGGTCCCTGGACCACCTGTTGAAAACCCCTGCACTAAAGGAAGGAGCAGTAGTTGTTTGAGTTGTTTTTCAGGAGGTCATTGTAAAACTGCAACGTTTTACTATGTCATGTATAACTTAGAGATGTGTGGATATGATAAAAAAGAAAAGTCTCCCATTCTGTGATTCCTAGGAGGTCTGTGAAAAAAAATCATTAACATGGTGAAACACAACCTGATGACATAATGATTTTTCTTTTAGGCTCTTTTTCTGAGAGTGTACACATGGAACAAATGTGAACGAAATGACCCATTTGTGTACACTCTCATACTGTACTGTATGTTCAAGACACAGTAAGGTCAGGTGTGGGACAGGTGTTTTTGTGAAGTGAACGGAACTGAAGTGTAGTGTAGGCCTACGTGAGGTTTGATCACACAATAAGTTCTATGAGTATGGGTTGGGTATGGGCCGACAGTGTTAATGGGAATTAAGTTTGGGCCTTTTTAAAATTTCATAAACGTGCACAGTTCTGGAATAACATTTGTATTCTAGGAGCAGTGAGGGTCGTGTGTCTACTGCTCTATGCATGGCATGCACCTGAAACCCAGTCAGTCAGGCGAGAAGGGGCTCATCTCATGATGTAAACTGTGTGTGTGTGTGTGTGTGTGTGTGTGTGTGTGTGTGTGTGTGTGTGTGTGTGTGTGTGTGTGTGTGTGTGTGTGTGTGTGTGTGTGTGTGTGTGTGTGTGTGTGTGTGTGTGTGTGTGTGTGTGTGTACTTGTGTTTCAGACAAAGGCTACACTTTCACTCAGTCAGTAGTACGCAATTGAGCAGCACATAATGGCTCATTATTAATGGTATCGCTGGCTAATCTGTTATTGGCCTTGTGTCCAAACTGAACTTAATTAGACAGGCGGTAGCAGGCTATACTAGACTGAGAACTACCCCCATTCATCCAACTTTAGTCAGTCGGCTCTGAGAACTAGCTGCTGCTGCTGCTGCTCCTGTGTTTGTTTGTCTCAGCTGTGAGCTGTCAGACTGCTGTTGATTGCTATTGGCATATTGCAGGAAGTCTACTAGTACTATAGGCTACTCTATGGAGATTGTAGGAGCACTTTCATTCAGGACTGTCTGAGCTTATCGGTCAGGTGTTCACACTACACGGACTGATGATTTGCCTAATGCAAATCCAAGTGAATTGTGAAATGGTTCAACCAGTATAACTTGTTTGTTTCCCTCAAAATTCATACATTCATTTTTGCAACGCTACTAGACAATAGGACCTAATGCATGTAGGCAACTTATTAAAAAAATATTATCACATTCAGCTTTGCTTTTGTTGGATCTGAAATGGTCTTTTCAGTCGATCAGTCAATAGACTAATACATGGAGGAAAAACTAGGAATTGTACACTTTGTACAATTGTTCTCTCTGGCTTTTGTTGTCTGATAGATTAAACGGTATAGATTAACAATCAATTGGCGTTATGGCAGATTGATTGATTCTCATTGTAGTTCTATTATTCTAGATCTATTATTGTAGAAATGAATGTGCCTGTGTGCCCTATCGTCATAAAATCAGCTGTCTGGCATTAGTCTATGTAGTTGTGTAGCAAAATCCAGCTTACAGAATATTTCGTGAAGATTCTTGTAAACCATATTTTTTCTGTTCTATGGACCCTAAAGGACACAAAAAAAGTGGTTTACATTTTTTCCCCCCACCCTAACATTATTTTATCACCATGGCAACATGGCGTTGTGTATCAATCTGTCTGTATTACTGTCAACATCATTTCTCCAAATCTGCCTGCCCAATTTATACCAAATTTGGTCCAGGGGTGTATAATATGCTCTAGAAGACCCCATAAAAATGTCACCATGATCGGCCCATAGGTGGCGCTACAGTACCAAATTAAAAATTATAAATCGCGATTATTCACAAACTAATTGTCTAATTCAAATGAAAATTGCTGGGTTTTTGCACAATGGGCTGAGACACAAGCCCTGCAAATTTGACCACAATCCAACAATGGGTGGCGCTACAGTAACCCATTTAGGAAGCAGATGCATGGTCTTCACATATTAATACAGTGATTTTCATGTAATTGCAATGTGATTCTCGTCACATTTAAGTAAATTTTAAAGCTCTGGGGGAGAAAGAGGCAATAGCCTTGGAATATTTTACACTAAATAAGACCACGCCCCATACCCCGCATCGAGGGACGTGGTGGTGGCATAGTCATAATACACAAACAACACATCAAATCAAAATCAGTCCAGTTAATTTTCCTGTTCCCTTCTCATTTGAACATTTCACCTTCAAACTGTCTGGCCCTAAACCATTGGTCGCAGCAGTCATAGACTGCCCAAACCTGCCCATCCATCTTCATCTACTTATCCTAGTTCGGGCCACGGGGCAACAACTCCACCAGAGAGCTCCAGACTTCCCTCTCCCGAGCAACCGGGCGACCTCCTCCTGGGGGATCCTGAGGCGATCCAAGGCCAGAGAGTCAATGTAATCCCTCCATCTGGTCCTTGGTCTGCCCCGGGGTCTCCTCCCAGTGGGACGTGCCTCGAGGACCTTCCTAGGGAGTTGCTCAAGAGGCATCCTGATCCTAACCAGATGCCCAAACCACCTCAGCTGGCTCCTTTCCAGGAAAAGAGGCTCTCCCGAGTGACTGAACTTCTCACTCTATCTCTAAGGGAGATGCCAGCCACCCGCTGGAGAAAACTCTTTTCAACCTCTTGTATTCATGACCTTGTTCTTTCGGTCATGACCCACACTTCATGACCATAAGTGAGGGTAGGGATGAAGATAGCTCGGTAGACAGAGAGCTTTGCCTTCTGGCTCAGCTCTCTTTTTGTCACAACAGTGTGGTATAGTGACTGCAATACCGCCCCTGCTCCTCCGATTCTCCGGCTGATCTCCCTCTCCATCCTCCCCTCACTCGTGAACAAGACCCCGAGATACTTAAACTCCTTCACCTGGGGTAATGCCTCATTCCTGGACTGTACAATCCACCGGTTTCCCTCTCAATTTTCTGTATTTCTCACACTGCTCACTGAGATGCATATCTCTGTCTGGAGATGTCAATATCCTCGTGGACTCACCTGACTTCAAAGCGCCACTGAATTCCTTGACATTTTAAACGTTATCAATCTTACTCAGCACGTCCATTTTCCCACCCACAGAAGGACACACTGTGGATCTCATCTGTACTACAGGAATAACCACTCATAATGTCACCAGCATGGACCTTGGCTCCAGCATCTTGGACCACCTAGCCATCATCATGGACATTGACACCCCCACTCCCCTCAACAATGAAAAACGCTCCATAACTTTCCAGAACCTCAAATCTATTAACCCCTCCTCCATGTCCTCATTATTGTCCTACACCATATCTGACCCTAGTCCACCCACCCCAAACACTAAATTGGTCAATGTTTACAATGACACACTCTCAACCTGTCTCAATCAACTTGCCCCCACAATGACCAAGCACGTCTCCTACACCCACTCAGCCCCCTGGTACACGGATCATCTACATCAGGGGTGGCCAACCGGTCACAGACTAAGAGCCACGTTTTTCACTGTGTTACTGCAAAGAGCCACATCAAAGAGGATTCCAGGTGGTCCCCAGGCTAAATGATGGAGGTTGGTTAGCCAGATGTAACTCTTTGAGAGCGTAAACATGAAACCAAATGGACCCTTGCGGGTCCATTTGGTTTCATGTTTACACTCTCAAGAGTTAAAATATTCATCATGTGAATTAGCCCAAGTCTACACAACTAGAGAATGTAGAAGATTAATGGTCATTTTGATCTGTATGTTTGACTGTTTTGTTTTCTCTGAAATCCAGCCTGGAATTGTTGACAAAAGTAAACAAAATCTTTAGCTTTGGGGTCTGTGGAGCTAAAATGTCATCAAATGGTAGTCCATGGCTCAAATTCTGAATAAATGGTGGGCCCTGGTATAAAAAAAGGTTTTTGATGGTTTCATGTGGAAGTCCCTTAAGAGCCGCATGTAACCAGCTGAAGAGCCGCATGCGGCTCGCGAGCCACGGGTTGGCCACCCCTGATCTACATCAACTAAAAAAACAGGGTCGTCAACTGGAACGGCTTGTCAAGAAAACAAGTTCATTCCAAGGCTTACAAACCGCATCTGGAACAATACAAAAATGCTCTCAACAGTGCATGCACCTCGATAGCTCAAAATGTGGAGAGCCAAATTTTGAACAGGCTATAATAGCCAAACCCAAAATGTAATCAGAGTAAAACTTTTTTAGTTGTCCCACTACTCATTTTAGTTATTCAGTCCGGCAGCAATTTAATGCAATAACTGCATCCAACCTCTCCTCCATAACCTCTGGCATGAAAACCTCCACCTGTATCCTTGACCCGATACCCATCACCTTGGTCATTGCCAGTCTTCCTGTTCTCTCATTGCCAGTCTTCCTGTTCTCTCTCCACTTATCACCAATATCATAAACCTCCCTCTCCACTGGCCAGCTCCCCCTGCTCTCATCTTGCCACTTTTACCCCAATATTGGAAAAATATTGGGGCAACTACTGACCCATCTCCAACCTTCCTTTCCTCTCCAAAATCCTGGAACACACTGTTGCCTCTCAGCTCAAGTTACACATAGACAATAACCTCTATGAAACACTTCAATCTGTTTTCCATTCCCTAGCACAGAAACCATTCTCACAAAAGTCACCAACAATATCCTATGTAGGAGCCAAAATGACGTTCTATATAGTTCACTTGTATTTCACTGGGTTGGTGAGGTGAGCGCCGCAATGGGCTTCATGATTGGTTGAAGCTCTGTGGGTGGCCACCAGTATAGGCTATAAGTGCATGGTCTTTCCCAGCTCACTCCAAGGCTGGTTTGGATTCTTGGAGGCAGGGTGAGCTGGGAGGCTACATAATTTGTTGACCGCACTTTATAGCACTTGGCACTTTAGTTATTTGATTCGTATTTGTTCACTGTTACATAGATTTGCACATATTTATTACGATTGCATTTACCCATTGAATAATTGTAATATTTGGTGCACTGATCTATAGTAAACACAAGCATAACTTATTTCCTTGTTCGAATCTTTCTTATCATTGTGTCATGTATAATGTTGCGCGTCACACAGTTTCTATCACTCCCAGTTTTAGCCTGCCGGTATGAGTGACTTATTGGAAGTCATTTTCAGCCACTACATCCTCCTCTCTGCTGATTCCGTTCACCTCTCCATCCTCATCCTCCTCAACCTCAGTGCCGCTTTTGACACCATCAGTCACTCCATTCTCATCACCTGTCTCCAATCTTCCATTGATTCAACAGGAACTGCTCTTTCCTGGTTCAAATCCTACCTCTCTGATCGACAACAATTCATCTCTGTCAAGAACTGCAACTCCTCCACTACCCCTGTTACCCATGATGTCCCCACGGCTCTGTTTTTGGTCCCCTACTCTTCATCTTAAACATCCTCCCACATTGTCAGATCCTCCATCACCATGGACCTCAGTTTCACTCATTTGCCGATGACACACAGTTGTATCTCTCCACCAAAGCCATCACTCCAACCAACCAATAACTGCAATAAATCAGAAATCATCATCACTGGTCCCAACTCCCTCACCAGTTCTATGCAGGATTTTTCACTCAGCATTGATGGTTCCATTGTTTTACTTTCCACCCACATCTGCAACCTTGGCATCTTTTTTGACCCACCCTCTCATTCCTTCCCCATGTCAACCATGTCACCAAAACTGCCTCAAGAACATTGCTCGTCTCCGACCCTTCTTGTCATTTTCTGCAGCTGAAACTCTCATCCACGCCTTCGTCTCATCACGCCTTGATTTTTGCAAGAGTATCCTCCACAGCACCACCTCCAAAGTCCTCAATAAACTTCAATATGTTCAGAACTCAGCTGCGCGTCTGCTCACCAGCACCCGGTCCAGAGATCATATCACACCTGTTCTCTGTGACCTTCACTGGCTACCAGTCAAACAAAGAATCCACTTCAAAACAATCCTGGCCCCATATAAAGCACTGATCAACCTGACTCCCCTCAATTAAGTTGCTTCTTTTTATTTTACCTCTGTAGTCACCCCCCATGCAATGAGTCTTTGGGTACTCAAAAAAGCGCGATATAAGTTTCTCCTACACCCACTCAGATTATTATTATTAATAATAGACGGTGGGGGGTAGTATTATTAATGTCCAATTATCGTGGATGCAATTTCTTTTTGTCAAAAGAGAAAGTCAAGTTATTTTTTTCCATTTGAAACAAAACATTGTCTTCGCGCGATTATTTAAGGTTTTTGTAGCGAATTGGTCATTTTAAATATGTTATTGTAGCGCCACCTATTGGTGGATAGTGGTCAAATTTGCAGGGCTTGTGTCTCAGACCATTGTGCAAGAACCCAGCAATTTTCATTGAAATTAGACAAATTGTTTGTGAATAATCACGATTTTTGGTTTTGAATTTGGTACTGTAGCGCCACCTATTGGCCGATCATGTTGAAATTTTTATGGAGTGTTCTTGAGCACATTATACACCTCTGGACCAAATTTGGTGTAAATCGGGCAGGCAGATTTGGAGAAATGATGTTGCCAGAAATACAGACAGATTGATACACAACGCCATGTTGCCATGGTGATAAAATAATGTTAGGGTGGAGGGAAAAAATGTAAACCGCTTTTTTTGTGTCCTTTAGGGTCCATAGAACAGAAAAAATATGGTTTACAAGAATCTTCACGAAATATTCTGTAAAGTACACAATGACGTGGCTGGCATCACTTATCAAGTTGCTCTGGCATTCACTGATAACGGCCACAGACAACGTTCTCAATTATAGCTTTGACAGATAACCTTTTGTTTCGAACTGAACTGAAGATCATAACAACATGCGAATTATCTTTTGTGTTGTATTCATTTCACTTTTAAGGTCCATTTTTGTTGCAGCCAACATATGACATTTTAATTTCCTATCATTCCGTGTTGACTTTTCATGATCTATCTCATGGTGTCCATGGGGGCAAAATAAAAAAGCCCTTACACAAGCTGCAAGTTCCTGGAATAAGTGAATGACTTATAAGGGGTTGGCCCTGCATATCAGCCCAGGGGAGAGGGACGCAGGATGACAAAAATACACCAGGGAGCCGAGTGTCACACAGTCATGGAACAACCAGATGGACTGCTGTCAAGCTTGGGCACCAGCAGGCAGCCTGCATGCCTGCGTTAGTGTTTGGTTTTCAAACACTACCGTATTTTCCGGACTATAAGACACTACTTTTTTCACATGCTTTTGACCCTGCGGCTTATACAACAGTGCGGCCAATCTATGGATTTTCCAGGTTCCGTAGACTGAATGATAGAAAGTTGGTTAACCAGATGTAACTCTTTGAGAGCGTAAAAATGAAACCAAATGGACCCTAGCGGGTCCATTTGGTTTCATGTTTACACTCTCAAGAGTTATGATATTCACCATCTAAATTAGCACCACTTAATTAATAAGTCAGAAGTCATGTTCATTTTGGTCTAAATTTGATGTTTTGCCTCTTTTGTTTGCGAAAAATCCATCCTGGAATTGTGAACAAAACCAAAAGAAATATTTAGTTTTGGGGTCGGTGGGGTGAAGATGTTGTTAAATAGTGAAAAAGTTGAAAACCACTGCTCTAACATGAAGCACCTGACTATAAGCCTCGTGCGGCTTATAGTCAGGTGCGGCTTATACGAGGAAAAAAATCAGTATTTTGCCCCAAATTTAGCTGGTGCGGCTTATATTCAGGTGCGGCTTATAGTCCGGAAATTACGGTAGATTGATCTTTAGGATTTTATTGGATCTCTTGGGTAGTGTACAAGCAGTGAAATGTTGGCTTGGTTCAGTAAGATTGGGAAATGCATGAAAATCTGTGTAGATGAATGGGTGTGTGTGTAGTAGTTAATTAAATATTGTGCCTCCAAGGCAAGCCAGCCGAGTTTGTCAAGCTGAATAAACTCACGCCACCAGACACTTGTGTTATTATGGCCCCATTAAATTAGCATTTACACATTACTAATAAACTTTTAATGTACCGGTATGAAATAATAAGCAAGAAACGTTTCCTTGCCAGAGGTATAGCTTACAATACTGCATTCTTCATTACCGTAGTCTACTAATAATCTACTCATACCACACACATACATAGAGAAGAATTTGTGAAAATTGACACACATACTCCCTGCTGAAGCTTGATTCTCAATATTCCTGCCTGCCTAATTATTCTGCATGCTTAAATAGCCAGCTTTAACTATACCAGTGTCAGAGCGTAAGGAGTCCTACCTCATTTGAAACATATTACTGTAGTGGTGTTAATTCTGTGAGGATTAGTGGTTTCATTTCAGCAGCGTTCAAATCCACCTCCAGGTCTCTGTAATTATGGATGTAAGCAAGCATCCTTTTGGCCATTTTTTCCCCCCCTACAGTACCCCTTCCCCGATACCTCTGACACCCCGTTCTTCCTTCACGCCCCACATACGTGCCCATCTCTAATTCTAATTCAAGAAAACATGCTACATGCATGGTTCATTGGTTCATTCAATCTAAGCTCCTGTGCTGCTCAGGTAGAGCAGTACAGAGCAGTACAGAGCAGGGGTTGACACTAAGGTCTCAGAGGCACTTTCCCATCGGGCAAGTGCAAGTCAGGTTCTACTTGCCCTCAGCTCATGGTCACTTTCCCCCAAAAAATATATTGTAAATTTTGCAGATGTGACTCTTGAGAGTGTAAAAATGAAACCAAATGGACCCTTGCGGGTCCATTTGGTTTCATTTTTACACTCTCAAGAGTTAAAATTCATCATCTTAGTTAGCCCAGGTCTACACAACTAGAGAATGTAGAAGATTGGGTCATTTTGATGTGTATGTTAATTTGCCTGTTTTGTTTTCCAAATCCAGCCTGGAATTGTGGATATCTAGAAAGCAGGGAAAGACACAGAGGCAGAGCGCAATGACTGCCTTCAAGACAAATTTATCTTGTTGTGTTATCGTGCACTATGTTGCACACTTGCCCGTCGGGCAACCAGGTAGCAGTCTTCACTTGCCCCACCATTTGTTTTACTTGCCCCGGGCAAGCAGGCAAATGTTAGTGTCAAGCCCTGCAGAGGGAGTTATTTTATTGTACGGCCATGGGTTATTTGGACAGTCGTGGGAAGTACAGTATACTGTTGCTAAGAATAGTGTAGGTCTATTTTCTTTTTGTCACTGGCTGTGGTTATGGTTGTGAATTTAAAGTGCCATTCATACTGTTGGCCTTAATTATCATGTGTGGCATATTTAATCACAGTTTGTGGTCAGTTTGTGATCTATTATCAAAAACTGTGTTATGTCGTTGCTGGGGTTTACTTAATATGTTGATCAAGTAACCCACAAATTCACCACCGTTCCAATAATGTAACTTGGCTCTTTTGCGATTGGCTGTTATGAACATGTGAATATTTGTTATCGACTAGTTGAGAAATGTTTTGTCTTATGATGATGATGAGTGCACTATGTTTTTCCATTCCAATTTCTAGATTGACTGCGACTGTTTGTTGCTTCTGTGATTGAATCTGTCTGTGCCATGTATTTGCATCTTGCCTGATCTGAGGATTGTACTGTGGCGCCGTCATATTTACATGTATTTAAACTACTGTAGGATGGAGATGCAAATCTTAGTTTCCTTCTTCTGACATGGTTCTTACACACTGCATACTTAATTCATGCTCCGTTGTATGACTGTCAGGCATCTGGATGCCCCTCTCGAACATGCCCAGAGAGGCCTCGATGCATATCCTACTCAATGATCTAGGGGCAGGCCAAGGCTCATATGGAGGGATTACATTGACTCACTCGCCTTGGTACGCAGGTCTCGGGATCCCCCAGGACGATGTTACTAATGTTGCCCTAGTGAAAGATAGCCTCGATCTCCAGGCTTCCATCCACGCTGGAGCCTGGGATCACGGTACCCCAAAACGACTGAAAAAGTCGGGACTTCTGGTTAGTTAACTTCCGCCGGAAGTTGCCATTAGTCACGGACTCACGGTGCAGTGCTCCCGAAATGAATACCTCACAGAAACATGTTATTTCTCCTTTGTGTTCGCAAAGCTGTTGTAAATGTTTAGAAGATGAAATCATGTGCGCTTTGCACACTACTATGACTGCTTTGTTCGTTAGAATCGTTTTTTTTTTTTCCTGAAAGTCGCTAGTGAGGACTGAACAGGGTTGTTTCTCTGGGGACTGTAAATACAGTCACTTCCGCAACTAACGTTCACAGTCCCAAAAGTATACCGTTTAACCAGGGTGGGTGAAGGAAGTCTGGAGCTCTCTGGAACTCTTGCCTCCGCGACCCAACTACTGATAAGCAGTTGAAGAAGGATGTTGTGTGCTGAAAACTGCAGATCTACAAGCTTGGTTCTCTCTCTCTCTCTCTCTCTCTCTCTCTCTCTGTGTGTTGAAAGTGTTGGAGACCTTGTTTTTGTAACTGCCAGTCAGCAAACGAGTGCTGTGAGAACCAACACTTCGGCATTGATCAATAGGACATTCCATATTAAAGTATCAACCTGGTCTGATCATTTATGGAGAACCTGGAGGACTGAAAGTAAAGACGGAGGGAGGGCTTGTCTGAGGATGGCCTAAGCAGAGAAGAAGAGAGAAAATCAAATTACCCAAGACAACACACGGCAACACAACTGTGAGACACATGCATTGCATAAGATCTGGGCACGAAAGGTTCCAGCCAGTGTATTTACAAAACCTCCTTGCTTCTTCTTGTTTTAGATCACATGGTCTGTTAGGACTACTACTGGTTGACAAAAGTGGCATTGCATGAAACTCAAATGGAAAACCTGTGTTGTTGTCTCGACCAGGCCGAAGGAATGGTGACGAGTGTTTTGCGCTTGGGGTGTGTGTGCGTGTGCGTGCATGAAACCAAACTTTGCGCACACACTCCCTGGGTGCCAACCATGAACCTCTGCCCCACATTTTATTGAATCGCCTGTTATAGGCCCACCAGGAGGCCGATCTTTATAAAACCCATTGCATTCTGTCCCCAAACCCTGCAAATTGTTACACAGAATACCTCATGAACACGGTGTGCAATTTACATGAAATCTTTAACACGCTTTCCTACTAGGCAGCCCAATACAACCGCACCCTTTTCACATTGGCTTGTTATAGTGCCACCAACACATTGCATGTCAACCTTGATGTCCGTGGGCCACATCAGGCCCGCCAATGAATTACCTTTGCCCTGTGGGATGGTATTAATTTACCATTAGAACTGGCCCTCTGGTATATGGCACACACCACACATGGAACTAATTGTTTTACTTTCTCAACTCAATTGATTGATTTACTCATTTTACTCTGAAAGCAGTGCTTGGTGAGGATCATAGAACAGGAAACTGAGCTTTAATAACGCCATCGGTTTTGAATGCTTGCAGTTTCATCTTTGCATTCATCTTGCTTTTGCTGTAACCTGGAACATTCTCGTAAACCTGTGCACCGTGTGTTGAAACACAGTCCAGCCTGTCCAGCCCTCGACTTATACCAATTGTTCTATTTTGGCCCACTGTGCATTTGAGTTTGACATCCCTGTGACTCAAAGCATCCAATTGCCATCAAATGCACACAAAGAACCAGGGGCGGATTGGCACATATATTCCCACCGGGACAATTTTGCCTTTGCCAGGCCACCCTGGTGGGGGCAGCTGGTTAACCAGAAGTAACTCTTTGAGAGCGTAAAAATGAAACCAAATGGACCCTTGCGGGTCCATTTGGTTTCATTTTTACACCCTCAAGAGTTAAAATATTCATCATGTGAATTAGCCCAACTTAGTCTACACAACTAGAGAATGTAGAAGATTAATGGTCATTTTGATCTGTATGTTCCAGGCGAGCATCTAGCACAGTCTAGTGCATTTTGGAAGTGCCACTACTAGCGCATTTTGGATCTTGTCCAGGCCACTAGGTGGTGCAGGCCACCGGGAAAACTCCCTGTACTCCAGATGGCCAATCCGCCCCTGCAAAGAACTGGCACCCTTTTCACATTGTCCTATAGGACTTTTGGCATTGTCCTATAGGTTGTGGTCTCTACCAGGAGACCATAACCTGACCATTGCATTGTTTGTGTGACGTCTTGTGTACATGTGTCAGAGTTGAGATCGAGGTTGTTTTGACCTAGTTCCGACAATCTGTGTGACTATTAATTGCTTTGCAACTAACCCCTGCTTCATAATGGTGTTATCTAATACGCCTGGATGGCTATTGGCTAAAGTAGACAGAAGTTACATCACAGACAACTATGACTCATGACATGGTGAGTTTCATTGTCATAAAAGTCTTTTCTGTGTCATGATGTAATCCTGGGTCCCTTTAGGGTACAATAAGGATCTGAACTCTTTCCCCTGTTTATGTAAAAGTAAAATGGGCAAATATAAGTAAAAGTAAAATGGGCCAATATAAGCCAAGCTAAGCAAAATGTTTTAACTATCAGCTGTCCTTTTAGGTTTGATTTTAGACTTCATGATCTGTGTTTTACATGACGACATTGTATCTGATCATACAATATAACTTTATTGCTTGTCAGTTCAGTTGCACAGAATATGGTTCCCGGTAAGATGTCCTTCTGACATCCAAATCCTTTCTTCGGAAAGGGAGGTCATGCAACAAAGAAATTTGAAGTTTGGAAAGGTGGTGCACCTCGTGAACTATATCCAGTATGTTTTTTTCCGTCAATGGAAGGAATGTATAGGCCTTAACATGTCATAAAAAACTATTCATTGTAGCAGGGTGAGATGGATTGCATTTCATCTTGAGCCATTTCACTGGCCTTAAGTACACTTGCAACAGTGAGTTCCAGCCACTCCTCAAGCCTATGGCAGGCCATCTCAGAAGCAGGATATACACAGTAGAGAGGGAGGCACTAAAGCAACACAGTTTAAGACTTTAATTGAATATACTGCAAAAAAAAAAGTTTTAATAAAGAATCATTTAACAAAACTGCGGCCCGTGATAGATACAATGCAACTTGTTGGCTTGAGTAGTAATATTTGTATGAAATTGAGCAACCCCGGAAGTAAATAGACTTAAAGTTGACTGGGTCTCCTTAATGCTCATATTGGTACTATATGTTATTTTTGATGCCATACTCTGTTTTATTATTTTTTTATGTTAAAGTTTGTACACATGTCAGTCACTTGCACATTACACACATGCATGTGTTGTTCATGCATGCCTGCATGCACACTGTATAATTTAATTTTACTACATGGCGGTCTCACTCCAGGGGAATAACGGCTACATTCCTTGCTGATGGGTTATGAGTTGCTTTGTCCATCCTGTTGGTCTTGTGCAAAGATGTCTCACTAGATAAGTCGCCGGAAAAGCAGTTAGCAATTTATATCAGGATGGTGGAGCTCTTGTGTGATTTTTTTTTTTAGGGGCTATTATTTCTGGGGGCATTTTTATGCAACCCTCTTACACAAACTGCACTAACTTGTTAAGCCTTGGAATTGGATTATAGTGGATTACTTTGCCATATGACTGCATGGTCAAATTCATAATATATAGGCCTATAAAAAATGTTTTTCAGTACACCCCACAGCAATAATATTATATTGGTGATGTAATTTCAAATTACCGGTAGCCTATTTAATGCAGTTTTGATGGACAACATCAGTGTACATGGAATATTGTGAGTCCACCATAATGATTCGTTAACAGCAATGAATGACAAACCATCAGACTTGATTTGAGTGAAAAACAGTATAGATTTGCCTTTTTTTTATTTATTAGTGAAGTAAAGCTAATGTTTACACTAGTACATTAATTCGAACATGGCATTAACCGCCTGGCCTTATACTTCATCATTTGACAATGGTGAAAATAGCTGAGTTACAAGATCGCATTGCATTCTGGAAACGTTGAAATTCTATGGAATTCTGAACATTTATTCACACGCCCAAAATAACAAGATGACTGGTTTAAAAAGGCACATCACACTTAAAGTGGAATTCCACCCATTTTCAACATTGTTTCTGAGAGCGTACAAATGCAACCAAATGAACCTGTTAGGGTTCATTTGGTTGCATTTGTACGCTCTCAGAAAAAAAGCATGTAAAAAAAAATCCATTAACATTGTGAAAATACATCTTGATGATGTCATCAAGATGTTTCACCATGTTGATGAGTTTTCTTCAAACCACCATTTCTTGGGAACACAGAATGGGGGAACTTTTTTTTATCATGTCCACCCAGCACCTCTAGGGTATACTAAAGTCATATTAGAATGTTGAAAATGTGTGGAGTTCCCCTTTAATTAGCCGAGAATATGCGTATTTAGGTTTGGATCCTAAATGGGAAAACAAGTAGTGTTGAACTTCCCCTTCTGATAAGAATGAGAGACATGGGACCAGAAACGGTTTTAAGATGACCTACATTCTGTTGTCGCAGCAGTCATCAAAGGCTGATGTATTTTCGACTGTTGAGTAAACACGCAGGACGTCACGAATGATTCATGGGAGGAAGTGGGAATTGCTTTTTATTATCAACAAACGGCAGTGCATGTTAAGTTCAGTGCAATTTATTAAGGGAAAATCTAGCTTGAGTAATATGTTCATGTTTTGAGACTCGTTATTTATATACAAATTATGTAATTATAGTCGGCAGAGCTTCTCCAGGGGCTCTCCATAATCTGTGAGCGTGAAAGGGACACAGAATACAGACAAACGCTACTGTATGTGGATCTCTACATACAATATGTAAAACAGTGGACATCACGGCCGGATTTAGCCATTTCTTCTAGGCTGGGATGGAACAATGGCAGGGTGGGCAACTTTCATATGAAGCAGCGGTTTTCAAACTTTTTGACACCAGGGCCGAATATTTATTCGGCATTTGAGCCACGGACCACCATTTGAGGACATTTTAGCCCCACAGAACCCCAAACTAAAGATTGCTTTTGCTTTTATCCACAATTCCAGGCTGGATTTCACAAACAAAACAGTCCAAATATACAGATCAAAATGACCATTAATCTTCTACATTCTCTAGTTGTGTAGACTTGGGCTGATTGCCACATGATGGATATTTTAACTCTTGAGAGTGTAAACATGAAACCAAATGGACCCGCAAGGGAAATTTGGTTAACAAGATGTAAACAGTTACATCTTGTTAAGCAAATTTCCACCATTTAGCCTGGGGACCACCTGGACCTCTCCCAACCACTGATGGTCCCCGGACCACTGAAGAAAAGCACTGATGTTACCTTTCATTGGAGGGGGGGGGGGGGGGCAGGATGCACATTTCGGTGGGCACTACCCACCCCTGCCCCCCTCTAGATCCAGTCCTGGTGGACATAAAACCGATACGGATGGGTATACTATACAGAAATATCTATTAAGTCGCATACACCAAACTCTATCCAATGAGGAGAGAGACCCCAATACAGGGTAAATACTGTATGAATGGAAACCTAGTCTTGATTGGCAGCAATTTCCAACCCACCTTAAAATGTATTTTCTGTTTATTAGAGTCGGGGGGTGGAGACCCCTCTTACTGATCAAACACTCTTGGCAATGATCACACTTGCTTGACGTGAGTGGTGCCTTTTTACAGTATGTATGATGAAAACATGATCGTGCATCAGTCAGTCAAAGTGAGCGATTCTGTGCTCATACAGACAGGCATACACACAATGCTGTGCCAAAAACAAAACCATGTCTCTATACAGGGGTTTTCAACAGGTGGTCCGGGGACCACCAGTGGTCCTTGAGAGGGTTCCAGGTGGTCCCCAGGCTAAATGCTGGAAAGTTGGTTAACCAGATGTAACTCTTGAGAGTGTAAAAATGAAACCAAATGGACCCGCAAGGGTCCATTTGGTTTCATTTTTACACTCTCAAGAGTTAAAATATTCATAATCTGAATTAGCACTATTTACCGGTAATTAAGTCTACACTGTTTTGTTTGCAAAATCCAGCCTGGAATTGTGGACAAAACCAAAATAATTCTTTAGTTTTAGGTCTTTGGGGCTAGAATGTGGTGGTCCGTGACTCAAATGCTGAATATACGTGGTGGTCCCGTGTCAAAAAGGTTGAAAACGCCTGCTCTAGTAGACAATAGACATGGAAAAATATGTCTATAGGCAGATTTGACGCGAGTGTAAACAAGACCTTTCAGTGTCGTGACCGAGTGACACTTAACTCCTGTTTTTACCTGCAGGCTGCATAACACTGACACTGTTGTCATTCCTGCGCCTTCAGGTTACTGGTGACCTCATTGCCTACATACAGTGTTTATATCAGTATCTCTAAAAGTCCCTTTAACTTAACTACTATGCCTTGTTGGACTCATTCAATGCACATACTGTAAAGCACGGGTGCCCACACTTTTTTGACTTGAGAGCTACTTTCAAAATGACAGGCTCAACAAGATCTACACATGCATAAAAAATCCATTCCAAGGCCCCCAAGTAACTTTGAAATAGTGGTGATGGTGTTACTTACTGTTCTAGTGTTTAAGAATAATGCACTTTAATGAAAAATAGAGGGGGAGAATTGGAAGGTTTTCTTGTATATGCTACTACTGACGTTTGAAAACAGTATTTGGGGTTTGAGTTGACAGTTTGTGATGTTGAGTTTAGTCTCCTGCATCGCAAAGCTCATAACTTTCACCTTTTTTGGCCACAATTGGGAAAGAGAGCTGGCAAAATGTTGGTCAAAATAACAGTTATTCTCCATTTTCTAATTGTGTGGGCTCTTGAAATTACGTAATTCAGATGCTTAAATATAATTTAACTCTTGAGAGCTGTAAAATGTTTCTTGAGAGCGTTCAAATGTAACTCTCTCAAGAGTTACAGATCTATACATTTTTACGGGGACTGTCATGTGATCTACCTGCAGGGCCTGTGTGATCTACTGGTAGATCACAATCTACCTTTTGGGCACCCCTGGTGTAGAGCCTCGGGAGCTTACAAAATTTCATAACTGTAGCAATGGCCATGCCTCTCAAAGGGACAAATTTGGACTGGCCCATGCAGCAAAATGTAGAATTCAGATCTCCCTAATTCTAGGTTTTGGATGTCTTTTCAGTTGTGGAATGTTGGCTAGGTTCTGTTCCTCTGACCACAGCTGATGTGGCTCGCTTTTGGGAATGATGATAGCTGACTACTACTTCTGACAGACGCAAGACGGTGCAGATATACATCCTGGGAATATAGTCTGATCGGATTTCCTTTTTCCTCCCTTCTTGGTTGTGAGAAATATAGAAGAAAAGAAGATAGAACTTCTTAGGTAATGGTTCACTGTCAGTCAAGAGGAAGAAATATGGTAATATGGTAGTGTGCAAAGTCTCATAATTTATTAAATGAAGCAGCTGCTTTATTTAATAAATTGTGAGACTTTACGCACCCTGTCCTCATCCTTTTTAAAGTTTTAACTTTTGAGTGCTCAGATCGCTTTTTTACTTTTATCCTTTTAAGGTTATTGGCCTGTTGCTTCACTGGTCAGGTGGCACCTTTAGTGCAAATTGAAAGATTTGTGCTGGAGTTTCCTGCAAAGTTTTACACACACACACACACACACACACACACACACACACACACACACACACACACACACACACACACACACACACACACACACACACACACACACACACACACAATGCACACTATCTCTACCCCCTTACCCAGAGCCTTCTAGTGGGAGAGTTAGGATATTCCTGTTCACTCCTATGTGCCAGGGCGCTGGCGCTGCTGGAGGGGTCCTGTGAGTCCACTCTGAAGCCGGAAGTCGATGAAATGAATGGGATTTAATCTTAGAGTATATATTAAGCAAAGTCTGACGGTACGGTATACGTCTCGCGAGACTGCAGGAGTAGTGAGGGTTATCATAGACTTATTATGAGTGACATGCACACTATCTCTACCTCCTACCCAGAGCCTTCTAGTGGGAGAGTTAGGATATTCCCGTTCACTCCTATGTGCCAGGGCACTCGCGCTGCTGGAGGAGCATGGAGGGGCCCTGTGAGTCCACTCTCAAGCCGGAAGTCGATGAAATGAATGGGATTTAATCTTAGAGTATATATTAAGCAAAGTCTCACGGTACGGTATACGTCTCGCGAGACTGCAGGAGTAGTGAGCGTTATCATAGACTTATTATGAGTGACATTCCGCTCCACGTGTTTATTAATGATGGTAGCATCAGAGTCCGATGCACGCTCTGCCCTTGCGAGAAAGTACTGTCAACTTTCAAAAATACCACGTCTTGGTGCTAGTCCTATATGCCACAAGTAACTAAAAGTATTCTAACTTAGTTACTTTCCAAATCAAGTAGTCAGTAACGTAACTAAGTTACTTTTCCAAGCAGTAGTCAGTAGTCAGTAGTCAGTAGTCTGATTACTGTTTCAAAGTAACTGTGGCAACACTGTTCCGGGATCTGCTTCCGGGCTCTGCTTCCGGGTACACGAATATCCTAACTCTCCCACTAGAAGGCTCTGCTCCTTCCTAGCCGTTCCAGCATGGCAGACATTAAAATTTGGTTTCATGCCTAGGCTTTGCTTCCTGCTCAGCTGAGAGCTTGCCTTGGAAAGTCAGACAGATGTGAAATGAGATAAGCCTACCTACCACGGCACGCCTATCTCTCCATCTTTCTCTTTTGAACACACACACACACACACACACACACACACACACACACACACACACACACACACACACACACACACACACACACACACACACACACACACACACACACACACACACACACACACACTAGAGAGATACCATGTCATCCACAACTTCCTCGTGTTGTAGTTCAAAAGAAGCCTGTGAACCTTCCCATACCATTTAAGCTCTCTCTAGCCTGTGTGCACACACATTTTACACAGGGGTGTAGTGGAGGGGGGACGCGGGGGGGGCAAATATTCTCACATCTAGAATATTTTGGGGGCAAAAGTAGGCCTACTGTATGTTTTTTTTTTGGGTACAATTGTAAACAATCTTCTCAATATCCTATACTTGTTTTAATAGCATGTCTCTGTGTGTTGTGCAAGTCTGCATGCATGTGTCTTAAAGGGGAATCCACTCATTTTCAATATTTACTATGTCATTAATATACCTTAGAGATGTTGTGTGGACATGGTAAAAGTTCCCCCCATTCTGTGTTTCCTAGAAATGGAGGTCTGAGAAAATCATTAGCATGGTGAAATACATCTTGATGACATCATCAA
Source organism: Benthosema pterotum (assembly GCA_039105355.1). Lineage (NCBI taxonomy): Eukaryota > Metazoa > Chordata > Actinopteri > Myctophiformes > Myctophidae > Benthosema > Benthosema pterotum. The sequence continues at coordinate 6,337,867 of CM076969.1, forward strand.
GATGTGTTTCACCATGTTAATGAGTTGCCTTTTTTCTGAGAGTGTACAAATGGAACCAAATGGACCCGCTAGGGTCCATTTGGTTCGCATTTGTACACTCTCAGAAAAAAATAAATAAAATGAGTGGAATTCCCCTTTAAGAGGCGTCCCCCCACTTCTAAAAGTACCACTACAGCACTGATTTTACAACTAAACCCCTTGAGTATTTCAGAGTGACATTGTGTGATTTCAAGAACTCTCTGCATGGTCAAGTCATGCAGATAGTTTATTTTTCCCTTGACCGCTCATTCTGTCTCATAGTATAATGGCCGGTCAGCAAAATCACATGTGAATAACACTAAGTAAATTAGGCCAGATTCACTTCAATATATTTGTTTGGCCTATAGTTATCATGGTTTTGACTTGAGAACATGGACTGGTGTGGATCCAAAATGCGGATTATCTATTCTAGGACTCTTTGTGTTTTGATTATGTTCCAGTGAATCGACTGCCAAACTCTGTAGCTTAGGACTGAGACACCCTGTGAGCCCCTCCATGGCTAAAATGGAAATTGCGTTGTGAAGAATGTAAGGCTGGTGAGCACATGTATTCAAGGCCATTAACACTTAGAATAGGCACCATGACTTTCACTTTATGGAGCATTAGTTAATGCATTAGTAAGTTCTGTTTTTAGGTTCATCAGAAGTTGAGAGAAGGAACAAGGAATAAGGAAACTTTTCAGAGATTGAGATAAAATAAAGAATGTTTGACTTTCCTTTGAGCTTGCAATCTGTACAATACAGACGGCAATGCATCTTGTTCCTTTGCAAATCAGATGTTTTTGGTGCTGGTTTCCTAACTTTCCTCAACCATATAGCTCAGTGGTTTTCAACCTTTTTGACACCAGGGATCACTATTTATTCTGCATTTGAGCCACCGACCACCATTTGAAGACACTTTAGTCAACATATCCAAAACTAAAGTTTTTTTTTTTTTTTTTTTTTTTTTTTTTTTTTTTTTTTTTTTATCAAAACAGGCAAAGATAGGTCAAAAATCACAAATCTTCTACATTCTCTAGTTGTGCAGACTTGGGCTATACTTCAGACTTTATTCTTGAGAGCGTAAAAATGAAACCGAATGGACCCGGAAGGGTCCATTCGGTTTCATTTTTACGTTCTCAAGAGTTACATCTGGTTAACCAACTTAGCTGGGGACCACCGACCTGGAACCCTCCCAGGGACCACTGGTGGTCCCTGGACCACCTGTTGAAAGACCCTGATATAGCCTATAATATTATACAGTTTGTAATGGTGTCGATTCCTGTTATGTCAAAAATTGCTTTGGAAAGGCAGATTTTTTACACATGATTGCATGCATGCTTGCGGTGCATTGCAGCATGTCTTATTGTGAGTTTGTAGATCTGATAATTTTCAGAGCACAGCCAACCATGAAATGAGTATTAGTTCCACTGGATCTCTTCTCTAGTCCCTAACATTTTTTTTTTATATTTTTCGTTTCCTGAAGGAATTGTGAATCGTAAATCTATTCACTTGTGATTGTTTTAGGTTTTTATTTCGCTTTCATCAATGAAAAATGGTGCTCGACAAACATGTTTTCATCATAGTGTTGGTGGGTAACGGGACGACGACGACCGCGACATAATGTGAACTCTGTGCTTACAGGGCGAGTTTAACATTTTATTGTGTGTTAAAGCATAATGCATGTAATGTCCACCCCGTGACCATTCTCCTAATCCTATCAGTGGATCAATGGGGCTAGGTACAGTATGGCATGCACTGGTCTAGCACACGCTTCTTAAAGGAGAATTCCACCCATTTTACTATGCCATTATTATACCGTAGAGATGTGTGGAAATAAATTCCCCCCCATTCTGTGTTTCCTAGAAAAGGAGGTCTGGGGAAAAAAATCGACACATCAGTGATATATATTTAGGGGATTTTTTTTTTTTTTTTTTTTTTTTAATCAGGTACAGTATTTGACCCATCTGGGAACTAAATCATTTCATTTTCACATTTCTTCACCAATGTGTTTCTAATGTTGTCTAATAAATTCAACTCCTGGTCAAAAAAAATCCTTTAGAAATAGAAAAATCCTGTAAATCCTACTGGATATATCTTATAGGATTAAGAAAATGGAATGGATTCAGCCTATGGAACACCACCTAGCTATACATATCACATGCTAAGTAAAGCATGATGACATTTCACATGTTTTGCCTTCTATAGGTTGTGACTGTTACACTGAGTTTGACCTGTTTTTTTTATGAGGTTTTCCATGGGAGCTGAATTTCAATCTTTTAGTGCATGTCACCCGTTGCATGATCGCGTTGGTGGAGAAAAGTCCTGGCAACGATTTAGTTCCCAGATTTCTATAACTTTCCCTTACTAATAAGAATATACTGCTACAAAAGCTTCAAACATTTGGTCTACTCAGGCTTACTGTAGTTGCTTGATTCAGTATTTAGATATTTCATACTGATTTTAACTAGAGATCGACCGATCAGACTTTTGGCCGATGTTTCCGATCACCAATTAGTGGAACATCAAAAAGGCCGATAGCCGATATCAGCCGATACGATTATTATTTACTTTAAAGGTAGGGGAAGTGATTTGAAATTCATGGTGTAGTACCAGCCTGGTGCACTAGGGGCCCCCAAAAGTAGCTACACTATGTGAACCTGCTGCTCTCTCCTGATTGGAGGAGAATTGTGGTGACCTGGGGAACTTTTATTAGCTCCTCTGCTAACGTGGGGGAGGGGGAAACTCCATATATGGTTTCCACACCTTATAATAGAGCATTTTAACAGAAAAAAATATTTTTTGGGTGATATCTGACAAAAGTGAAATCACTTCCCCTACCTTTAATAGAATAAAAGTGCGGAAGCAGCAAAAGTGTTTCAGTTTCCCCTCCATCAAATGCATCTTTTTTCAATTCAAGTACAGGCACAGAGCTTCAGACATAAAAGAAAAAGAGAAAATACATTTAGGATAATTTGGATAAATGTATAAATACATGAGGTGAGGTCAGAGACACACAGCTATACATCTCCTTACCACGACAATCTACCGGATCTTCAATGAAAGTGGTCGATGTACCATTTTTGAACATTTATAATAGATACAAATAATCGGCTGCTCTTTTTTCGATTATTTATTTTGAGCACCGATACCAATTATTAATAAAATCATGAATTCGATAATCGGCCGCGGCCGATAATCGGTCTATCACTAATTTTAACTGCCCCGGCCACATTCCTATACAAACCCATTGCAACATCAGTCTCCATTCTAACCATGTTAGATTCACCAAAATCGCCCGTCCTTTTTCTCGTGTGTTTGTTCACCCAAGGCTGAGTAGACGATGAAATAACTTTTTTTTTACTTTGTTTTGAGAACCACTGGTCTAGCTAATAGCTGGACATGCATGAGCACACACGTTTACACAAGTAGCACCACCTCTATAGAATGTTGAATATGTTGCTCTGGCTTTGTAGGGCAACAGGTTGACCCCGGGTTTATTTCTAGTTCAAGCTACAGGCGTTCCTTTACATTAGGAATGTGATCTGACCTTGATATGATTTCAAACTTTTCCACAAGAATGCACAAGTATGTTAAGTGGCACAGATGTGTGTGATGTGACCTACTACCGCACCACCACCTATAGCTAGTATCATGAATGACGTAAAGTCTAGGTTTATGGTTTATGTTCCCTTGTTTGCAAATTAGAAGTAGAACAGATGGAAGTAAAGAAAGAAGGAAGGAAGGAAAGAAAAAGAAAGGAAAGAAAAAAACGGTTTGCCCCTAATGAGGACAGCAGGGTGTTCCTATAGTGAAAGTAGCTGGTTACCAGTGTTGCCAACTTGGCACATTTGTCGCTATATTTAACTCTGTTTTTTTTCCAGACCTCCCTAGCACCAAAATTAGTGAAAACTCCTGGCGGAAAATCTGGTGCTTTTTTTGCTTGTGAGTTGGGGCAAAATTGGTTTTAGATGTGTAACTCTTCCGTTTGGTTTCATTTTACATTCTCAAGAGTTAAATCATATTTAACCATCTGAATTACCTAATTTTCAAGAATCTACACATTTAGAAAATGTAGAAGAATTGCTATTTTGACCAGCATTTTGTCAGTTATTTCTTTCTCAGCCTAAATTAGGCTGAGAGACTGATATCAACATCAAACGGTGCCAGGAGCAGTTCCTGTTGAGTGAAATATTGTCTATTTATGAAAGAAATAAGATGCCGATGGTGGTTTTATTCGTTTATTTTAGTTATATAGGAAAAGTATAATGTTTTAACTTAAGCAATGTGTATCTTATTAGTCAGGGATCCTTTTTAAAATAAATTGATAAGTTGTGGTAAATTGTGAATGCTTGCCCCTTGTGTATGACGCTTGCCATGCCCCCCCCCCCCCCCCCCCCCCCCCCCCCCCCCCCCCCCCCCCCCCCCCATCCCCTACAGTATATCCCAAATGATGAACCTGCTATCCAGCGTACGCTATTCCTAAATGTTTGTATATTTGTCGTTTGTGTTCCAGAGGGGCATGGCAGCACACGGCAGACCTTAGACAGACCTCAACCTGACCGTGGGGGAAGGAGTGAAGAGGAGAAGCAGCAGGTGGAATCCTCCTCCTCCTCCTCCTCAACATGGGCGAGACGGAGGACGAGCGCACGGCGCAGGCCGGACAGCTGTTTGAGAACTTTGTCCAGGCGTCCACGTGCAAAGGCACGCTCCAGGCCTTCGGCATCCTCTGCAGACACCTGGACCTGGACCCGCTCAACTACAGCCACTTCTACGCGTCCCTGAAGGCGGCGGTCAGCTCCTGGAAGGTCAAGGCGCTGTGGACCAAGCTGGACAAGAGGGCCTCGCACAAGGAGTACAACCACGCCAGAGCCTGCCAGGGAACCAGGGTGAGTGAGAGAGAGAGAGAGACACTGAAAAGGTGCATGAATGGAGAAAATGCTTTCTGACAGGGCCGGATCTAGAGGGGGGGCAGGGGTGGGCAGAGCCAAAAATCTCAACGGGCCTGAAAATGAAGGCCCGGCCCTACCCGGCCCTAACAGTTCAGGCCCTAGGCCCTAGGCCCTACCCGGCCCTACTAAATGGAATAGATTTTAGGCCCTACCCGGCCCTAAACTGTCGGGTTTGGGCAAAATTTGAGAATTCGCCACGGATTAAAAATGAAATGCCAATCAGCACCATCTTCATAATAGGTAAATACAGAAAATAACTATTATTCTTACTATAATATAATAATTATAATATATTATTTTTTCATGGGGCCCTAGGCCCTACCCGGCCCTATTGATTAGGATAGATTTTCGGCCCTACCCGGCCCTAAATGTCGGGTCGGGCCTGTTCGGGTTCGGGCCTGGTCGGGTTCGGGCAGAGTTTGAGAACTCTAGGCAGAACCCACCCAAACCTGCATCCTGCCCACCCAATGAAAAGGTAATATCAGTGGTTTTTAACCACCAGTGGTCCTTGAGAGAGTTCCAGGTGGTCCCCAGCCAAGTTGTGGAAAGTTGGTTAACCTGATGTAACTCTTTGAGAGCGTAAAAATGAAACCAAATGGTCCATGTACCACCTGTTGAAAACCAGTGCGATGATCAAATATAACATTACAATATGGCTTTACGCACGTGCGACTGTGTGTGCACGCACGCACGCACGCGCGCGCGCGCGCACACACACAGAGGAGAGAGACAGATAATTATTTAATGAAAATCACGATGCAGCATCCTGTCTCACTAGTGCACCACACGTAGGCTTTGTTATTAAAACAGGTCTCACGCTTGTCTCACAGGCACGGAATCTTGTATGTGAAATGTCAAAATGAATTTTGTGGGAATGTGTGGGTCTAGATCGTGTCATGTTGAAGTCTTGTTTCCTTAGTCTGCAAATAGGGCTGGGACCATATGGGTACCTCACACAATATTTGAGGAATTGCGATATTTGCAATATATCAATATATTCCATGAAATTCGTGAAAACGATATACAGTATCATGATACTGTAGCTTCAGCTGAACAAAACAATAAATAAAATAAAAAAACTAAAAGGCATAAATCAGAAGTTACTAACATAGGCCTATATCCCTAATTAATAATCTGGGCGAACAAGTAGGCCATGGCCTACTTGTACGTGAGTGGAGCGAGCTAATGTGATGAATGTGATAAACCGGCCAATCGGGTGCGACCTGGACCATGGACGGACAGACGGACAGGGGGTAAAACATACTCTCCACCATACTGGTGGAGACAGTAATGCATCCTTTGACTTTTTGTGTCATATACAAAGTACATGAAGCCATGATGTACTTTGTATGTCCTAGATTTGCTGAGCAGACTAACGGGTCTTGATGATTGGTCAAAGGTTTTTGTGACGTTCACCAACTGACCAATAGGTGATGGCGAGCGCTCAGCGCAGCAGAAGCTCCACATTGTGTTCCAGAGTGAGGCCTGATCAATCCACGCGTCTCTGCAGCCTGAGAAATGTTCTGCTGGACGTTACACCAGAGTATACCTACATCGCTTTCCTATAGCCAGGCCGTTGCGTTCCGACGCCAGGTCTACGTACTTGGTGGAATCTCTGATGACAAGCAGCTTGGGGTGAACGTCTTCAACACAGTGTCTCTGTGCTGGAGGAAGTTGACTCCTGGAACAGCACCGGGCACAGGAGAAGATCAACATCTCGAGGTTCCCCTCAGCCGCTGGGGACACACAGCTGTGCTGATTACAGATACCATCTATCTCTGGGGAGGCCGGGAAAACCCAGGTTTTAGCAAGGTGCTTTACGCATTTGATATTGACGCCCACACATGGTTCAAACCAAAGGTTTCTGGGAATATTCCAGGGGGGAGGACGTACCACTCTGCATGTGTGCTTAGGGAAATCATGATTATCCATGGAGGAATGACTGAGCTGTATAAAGACACTAATGACACCTACAAGTTGGACACCAGCACAATGGTCTGGACTTTAATCCATACCAGAGGAACTGAACCTCCTGCTACATTTCATCACTCTGCCACTATTATCGGAAGAAAGATGTTTGTATTTGGGGGGATCAGGGATGATTTCTCCAACTCCATCAGAGTGTTTGACACAGAGAGCAACCTCTGGCTGGACACACCTTCTGCACAGCTTGTTCCAGAAAAACGCTTGGATCATTCAGCATTTACCTACAATGGAGAGACGTACATAGTTGGTGGCAGTAGAGGTAAATACTTCAATGATCTGTGGAAATTCAGTCCAGGGACTTTCTCCTGGAAGAAGGTTGAGCCCAAGCGGAAAGGACTACCTCCTATGTATGGTATGTGCTGTTGCATGGTGGGAGATCGTGTCATCCTGTTTGGAGCATCCAGCGCCCCTGATGACCTGTATATGTTAGACCTGAGGCCTAGCCTGAAGACCTTATGTAAGCCAGCAGTTATTCAGTACGGTCTGGATCAGTCTGGACTCCCTCATAACATCAGGTGGGAACTGGCAGCTATGACTAATAAACAGCAAATGTAGACGAAAATGTTGTTAAAGTTTCCCTTGTGAAGACAGTGCTCAAGTGATTCTGTATGTGTCCTTTAAAAAAAAAAAACATTAAAAATGTCCCCAGGTGAATGCATTCACAACTAGATCAGCACTGAAATAATTACGTTGTCACAATATTAACGAAACAATCTGTAACTCGTGAAATTAAACCAAATGGACAGGTACATTTGGTTTCATTTTACACTCTCAAGGGGAAAAATATATTTAAACATCTGAATAACTTCATTTTCAAGAATATACACATCTAGAAAATGTAGAACAATTGTTATTCTGACCAACATTTTACCAGTTATTTATCCTAAATTGGGGACAAAAACTTGAACATCCAATGGTGGTCCGTGGCTCAAATGCAGGATAAATAGTGGTCCCTGGTATGAAAAAGGTTGAAAACCACTGAGCACTGAGTACTATGTGACTGAGAATCGTTTGGATTAGTGGTTATTTTTAATCTGAATGTTCGACATCAGAGAAGTAAAATGTGGAAAACTTGGTACAAGTCAAGGGACGAATTGTGAAACCAAATGGACCCTTGTGGGTCCATTTGGTTTCGTTTTTACGCTCTCGAGTTAAAATTCATCTTAATTAGCTCAAGTCTGCACAACTAGAAGATTAATGGTCATTTTGATCTGTATGTTAATTTGCCTGTTTTGTTTCCCAAATCCAGACTGGAATTGTGGGGGGGAAAGCAAGGGAAATCTGTAGTTTTGGGGTCTGTGGGGCTACAATGTCCTCAAATGGTGGTCCGTGGCTCAAATGCTGAATAAATGGTGGGCCCTGGTATGAAAAAAGGTTGAAACCCCCTGGTTTAGTGTAAAAGCCACACAGATATGACAGTCGGTTTAAAAAACAAACGCTTGCAGTGTGAAACACTTCAAACACAGCACGGTCTGGTCACTCGCTGACAACTTTAAAACTCCTAGAGTCTGTAGGGGCCACAAGGGAATGCAGGCCTCTAGGCTATAGCCTCCAACACCTGTCCAAAGGCCAGTGAACAGGCTGCCATTCACTCACTAACTCTCTGTGAACCTTTTTGACAATTCTGCTTCTCATGATCGCATACCTCTCCCTAATAACACATTTGGGTCTCTGTGTTGCATACCTACTAGGCCGAATACTGGAATGCTGTGAACCATTTTCTGACATTTAAACCTTTATATATATATATATATATATATATATATATATATATATATATATATATATATATATATCTATATTAGGGCTGTTGAATGATTAAAAATTTTAATCAAATTAATCACAGCTTCAAAATTAATTTAATCATGATTAATCACCATTCGAACTATGTCCAAAATATGCATGTTTTTAAAAAAGAAACCGAATCTGTGAAAAAAAAATAACCATTTATCTTTAAAATATGTATCAAAATACGAGATCTATAAGCCCTCAATGCTTGTAGATCCTCCAGCTATACTCTAGTTCTGGTTACAGGGAGACACACAGGATATATGTCTCTGTAAAACCGTGCTCTACACATTTCGTTGAATGAGAAAATGCTCAGTGGGTTGAGTCAGTGTGCACATGAGTTAATTGCGTTAAAATTTTTAATCAGATTAATCAACAGAATTAATTTAATCCCATTAATTAACTATTTTCAACAGCCTTAATATATATATATATATATATATTATATATATATATATATATATATATATATATATATATATATATATATATATATATATATATATATATATATATATATATATATATATATATATATAAATGATATCTATTATAAGAAATAAGAAAGATGTAATCCTTTTCTTGAAGCCACAGCCGGACCTGGTGGAGACCTGTGCCCAGAAGGGCACTTTTCTTTCTCTTTCTTTCTTTCTTTCTTTCTTTCTTTTTTTTTTGTCCAGCTTATTGTCTAATAAGGCAGAATTAGGCTGTAATAATACTCACATAAAAGACATTCACAGAAATCTGGGCAAAAAATAGAATGGAATGTCAGGGGTGTTGCCGTGTTTTTTGTCCGTCAGTTTGAATTAAATCTGCACCCAGGTCCCTTGGATGGATGCCTGCCTGCTGAGTGAATGCTGCTGTAATTTGTTTAACTTTGTGGATGGAGCTATTCAGAAAGGGTTTATTCATTCAAATACCTGACCATGGCACTTCCATTGTGGATTTATTTTGCGAAAAGTATATTGGATTATTGCTGTATTTATTTCCAGTGCAACAAGTTAAGTCGTTAGTGTGGCTTTTATAAAGGCAGCCAAGCTAACTATGACATGAAAAAGCGTACAGGATGCAGTAATTACAAGGCGATTAAGTAATGAATTGAACTCGATGTCCGGTCAAACTTTGTGACAAGACGGACTGTTCCCACGTGCACATGCAACTGCAAACGCACACTCTTCTGATTTTGCCTTTTATAGTTACAATTAGTCTAGGTTCTGCTAAGCTTGCTCCTTAGCACAAAAGGAAATGGGTATTTAAAATATAATGTTCATGAGCAGAAAGCACAAGCCTAATGATGGCTTCCTCCATGCAACTCTTGCAAAGCAGGTTTAGAGTCTCTGGTATTTAAAGATTGTGGAAGAGTTCACTGGCTGTGTTAACTCCTATTTATTCATCGGAACGGACAGACGGGCGTTTTTGCCATTAGGCAGACTAGGCAGTTGCCGAGGGCGCCATGAGGGGAGAGGGCGACCATATGGGGAGTGGGGCGAGGGGAGGGAGGGGGCGACCACCAGACATGCTAATGAACCTAATATGGAATATGGATAAATACATTATACTTATCCTCTATAACTAGAGTTGAACATTTAAAACACATAATATGTTATTTAGTTTTAAAATAGTACATAATTTTATCATATCATTTTACATGAGATTTTCCCTGGAGACCCCCCTTATCAAATGGACCCGTAAGCGTCCATTTGGTAAGGGGGGCTCCAGGGAAAATCTTGCCAAGGGCTCCAAATTGCTTAGAAACGCTACTGTGGACAGATGAATATGTTTTCACTTTTCCCTCATTGTCCATGTCGATAAAACCACCTTTGCTATTTGAGAATTTAGAAGATGCCACGTGTTCAAACATGCTGCGCTTGTTTTTAATAATCTGTGTTTTCTATGTACTGTATGGGACTGGACTGACGTGTGCTGTTGGCAGACCATGTATGTCCAAAACGCAGCAGCCGACGTGCTTAGCATAGTGTTGGTATGAACTCATATCTCCTGAAGGAAAAGATAAGGCTTCCTGAGGGGAAGGAGGCCAGTGACTTATAGGCCACACAGATGAAATGACAGAACGCCTTGATGGACTCAGGGGCTCTTTTTTCCCCAAAACAACCCACTAAACAGCCATTCTAAACATTCAGCTAATGCAGGGGTTTTCAACCTTTTTGATCCCAGGGCCCACCATTTATTCAGCATTTGAGCCACGGACCACCATTTGACAACATTTTAGCCCCACAGACCCCCAAAACTAAAGATTTATTTTGCTTTTGTCCATCTTCTAGTTGTGTAGACTTGGGCTAATTCAGATGATGGATATTTTAACTCTTGAGAGTGTAAAAATGAAACCAAATGGACCCGCAAGGGTCCATTTGGTTTCATTTTTACGTTCTCAAGAGTTACATCTGGTTAACCAACTTAGCTGGGGACCACCTGGAACCCTCTCAGGGACCACTGGTGGTCCCCGGACCACCTGTTGAAAACCCCTGAGCTAATGAAAAGGGACATTTAGAGAAGGATGCCTGTAGATTTGTGTGTCTCTATTTTTGCCTGACGCACTATAGATATGCAAGTAAGATTGACTGTATTTTTATGCCACATGCCCGGGATAATTGTTATGCAAGTAAATGTTCCTTAAAATTGAGAAGAATAGCACGCAAAGCGCTGATATGATGTTCTATAATCAGGGTGGGTCTGCTAACGAGACATTCCACACAAACCCTTGAGCTTTCCTCATTCCATACCGATGGCAATGGCATTCATTTTTTTGTCCCCCTTTTCTGACTTCCTTCATTCTTGCTTCCAAGTTCAGATGTTGACAAAGCAGCAGCTTCTGAAGTAGTCAAATGGATGTTTTCTCTTCTTATGAGAGCTTAGATGGAGTTTCTAAAGGTGATGCGTAGGACTGGCAATGAATATGGTTATGCAACATAATGTTTATTTTTACAAGGATAGAATGTAGGCGCTGTAGTCGGCCACTGAACATTTCCGAGCGTAAAAATAAATACAGTGTATATTTGGGACCAACCGTAGCCATTTGTAGTTTGCTGGCTGCCATCATTCAGTTTTAGTTTCAAACTAAACTTTATGCTTATTTTACTGTCCAATGACATGAACTGGCAAAAGGAAGAAACGCCACAAAAACACCACCCCCAAGAATCTGTGCACAAACTTGAACCCTAACCTCCCCATCTATCTTCACGACACGTCAGGTTTTTGTGCGAGTAACCTATGATGATCCTTAATGTAGATATTTTAAAGCAGGGTTTCCCACACTTTTTTTTTTAACTTGAGAGCTACTTTCAAAATCACCGACTCAACAAGATCTACACATCAAAAGACATCCATTTCAAGGTCTCCAAGAAAGTTTGAGCTTTGAAATAGTGGTGATGGTGTTACTTACTGTTATAGTGTTTAAGAATAATTCACTTATAATGAAAAATTGAGGGGGAAATATGCTACTACTGACATTTGAAAACAGTATTTGGGGTTTGAGTTGACAGTTCGGGATGTTGAATTTAGTCTCTTGCAAAACTAAGAACTTTCACGTTTTTGTCCACAATTAGGAAAGACAACTGGCAAAACGTTGGCCAAAATAACAATTATTCTCCATTTTCTAATTGCGTGGACTCTTGAAAATTATGTAATTCAGAAACCAAATGGACCCATAAGGGTCCATTTGGTTTCATTTTAACACTCAAGAGTTAAATTGCCAGTGGACTGCCATGTGGTCTACTTGCTTGGCCCGTGTGATCGACTGGTAGATCATGATCTACCTTTTGGGCACCCCTGTTTTAAAGCTTATTATATTATGTCATATTTTAAAGATATTTTACAAAGGGAAAGCTGTGTTTTGAAGCAGTCATTTGCTGTTCAGAGCAGGCAGTAGATCAGGGGTGGGCAATTACTGCAGGTCCTGTTTCTCAGGTGAAGTGTCGGAGTGGAACAAAAGTAGAACATTCCTGCTCATCAGATGTTTGACAGAGTTCCAAGTTTTAAACGTTTGATCTGATTATTGGCTCGTTTTCATGTCGTTTTTGCATGTCTGTTCCTGAGACAAAAGCACAAGTGAAAAGTGCACTGAGGTGTACTAAAGGTAATTTTGGCAATGACTGTATTCTCAAGTCATTGAGATGACTGACTACAGAGAGGATGAACTGTTTAGCACTGTTCAGCATTCTTAGTAGTGAAGATGTTTTTTTTTATTTTTATTAGCCCCTTTTGTTTGGTTGGTGGAAGCCAAACACCCTATTTTGTACTGGCATTAGATGGTACATCTAGTTTCTGGCCTATAGATTGTAGTTTCGAGGACTAGATTTTTTCTAAACCCCTAGAATTGTCTGTGTTCTGCAGGCTGCGGCGGACGCCCCCCATCTGAAAATATCCCATGGAGGGATATTTCAAAGATTGGAGTTAATAACCTTTGCTCAGACAGCACACCACGTTTTTAAGGATTTTCCAAAAATAGCAGACCTACAAGCTCGTATCGCGCCACTCGGTGGCGCGATATGAGCTTGTAGATCTGCTATTTTTCAATAGTTAAAAGCTATTTAATGCTTGAAACACCCGAATGCGTACAGTGAGTACACAATGGATTAAGCAAGATTGCATCTCCCTAGTATGGCCTGTCACAGTCAGATTGGTTCCTCCACAGTTTCATAATGAGCTGTAAAATGTGTCTATAATAGTACAATAGTATCATAGTAGTGCTCTCATGGTGAGCAGAATGATCCCACTCACCCAGTCAGACCTTCCTCCTTTTTGTACAGTACTGTACTGTATGCACTGAGCCTTCAACTTTGCTCCCACACTCTCAACATCACGTTTTGATGTACAATAGCTAGCAAAAAAAAGAACAGATGTACAAGTAAACCTGTCACACAAACATGCAGTAAATGCACAACATGCAAACGTGTTGCAGCCTAGGAAGGACCTCTGGAACCCCTGAGGAACTCTGCAAAGTAGATGGGTGTAATCGGTCTCTCATTTAGAAAATGAGACCATACAGTTGCCACAGATTGCTGTTAATCTTAGCATTCTAGGAGCATTCTGAGAATTGATAGCCTACAAAGTGCCATGATTTGTCATAATGGAGCATTGAACCAAGCTGTGTAGGCCCCTGTGTGTATGTTAATGCATTGATGCTACTTTAACAACTTAAACCCGATGTGGTTAGGGGGGTTAAGGGTTTATCCACTTAAACCCTTAGTTGACCTGACTGGGGACTCTGGCGTCACAGTTCAACCTGTTATGAGCATGCAGTGGTGTGAAGCTGTGCTTAATGGCACTTTACAGCGGAACACCCGAACATTATTTTCTAGATCTGCATGGAGGTAGACCACCTCCATGCGGTAATGTTGAGACACGGGTTGATGCATTGTGATGGCATTGAATACAAGCTGAATGAACATTGGAAGTGACCGAATCAAGGCCAATGTTGCCTCAACACCCAGGCGTCCACGTTGCGCGACAACGGAAAGCCTGGACAAATTTCTTTGCCAGGGTGGCCTAGAAGTGGGCGGCAACCTTTCGGGGTGGGCGTGGCTCCAAATGATGTGACGTAGGATGACGAGACGTTGGTGAGATCAGCTCAGATCAGCTCATAGCCAAAATGGTTTCAGGCCAGGCTTATGCTAATGTGAATCATGGTCAGTGTGAATGAATGAATTAATTATTTTTTTATTAACAGAGTTGAGAGTTACAGTACAAGTCAAGTACACACTGCTACAAAACTGATAACAGCTTGGAGAATTACAGTACAATTCAAGTACAACTGCATCAAATCTGAAAAAGCTGATTGGGCACACTAGTTAAGCATACACTTGTTTACAATAGTGGCCAAATTGTTCATTTCATTGAGGCATTCAAATACCGTACAAACAAAACAACTACTTCAGTAAAAACAGAAGCAGCAAATCATGGAGGCAAAATCAGTGGGGACCAGGCAATCGTATTCAGGAACAGTTTGAAAAACAAACTCATTGTGAATATGCCCTTAAACTCTTTGGCATGTCTAAGAATTCCTGATTATGAATAAAGTTTGACTTGTTGTTCTCACACAAAATAATGAAAGTTACAAAATGTATTCTGTGTTCTTTTGCTGCCTGTCTGCCTTTTTATTTTTGCTCACCCAACCTCTTCTTTTTTTTCCCCTCCTTTTCTCACTCCTGTGTACAGTGTCTGATCATCGGCGGGGGTCCATGTGGTTTGCGCACAGCCATCGAGCTGGCCCTCGGCGGGTGTAAGGTGGTGGTGATCGAAAAAAGAGACACTTTCTCCAGGAACAACGTGCTGCACCTGTGGCCGTACACCATCCACGACCTCAGGGGCCTCGGGGCCAAAAAGTTCTACGGCAAGTTCTGCGCCGGATCCATCGACCATATCAGTGAGTGTTCATTCATTTCCCCCCTGCAATCAGAAGAACTGCAGCTTCACTCCCAGTCTACTGCTGCAGTCTGAAAACGCTCCTCTTCAGGCTCCATCTCAGCCTATAGCACTTAGAGTAATACTTGCCCTAGCCTTGACCTCCTATAGAGATACAGTAGATAGCTTTTCTTATGTAGACATAGAGAGCAGTATATGTAGATGTATGGTAGTTACATAGCTGTTATATGTTCTTAGCTTATGCATGACTCACATTAACTAATCCTGTATGTATATGATGTATTGCCATGTTTTTTTTCTTTTGTCCTTAAAAGTCGCTCTGGATTAAGAGCATCTGCTAAATGCCTAAATTGTAAATTGATGTTACGTTATGGATGGGAAATTGGGGGCAGGGCAGCATTCTGGGAATCCCAGGTTTGGTGTTGGCTAGACGTAAACCTCAAGGTAACATTAAGTAATATATTTCACTGTCTCCTAATAATCTCCTAATAATAATCCTCTAATCCAGGGGTGCCCAAAAGGTAGATGGTGATCTACCAGTAGATCACACAGGCCATGCAGGTAGATCACATGACAGTCCCCCCAGCACTTGGACC